>CM062567.1:40615612-41815612 GCA_031468815.1 Morus bassanus | reverse complement strand
AGCCCATGACTATCTACCATTACAGCTTCCATGAATAATTGATTACTCTAAGGAAAAGCTCTGATTCTTTATTTATCAAATAACCCTTTGCTAACAAACTAGAAAAAAGTGAATCATGGGGACAAGAGCAAGGTTTTTTTTCTCAAGACACATACAAGTTATGCTGTGTGAATACTGGTTATAATCAGAGTTAGACAATTAGTTGTATTTGAATCACCAAAATCTGTCAATTTTTAACAATACAATTTTAAGAGAACAACTATCAGTGGCTTTCTCAAGTTGCTGTAAAGCTATTACTAGATTTTAAAAACAGCTGCCAAATGCTTCTTGTGAAAAAGAAATATAAATAATTTTGACCAATGAATTTGGGGAAGTTGATTTCAATCCTCCACATAAAAAAGTCTCTTGAGTAGCTTTTGTGAAATTCTCTGCCAAAATGGTACATTTTTTTATGGGACCCTGACTTGCAGACCCTGCCAGATCAGCATTCTGATAGGGGTTAGTTCAGAATAATGCTTTTCATGAAAGTTGAAATTCATCCTTAAAGTAGGTTTTATTCAAAATAGTTTCTTCTAAATGGCTGTGAAAATAATCTTTGGAGGATTTTGATTTTTCATAGGTTGTGTAGAAGCTGTTTTATGGAAAAGATTGATTTATTGGTTCCTGGGAAATTATTATTTTTTTCATAATACTGTGTTATTCTGGAATTATTTGCATATAATATTCCTTCACATTTCCATTGATCCTTTTCTTAGTAATTTTATTTTGAATATTCTTGTTTCATTTAGTGAGCTAGCTTTTCTGTGATATAAAAAACATAAATCAGTGTTTTGATAGGTAAACTTGTTAGGCATTTACAGCTTTTAGCTTTTTTCAGTAAAGGGAGATTGGTGCATATAGAACTGAACTAAGGATATGTGTTTCAAGATAGCTAGTGACACTTTTCTTTATTCCTTTCTGTATTACCTCTTTGTAAAACTGAATGAAGAAGAAATATTCATTTTCAAAGGAAAATAACGGTTTTCTGTAGCGTGGGGTGTGGTATGGCATGATGCAGAATCTGTTTTGAGACTATAGATAACATAGCGTACAGTGGAACAGCAAAAGCTTTTATTTTTCTTTGTCTTCTCTCTTTACAGATGGACCCAATTCAAAAAGCTGTAATAAATCATACATTTGGGGTTCCTCTTCCTCATCGAAGAAAGCAAATCATATCATGCAACATTTGCCAGCTGAGATTTAATTCTGATGTAAGTCAATCATTTTGTATCAGATTAGAAATATGTACTTATCTTCTAGGATGTGCCATGATTTGCATAAATTGAACCGAAATGAAACATTGTGATTTCAGTTGGTGGCTCAGCAGATGAAAAGGCTGTAGGATGCTTCAAATAAACACAATTATTTGGTAGCGTTTATACACCCGGCCAGATTTTCCCTGCGGATATATCCCTGCAAGCTCATCAACTTCAGTTGTGCTGCACAGAGTGTAAATAGGAAAATGGATTGATCTATTACTGCTAATAAGGCTGAAATATTTGCTGGCTCCTAATTCTTCTACCAGTCCTGGTTATGTTTGCCTTCCTTTTCAGCCTGTAAATGCTAGAAGTTATTCAGGTATACTTATAGTCCTTGTGGATGCACCTTCCTTTTTATACGCTTACAACAATATCTCTGTCTAGCCAGAATTGTATTTTAATGTTCCTGTCCTGCCGGTACAGCTTTAAAAAAAAAAGCAGGTGATTTTTTTGTCATTTGGCTCCTACCTTACCTCCTCTCACTCCTCCAACAATGAAGTAGAGCAAGCTGACCTGGAGATGGTCTCAAATATACAGAGGAAACCCGTCCCCCGTAATTACCGCAAGCTGTGCTGTGGTGCTCCTTGCCAAGGAATACCTGTTCTGTCACAGAAAAGCCTCTTAGAATTTAACTCCTGTATTTCCTTCTTCAGGATCATTGTGTGTGCAGACAAAACCTGACATAGTACAATATATTTTCTTGTGCTCTTCTAGTCTCTTCAGGAAGTTTCTTGATGTGGGCATCGATGGTGGAAAGTTATCTTCCCCTACCAAATGTCTTTCATTTACTACCTGCTTTACTAATTTAAATATGGAAGTTACTTTGGTCAGAATAAAAATGTTAGAATTTAGAGTGAGGTCTAACCCAAAAATGTCCATGAGGTTCCTTCCTCATGCTAATCATATGAAGAAGTGGAATAATTCTCATGTGCTGCTGCTCCTTTGTAGGCAGCTATTTATGTACAGTTTGTACCTATTTTTAGTTTATCAATTATTTATCAAAGCCATGAACTTGTCAAAAACTTAAATTGAACCTTGAAGCCTTCTTTTAAGGATTGGCCACCTAGGGATGAAAATAATGCAACTTTCTTCATTCTCCCCAGCTTTTTATTCCTTAGAAATAATTTTAACAAGTTCTCAGTCAGTTTTCAGACCAGTCAGCATCATGTACTCACTTTCACTGATGAGCTGTCGTATACCTCACAGCTAAAAATAGAAGAGTCAAATTAGGCTCTTCCATTTAGAAGCCAGATGCTAGAATTAGGACTGTGGATACTGAACCATTTATAGGGAGGGGATGATGGAGACTTCTGGGCCACAGTGGATCCCACTGACTGAGCAGCCCAGCTCATCACTCATAATTTTCATCTTTGTCTTAGGAAAAAGCATGTCATGCTGAATCATACACAGTATATAGCTGCAAGAGACATCAAACACTTTGTGTTACATACCAAAGTGAAACACCTCCTTTCAAAGAGGGTATTTGTTGGTCTGCAAAAAGATCCAGACAAAAGAGAGGATGAACACATCATTAAAATTACTTAGTCATTAGTAGATACACAACTGGGATTGATACATGGAGTGGAAAATTTTCCAGCTGACAGGAGCTAGGCATTTTCCAGAATAAAATTTTTGAAATAAAAATTTTTTTACGCAGAAGCAAACAAGATATCAGCGGACACTGATACTTTTTACTCAGAGTACGGGTGTGCTCCCGTACTGTTACTTTTCTGCTGCTTTTAGAAAGGATTCCAAAGAAGAGAGGCAGAAGCAGCGGTGGCCATTTTCAGTCTCATCTACAGTGTCCAAAAAACTGGTTTCAGAAGAAATCTATTCATTTATACTGTTCACAGCAAACTCTTGGAAGAAAAGCTGTTAAGCAGATATTTAGTTGTCCCTTCACACCTTGAAGTGATAGAGGCTTGAACTCCAATTTGCCAACACTGTCCAGTGGAAGATTGTTCTAATGCGCCCCTCTCTCAAAGTTAATTAATATAATTAACTTTATGGAATGGGGAGACCTTCTTGCTGAGTATCTTTCATGTTCCACTTTTAATATTCACCTAACTTTTAAAGCAACCCCAGTGTTGCTGGTTGATGTAGAGATTATGATACAAATGCTGCCCAGTGATTAACCTGGGACGACATCTCCCCCCCTTTTCCCTACCACACAGAAGAGATTTGTGGATATCTTTCTGATGGTCTCTTCTCATTCCAGTGCATATAGTTATTATTGCTGAAAATCACAAAATGCTCTGCTGAGGCATTTCAAGAAATAATAAGTAGTCAGAGTTCCACTGCCGTTTAGAAATACTTTTCTGCAATGTGAGGGGAATAGGCAGAGCTGAGTTCCTCAGTTGCTTGGGTAATTCTGAATATCCACCAGTTTTTGAAGCAAAAGGGTGTTAAACTAAAGATTTAATGCTGAGAGTTAAAGGAAAGATTGCTTTGAAGAAAAAGAGCTATTAGCTATCATTTTTTGATGACTCTACTATATGAATGGCAAGCACACACGCGGTAATTTTTTCTCTTATTGTTATGAAAAAGTTTTCATTCACTGAGTATTCCTACCTTTCATTTTCATCATATTTCATTGAACATGATTTAAAGCCATAACAACAATATATAGCTTTTCTGTTCAGAAACCTAGGGCTTTGTGGCTGTTCTACCAGTGTGTCTTTATTTTTAGATGCTGGAGATAGGATTTATCAGAGAGTAATGAATAGAAATTCCATTTACCTACTGCATGACAGTATTATGAAAATGTTTACAAAAAAACTGGTCTGTGAGATTTTTCATTTTTGCAAAGAATACAGAATTTTCTCCTCTTTGATACAGATTTCTTTCAGAGCAGAAGAGCTTTTTTTCTGGTTACATGGTATCAAAATTACTTTTCAAAGAAAAATAAGAAAAGGCAGTACAATAGCCTAAAATCGTTTAGCTTCTTTCTAAAGGAGTTATCTATAAATCTTCATGGCAGCTGTGTGTTCAGTATTTCTTTTTAAAATAAATCTTCTCATATAAGGAAAGAGAGGAATGAGCAAGTAACTAAAGCCTCTCTATGCTGAGAAAAAACATTAGAACAGCAGAGGTAGGTTCTGTGGAGTCTGTTTCAAGCAGTGAATTTTTTTTTTTTTCATTGAGAGAGATCTATATATAACATTTACACTCACATTGTGCATCCAATACACAGCAAAGCATTTAAGTACGTGCTTAGCTGCAAGTGTGTGAGTTGCCATTTAGATTTTGGCAGCTGCTGAGAGCTATTGCATAAGTTCAGAAGAACTGCTAAATGCATGCTTTGTAGTAAACATTAAACATCTGCTAAAAGCACTCTGTAAAATGAAGTCCAGCTGACTTTAGTAGGACAACTGATGTGCCTACAGGTAGTTGTAGGAGTAAATTCTCTGCTAACATGAGGGATCATAAAAAAAAAGTCCAAAAAAACTGCCCCCCCCCAAAAAAAAAGAACCCAAAAAATCAAAACCCAAACAACCCCATGGCTTGAAAAAAAAGAACTTACTAAATTTTCCTCATTTTTTTTATCACCTGTCTTGACTACTTGATCTTCTTTTGCACACATTTCTAATTTCATCATTTGATCAAGGTAGTGACAGTGTCTGTTAACAAGGTCAATTCTTGCAAAGGGATCCTTTCTTTCTCTTCCCTCTCATTTAAGGCAGATGGCAGAGTGATAATCCAGCTTGCCTTTAGAGAAAGTTTGGGCAGTGTTTTTATGTATTCACAGGACTTGAATTCCTTTATGATACATTGTAAAAATATTTCCAGATATGTTAGCCAGAAATTATTGTTTTACTTAAATAGCAACAGTAGTAATATTCTCCTGAAAATCGTGAGCTGAATGATCATCGTGGAGTCCTTACTTGTCGGGATATTACCTTGGTTTTCTACATCCCTATAAAGAAAAGGTGCTGCTGAATCGATACATTATTCAACTGTTTGAAGTTGTCAGGATTCAAAAAATGCTGTCCTGGTAAAAGAATAGTGAAGGATTTTTTTGAGGATAAGGATGCAATATAGCTCTACACAATTTTACTATGGTTCTAACTCCGATGGAGAAAGAAGCAGGACCAGAGGACTTATATCCTATTTAGATTATGCTTGGTATCTAGAACAAATTATTAAAGTATCAATTTGTAAGCACCTAGGGGATAATAAGGCAATAAGAAACAGCCAACATGAATTTGTCAAGAACAAATCATGTCAAACCAATCTAATTTGCTCCTTTGACGGGATAATTGATCTAATGGATAATAGGGAATAAATAGATGTGATATATTTTGGCTTTAATAAGGGTTGATACAGTCCTATGTGACAGTCTTATAAAGTAAGTAGGGGAATACGGTCCAGGTGAAATTGTTAAAAGTTGGTTGCACAACAGATTGAAAAACTGTACTGAAAGTAATTGCTGATGGTTTCCTGTCAAAACAAAAGATGACTAAAAGTCAGGATCTGCAGGAATCGGTTCCGTGCTTGCTGCTACTCTAAATTTTCATTAGCAATGTGCCTGACAGAATAGAGAGTACATACCCCAGGTTTGTGGATGACACCTAGGAGGACGGCAGGCACTTGATGGAAGGTGGCAAGTTCAGTATTGCAGTCCAAAATTATCTTCACCAGCTGGAGAAAATAGTCTGGAATTCCATCAAGTGCAATAAATAAAAGCACAAACTATTGTGCTTAGACTGGGAAAAATTAAATGCACAAGTAATAAAATGAGAAATGGCTGGCTTAATGGGCAAAAAAGAATTATAGTCAATCACAATCCAAATATACATTAACAATTGCTAATGCGGGGAAAAAAAAAAAAAAATAAAACCACCCAACTAATCCTATGATAACTTTTTCCCCCAAGAGTGTTACATTTATCAATACACAGGTAAGTATTCCACAGTATTTGAAATGGGCAATGCCTCATGTGAAGAATTATTTACAGCAGTGGTCATCACAGTTTAGCAAAAACATAATTAGCTGAAAAATTTAGAAGATATCCACTAGCATGACAAGATGTGAAAAAATTTCACTCAGCTAGGGAAAGTGGAAAGAACTGGATAGATGTACAGTGGAAAAGATAAGGAAAATATAGTAGGTTTTCGGTATATGAAAGGCGATTAATAAAAGAACAGTGACCAACTGATCTTTGTGTTCCTTGGTTTTGATAGAAGAATAAATTTGATTAATTATTCAGCTTAATTTGAGTCAATAATTTTTTTTGTTGGAATATTTGGTGAAACAATTCTAGCTGTAATGATAGTGAAGTTCTGGAAGGAAACACATAGGGACAGTTGTGGGCTCCCTGTCGGCAGAGGGTCTTAACGAATTAGACACCTGTTTCTTAGGATGGACAGGAAATGCTGAGTGTAGTCCCAGAGCTGAGAGAGATATTATATGACCTCCTACTCGACTAACTTACAAACCTGTTTCTGTGGTTTGGACGAGGTAATAGAGATTTCATTTCTTGCCCGTACTAGATGATGGTAACACCTGGCCTGCGGCCTCCGTTTGCAAAGAGAGAGGAACTTTCAAAAGTTGGTCCATTAAGAAACAGGAAAGACTGATACAGCTAACTGCTTGAAGTTATTTAGCATTTCACCCTTCTGATTTCAAATCTGTTATTTTTCAACTTTCAGAAATATGCCTAAATGGTGTTTGAAGCCATGTGTACTATTTGCCTCAATCGCTGTTCTGTGTGTGGCTATAATCACATGTTCTTTTTCTTTGTATGTTTTGTTGTGCCTCCAATTACAGATCAGATTTAGATTTAGATTTCCAATTAACCTTTAGATTTAGAGCCCTTTTTTGGTATAAAACCAACAATTTCTGCTTGAATTGTAATGCATGGCTTGCTTAATCAAAGTCACTTGTTGCAGGTATTGCCAGCCATCAGGCACATTTATCTATTATCTCAGGGCAATTTTACTTCTGGTCTTTCCAAACCAATGCATCTGCATTCTGTGAAGTTATCAGCCTGATTCTTTAAGGAGATTCTCTTCTGCAAACACTTACAGATGCTTAGCATCCCCTTAAAGTCGGTGTTACTCTATGAGGGTATAGTATTAATTGCAACACTTGTACCTCACCAAGACTAAAACTTTGTCCAGAATGAACTTATTTATATATTAAAAAAATATTTATATATATAATTTATATAGGTATGTAACTCCATATATATCTCTCTATATATATGCTGCTTCTTTCTAATAATGCAACATCTTTCCTGTATTATGGAGTTCAGTGTAAGGAGAAACAAATGCTGATTTAAGTTGTGGAATTGCACATGCCATTCATTTGAGATCAGAATGTGAGTCAGAATGGAAATACACTCATAGGTCGACACTTTTCCAGAGATATTGGTTTATAGTATTCACTGACAAAAGTAGCAAGTAATCACAGAAAGTGATTAGTGCAGAGATTACCATGAAAGTTCTGGCATTTGTATCAACACATTACAGAAACCCTAAAGAATTGCTAAAAAAACACTCAAGATATGTGATTTTTTTGACATTCCAAAAGTCTAATCAAATAGCACAGCAAATTTTGCACTTATTTTGCATACATGACAAATTTGAAAACAAACTACTATTTTTTTGCCCAGTTGGATATTCAGTGCAGTCTGTTTTTATAGGCCTAGCCTGCACATTTTAGAAGCATTATCCTCTCTTTCCTAGACCACAGTTTTAAGGGCTGCAATATGAATTGCAGGCAGGTCCTGTGCAGGTCTTGTCTTTCCCATACTAGACAATTCAAACTTTTTTTTTTTACTATCTTTCGTATTTTGGAAGAAAATAATCTTAATTTTCTTACTTCAATCCTGCCTTCTGTGAGATGTTGTTTCATTCTGAGATAGTTGTGAGTAACCTTTTTTCATATAGGAAACAAGTAACTTTATAAATTACGAAATCCAGAATAGTCTGTCCAACAATAGTCACGAGTTTTCACATAACCTGTACTTTCTTAAAGCATTTCTCAAATGCTTGCTAGAAAGTATAAATAATTTCCTTTTGTTGTATAAAGTATTTTTTTCCATAATTTACACCTCTATACAGTACTTTCATGCACATATACAACCTAGAGGCAGAAGTGATTCATATCTGACACAGCACCTTGTTGTTTAGCTTCTGAGTACTCTTGGAAGCATTGAACTGAGTCTCCTGGCTGATAGCCTGAGGATGTGGATATTTCCTGGCCTCTTAAGCATTGCCTACAAACCAAACATTTTGGGTGATCCTCAGTAACTGCTCTAAGTGGTCTCTCAGTCATCCGCGAACTATGGAGCACTCTACATGAACTCTTCACTAATCCTTGTACCTAGCTCCTCTCTTGTAGTGAAAGTAATCTATTCTGCCTAGAAAATCCATACTGTTGCAGAACATGGACCAGCCCAGAGGTATCAGGCTCATAAAGGCATTGCCTGAGGACAAGAAGGCAGTAGAACAGAAGGAAATTTTGAAGTTATTGATCTTTAAGCATGCTCTTAACATCAGCTGGTTACTCAGTCTGTTGCTGATGGGGAGAGATGGAGTGCCTTGCTGTCCACTGTTTTCATACTACAAGACTTACACTTTCCTCTCAAAATTCACTCTCCAGCCACATTCAGCAGTGGTAGTTGAAGAAAGACTGTATAAATCAAGCATTGGAACAGGCTGCCCAGGGAAGTGGTTGAGTCACCATCCCTGGAGGTATTTAAAAGATGTGTAGATGAGATACGTAGGCACATGGTTTAGTGGTAGACTTGGTGGTGTTAGGTTAACAGTTTGACTCTATGATCTTCAAGGTCTTTTCCAACCTAAATGATTCTAGTCTGTAAATCCAGGAGAAAGCAAAGTCTAATGCTTCCAGCTACCTGGTTCCTGCACAAGCAGAGGTTATAGAGAAATGTCGAACATCTATGTCAGCTGAAGATCAGAGTCAGTATAGGAACATGATCCTGGAGAGATTAAAATGTTCAGCAGCTGTTGCAGTGTTAGGACTCAGATTTTGTAAAACTTAGACTTTTTTTATTCAACTTTATCAACTCTTGATTCCTACCTCTGTCCATCCTACCAGGTCTTTTCATTTTCAAAGCACTCACTTTTTTTGATAAAACAAGTCAGTTGTGCAGAAGGCTTGACATCTCTTGAAAATTACTTGAGTTTGCAAGAAATCCCCTTGGTTGAGGAAGATTGGGTTAGAGATCTAGGCAAACTGGATCCTCGCAACTCCATGGGCCCTGATAGGATGCACCCACGAGTGCTGAGGGAGCTGGCAAATGTTCTTGCCAAGCCACTCCCCATCATCTTGGAAAGGTCATGGAGGACAGGAGAGGAGCCCGAGGACTGGAGGGCAGCCAATGTCACTCCAGCCTTCAAAAAGGGCAAGAAGGAGGACCCAGGAAACTCTAGGCCAGTCAGCCTCACCTCCATCCCCAGAAAGGTGATGGAACAGTTCATTCAGGAGGTCATCTCCAGGCTTGTAGAGGAACAAAAGCTAATCAGAAGTAGTCAACAGGGATTCACCAAGGGGAGATCATGCTTGACCAACCTGATAGCCTTCTATGATGGTGTGGCTGGCTGGGTAGGTGAAGGGATGTTCTTTATCTTGACTTCAGTAAGGCTTTTGACACTGTCTCCCATAACATCCTCACAGGCAAGCTTAGGAAGTGTGGGTTAGATGAGTGGACAGTGAGGTGGATTGAGAACTGGCTGAACGGCAGAGCCCAGAGGATCATGATCAATGGAGCAGAGTCTGGTTGGAGGCCTGTAACTAGCGGTGTTCCCCAGGGGTCTGTGGTGGGTCCAGTCCTGTTCAACATATTCATCAGTGACCTGGACGAAGGGACAGAGTGTACCCTCAGCAAGTTTGCTGATGATACCAAGCTGGGAGGAGCAGCTGGTACACCAGAAGGCTGTGCTGCCATCCAGCGAGACCCAGACAGGCTGGAGAGCTGGGCCAAGAGGAACCTCATGAAATTCAACAAAAGCAAGTGTAAGGTCCTGCACCTGGGGAGGAACAACCCCATGCTCCGGTACAGGTTGGGGGCTGACCTGCTGGAAAGCAGCTCTGTTGAGATGGACCTTGGAGTGCTGGTGGACAACAGGCTGAACATGAGCCAGCACTGTGCCCTTGTGGCCAAGAAGGCCAACGGTATCCTGGGGTGCATTAAGAGGGGTGTGGCCAGCAGGTCACGGGAAGTTATCCTCCCCCTCTACTCTGCCCTAGTGAGACCACATCTGGAGTACTGTGTCCGGTTCTGGGCTCCCCAGTTCAAGAAAGACAGGGAACTACTGGAGAGAGTCCAACGAGAGCTACAGAGATGATCAGGGGACTGGAGCATCTCTCTTATGAGGAAAGGCTGAGAGACCTGGGTTTGTTCAGCCTGGAGAAAAGATGACTGAGGGAGGATCTCATCAGTGCTTATAAATAACTAAAGGGTGGGTGTCAAGGGGATGGGGCCAGAGTCTTTTCAGTGGTGCCCAATGACGGGTCAAGGGGCAATGGGCACAAGTTGGAACATAGAGATTTCCACTTAAACATGAGAAAAAACTTCTTCACTGTGAGGGTGACAGAGCAGTGGAACAGGCTGCCCAGAGAGGTTGTGGAGTCTCCTTCTCTGGATACATTCAAAACCCGCCTGGATGCAGTCCTGTGCACTCTGCTTTAGGTGTACCTGCTCAAGCAGGGGGGTTGGACAAGATGATCTCCAGAGGTCCCTTCCCACCCCTACCATTCTGTGATTCTGTGATTCTGTGAAATGATCTGTGAATAGGGAATGGCTTTCTCTGGTAGTCCTGTTTACAATTTGCAAGATTAATGACCAGTATTCTGACTGTGGAATATAGAGACAAATTGGTTTAAAAGGTTTCTGCTTCTGGCACCAAAGTGAATGGTTGCACTATTGGCCCTTTTGGGGCAAACTTTTAACTTCTGCTTGGGCGCAGATGATCTCAGAACTGCAAAGAGCAGAAGAAGGAGAGAAAGTCGGAAGTGAGAGCAGTTAATAAGAGAGAAAGTCTGAAAGAAAAGCAACCTCCCTCCTGTGTTTGAACACATCCATGCTTGTTACTGTCAGAAGTTTTCCTTCTCTCAGAAATTATTAAATTAGAGTATAAGACTGTACCAGAAAAAATTATATTGGGGGGCGGGAAGCAGACCTACATGGTCTGATAGGCCCAGGATTTTCCAAAATCTGCTTTCAGTGTCAGGAGATTGCTTAATATGGATTACCTGTCACTCACTAAGATGACTTCCAGGCAAATTACATATTTATTTCCAGTGGTTTTAATATATTGGGTCCTGTAGCTACATTCTTTGGGTTACAATAGTGTCAGAAAGATTTCATGCCTGGTGGAGGGTGGGGGAACATAAGAATGAAATTCAAATGGTAAAGTTGGGCAAGTGGTGGCTAACTGAAGGTTTTTTGGCTGGAATCATGGGAATGACGACAACGCTTAGTATTTTTGAACTGTTCATTGAAAAATACCATGTTATACATGAGGGAATTGATATAGACAGGGAAAAATATAGACAGTATAAAAGGTATAGACAGTATAAAGAGGGGGAAAAGAAGTCTGTCTTCCAATTCTCTCATGTTGCATTCATAGAAAAGACTGCCCATTTCAAGTGCAAGGAGAGAAGCCTCAGATTTATCACTTCTTACCATACACTTATTTGTATTTGAGGCATTTTTTCGTGTCAGCTTCCTCAGTCAACATGCGAAGTACATCAGTCAACTCTAATAAACAACTAAAATCCATGAACCACTGCGAGGGGGACTTTTTACAGAAACCACCTTTGATAAGTGAGTCATCAACTAAAAGGAAACATAAATTTATAAATTGTAAACTCTTTGCTGTGCAATCTTCATCTAGTTTTGTTTGGTCTGTTGTAACTTCTTCCTTATAAATTTATTTTAAAAAATAAGAATTTATATAGTAGAGAATCTGAGATTCTGGATTATTAATAATAGGTGCAGATAACAAATTTCACTATAAAAATGGCAAAATATTGCCTGCTTTCAGTCACCAATCAGTGACGACTGGCTTACTTTCTTAGACACTGATAAGGACATAAAGAAGAACTGTGAGAAGAGGAACAGGCAGGGCTATATGTCAAAGTCTGGTCCACAGAAAGACCACATCGTGAAGAAAATGCACAGTTTTGTGTGATGAAGAAAGATCTTCATCAAAATTATTTAAATGATGTAAATGATATTTCTTCTCAAAAAAAAAGAATCCTAATTTCTTCTAAAAATACATTAAATGTAAAGTTGCTCTTTTCCTTGGCTTTCATTGATTATACTCTATTCCAACAGCCCTAAAATATTTTCAAATAATCTTACACTAACTTTGGGCACTTTTTTTTCCTCTTTATCATCAGTAAAATTGTGCTCCCTGGGGTACCCATGATATATTCTTCCTCACTGTATCTGTGCAGCCACCTCTTGTAGAAAATATAATATTTCCTTTTGTGAGAATTACTATTAAACATACACTGCCCTTAATGTAAACAAATTCCACTTCAGAACCTCCAGGCCTGACTTTTTCAGCTCGTTGGTTCTTTTATCACTTCTCACATGTCTTTTACAGTCTCTGGAGATATTGCTGTTCTGTGTACTTACTCACATCACAGCTAACAGCAGGGAATCTGATCCTCTGAAAGAGTGGAAGTGCAACCCAATATCTGCTTTTAAAAGCTTTATATTGGAATAAAAAAGCACATATTTGAACTATACCTTTGAGGGTGTATTGCCCCCACTCATGTGCATTTTTTTTAATCTCAATTGAAAATGAAGTCTTTAAAGGTTTAAAATGGCCAAAGGGGACTGTCATCTTTTCCGGAAAGAATCCAATGTGGCACTTTACACCTAACTCCCCCGTGGCCTTTAAAAGCATGATTATGAATTCAAAACATGTATTCAAACTGAGGCAATGCTCTACTGGTAGCCCATACAGGTACTTTCATATATATAATTATTTGATGAGTTGATCTCAAACTGTGATTTTAAAAATACAAGGTTTTATTCTGTTTGGGGTTTATATAGGTCTCATGGTATTGTGGTGGAATAACTGTAGATACAGATGCATAGTAAATGTATTGAATTCATTTATGTTAGTTCTTTTCGGATGGGCATAAATGTTTCTTTTTATTCTTTAGAAAGGAGATTTTAAAAGGTAGTCTCTGAACAGGTTTTATCCTTTCCCCAGCATAGCTTATTTTGTCTGCATCAGTGGACTTGTCATGATAATCAACTTTTTTGTCCCAACCATCAATCACTCCTGATTACAGCTGGGGAAAAGTTCTGTTCTGTTGATCAGCCCATCAGTGCACATAATGTTACACCTGGAAACAAGTGAAAATCATCCCTCGATGGGAGAATCACTTGCCTTCAAGCCTTTTGTCTGAAGTATTTTAATTTACATTTAGAGTCTTGTTGCAGTTGTCAGTGCTTGCTTTGATTTTATTATTTCTTTGACAAAAATAATAAGTTTGGTTGATCTTTCCCTACATGATTAGAAGAATGCTCTTCTATTTCAAATAACATCTTATGCTGTAACTTTTTCACTTCATTGTACAAATACTGCGATAATTATCATTATATAAATTAAAAATTAAATGGTTATGTGGTATTTCACTAAGAGAAACTTAGTATATGCTAGCCCAGAATTTTTGCAAAAGCTATTTTGTTGGCTTTTAATCAGATACTTGGCTAGGGTAATATTTATCTTTAGTATTCAATTTATGTGAAGTGACTGTGTAGCAAACTTCATAGCAATGAAATCATTAAAAATTAAAGGCATCTTTCCTTTCCTTAAAGGAAATATAGCTTATATTGTGATCATTACTGAATAACACACTTCTGAAAATAGGGGCATTCTATGTTTCTAAAGCCCAGCATTTTTCCTTCATTGTAATAAAGGTGTTCATCAGTTGTCACAAGAAACTTCACCTTGAGTAAATATTTTTTGTTTTACTAATAACTTAAATATGGATTTTAATTAGCTAGCAGGATAACCAGGTGTAGTTTAATTGTACCATTATTTTTCCTCCCACAGTCACTTTTTTTTATTTTAGGTTTCTTTTCAAATCACCATTGTCACAAGTTAATCCCTTCACAATATCAAAAATCCACAACATATGAGAAGACTGTAAACCTGATACTTCAAGGGCTACAGGATGAAGTGTAAATGAAGAAGAAAGTAGAATGTGAGCGTATGGGGTAATAAAGATTTGATTAGCAATCATGTTTTTACATAAAAGGTTTAATTAGCAGTAGCTCATTTTCCTATTCCTGCTGGCCATTTTGAGGACAGTGATATATTGCTTTTTTGCAGTGCGCCATGCCACCAAATAGGTGTTATGTTTCCATTAGATGCAGACACTTCAGCATTATTATCTCTCACCTCAGTCTACACAGCAATACAAAACATGTCCAAATGTCATGATTTAATAGGGCAATGATATATATAGTGATTTTAAAACTATGGGATATTCAGTCAGATGCTTTGTTTTGTTTCTTTCCAAATTGATGATAAAAGCATTAAATTGCAAATCAAATAATCGCTCAAACAGGCTCACTCCTTACGTTCTGCCTGCTTGAATACCTTGTTTGCCAAATACAGAATTTCATCACTTGTATAGAAGTTGTTCTTCCAAAGTGACAACCTGTTTATTTTTATGGTTTAGTAATTAATATGACTATATTGCATAATTTTTATTTTACTGGGTACATCAATCTGCATTACCTTTCCAAAGACTCTCACCACTTATTATTGTCATGACATAACAGAAAATTTTCTTTTGTTATTGAATAGAGATATTTGATGGTTCTTCACTAATATAATTCTAGTCAAATAGCCTATCACAAGGTACTTGTTATTGCTTGTCAATTTATTCTCTAACACGGTTTTCATACCAGAATCTTATGTAGTGGTAAACAGTTACGACGAAGTCAATTTCTAAGGTAAACACATTCTGAGAAGCAGCAATAAGTAAGTAACAATGTCTGAAGATGTTAGAAAACATGGAGTATATGGAAATAATTAACACCTTGGACACTGGAGGAATGAAGATTTTTACTGCATTTAACAGTATTTTATTGTATATAATTCCCAGTAGCCATGATTTTTTTTCTAACACTAATTTACACGACTGATTTGTTTATCTTTAGTGCTTGAAAAGGCTGTAAGTATGAAACTTCTTTCACGAAGAGCTAAAAAAATGTACACCATGTAGTTAGAAAATGGAAGAATTTTTTAAAAAATGCACTAAAAATGGTGTCACACCATTTTGGCTATTATTCTAGAGTCTGAGCCCCATGACTCAATTTGTGAGCCAGGCCTTACTAGTAAGGCAAGCTGACAGGGCATGAGATACAGAGAAAAGCCTGCAATCTTTGTAGGCTTATTAGCTTGTCCTGTGCTAAATTAGTGCTGTTGGAGGTGGTGCTGCCACCAAAACAATTAGTAAGAAATAAGGGGAGAAAACTGATATTCAGGAGAAGGAAGGAGCAGATGCAATGATATTCAGCAGCAGGGATCATGAGGAGTGGGGACTGCAGTAAGGAAAAAAGGGTTCTGGTGCAGACTCTTGGCTGAAATAGATCAGTGTCTATTAACGGTCACCACTTAGTCATTTCTCTCTTGTAGGGTTGGTTGCATTTGCCCAAGCAGGGATTCAGTAGTTAAGACACATTTCAACCCAAGGCACAAGTTCTGGCATCCTTCCAAGAAGGATGTACTTCTTTATTATGCACGTTCTGCACTAATAGAAGGAACTGTAAAAGAAGAGGAATTCCTGTGGAGTGGAAGAAGTGCATTTCACACTTAAGAGGAGTTTGTTACAACATTGTCTAGGCTAATAAGATGAGAAAGATGATTTCTTGGACTCACATCATGAGAGAAAACCAATGCAGAGTTTTCAGTGGTATGTGTAACCATGTTTGCTATTTAGAGCTGGAAAAGAAGTATGGTTTCTGGTGGTGGAAAGCTGAATTTTGTGTGAATTTTACAGGTGCTGCACAGCCTTTAAACTGCCAGCACTGGCAGCCTAATGATCAAAAGCAAAATTCCTTGTTGAAAAAGATCTTACCTAAACTATGAAAGCAAGTTCTGGATTGGTTTATTCTCTCTCCAAATCCCATAGAAAATGAGTGAAATTAATCAAGGGCAAATTGATCTTTTCGAAAGGTTAGCACTAAGAAAAAGTGGGTGTTTCCTGTGATGACTCTTATTAACTGATTTTTCTATCACTTGTAACCATTTTGAAGACGAATACTCAGCTGTGGCTGTGATGGCTGTGTAGTTCCACACATCAGTCCACACTACTTCAGTCAGAACCAAAGGCAAGGTCCCAAGAGAAAATGGGCTCAGCATTTTTGTCCTTGCTGAGTGTCCATTGATATAGACATACAACCATTAATCGTAAGATACACCAGAAATCATTTCTCAGAAAACATGTTATCGGTATGGTCTGAATTATTCTGCAATAAGGAGCTTAAAAATAGTAGACGTACTGTTTAATCAGTAATTTACTTAGAACCTGGAGAATGCTATGGCTCATTTATACAAGGAGCCTACAGCTAAATATATCTGCAGTATACATTGCTTTACAGATGTGTCAGATGAGAACTTTTCTCTAGAAAGCTTATTTTCTAACAAATCAAAAATGAAACAAGAATATAAGGTAGGGAGAACAGCAGGGGATTGGCAAGTGAATTAATGGAAAATACTTTCTGAAACTTATTTTTAAGTTTTGTTGAAAGAGAGAGGGTTTGACAACCAGTAGGAATATGATTCAACTTATCAGATAACATGTTAGAACAGTTGAAGTCAAGCCTGTAAAAAATGTGTGAGGGTAAATAAGAATAAATGTATTCTCAGAATCTGTGGTTTATGGAATAAATGGTTGGAGTAGGTGTGTTGTTCTAAGGCATGTGAGAAGGAAAAGGAGTTATGTAAGAGAAGAGACAAATAAACAATATTGAATAATAAGTGTGATGATGCAGAGTAGGAGATCAATATGTGGAAAGAAAGGAGACACTGAGTCTGTCATAGTTCATGATTAACATTTGGGATATAGTGAAAGAAAAGATCTGAGACATGGAAAGTTTCAGGTGGCAGAGTAAACAGTAGAAGAAAAATTAGAGCCATCCAGGAGCTATTCATGCTGGATGATCATAAAGATATTGGTTGAAAGCAAAGGAGAAGTCATCCCAAAGAGAGTGTGTCCAAGTCCAGAGAGTGGAAAGGCTTGAAGACAGAATCCTGAAATACATTAGTCTGGCCAGTGCAAGGCTTGTTTTTCAACTGGGAGGTTTGTCGTCTAGACATTCTCCAGCTGGGGTTACTTAGGATTCAGATCTTCTCTAAAGTCAGCCTTAATTAATACTATTTTTTTCCCTGTCACTACTTAAGCCTATATAAAAGTTAAGGTGGCTGAAGTCTATCAGTTAGCTCTTTTCTTGTATTTACAGTAAGGAATAATGACAGAAGCACTTCTAGCATAGTTTAAATGGGTAGCTGCTTTAAATCTGGATTTTTAAAATTAACAGAGATTACATGTTTTCTGTCTCAGAAAATCTACTTATATCCAAAAGCTGCTGATTTCCATATTCCCTGAACGGAAAATGAAGGACAAAAATATTTATCTACTTTTCCCCTCAATGTACTGCCCTCCAACCCCACCAATGTCCTCATGAAATCAGCTTGGCGATTCATTATGGCTGCTCCTGACATGAAACAGGTAACAGAGTAGTAAGAGACTGAGTCACAGTGAGGAGGTATAGCCACTTACAGTAATTGGACTATGAATTGTAATTCAAGTTTTGAAATAGTTTGTTGTTGTAGTCATAAGAATCTGTGTATTTTTCAGGCATGGCTCCTTTTTTATATAAAAAGAGGTCCCACCAATGCTAAATATGCATTTTTAATTGAGCAGTTATATTCATAACAAACTGATGGGTTTGAACTGTAGCTAAGAATGCAGGATTTTGCTTGGTTGGCAGGCTAACAGGCTCGTCGCATTTTCAGTATGCTGTTTATAGACACATGAATTGCATTTAGGACAAGGTAGGGGCCTTTAGTATTTCACTGAAGGCTGTTCTGGTGTGTGCAAAGGTGCATTTTCAGACCGATAACTGATGGGTTAGTCCTTGAGGCCCTTTGGCTGGGGAGAGGCATAATTCTCTTTTATCAGCACCGCAAAAGATAAATCAACAGGATGATGATCTCATCATTTACATCAAATTTCTGAAATTCTTGCACTGTAAATAACCACATATTCAGGCCTAATTTAAAAGCTGACAATTTTGTGTGATGAGGTCATCCTTAATTTCTGTTTGTTTAATGAACAGTAGTGGACTCCACCCCTTTTTAGAGATGTGACTGGTTTAAATGGGGAGAAAGAGAAGAGACTCCACAGCCATGTGAAGCAAAGATTCACGTAGACAGTAAATTCTGTTGCTGGCTCCTGTGGTAATAAGCTGTGCAACAAAAAAACCACTAGGGCCTATGATGTGGTCTGTCTGATCAGGTAAAGAAGGTAGGAGCTGTCTCCTATAAAACATCAGGAGGTTTTAGACTCATATTCCTGAACCTGCAGAAGTCATAGGCTTGTATTTGACTGGCTGAAAGGCACGTTTGCACTTGACTGAATAAATGGTTTGGCTATAGATTTAATCCATCGTTAGCAAACAACTGCTTGTCCTCCTACCATATTTGGACTAGTAAACCCTTTGGCTTAGCCTGAAAGCTCCCAATTATATTCCTGGCCAGTTGTCTGCCTGAAGAAACCTGTTAGATTTACTGTGTGTAAGCCTGAAGGTGCTAATACATCTTAAAACTCTCAGCTGGAAGTAAATATCTGGTTTGTATTTGGAATGCAATAAAATGTATTTTTTAGGAGCCTGAAGTGCAAAAACGTTGAGGCTGAAACTCTATCTGTGAGGTGAAACTGAAGAAGCACTGAATTAAAGATTAAAGTCTCAACCCTCTATAAAGAGAAAGCCCTGGAAAGAATTTGAAGTTAAACCTTGTCTGCACTTGGTAGGACTCTGGGTGCTAAAGCCAGTTGTCCTGAGCTTGGCCTAGTTGTCCTATTCCTCTGTAAATGGCTGTGCATCTGTCCTGACAGCCTTTGGAATCTCATTTGGAGTGTGTGAATTCTCAAAGTTCACCATCATCAGGAGGGCTCTGTATAGTACCTGAGATCCTACTCTCACACCGTCTTTGAGGTACAGTCACAGTGCTGTACCATTCAAAATTCTTATTACTCAGTAAATGCGTGTGTCATTTAGTGGTGATCCAGTTTATGATTTGGCTGGCACACAGAGGCACTTCAGTCAGAGCTGGGAGTGGGGGCCTCACGAGGCTCTGAGAAGAATGGCACGTATGGGCACAGGGGCAACAAGGTTCCAGCCATTAGGGCCACCATGAACTCTGAAAGCCAGGAAAATGCCCTGGGAGAGTTAATGGTTCTTCTCAGGAGACTTAGATGACTCACTGGCAATATTTATCATAATCTTGATAGATTATAGCAACCTACACCTACAAGTACTTGCTTTTAAAATCACAGTGTTTGCTGTCTGCTATTATCCTTCCTTAAACGTTCTTTGAACTTGCACCCTTAATGTTCTTTTAAGGTAGGGTCCTTGTTTTTTTTGTCTGTCTGAGGTTCATTCATGTTGGAATAATTGTTGTTATTGAAATGGTTTACAGTGTAGAGCACTGTATCTGGGAGATAAATTGAGTTATTCTATTTATTTTTATTACATTTTGATTGTATTTTTATTATGGGATGAACTTGGATGTAATTTGGCTCCAGGATCAAAAATAGGAAATTATGCTAAAATGGGAAGATAGTCACACAGATTCAGTCGAGACTGAGAGTTCTAAGGGTTATCTGTCTTCTTCTGATGTTTTATTCCCTAGATATCATTATGTAGTGTTTCTGATATATGCTGTGGCTTTATATCTGCCCATAAACTGTTGCACAGATTATTTGCAACCCAGTAAAAAAAGCAGGACAACAGATTATATCACTCTGACAAAAATGTGAGAGCCTTTGTTAGCTTTATAGCTGGATGTCTGCTGGATATATATATATCAAGTGTACTCAACATTGAAAACCTTTCCATCTAATATAATATTTATGGTAAGACAGCAGGTTGCCTGTGGTGTGTGTATAGCCATATATACACACACAAACAGGTTTGCTGTAATATAAAAGAAACAGGAAGACATTCCTGTGCAGGTCACTCAAATGGTGTGGTTCTCTCTAGCAGTGTTAAGTAGAAACTAGTAAAGAAAAAGCAGAGAAACAAACCAAGTCATCTCTATTTGAGTGAAATCGTTCTGGGTCTTCTCAATTTTCATTTTGTCAATACTTTGTAGAGTGCATGTATGTATGACATACCAGTAGCAGCTGAGTATGAGTACATAGCACCAACCAAGATGATGCAGAGTTACCCAAACAAATGCTATAGTGAGGGTAGACAAGTAGCATATTACAAGTTGCATATAACACATTTCTGTGGTGAAAGCATGGCTTTTTTTGCTCAGCTGATGTGTTTCTGTGATGCTGTACATTTTGTTTTGTTGGCTCAGTCAAAGGCTGTCCATCCATCTATAAATTCTTTCCACTGGGTCTAGGCGGAGCATGGCACTTGCTTTCAATTGCCAGTCCAGGGTGAAATAAATGTCAACATTTCTGTTGACTTAAGTGGCGCCAGGATTTCACCCACACAATCTAAACTTAACATGTTGCTATCTTTTTTTTTTTTTTTTCCTTTCAGCAAGGAGGTCCTTGCAATTTCCAAAGGGCAATGAAAACAGCATGGTTCATTGTTTCTAGATTTTGGTGTATAATGAATTCATAGGAGTGAATAGTAAAACAGTTGTAAAGCTCCTGCCAAAATGTCATTTCTTTATAAGAAAAGTAATGAAGTATATTAGCTATGCTCAAAAAATAACTTCCAAATCAATATGCAAGAAGCCGATCAATAATATGCATGTTAGGAAGGTAGCAGAACACATTCAGGATTTGAATAAATGAACTAAAGAAAGTTCTTGTTTTGCAACAGGGCTTCTGGAGTAATTTGCTAACTTCGTATCATGGGTGATTTCAACATAGATTTCAATGGAGCTTGGACCATTGAAGCAAATAGCTCATTCTTGAAGATCTTTTGTTGTTTTTAACACATTGAATTAGCTCATTACTGCTGAATATGTAGTGGAAAATAGCATCTGTTTACACTGCAATAATATAAAAATTACTTACCAGTAACAGAATAAGGAGCAATTTGCAAAAGCTAATCATATTTTTGCACTTGTCTGCAAAAAGTAAATTGTTAATACATACCCAAGGGAAAAAGCACTCACTGGTTTATGCAATTTAATACTAGTGTTAAGCATAATATATTAAAGAAAAGTTTTTTAGGATTCAGTTTTAAAAGTCATAAGGATAAGAACATAAAAAGCATAGCTGTCCCATATTGCTGTTTCACCTGTACTTAGTGATGGCTGAACTCCAGAAA
This sequence comes from Morus bassanus, assembly GCA_031468815.1. Lineage (NCBI taxonomy): Eukaryota > Metazoa > Chordata > Aves > Suliformes > Sulidae > Morus > Morus bassanus. The sequence continues at coordinate 41,793,784 of CM062567.1, read as the reverse complement.
GCATCCTGAAGCTCATTGTGCCATAATCAGGGTCAAACTGTCCGTACACCCCAAATGTACAATACCAGCTTAGAAACCTACTAGGAGATTTCCTTAATGAGAGTTCTGTCTTCATTTAGCTAGAAGTTTTCAGTAGGATGTCCTCCATCATGTACGTTTGGGGTGCTGCAAAGCATACTGAGTCGTACTGAGAATTATCACAGCAGTGGTGGTAAACTGCCGTGAGTGTAAACTGAGAGTTTTTCACAATTCGAGTTCATCATTGGAGGTGAAGTTAAAGATTCTTATTTTCATTTTATTCAAAGAGGATTCAGGAATCGCTACAACTTTTTACAGAAACCAGTTTTCCAGAGCAATTTTGTAAGGAACAAGGTAGACATGTTAGCTTTTCCTTAGCCCTGCTAGGTCTCATTGTGCCGTATTTTCATGTCCCATGTGTAGACTTTTTTCAGAAGATCCTTTTTACTGCAAGTTTGCACATAGCATTCATGGTATTTCTCCCATGACATTTTCTTTTTCTTCAGAAGTCTAGAGAGGAATACTTTGCTCTGAACTCACGTCTCAATACAAAACTTTGAAAGGGGCTTCAGTCTGTTGTTTAAGAACAGTATACTTTTATACATGTTTGTGGAAATGGCAACTGTTAAATGAATTATTTTTAAACACTAGAAGGAAAAGGAATCTTGTATATTCTTCATTATTCATTGAGGTATTTTAATACCTCATTAGTTCTGATAGTATAATCTCTTCTAGGTTAGTGATGTCATCAAGTGTCCATGGCTAAAATTTTATAAAAAGGAAACAATGTCTTTTATTTCACACAAGTCTTGTCTGAATTAAGTTGGCATTTCTTCAGGTGTTAACGTCATGCCTGCAAGGTTAAATTAACCTTCTCTTATTAAACTACAGTGCTGCTTAATCACTTCAGGAGCATTCCAACATTTGGTGGACATGGATGGAAAACTGTTAAATGCTACTGACTTAATTGTACTAATTTACATATGTCCGATGCCTGTAATGCTTAATTCTGAGATGTGAGAGGTTTGGGGTTTTTTTCCTTTCATTTCAGTACAGTTACCATAGATTGATGGGAATCAGCACTAAGCAATAACAAAAGGAAGAACAGCGTAAAAACAATAAAAAGCAATAAATAAGTACAAATATGTTAATAAATATTGTGAAGAGTTATGAAGGGATTTGCCTGCTCCAAAGAGTTTGGAGTCTCCGCATTAAATTTCAGTACCATTTGGAAATTTCGCTCTTTCAATAATCTCTGCCAAAACAAATCTAAAGCATCAAAAGACGTCTAAGGTTTTAAAATCAGAAAGGGCTTCTATACCTGTCCAGTTTGACCTTTTTTATATTACACACCATACAATTTCATATAGCTGTTCCAGTTTTGAACCTGATAATCTGTGCTTGACTAAAGGAGATGAGAAATGTAAAAGCCAATGTGACTGAACCTGAAATATAAAGCATCCCTTAGGCACTGATCCTATAACACTGCAGCATATTATATGTCCTGTTGATTTCAGCGGGCTACTCTTATCCACTAAGGTTTGTGGAACTGCAACGGGTTTCTTGTACTTTTGGTAAATATTTGGTTTTGGTCAATGGAAAAAAATAGATTTTCAGATTTCAGTGAAATGCGAGGTAGAGGGAACAAAGGTTTGTAGGAAGGAGACAAAATATAACTGCAGTGTAAACAGTAAATAATGTCAGAACATTCTCATTAAGTTTTGTGTACTGCTTTGTATCTCTAACCATGGCTTCTTACATAGAACCTAAAACTTAGAACCTAGCTTAAAGGAGCGAAAGATGCTCACCTGTCGGCTTTGTACTGGAAGATATTTTTGCCTGTTCTGTATTGATGATAATACAACAACCTACTTGTGCTAATAAATAAACCCCATTTTTCAGTCTGCATAACTTTTGGAACAACTTAATCTACCCACATATATGTATTACTTTAAGAACAAACAATTGATTTTTTAACTAACTTGCATCACAAGTAGGTCTGTGTGCACTATGTATATCTAAAGGAGGTTATTCAAAGTACTAAGGCTCTGACCCCACAATAGCTGGTAGAACTTGAGTGCTGGCAAACTTTGTAGATATACGCAGCATCTCGTGGACTTCACTGAGGCTCTGAATGTGTTCACAGAGTCACCCCAGAATGACTGAAAGCAAGGTGAAAGGACCAAAATTATGTAAAGGAATAAATATAACTGTGTTGTAGACTGACTGATCTTCAAGTTTTCCTATGCCTCACAAACCTTTGTTCGTTCTGGATATTTTGATTGTTTTTCTCAAAATATTTTCTTCTTGGCTAATTGTTTAGATAAAATTAGTTTTTAATGCAAATTTGCTTCCATGGTAGGCCACTAGTTTTTATCACCACTTAGGCATTTATTTTCTATTAATTCCTTACATAAAACATAATTGACTTTTTTTAAAGGAGGAAATAGCGTTTATTCATCTTTGTTTCTTCCTCTTTCTTTTTCTTATGACATATATTTCTTCCCAAAGACAGAAGTCCTGTGGATAAACCTACAGCAGGACTTTTTTAACCAAACCACTGGTATAGGACCCTTTTAGAGATAGGAAATTTATCTAAATGAGTCAGGAACTAGTGGGCTGAGAGTTCTTTTATTCCAAGAAAACACATTGCCTCTCCATGGATGTTCTGCACCTGGAAGGCTTAGATTCCTCTTGGAATATGAGAATGAAAGAATCTGTAAACTCTTCCATCTTAGTCCTAGCCTTAAATTACCAATCTTGGTGCAGCTGTCAAAACTTTTCACAGTGGAAAAGTTCACATAATATTTTACATATACTTACAGCCTTCTACAAGAAAGCTGGAGATTTAGCCTGGGAAGCAGCTAACTACTGCCAAGTCCACATAAAACAGAACTGGAATCAGGAAATATGAGCATTTATGTTTCTTATTTGTGGATTTTTAATTTCTGCTTATGGGTAGGAGCTGTTCTAAAGGACACAGGAAAGATTTATATTAAAATAACTATTGAAATATAAATTGAAAATCCAAGATGAAAAAATTGTGTAACTGTATATTTGAGTATAAGAATCAGACAGTTGAATAAACATTTTTCTGAAGACAAACTTGAAATTTGGAAAAATTCTAATAACTATTGTATTAAAAACATTAATTCCAGTAAAAGTATTAAAACTGTGCTTAAGAGCACAGTGAAAATATCTCCATGTTCTCTTTTTTGTGGTTTTGTACAAACAAGTTGTATTAACTTGTTTGTAATTCAAATATAAAGTTCAAATGGTACTGAATTAATAGGAATTCAGTACCATTTGGCTCAGTTGGCGGGGAATGCAGCAGTGGCAACAGTAAGTCCCACAGCTGGGTGCTAAAGTGGGGTGGACAAGGGGTTCCCAGAGCCAGGGAAGCCCGACGGAGAGCAGAGAGGCCCGCCGGGTCCCAGCAGCTCTCACCAGCCAGGCTGATGCAGCGGGGGCGGTGCCAGGAACAACCATGGGAAATTTAAACGGCTGAGAGAGCACGAGGGACCAGGAGTGCTGTGAAAAGGGCATGGCCTGTCAGCCAGGGCGTGGCACATCAGCCAGGGCGTGGTGTGGCAGTTTGCGCAGGAAGGGTGCTGCAACCTGCTCATGGGCCCACAGCCCAGGGAAGTGCTCTAGGTCTCTGCCAAAATGGTGGGCATTCACCTCAGAGCTAAAACCAGTGTTGCTATGGAGAAAGCCCCAGAAATGTCTCATGCATCCACCCAGACAGAACTGGTAAGGAAGGAGGCTTCAGTACAGGCAGTAGGGATGCTTTATATTTCAGGTTCAGTCACATTGGCTTTTACATTTCTCATCTCCTTTAGTCAAGGAGCTACGATCCGAGACATCACTGAGAGGGTGCCACAACTTGTCAAGAGCACAGATTACTATCTGCTGTTACTCTTCCATGTGGGCACAAATGATGCTATAGGTCAGAGCCTGGGCAGAACCAAGGAAGACTATAAAGCCCTGGGGGAGCAAGTGAAAAATATTGGTGCTCAAGTCATCTTCTCTTCCATTTTACCAGCTGGAGAAAAATGGGCAGCCAGAAATAGATGAATAACGCAAATCAACTCTTGGCTACGTGGCTGGTGCTGTCTCGAGGGCTTTGGCTTTTATGATGACGGGACTTTCCCCAGCAACCATAACCTGTTAGGGAGGGATGGAATCCACCTGTCTAGAAGGGGCAAGGGAATCTTTGGCAGCAGGCTGGCCAACTTGGTGAAGTGGGCTTTAAACTGAAGGACTCGGGCCAGGGTCCAATGTGGCAATACTAATGCCATCACCTCCAGCAGGGGAATAAGCCAGGCCAACCAGAGCAGCAACAAGGGTGCCTTAACTGCGTCACGAGATGGCAATCAGAAGACCAACCACCTCAAGGGTGTGTATGGCTATAGCAGACCCTTGTACACACCTCCAGGGAAACCTGTGTGCTCAATTACCTCTCTGAAATGCCTGTACACCAACACACGCAGCATGGGGAATAAACAGGAGGAACTAGAGATCTGTGTGCAGTTGCAGGGCCACGATCTGATTGCAATTACAGAGACATGGTGGGATAGCTCACATGACTGGAATGCTGTCATGGATGGCTATGTACTTTCTAGGAAAGACGGGCCAGCAAGGTGAGGTGGGGGAGTTGTTCTTTATGTGAGGGAGCAACTGGAATGTGTCAAGCTCTGCCTAGGGGTGGAGGAAGACCGAGCTGAGAGCTTATGGGTAAAAATTAAGGGGCAGGCAGATATGGGTGACACTGTTGTGGGCATTTGCTACAGGCCACATGATCAGGAAGAGGAAGTTGACGAGGCCTTCTACAGGCAGCAGGAAGTAGCCTCACAATCATAGGCCCGGGTTCTCATGAGGGACTTCAACCACCCTGATATTTGCTGGAAAAGCAACATGGTGGGGTGCACACAATCCAGGAAGTTCCTGCAGAGCAGCGAGGATAACTTTTTGACACAGATGGTGGAGGAGCAAACAAGACGAGATGTGCTGCTGGACCTTACACTAACAAACAAAGAGGGTCTGGCTGAGGATCTGAGGGTTGGGGGTAGCCTTGACTGCAGTGACCATGAGATGGTGGAGTTCAGGATCCTGCATGGCAGAAGCAGGACAACAAGTAGGATTACAACCCTGGACTACAGGAGAACTAACTTTGGCCTCTTCAAAGACCTGCTTTGAGGAATCTAATGGGTTAGGGCTCTAGAAGGTAGAGGGGTCCAAAACAGCTGGTAAATATTCAAGTACCATTTCCTCCAAGCTCAAGATCGGCACATCCTTATGAAGAAGAAGTCAAGGAAAGGAGCCAGGAGATGTGCATGGATGAGCAAAGAGCTTCTAGAAAAACTCAAATGGAATAAGGAGGTTTACAGTATGTGGAAAAAGGGACTGGCCATTTGGGAGGAATATAGGATCGTTGTCAGGGTATGCAGAGATGCGATGAGGAAGACCAAGGCCCACTTGGAACTAAATCTGGCAAGGGATATCAAGGATAACAAGGGCTTCTTCAAACACGTCAGTAGAAAAAGAAAGACTGGAGAAACTGTGGACCCACTGCTAAACAAGGTGGGTGCCCTGGTAACACAGGAAGCAGAGAAGGCAGAGTTACTGAATGCCGCCTTTGCATCAGTCTTTACTGCTAAGGCTGGTCCTCAAGCATCCCAGTCCCCAGAGGTGAGAGAGAAAATCTGGAGAAAGGAAGACTTCCCCTTGCTTGAGGAGGATTGGGTTAGAGATCATTAAGGCAAACTGGATCCTCGCAACTCCATGGGCCCTGATAGGATGCACCCACGAGTGCTGAGGGAGCTGGCAAATGTTCTTGCCAAGCCACTCCCCATCATCTTGGAAAGGTCATGGAGGACAGGAGAGGAGCCCGAGGACTGGAGGGCAGCCAATGTCACTCCAGCCTTCAAAAAGGGCAAGAAGGAGGACCCAGGAAACTCTAGGCCAGTCAGCCTCACCTCCATCCCCAGAAAGGTGATGGAACAGTTCATTCAGGAGGTCATCTCCAGGCTTGTAGAGGAACAAAAGCTAATCAGAAGTAGTCAACAGGGATTCACCAAGGGGAGATCATGCTTGACCAACCTGATAGCCTTCTATGATGGTGTGACTGGCTGGGTAGGTGAAGGGATGTTCTTTATCTTGACTTCAGTAAGGCTTTTGACACTGTCTCCCATAACATCCTCACAGGCAAGCTTAGGAAGTGTGGGTTAGATGAGTGGACAGTGAGGTGGATTGAGAACTGGCTGAACGGCAGAGCCCAGAGGATCGTGATCAATGGAGCAGAGTCTGGTTGGAGGCCTGTAACTAGCGGTGTTCCCCAGGGGTCTGTGGTGGGTCCAGTCCTGTTCAACATATTCATCAGTGACCTGGACGAAGGGACAGAGTGTACCCTCAGCAAGTTTGCTGATGATACCAAGCTGGGAGGAGCAGCTGGTACACCAGAAGGCTGTGCTGCCATCCAGCGAGACCCAGACAGGCTGGAGAGCTGGGCCAAGAGGAACCTCATGAAATTCAACAAAAGCAAGTGTAAGGTCCTGCACCTGGGGAGGAACAACCCCATGCTCCGGTACAGGTTGGGGGCTGACCTGCTGGAAAGCAGCTCTGTTGAGATGGACCTTGGAGTGCTGGTGGACAACAGGCTGAACATGAGCCAGCACTGTGCCCTTGTGGCCAAGAAGGCCAACGGTATCCTGGGGTGCATTAAGAGGGGTGTGGCCAGCAGGTCATGGGAAGTTATCCTCCCCCTCTACTCTGCCCTAGTGAGACCACATCTGGAGTACTGTGTCTGGTTCTGGGCTCCCCAGTTCAAGAAAGACAGGGAACTACTGGAGAGAGTCCAACGAGAGCTACAAAGATGATCAGGGGACTGGAGCATCTCTCTTATGAGGAAAGGCTGAGAGACCTGGGTTTGTTCAGCCTGGAGAAAAGATGACTGAGGGAGGATCTCATCAGTGCTTATAAATAACTAAAGGGTGGGTGTCAAGGGGATGGGGCCAGAGTCTTTTCAGTGGTGCCCAATGACGGGTCAAGGGGCAATGGGCACAAGTTGGAACATAGAGATTTCCACTTAAACATGAGAAAAAACTTCTTCACTGTGAGGGTGACAGAGCAGTGGAACAGGCTGCCCAGAGAGGTTGTGGAGTCTCCTTCTCCGGATACATTCAAAACCCGCCTGGATGCAGTCCTGTGCACCCTGCTTTAGGTGTACCTGCTCAAGCAGGGGGGTTGGACAAGATGATCTCCAGAGGTCCCTTCCCACCCCTACCATTCTGTGATTCTGTGAGTTTAAATATGCACTTTTTAAGCTTTTCCTATTTTCTTTAAAGTTTCTTGTAGAATCTTTGTGTCTAGCTTGCCACTATTCTTCCCTGATGCTTTGATTTGGTCAAAAAAAATCTGAAACTCAGAATTCAATGAGATTGCTGTTATGAATGTAAACAGACAAATATGGTTTCCTTGGCAACAGAAACCAGGTGAAAATGCTCAGATGAGCTATGCTAAACACACCTACTCAACTTTCTTTAGTTATCAGTTCACAAGCTGGATGCAGATGGAATCAAGTGTTTTATGCTCACTCAGTGTAAAGTTTCTAAATGAACTGAGGCTCTGGGCAGGTAAGTATATGTGTACAGTCTTGACTCCCATTAGCTGTTGTAAACTGTGACAAACTGAGATTCAAAAAGGTGTTGGCTACATTTCGACCACTGTTATTTTTCAGATATCAGAAAAGACTGAACTTTTCAACAGTATTCAGAAAATTAGTCTTTAAAGCAGTTATTTTAAAATCAACAGCATCCATTGTTTTTAAGTAAACATTGTTTGTGTATAACCTGAACATTGAATTATATTTACGTTATTAAACATTATTAAGTAAATCACAACTATATTGTATCATGGTGAGCTTGTTTTCTTTGTTGTTTCATAGAAAGATTGTATATTAAGTTCCACTCCTAGGATTGCCATTATTGACATATTATTCAAAAGGTGTTAATTAACACAATGAATAAACAACGTGTGGGTGTGTCTACTGCTAGTGGAGGGAAGCTGGGGTACATTTCAACAAAACTACAGTGTCATATATCATTTGCTCAAGTTCTCAGTTCCAAATATGTCAGTTCCAAATTCAAGACTGGAAGCATATATGTTACATTTACTAAGCTGAATAAATACATGGTTTATTGTATCATATGAGTAGCACATCGCACTGTGTATAGCTTAACCTTCTTCTGTCTCATTCTAATATTAATCTGAGATTAATCATTTGGTTAATCTGAATGAAAAAACTCAAATGAGTGTAATATTCTCTTGAAACTCTGGCTACAATAAGATTTACCATATATGATGCTGCCAATTAATACAGTAAAGATGAGATTAAATGTTAAAGTTCATTTCATTGATTATTCCAGTTTTCAAAAGAGTTTTATCTCCCCATCAGAAGAGCTCCCCAAAAAGGAACTATCATTACTATGGAAGTCAGTATGTAAAAACTTCCAGAGACCAGGACTTGATAACCTTGTCAAAATGAGTTTAAAATTGATCTGCCTTAACAATAAAAAAGATAAAATAGGTGGTAAAGCAAATAGTCTGGTTATTGAATTTCAACATGCGATGAACTTCTGTTGTGCTGCATGAAGTACTGGTGTCCTTAAAAGAAAAATGCCAGGTATGGGAAGAGGTTGATTACTTGAGCTATCTTCCCTTCAGTATATATATATATATTGACACTGTGTTCAGCTACTTGGAATGCAGTGTGAAGTGTGTTATATCTAGGCAGTTTTTTGTGTCTTGCTTAGTTTCAGGTAATGCCACACTCAGTGGCAGCCTACAGTACAAGCAGATGCATGGTCATAAAGATACTGTGTTAAGGGGCAAGCGATATTAAGTAGGAAATTTTGACCTTCTGCATCTGACCAAGATAAAATAGCTTTTCCTTTCCATAATGAAATATTTGATTTTACTATACGATGGATGGTTTTACCATAAGAATGGGTTTCATGCTAGTCTCTCACAAGGTGATGCAGACTCTTGCCAGGTGCAGTCTCTCACCATTATATAAATGGCTCTGGAAGGAGCCCAAGCCCAGGGAGTGGGATGGAGCAGCTTTGTTATTGCAAAGGAGCTAGTGAGCTCAGAAAGCACCCATTCGCTGTGATCCTTGAGTCTCAGGGTACATTCATGAGTGTACTGAATAAATGCTTTGTGAAGGAGAAGAGGGAACAGAAAGATTTTTTTTCCATGGAAACAGAAAATTAAATACCTGGGAATTAACATGCTGGGACAATTATTTTATTCTGCCGTAATAATGGAGAAATGTTTTCTTCTCTACAGAAAGGTCCTTTTTAGCACTTGATCTGTATTTGGCTCTAGGGAGAAGAGCAAATTGGTCAGTCATAGTTTAGGGGGCAAAAGCCTTCTCTCAGAGCATATCTGAAAGAAGTCATATTACATGTCCTTGGCGTTTTATACCACAGTTATATCTGAGTCCATAATGTAATTACATTTCTGGCTCTGTATTACAAACTGGTGTTCATGATAGAGGGCACAAAAAATTGAAATGACACAATTCAGAAGATAAAGGTAAGCTTAGCAGAAGGAAGAAATGACAACAGGCAACGTTTATCTGCACTATAATGGACTGCAGATTGAGTTTGTATATATCAGGCAGAAACCAGGATAGTCTTCTTCAATATGAAACATGCCATCATGTTCACATCATCTTTAAAAATTACATTATATGTCTTCACTTAAACTCCTACTCTGCGAAGGCTCGCACAGGTACTTAGCTTGTTTGTCTCTTGTACTGTGAGTCTGTGAAGCTCTGCTGAAGTCCATGGAGTTCCTCTGTTTTCTAGAAAGTAAGCATAGGGCTTTGAGTCATCCTGAATTTCCTGTGTGTACTCACTGGGCAAACAAACCAGTAGGCCTTGTAAGAAATTTTTTTGCAAATTTAAAATAGCCTCAAATAAAAGCTTACCTACTAAATTGAGTAAATACATCTCAGTGCAAAAGTCTGTACAATCCTCTTCTTGTTTTATTAGGTGTGGCTCACAGTAAAAGCCCTGAACTAGGCAGAACCAACGTTTGGCATCTCAAGGCTGTTAGACTTCCTTTCTGTAAACTTCTTCCATTTACTTACTGGAGAAGTTCCATAGAGATCACCTCAGGTTATGCAAATAGCACATACATGGTAGTATACAGATGTCTCAGCTGCATACTGCAGCCTTCCCTGAGCTCAGTGCTGTCATCACTGACTGGCCAGGCTGGTCAAACTGTCTGGACTGGCAACTGTGGAGTCATTAGAAAAAAAAATGATACTTGTTCCAAAAATGAAAAAGTCTTTTGATTTTTATCACTTTCTTGTATCTTAGAACAGATGTAGAATTATATTTGAAATACTTATGACAGCCCAACATTAAGAAAATATTCTGTACTCAGATATTAAGACAATGTGTAGCATAGGCATCTTATAAACAATTTCCCTGACTTCATCAAAGGACAGAAGCCCTCTTGGCTTATGCAGTTGTGTGTTATTGCTTTCCACGTGTGCCCAGCTCACCAACAGTATTAGTTTGAACCAGGAAAATAATTTTTTGGTTTTAGAGCTTTTTGCTCTGGAGGATCCTGACATCAGTTGCTGATGTATTAGCCAAAATTGTTACTATTGTACTGGGAATAACAGTAGAGGTGATGGTAGCATTCAGTAGCTGGTAAAAACAAAGACATGACATAAGCTACTGAAATCTGAGATAGAAAAAAAGGACTTTTCAGCACTCTCAGCCCTTGTTTGGGGTTTTCTAAAGGTGCAGACAGATTGCAGCCTTGCTACTAATTGGCCAGATGACAACATGGAGCAGAGCACTCTCCACAACGGACATCTTTCAAAACGTATTGTGAAATGACAAAAATGTGATACAGGATAATTGGATTGAATTTTTGCGAGGAAGAATCAGTGGAACATATTCACTACACTTTTTAAACAGTTCTTTTCTTTGAGGTGGCTTTTATTATGAAGGTATTGCCTAGAAGGAATGACTGAGGCAGGAAAACAATTTGTAAGAAGGTTGGTAATATGAGAAGGACCAGGAGGGATATGAAAAGTATAGAAGATCCAGTGCTGCTAAGTTGAAAACTCTCTGAGAATAGGAGGAGACCCTTTTTTGTCTCAATGCACAAAATTAAGCACAATGTTTTTTGTTGGACCAATGCCTAAAGAACATAAGTGAGAAGGTGCATGATTCACTGAAGTACATTAGTAAGGCAAACAAACTTATTTTGAAGGCTTCCATGTACATAGGATGACTGTAATTGTAAGAAAATACTGTCTGGATTGTTTAAAATATTTTGTCTTTCTCATCATATTTTACACATTGCAATTTGCTTGGTAATATGATGTCCGTATGGTAATTGTGGTACAATATTGCACTTACTCAAAGAAAATACAACTGAATTTTGTCACTATGGCTGTTGCTTCTAACTGCTGACATCTGCATATAGAATTTTTTATTCTTTTATGGTGTGTGTATGTCTGCGTGTTTAAAATATATATACCCGCAATAAATGTTTATATAGACAAATGCATTTTTTATATTTTAACAATTTGGGAAGGTTACAAAATGTAAGGATTAGGAAGGTCCCTAAAAATTCAAGATAAATACATAGAAACAGAGGAAATAATAATAATTTGTTTTGCAAAAGAGATGCTTAAAATGACTTGTACTGCTCAACTAGGTAGGACTTCATTAGAAATAACCTTGAAAAGTGATTTGATATCTAGACATCTTTCCATTTCCTTGAAGTAATTCTCATAGACCAAAGTTTGTCTACATGTGATTTGGAGGATCAGAGCCCTCAAAATTTAGTTAAGGATCCTTGCGTTTTCAGCTTCAGGTGCAAAGTAATAATCTACCTTTTACTTTCTTGTTGGACACCTTTTTCAAGAATGGATATAGTTTCTTAAAGTTCACTGTAATGTTGTAATATTTGACATATTTCTCATGCGTCTTCACTGACTGGGTCACACATTAGCTGACAGTGACTTGTCTTCACAGTGCTAGGGTTAATTCTGTGTGTCAGACATGGAAACTATGATGTGAGAAGCAAACTTGGAAACTATGATGAAAGAAGAAAGTAAGCTCTTTCTTAAGGTATTCTTCTAATGTGTTCTTTTGTAATCATAAAAAGAAACAGAATTTAATATTGGAGGGGGTTTAGGATAGCTGATTGACTATGATTATGAAGTGTTCTCTAGTAAGAGGGATTTTTTCCTTTAGGATTGTCCTGAATCTCTTTCATTTTAGAGAACATCTAATTTTAGATCAAACAGTTGTTTCTCAAAGAGGACTGGCTTCCATCAAGATGAGCAATTATAAAAGTCAGTATCCCTTTACAAAACATGGAAAGGGAAATCCTCCCTTGATTCCCATCAGCTTCTGTAGATGCAGGGTTTCACCCGTAACCTCTGCTCATAACTCGTCTGAGCACAGCTTCTAGCACAACTTCGTAAGGTAATATATAAACATGTATATATTATCTTCTTGGGTTTTGCAACTGTTGAACTTTGAAGTGCGCCAGAAGGAGACCCCTTCTCACCTTTCTGAAGGGGTACATTATCTTTACTTAGTTAAACATCATGGTTGGCACCAAAAAGTAGGACTAACTTGTCTTTCACTCTTCTGCTCTCTCTCGATATTTCTTAATTCGGCATGAAAGTTGGGAGTAATTGCATTTTATGATCTATCTTATTTTTGTATTTAACCTACAAGTAAATACCATTTAAGTAATGAGTTTTATAAGCTACAAGTGAATGCCATTTAAGCAGTGAGGATTATTTTAATTCTCTTATGGCTGCAAGAAATGATTCAGTGAGGTTCCATATTCTATGTTGCTGTGCTGAAAAAGATATTTATGGATATTTTTCCATTTCCTCCATCTTACTCTTGCAAGAAAGATAATGAAAAACCCTTTTTCTTTTTTTAGGGTTCCAGTTCAGTTGTAAAAGTTCAGCATAAGCTAATTTGGAGCTAGTTAAATGCTTAGGAGCAATCTGTCTGCTCTCACATAGACCTACCATTAACGTGCCAGCTACAGTTATATTGAAACAAGCTCAGATGGCTTCATGTCCCTACAGAGGATGGAGATTTAAATTTTGAAGTAAAAAAGTCGTAAAGATCTTCTTTAAGCAAAGGCTGGGTAAACTGGCAGCGCTCTGTGGGAAGTGAGTAATGGACAACTCTGCTTAGCAGCCGTCGTACTTGTAAATTTGAGCAATGTGTTTCTTCTTTGGAGCAATTTCATTCATATATTTCAGAACACTGAAAAGATCACCAATTTCTACGTAGTGCCTCATTGTATATTCCTTATGCATCCAACACTCTGCTTGAGTTGAGGTTTGTGGAGCTGTAGCTGTGAGAATTTGGAGGGAAGAGAACTATGGATGCAGGAGACATAAACCTGTGGTGCTCCCCCAACAATCCTATGAAGAAAGTTGAGCTGTGTGTCAAACTAACATCAACATTTATAATGCAGTATTAAGGACCATGTTCTCACTACCTTTCTGATATTTGAAGAATGACACTATTAGTTAGGGAAAACAAGCGCACTCAGAATCTGGAGCTGACTGACAATTAAATTTGGTTAGAAACTGTAAAAATATTTGACATGATAGCGACATAAGGATGTACTGTATAATGTCTTTTTTAATACATCTTTGTAACTTGCACTGGTCCTTCAGTTTAACACCAATTAACATCTCTTGACTGTTTGTATTTGGCTTACAGTATGTCTCAATGTTATGTGTTGGGAATTGTAAAAGGTGCATGATTGTGCTGTTTCTGTTTAAGTTGTTTCTAATTAATAACTTCACTGTCCAGTGTTCTTTCAATAAGGGTACCTAATACAATATTTACATTATTTTAGGTATAGAGAAACTGACTTTTCAACCAAACTGAATGATGCATCTCAATATACAACAGAAGCGTATGCATGTGTGTATATCTATGCATGTATACACATACACGTATATTTGTTTATTGGTTTAGACAAGATCTCTCATTTCTTTCCTAATCACCTTGAGCTTCTCAAATCTCAGGCATCTGGAAGGAATCATGACTTTTCATGAAAGCTGAAGGTCATAAGTCTCAAGATTAATTAATAAGCACTCTTATTATGATATTCACTAGAACTTCCTTTCTCTCCAAAATTCAGCACATTAAATAACATTAAATAAAGGTCTAATGACTAACAGATGCCAGATAATGCAGGATTCTTCTACCTGCATGAGTGGCTTAGTGAGTCGAGTGACTGTGTCATTTTATCCCTTTGATCCTTTGAGTTTGTAGCCACTAAATTACATATGTGTTCTTTTTTGTTCTAAGTATCTGCTATTGTTTCATGCCAGAAACAAAATACTGACCTTTGTGGGTCCTTGGGCTGACCCAGCATAGTTGCTTTTCAGTTGTTTACTTCTGTAGAAGCTAAATTTTGACTATTTTTATAGAGTCTTAATAATTTCTCTTTCAAGTAAGAAAGGAGTTACTTTCAATAAAGTTTAAGTTCAGCAATAAAATTATAAGGAATTTTTTGGGTTGTTAACTTATTTATTGGAAGACTATCTTTCTTATAAGAGTTTAAATAATTAGAGAAGAAATAAATTCTGAATATTCATACTAATTCCAGTAGTTTTTGTATAAGGTTTAATCTTATACTTTGAATACTATTCTTAAAATATATTTGCAACGTAAAATAAATCAAGAAAAGTTAGTATTAACTCTTAGAATAATGAAGATACTTTCAGTGTAATACATAAATCTTAATAGCTTAATAATATCAAGTAGCCAAAATATACTTAGGACTGTGACAGGATTTGTATGAGCTTTCTCCTTTGAAAGGATGCTCCTGGCTTTGAATTGCAAACACTACCTTTTGTAGCAGGTGGACAAAAGTAATCCTTTTTTTTTTTTTTAAGAGACCCAGCTAATTGCATGTCTGCCTCATATTTAGTTAAATCTTTGTTGATGGG
The DNA here is from genome assembly GCA_031468815.1 of Morus bassanus. NCBI lineage: Eukaryota > Metazoa > Chordata > Aves > Suliformes > Sulidae > Morus > Morus bassanus. The sequence goes on along the minus strand of CM062567.1, from coordinate 41,778,729 downwards.
CTTTGAAGAGAGTGTGTTATGTTTTGCTTTCTTTTTTTTTGGGCTTTGGTTTTGTTTTGGGAGGTATTTGGTTTGCTTTTTACTATCAGTCTTTGCTGAGAAGTTCCTGATACCACTGTTAAAAGTAACCTGTTCTTTGAAGGAAGCTTTGACAAAATCTCTAGTTTGAAATAGAAACTGGAAAAGTGCAAAGCTACTGGGAGAAGAGTGCCTTCCTCCCTGTTGCCTGAGAATTAATTTTTTTTCTTTAATGCGAAAGCAAGAATAGTCTTGATAGAAAAACTAATGATAGCATGGTAGTCTAAAACAACCTTATTTTGGTCTGAAAGCTGTATAGTGTTATACAGTAATATACTGTATTTATTGAATTGGGGTTCCTTGAGAATTTTTTCCATTGTTTTCCAAGCATCATTCTATAATATAGTTTTCTGTTTGGTCACTACTTGGATAATGTGAATGGTACCCATTATTGAAAGGTGGTCTGTATTTGTACTAATACAGAGAATGCCAGTTTAGAAATGAGCCTGATTGCATGGTTCATTTTGTTCTCCTTTGTAGAGCCAGGCTGCGGCCCACTACAAAGGCACTAAACATGCCAAGAAGCTCAAAGCACTGGAAGCCATGAAAAATAAGCAGAAATCTGTAACTACCAAGGACAGCGCAAAGACTACCTTCACTTCCATCACTACCAATACCATCAATACCAGCTCTGACAAAACAGGTTAAGCAACAATCTTTGTTGGTTTTGTTTGGTTTGGTTTTTTTTCTTGTTTAATTCCATGTCTGTTTGGTTATGTGCTTGCCACATTGATTCATGCTCGATCCATCTTTCTGTGTAATATTGATTTCTTTTAGTCCTTTCAATAGGCTGGTGAGAGTATGATAGTCATGTAACTGATTTCTCTTAGTGAAAAGAGGCTTGTCATTCTTTTAGGACAGAATGCAACTCATGACTTGATTAATTTTTATAGTGGCTAAACTACTACATATCAACTGAGCTGAACCTTCTAGTCTGTATGCAGCATCTCTCTATAAACTATTACATATGGCACATTTGTTTTAACCACAAACAATGTAGCAAATTGCACTACTTCTGTCTAGAAGCCTCTTCCAAAAGCATTATTAGTAAAAAACTGATTTTCATAAATTTCAAACATTGCATTATTTTTTTAAAATGGCTATTGCATGGTTTTGAGCTGGAAAATAGCTGTATAACCTCTATTCCACACAATCAGGTAAGTGGTATTGATGCCAATTATTCTGCTTAAATGAGTCTTCAGACTGAAATAAGATCCTTTGAATTATTATGTGGGTAAAAGGTACTCCTTTGCAAATAAAATCTATGTGAATATTTGGTAAAGTCAACAGGATTTGTTTAAGCTCGCATTTTAAATATGTGACTATTGTACTGGAAATTTCGAAGGAAGCTTGTAAGTTCACTGAAGGGTAGTCTAGTATCTCACAAGGTACGACTGCTCTTGTGTATGAAGGGATACAGTTTGCATATTTAGTCATAATCAACTCCCCCTTCCCCAAACAAGCCAAAAACAGCCACAGCAAAAAAGCCAAAGCTGTGAAACATCAGAGACCTTTCAACTGATGCTGAAAACTGCTCATTTGGAACCACTTCTGATGCAGTAAGTTTAGCATTGTAAATGGATATGCACTAACCAATTACAGTATAACAAGAAAGTACCTTGCTGACACGTAGTACTTTCCTTAAGATACATCTTTGCTATATTTGTTATAGACAGATACCTCTATGTCTATCTCTCTCTATATATAATCTTTGTTATAGCTCTTTATTATAGACAGCATATGTTTTTATGGAGATTTATATCCTAATTGTAACGGGATGGCTTTAAAAAACAATTGTTACATTGTTTTCATGTTTGTTACCAGAAAAAAAGAAAGAAAGAAAATTCTGAGTACTTTTGTTTCTATGATGAAAGAAATGAAGCATGGGAGAATAGGAACAATGTCAAAAGTGATATATTTGTGAAAATATGTGTTTCTAAACATACAAATACCTGTAAAAGTTTATCCTCCTGTTACCTGTTGGCATATTCAGAACAGAAAGGGGAAAGAGTGATTTATTGTTTACGAAATGTGATCTACTGGTTGGAGAAAATAACTGAAGAGAAAAGAGATCTTTTTAAGCTTTACAATGTATTATTCAAAAGCTTTTATCTTACGCTGTGTAAGTTTGAAGGATTTTCCAAGGTGCCTTAAAACCAGTCTGAGTCTTTCCATCAGGCTTTGAATTAGATCCCTGACAAGATATATGAACTGTCTTGTATCCAAGGTCAGTAGTACAAATTGGTTTTTATATCGGCATAAGTAAGAAAACATCAGAAATCTAGTTGCACACAAAAGCAGTAGACTATGCAGGAGTTCCCTGAGGTTTACACACTGTTTGTGACTTCCTGGATTAATTTCATAGAATGTGTGTATACATATATGTATTTTCTGTTAGAAGTACTGACCTTAATGGCATTCTAAAAGACACATATTGATGTTAATTGGCAAGCAGCCCGAAATCAACAATTTCACAAAACACTGAGAGCCATATTCAACTGCTGGCAAAAGCCCTATTCAACTGGTGGCATTCAAAGAAAGGCAGCCAGTTCTATCCAAATACAGTTATTACAGGTCAACATTGATGTGAATAGCATCCTTGGTGTAAATTATCCTTTGCAGAATCAAACATGTATGCATAGTGGGAGGGAAAAAAATGAAAAAAAAAAAATAAAATTTTGGGTAGCCAAAAGGATGACATTTTCTGTTAAACATGACAAGTTAAAAATTTCATAAATCAGATTATCTTTCCTTTCCAGTTGTTCTGTGTCTTATAATTGCTTGACAGAACTTTTAAGGGCAAAATGTTTTCTGAAAGCCAGAATAACACCAGAATATATTGCACTGTGTGAGTTGGCTCATTTGTAAATGATTGCTGTAAAAGTCAAATATTCTGATAGTAATATGCAGTTCTGAGGGAATAGTTGTACTAATACATATAATTCATTAAATAATCTTTCATAACTAGAAATAAGTTCTGTTACTAAGTCCTGCACTTGTGATCATTCGGAACAAAAGCTTTTTTGACAGTATTTTAAAGCTCTCTGCTGAAGATTAATACCTGATCCCAAATACACTGAGGATAGGGTCATGTTCATATCGCCTTCAATATATCATGTACAGCAGTGGCTAAATGGTGAATGACGTGTCAGTCACAGCACATTGGTCAGGACTTCAGTTCACTGGTTCTGTGTACCCTGAGCAGCTCCAGCAAACAAAATGTCATCAGGAAATCTGCAGTGCTGTGCAATGAAGATTATGAAAAAGACCACACAGTATACAAACTGATTCAAGAGCTAAAACAGCAATTTGTTATGTTGCTTATTCTGGAACTATTTCGTTAGACATGGTGCCAGCATGTGTTATTGCAATAAATAATGGAAACTGTGCAACCCACAATGTAAACGGACTCCTTAAAACCTTTCATAAATGATTCCTGGGGGTTAAATGATGTGTTAAGGAGAAAACATAAAATATGGGGTCATTTTGCTCATTCTGTGAAAGTCGCTATTTTTTCACCACTTTAAACAAACTTCTAGAATTATTAGAAGGCTTGAACTTCAGAAATCTTTGGGAGAATGAAATATCATGAGGAGTTATGTTGGCAGTCACATAGTGGACAATGCCATTCTCAACACGTGGGAACTTTGTTACCAGTTCTATTATTTAACATCCTTCTTTCATCTGCATTTACCATTTATTATGTGATACCTGTAGTCACTCAGGACAGAAAAAGAGAAAGTGTGACCATTTCAAAGGCAAGCCTGCTTTATGGTAGTATACAAGCCAGATTTCAGTATTTCTTGATTCATATTTTCACCATATATTAACATACATGCATACATATTCCCTGACATAATATTATTAAATGTCCTTGATAGCTTTAGAAATTGCTCCTCCTTTCTGCCAAGGTATATTTTCCTCATAAAGATGCTTCGTACCGTCCTTTTGGCTCTAAGGATTGATACTTCAGGAATACCTTAGAACATCTTATATTTAGATAGACTGTGTTCTATCATCCTAACTATATGTCCTGTCCAGTAAAGTCATTATCCCACACTTGGATTTTTTTAATCTAGAGTGAGTGTCCGATATTATATCCATGTAAAATGATATCCCTATAGTTGTTGCATGTGTCTAAATATTTATCTTTTCCAAAGCTATTTGAAGATAAAAAGGTCTCTCCATAATCACATTATCATGAATTAGGACTTGAAGATTTGGGCTATTTTTATTTATTTATTTATTTATTCAGCAGAGAATTCAGCATGAGTTAGATCATTTGCTATCAACAGAGAAGAAGGAATGAACAAGGGTGGAAAACATGTCATTGGGAGCCATCACTATGGCAAAGTCTTTAATGCTGTTTTTGAATGTTATACACTATGTCTTAAATCCTGCGTACTTAAACACAATGAACAGCTCTCAAAAACGGAGAAAAATGTGATGAACAGAAAAAGTGTGTATCTGGGCCAAGGCACAGACAAGATCATCTATCATTAGTACAGTCATAACACCTAAGAGACCCCCATGCTGTCAGAGAACAAAATACTGGCACCTGTCCTAAAGAGCTTACAGTCTACACATAGACTATGTATGAGAGACATACACAGATGAGAGACAACTTAGGGAGATAGTCACTGTTAATGTAATAGGCAGGTGTTTCAAAGGAGCAGTAGCATAAACATGTTCAAGTGATAAAGGCATCACAAGAAATGAGAACATTGAAGGTGGATTAGAAGGAAAAGAAGGACGGTTTTTTCCAGATACTGAATGTATGTGTGGGTAACAGCATGGGAGAAAGCATAAATTCTCTTATTTTCCTTTCACTGGCACATATGAAAATTCTTCTCTGTGGGAAAGTTTTAATTGAGCTACCCCTTTCCAGTGTGGAAGGATGGCTAGCTGACAGAGGCCACGACATCTATATGAGCAACTGTGCTATGCTGTGAGGGATTAAGTGCCTGCTGTCAGTGAAGTAGCCTTGAGAGATTCAAGGCGGAAGTTGAGCAATTGAGCAAGCGGAAGAGGAGGAGCAGAGCGGTGGTGTTTACCATTCTGAAGTCGGATCTAGGCGGCCCCTTCCGTATCGTGACTAACCAAGGCAGACGAATCGGGTATGGACTAGGGGCGCGTGAACGGGAACTAATAACCAATCCTATGCATTGTTTAAGCACGTGTATATTTAGAACGCTATATAACCCGCCATGTAGTATAATAAACAAGGCTGATGCTGGTACTCATATTGAGATTGTCATCAGTACTTCGGACCGCCGCCCCGACTCCGACATTCCAGTCCTTTTTTTTTTTTTTTTTTTTTTAATCTAAGAAGTGATAGGATATTTCTGGTCAGCAGATGAAACTCATTCCTGAAATAAGAATTTCAGTCCAGCTGGGATAATTCTGAAATGGAGAGCGGGTGGAGTGGGAGAGAGAGTCAGTCTGGCAAGGTCTTGGACATAAAAAAGGAAGGCACTAAGGAGAAAGACATTGGAAATAATGTGGTAAGTCAGGGTAAACTTTGAAGGAGGAAGAAAGGAAGATGGCATGAAATGGAGAGGTTCAGGAAGATATGTTGGAGTTTGGCAGCCACAAATACCACAGGATCACAGAATCTTTGAGGTTCTGTGAAGGGACCTCAAAAGGGACATCTGGAGATTGACAAGACCACCTCTACAGGTCAGAGCAAGAGTCAGCTACAGCAGGATGCTCAGTATCTTTTTTGGTTGAGTTTTGAATATCTTCACAATCTTTTGCTGGGCAACCCATTCTAGTGTTTGACCACCCTCAGAGTAAAGAATAGTAAAGTTTTTTCTTGTATTTAAGTCCAATCTCCTGTATTTCAGTTTGTGTCTATTGTGTCTTGTCCTGTCACTGGGCACCACTGAAAAGTGTGTCTGGTTCTGTCTTTTTCAGTCCCTGCCCCTGGCCCCATCAGGTATTTTTACACACTACAGGCTTATGTTTCAAGTGGTGTACACCACAATCCCAGGTCCTTCTCCACAAAGCTACTTTCCAGATGGTCAGCCCCCCAGCCCAGACTGTTGTGGATGGTTACTGCTTCCCTGTTGTGGGACTTTTGCATTTCCCTTTGTTGAACTTCAAGGGACTGCTGTTGTCCCATTTCTCCAGCCTGTCCAGATCCCTCTGAATAGCAACACACCCATGTGGTGTACCAGGCACTCCTCCCAGATTTTATCATCGGCAAACTTGCTGAGAGTGCACTCTGTCTTATTTTCTGGGTCATTAATGAAGACTCTAAACAATATTGGCACCAATATCAATTCGTGGAGGACTCCACTAGTGACTGGCCTCCACCTTTGTGTGGGTGACCACAACCCTTTGAGCCTGGCAGCTTATCCACCATTTTTTTCTATTATCCTTTTTGTCTTTTTGTGAAAAGAAGAGCTAAGAAACTGTAGGAAAAAAAATAAAAATAAGCTCAAAGAAAAGAAGTAAAATGGAAATTAGTAAGACTTATCTAAATCTCTAAGTACTGCTAATGCCTGGCTTTAATATGTTTGCACTCGTTTCCTATCAGGCAAATCACAATTTATGTATCATGCATTACTGTTATAAAATGTATTTTACATGCAATTAAAATTTAAAAAAAGGTCATTGATGGGACCTGACTGAATTGCAAACTCTTTCTCTTGCATTTTAAATTATTTCTTTATGTCTTTCTATTGAAATAAGTGACAAATTCAGAGTTTTTATTTTCAGAGCTGTTTTATTCTTTTTAAATGTACTTCATGCCCTGTTATATATTGTGTTGTCTTTGTGTGTTGGGCCTTTTCTAATAATTCCATAGTGCATTTTGTCACCCTTGCAACCTTTAGCTGTGCTTCTGTGGGATGACTCAACAGTCTACAGATACTGGGAATAAAAGCTAATGCAGATCTGTTGCCTTACCATCAGCTTACACTGGAGCTGAAGTTGGTCTGTAGATATGTAGGGAGTGACAATAACATGTTGCACAGTATGCAGGATGTCTTATGCATTACTGAGCTGAGAACTCAGCTTCAAATGCAAGGAGTGTTTTAACTGAATGAAGTCTACTGAACTGCTTAGACTGTTCGTCTGTACTTTTGGTTTTCTTGAATACATGAAGGAGAGAAAGGCAGATGTTATTAAATATAATATTCATTGAAAGCCTAGGTGAAATTTCTTTGACCAACTATAGACTTACATGTTGATGCTATTTGCACTGGCTTCTCCTTAGTGTGAGAGGAAATCATGTCAATAAAGTGTAGGGCACAATTCATCTTATTCTAAAGTAAACTTTTATAATAAAACAGATGAATGGTGAAGACCTGAGAAAAAAGTATAAAAAATGCCTGTGGTGACTAGGTCAGATATAAACTGAGACAGATTCCAACCTCAGTGACCAAATTGCCCTTTCCTTCAATGGGTCCAATTTTTTCCCACAGGTTTTGATTCTTTTTAACTGAATCATGAGTTGCTCTGTAAGAATTTGATGTTCAGCATTCAAAATCTGAGTTGCGTTAATTAATTCTGAATGATCATGTAATAAATGACACTATTTATGTTTGTCAAGTGGAAATTCTAATATGCTTTTGAATAACTTTTAGATTTACCACTGACAAGAAGAGAGTTTCTTGAATTTTTGTTTGTTTATTTTTTTGCTTTTCAAAAAATGAACCTTTTTCTTATCTAATTTTTTAAGCATGGAAAGAAAAATATTGCCTAATAAAGGTAGACCACTGGCGTATGTATGGTTTAGTATTAAAATTTTATCTTCATCTTTCTCATATTACATTCAGCCATAGGTGTCCTAGTGAACACACCTTACTAGAACATCGTGTCACTTTCAGGTCTCTAGTAAGGAGTCAAGGGACTCTTTGCTATTAGTCAGTATGCGCTGCTTTATTTAAGATTCAAAACTTCTGCTCTAAATTGTAGGAAAAACTTTTCAAACATAGTGCTCAAATGAAAACTTGATTGTATGAATCTTTGTAGAAGGACAACATATAATTGTCTAGTACTACAGCAGTTTCATTTAAAAATATGAAGAAATTTGCTTTGAATGTATTTACATGAATATGTTTCTGCGTGTTTGCAATATTCCCTTCTCAGTTCAAGACAGGTAATTAGCTGTTGTTTCTTCCAATATCATGGATTACCACACCCTGCTTGCTTTCTTTTATCACTTAGTCAAAGCCATGTGTACGATAGTTCTGTAAGTAGATGTATTTGTGCAGTTCTTGGTTCAGCTCCAGAACCTGTAACAGAAAGGAACTCCCATCTGAAAATGGAAATCAGTTTTCTCTTATCTCTGCTTTCCTTTTATTTCCGCTTTCATTTTATCTCCCTTACATTCAGCTTTTGAACTTATTTTCTTTTTTTATTATAAACGTAGATTTTGGTAATGGCTAGGCTTTAAGGTTTACGAGGGCTTCCATATATTAAGAATTATTGGATTATTTGTGGTGTTGCTCAGTGTAGCTACCCTATTTTACCACTTACTCTTTATTTCTTTAATCCTTTGTTCTTAATGGTGAACCACCCTAACTTTTCCTTTCTTAAGGAAAGCTGAGGAAGACATACTGCTGTATTTATGACATTAACATATATTTAATTAAAAGTCCCACTGCCTATTTATTAGCATTTTTATAGACAGCAGATTTTCTTATAATCGTTTGTAACTAAAAGAAATTCTATTTCTAATAAAGATACAAATGTCAACTGTATTTAAAATTCAGAGTAGTATTTAATACTATTCAAAATCTGCTGGTGGATGCAGAAACAATTTACTCCATGGTCCCAGTGTGCAATTTGCTGGTATGGCTTAGGCTGTGGATACCCTTGTATATGTAATTATTACATTAAGGATGTTTAATCTCAGAAGACAATTCAGTGCAGTCTGTTTGTATAACTTAGCTGGTTTTTTTGTTTCCATATGCTTTATTATATCATAAAGTGTGCTTTTGTTTTAGCAAGTGATTTCTTCAGATCATTTCAGCATTGCTTAGGGCACAGCAGAATTAACAGGCTAATTCTAGGTTTAGGCTTCTGAGATCCTGGATGTAAATTGATTTCCTTTACAATTCAATGTTTTAGTACACACCAAAACAGAACAATCACCTTGAAGCTTGAATTTGTAAGGAGTTTTACTTCATATTAACTTGTTTGACATATTTTGGGTGGAACATTCCAAAGCTGCAAGTGTGAAATAATAAATGAGTAATTGCTCAGTGATTACCACAACACAGCTGGATTTCAGAGCCAGTTATAGGACTTCATGGCCCACTTCCCAATCACCCAATTCTGAAAGTTCAACTTTTTCTTTTTTAATTTTATTTGAATGAAAAATCTTTAAAAGAAACTATAGTCTGAAAGAGATATTCTTATTTTCTGATTCTCCTGTAATTTGCTTGGAAATTAGAGATTACTGTCACAGCTATCAGTTCTCTTAATCACATGCTTGGAAAATTCAGCTCAAACCACTAAAATTTAACCGTGCTACAATATCTTTCACTTTAAACCACCTATGCTTTGACTTCAGACAATCTGTAGCTAACTGCAGCACAAAATGTTATCAGCATTCCACACACTGTTGTACCAATTTTACATTAGAGCTCAATGGTAATTTGGAAGACAATAGCTTCTCTTTTGATCTCTGTGTAGAACTAGGGCTTTTTCTTTCTTTTAGAGTGTAGCTTAATGGCGATATAAAAATTACAGTAATTTATGTGTGTCTCAGTTGATCATGAATGTGCAATAAAATCCTTCTTTGCTTGCATCTACATATGCTGAGAGCTTCGTCATATGAACACCATGTGTTTTCTGTGGACCCAGCTGCTTTTGATTGGGATTGCCTTGACAACAATTTTATGCTTGAATAATCCTGAGATAGAAACTGCTGTCAGTCTCAACATCTGTATAAGCCTATTGAATCAGGATGAAAGTCCAGTATTAACAATGGTATTGTTTGTAGGTCTGAAAAGAATTTTCTACTGAAATATTAAATAGGGTCTTTCATTACATATCAGGGAAATGTCAGCTTGGTTGCTGCACACTATAGTTATAACTACTAGAAATCTTGGACGTAATCTTCTCTTTATCAGATATCTATTTACCAGTTATTCATCAGTATTGCTCTAAAAACTGGATCAAGCACCATACTGCTATCTGCTTAATGACTCATTCTTCATGGTGTGTTTTGTTGTTATGTTGGGAATGGCATTGACACTAGTTAGTAGGATGGGTCTGAAGGCTCCACAGTTCTAGCTGTTGGGTTTTAAAAAAAAATAATGGTATTGCAGTCCTAGATCATCTTTCAAGTTTTTATTGTAAAACATCAGATTCAGAAGCCTGTTAGTATTGAGTAATTGTTTATTTTGTCAGTTTATGAACTAATTTGGAACAGAGCAGAAACTTCTTCATCCAATGTTCTCAGATAGAATCATAGAATGGTTTGGGTTGGAAGGGACCTTAAAGATCATCTAGTTGCAACCCCCGTGCCATGGGCAGGGACACCTTCCACTGGGCCAGGTTGCTTAAGCTTAGTAAGGTATCTTCAGCACCAGCAAACATCAAATTATCTTCAGACAAAGCATAGCTCTGACTGCAATATCTGTTTGAGGAGGAAAGTAAACGTGCAGTTGGTCTTCAGGCACCTGAACTCTGTTCTTTTCAGACTTAATGTAGTTTTCCGTGTACTAAATGGCATGTTTATAGGTAAGTCAGGAAGGCCACACCTATAACTTCAGAATAGGTATGTTAAGAGTCTCTTATTCTCAAAATCCGTATAGTGTTTCAAGCATCTTGAAGAGTTATTGTCTATTTCTCATTTTATCTTTGTGCATTGTGTACTCCACTGTGATACATCAAATAGCAGTGTCCCAGTATTAAAACTCTTGGTTTATGACATGTCCATAGTAGAATTAATATCAAAGGAGCTAGAATAATTTATGTAAATTAGAAATTAAGAACTACAGAATTTTATTATAGGAAACAAATGGATACAAGAATAAATACAAGCTCATCAAGGGAAATAAAAAGGCGCTTTTAAGAGTAACAGGAACAAGGAACTGTGTCTGATAGATTTGATTTGAGAAGAGAAAAAAACCAGCTTTCTTATGTAAACTTGATAATGTTGATGTTTAAAAGCTTTCCATGCTAATGGTAACAATAAGTGTATTTAACCACAAGTACTAAATTAGACAACAGATCAGGAAAAGTTTCATATGAAAGTTTTAAAAGAAGCAGATAAACAACTTTCTGAATAAACTGTTAAGTTCTTCGGTACATTGTAGGCACTGTAGAAAATCCAGAGGACTAGAAGAAAGGTAATGTTGTGTCAGTATTCACAAAACATAAACAGGATTAATCAAGTATTTATAAGTCTATCAGCCTGTCACCAATCTTGGGAAAAATAAAGCAACAGCTGATAGAGGACTTGAGTACTCAAGTAAATGAGATCAATTATATAATGACAATGAATATGAATTGGTAGAAAGTTAGACTTTCCTACCTAAAATTGTTTTTATGAGATTACATATTTGATTGATAAAGTATAAGCATTCTGATGCCTTGTGCTTGCATGGCTCTAGAATGTGCAGAGGTTAAAAATTATCTAAGATACTGGAATGATACAGAATTAATATGGAACATATTAAGTGGATTTAAGCCTGGTAATTATAGGCCTTGGAACGCAGTCATGAGGTACAAGTTGGTGTAGAAATATTCCAGTGATATCCTTTTGGAATAGGGTCTTTACTCCAGTCTAATCTTACATGATCAGTTACCTGCAAGGAATCATTACAAATTGCAAATGGCACAAAAACTAGAGTTCTGGGCAAGTAATAAAGATGAACTGGAGATTCAGTAAATCAAATGCATTTCATATGAAAAAATGTATTTTTCTCAGGAAAGAACAATAAAGAATTTATTGAAAAGTTGGGGACTTCATGTAAAGATGAAGACAACTTGGGAGTACATGGTTAAATATCAGCTACAGAGGAACCACTGGTGTAGTGATGTTTCCAGAAAGCCTTGTGAGAAAGCCTTGTTTTGAGGATAATGGAGGAATGTAAAGATTTTTGTTTCTTTTATGACTGTAAATGAACTATATTATCTCTTTTTTTCTGAAGAATAACATCAAATTGAGTGGAAATTTAGGGAAGAACTAATACAATTATTTAAGAATGGTTTAATAGTGAAAGACCTAATGAGATCGATGCATTCAACTTCAGTACTTACTTTATCAAAGAGAATGTAAACAGTATTTTGATTACAGTCTACAAAAATTTGCATGAAAACATCAATCTAATAGTAAAACAACTCCTAGTAGTTGGGAGGTGTGGCAATATCCAAAGACTGCAAGTGGAAAATAGTTAGCTTCATTCCACAATCAAAACCTTTTTAACACTGAGAAGGGTTATAACATATACAAAATCTCATGTGGGATTCTCATAATCATTTGGCCAAAGCTATTAGGTTTGACTCAAGAATTAATAAAGGAATTCCTCTGGGCAATGTTCTGTTGTATGTCAGAGAAAACTGTGGACATACATGTGTTTTTCTGGCTTCAGATATATAATTTGTATTCCTGACATTTGAGGTGTTCTGTAATAAAGTCCTTTAAGTGGCAAATTTAATAGTACTTAAATTTAAACATGAGACCAATTTGTTTGATTTGAGTCAAACAACATGCATTTTCAAAGCTCAAGAATTGCTTCTTGAAGTATGTCCTACCTAGGTCATAATATTTTATCTTTCTGTGTTTTGTACAGGACTGGACAAGTGAGTAGTGCTTGATTAAATAAAACCCTAGAAAATTGTAATTGCTGGTATAGATTTGTCTGGATAGACAAAGGCTTTATGGTGCAAAGCTGCCTGTACCCCTTCTCAGTGTCCTTAATTATGTCACAAAATTGACTCCAGATAGTTAAAGATGTTTTATATCTCTTGAAGACTAATTTCTTTCTATTATTATACCTGCTTTAGTATTTTTTCTGGCATTACTAGAATTTTAATAAAGTGAGAATTAAAATTCATGTTTTAATTCCCAAGTTGTATACTTTCAAGCTTTCTTCCTACTGCTTCCAACTGGAATTTAGTACTGTTTCCACTTCCTTGTTCCACCTCTGATTAGTTTTAAGCCCTGTAATAAGCATTTTAGGAGATTCAGAAGGATCTACTTATTTAGTCCAGTAGATCTGCACTGATCAAAGCATAGGTAGTAGCATTGCTTTTAGTAAACCATGTTTCCAACTAAGTATTACAAAGAATGCAAATTTTAAAAATCAGACCTTTTTATCACACTTTTCAAATTATCTCATTTCTGCTTGCAAATAGCAATTTTCTTACGTTAGAGTACTCAAATGAACTCTGTGGTTCATTCACCTTATCAGAGGAGTCCTGAGACAGCTGCCATGCAGTTTTAATCCCTTCCTTCACTACATTTTACTTTTTACTATTTCTGGTTCATTTTCTGCTCTGCTGGTTTAATAGCTGCAAGTTTCTAGCATCATCTTAGCAGATCCGTCTGAAAGTTGCATCAACAGATTACCCACTTTGGCCATCTAGTCAAATTGGCTTGCAGTAGTTGCCTTCAATAAACCAACATTTCGTAGTAGGGAAAGATGCCTACTTTTTATCCTGCTTTCAAGTATAAGGAAATATCGGCAGCGGTTGATGGCAATACATAGGGAGCTTGAAATACGTGGCAGATTTTGCCAAACAACCTTGTCATGCTTTTCCTGCACATGCTTCCTAGTTGCTAGTTCCTTGTTATACCACCAGATGCAGGGCAAGGGCAATTGTTTGGAGAAGGGTTAGTGTGTTATCTCCCTCACAGAGTATGACTCGTGTAAGTGAGCTTCAGTAGCACAATTTAATAGATCATTAGTGGGGAAATCTCTAGTATGTGTGTGCACAGGAGTGACAGTGCTCACAGCCCTTGGGAGCACGCTGCTTGGGGAAAGCTTCTGTACAAAATCAAGAGCATGGATGACAGTATCTTGTAATGTGAATCAGCTCTTTTATTTCAAACTGCTAAGATTTGGGAAATTTTAACCCAACAACAATTGCCTTTGTGGCAATTAGCTTATGACTGACATTTCCCTCATGAAAATCCACACACGCTACTCCGTCTACAAGAAATTTTTTCTGGAAGCACAGGTCAGGTAGCTGTTTTTGTTTAAATGTAGATATACTCATGCATGTTACCTGGATACCTGGATGGTCAGATGCTGATTTACCAAGATAAAGAGGGGAACTAAAAGGGCTTTCATTTCTCATGCCATTTTCTCCCTGTAGTTTGCCAGCCTGAGGTACATGTTGTGTCATGGGTCCTGCAGCTCCTGCTCCAGGTATCAGAAGCGAGTGTGGTAACCACACTACTGAGCGGAGAAGGTGAATTATGCCTGTGATGAATGGCAGAACAACATGGAAACTAATGGAGTAGATGTAAAGTTCATACTGACAAAACCGCTGCCCTGCCAGATTTGGGGGGCCAACCTTCACTTGCACAGGGGCCGCATCTCCTTTTCATATTTTTAGCAGATACCTGGATGCCTTCTTGAGTCAAAGTCAGGGCACCCATTTAAGGCTCAGTGAATTGTTTAAAAGGCAAGTAACAATCTGTCTGAATATTTGCACTGCATAATGGTACTTAACTAGTGTGTTTGGGTAAATTTAAAGGAAAATTACCCAGCCAGCTACTGCAAATTTAAACCTTTAATCATCACTTTTTTGTTGTTGAGAATTTTTCCTGTGTGTTTCACTGCACAAAAATTTAAGATTCTCATTTATAGTTCTGTTTTTCCTACACCAGGGGATTCTTCAAACTCCACTGTGACTGCTGTTCACAAATACTGAGTTGTTACTGGGCTGCCTTTTAATTATCCAGTGGTTTGTCTAGCTCCAGTTCAAGGTCCCTGGTTGTCCTCTATCACAACTTTGAAGCCTGCTTCAAGACTCCTACTGTCATTTTGTTTTAAGCTTTTAACAATTCCTAGCTAACTTTAAAAAAGGAAGAAAATTAATGGAGTTTTGAATTAGCCCACTCCTACTAATTAGCATTAACAGTATGGTTGTCAACACTGTAGCACTTTGTGCTACATTTTTGTCAATCGATAATAGTCTAGAAGAACCATCTGCCACTGGAAATCTGTCTCATTGTTTCCTTCAGGTAATAGTCTTTCTAGTACTTTAAAGAGATTTTTAAAAATGCAGGACACTTTCTAGGACACTTCAGAGTAAACCCTTGAAATGAGACTACTCAGGGGAAAAATGATACAGAGGAAAAAAAATAATCAAAGTGTTGTGGATACTTATCAGGTTCATCCAGAACAGGTCATAATATTTTGTATTATCCTCAACCTCTGCCAGTATTATTTTTATTCAGTTTGTTGCCTACTGCTGTTTATGGGGGGGGGGGGGGGGGGGGGGGAAGGCAAAAACCAAACAAAACAAACAGAAAACAAAAAACCACCAACCCACAAACAAGCAAACAGACAGTCCCAAAAAACAAACTCAAAACCCAAACCAAAAAGTTGGAAAGAACAGTTTCTCTCTTTTCTGCTCTGGCATGGAGTTGTGCTACTTTAAACTTAGTGTTTTTCTCTTCATCAGATACCGTCGACACTGTATCTAATCATGATGGCTGTCATTATGGAACTCATGAGATATATTGCTGACATTTCAAGCCTTACATGTTTGGGAGTGCATTTATCTTCCTTTAGTAGTGTGTCATCATACTCTGAGCTACGGCTATTGTGTGCACACTTGCTTTACAGTTGAGGGCGAGTGCTTTCCAGTGGCTGAGCCCACCCTTCTACCTACTGAGTCCCTCAGTACCAGTTTGAAGAACATGCTTACCTTTTTCAAGGTCATTAATGCATACTTGGGCAGTCTCTGAATGGAGACAAGATTTGATATTTTACCAAAGTAAGAAAGTTCTGTGGTACCTTTGATGTGCTTTTTTTAATTGCCTTTTTTTTTTTTTAAATATACTTCTGATTATGTGAACTGAACAAAGACATATATTTATTTTCAGTATTCTTAGTTAACCTAATATATTACTAATTGCTTCAACTCCTGGTTTGAAGAATTCATCATTATTTATATTATTTTAATGGATTTTTTTGGCCATCTGACCTGAGTATCAGAAGTACTGAGGTATAATATTTGAAGTATTGGCAATAAAGTTCATAAATTGACCAGAAGAAGCCTTAGGAGACTTAAATATTTCATCATTCCACAGCCAGTTTAAGACATTTCTTAATTTAATTTAACTTCAGGTGTGACCATCACCCAAGAGGCCATGCTTCCAGAAACTGAATTTGGTTTGAAGTTGTACAGAGTAGATGTGGAAAGAAGATGCATCTCTGTGGTACCAAATGGTTGACTGATGTCAGAATAATGAAAATGATACCTCAAATTTTTCTTTCATGTATGAACAAATGTGCTTTTGTAAAAGAATTGTGCTTTGGCAACCCGTTGGGGTTTTCTTACTCAGAAGGAAATTTTCATATAAAAAATAACATCCCGTGGCGGGGGTGTGTGTGTGGGTGGAACTTTAAGGTCCCTTCCAAACCCAACCATTCTATGATTCTGTAATTCAAAAAACATTCATTATTTGGAACATTTCTTTAACCTAGCTTAGCTACAGGCTAGTGAAGCAACAGTGTGATCTATACAAGATTCCTCTTTTGGGTCTCTAAGGAAATGAACAATTCTGATAGAGAAGCACAGGACTTTATTAGCAGTACAGTGTGTGCACCTTCTTTTATTGTTTTTCCACTTTAATTATGGCAAAAACTTGCCTGTTTTCCAGATCAGACATACTTATGGCTGTCAAACACATAGTTTCCAGCTTTAAAGTAAGTGCTGAAACTCATCATAGTAGCATTATTTATAAACTATTTGTGAAGTTTTGTAAATGTAAAGAGCATGTACCCTGAAGAAGAATCCTTAAAGACTTACCACTGAAATTTTTTTAATCTGGAGCTTCTGAATGGTTAGTATGTGTTTAAGAGCATCTAAAGGTTTGGATTAACATTGACAGAATTTTGCAAAGAACCGGGGAGAGGTTTAAAGAGATTTTCCCCAGTGCCCATTTTATAAAACTATATTTACCATATATCACTGGTTGATATAGTGTTATGAGTTGAATAAAGAGAGAAGTTCCAGACTCAAAGAAGGGGTTATCCAATTTCAGTTCAAATGAATCATGTTACTATTATATTGATTGGCACTGGGATTATCACAGGAGGAGAAAATCCCAGAAAACTGGGACAGTTTTACATATAGAAAAATGGGAATAAAAGCAAGAGGAATTGAGGGAGGAATTCCTGAAGCTCTGGCTATGTGTTATAGGTCCATGCTAGATGTAGCATTACCTATTTGGTAGCAATGTTGCCCAGAGCCCCAGAAGCCACCAAACAAAAAATACAAAGAGCTTCAGTGTTTAGCTAAAGTACTGCAACTGCCTGTCTGTCTGGTCTGTCTGGTATTTATATTTCTCTGTTTTGCATATTCATCAACAGATTCTAGTCCAAAATGGATTTGGGGCACTTGTTTTGTGCCATATCCTCTGCCAAGCCATGGGCATTTCTGTCTCCATAGAGGAAGGGACTGTTGCGTCCCTGGGGAGGAGAGCTTACCAGCCCTCACAGATCCCGACAGTAGCAACTTGATACAAGGAAAATATAACTGATGCAGCACAATATAGCAAAGTGAATTATCTTCTTTAAAATGATGCTAACAAAACATGCTTGTTTCCCTCTATTTGGTCTATACATATAAGTTTGCATGAGGCTATGAACATGCTTTGCTGTGCACCGCAAATATATTATTCCTACAATAGTTATACCTTCTGCATTTCAAACATTGGACTAAAGGTAGTTAAAGAGATTTATCATTTGAATTAACTACCTGTTTGCCACTGATATCAGGAATGAGAAATGCTTTCCCTGAATATTTGTTGCAAAGATGACTCAGGGCCTGGCTTTCTAGAAAGCAGAGTCCAGACTATGCCTGTTTTTTAAGTATGAGCATGACAAACAGTTATCTAGGGAACTTTGGCACCTCACTTAGACTATTAAAATATATCATATTAATGTCTTAGAAAACACAAGAGATTGAGGCAGTTGATTATAGTGTGCTAAATTTAGTGTTAAATTTTTGGCAACTCTTTGCCCGAGGACAAGATAGACTCGTAGCTATGATAACAAAAACACTGGTAGCACCTATTTTACAGCAAGTTGTTTTTCAGTGTTTTGTTCCAAGTTAATTAATTAACATATTTATGAAGCTGAGCTATGATTATGATATAATTGCTGATAAATGCTGAGTTGTGGATTCTATGCTGTGTACATCAGGCTTCTGTAAATTTATTTTTATAATAGCTCCTTGCCCACAGGTGTCTTTGCACTATGACCATACGGACTAATTTTATTGTTTATTTATGTTGCAAAGTTTGAAGCTAATTTGTGGTAGTACCTTGCTTACGTGTCCTCTGAAACTTCAGACTCTATTTCTCCAGGCAAGTCTTATTACAGCTGTGTAGAGCTGTAGTAAACTTGGCAGCCAGCTTTATTCTACTTTATGCTTGTAAAAATTCTGACTGTGATCTCAGATTACATATGGATAAGGAACTTTCATGAACAAGTCATCTCCTAAGGAGGAAGAACTTGTTTACTACAACATAAAATAGAGATCACAGCTAAGGAAAGTGATTTTCTTCTACTTAAAACATCCCTCCCCAAACCAAAACATCATAGCAACTTTTGAATCTTATCATTTCTGAAAGAACTGAATTGGTTCAGTTTTTCATGTGGTCTAGCAAGCCAGGCTGAGCTTAGGAATGATTCTGACTGATGTATAGTTATCAAAACTTATATTAGTGAAGAGCTGGAAGAAGAGTGGAAAGGGTAAATTAAAATAAGAAAGAAAATCTTTGTGTTTAAGTAACAGCAATTATCAGAGGTTCTGCTTGTATTAATATTGTCTGAGCACATTATAAAGCATTTGTCATAGCTAATGCATTCCTGTCAAATCAAGCAATATTAGAAGAGGACTTTTATAATGAATATTAATATGAGACAGCCATAAGTGAAGTAAATTATAGAGGCATGTAAATGTAGTATTAACTGCTACAGCAAAGTAGTCTTCCACCGTAAATCAATTTCTTCCTGTAATGTTAATAAAAAATTAGGCCACTTGGTAGTCATCTGCAAGCTGCTGTGCACTGATATGAGTTTTCAAGTACTTTGCTCATGTGTCTAGCTCTAAATTAAAAGTCATATTCATGAAAATGAGTTTACAGTCTGTGCACTCAACTTATCGACTGTGCTATAGTTTTTGCACAGTTCTCAAATTCTTGTTCACACATCAGAACACCTATCTTCTGTTCAGCCATCTATGACGATTTAGGCAAGTTAAGGAATAAGTACAAGAATTATCCCTCTACATCAGAAATAAGACGCATGAATTTAAATTTTGGCTTTCTGTTTTGATCCAGTTTTTGAAAATGCCAGTGGGTTTTTTTTGTTTGTTGTTTGGTTGTTTTTTTAATTCAAGATTCTTTGCTTTTGCCTTTCATTGTAAAAATACACATCTGGGTTTGTGCTAGGATTTTTGTATTGATCTCAATTTTGATGTGTGCCATTTTGGATTAGGAAATGAAAGTAGAACTTTGGCACATTAAGGATTATGTGCATAAAGTTAGGCTTGGTAGTTTTACCTATATATTGGTTTTGGTTGTTTTGCGGGGGGGGTGGGAGGAGTGGGGTTTTTTGTTAGCATTAATTAGCTACTAACATCCAAGCCATACTCTTACAGGAAAATTTTTTGCAGGGAAATTGTGATTGTTATGTGTGGTTATTATTTGGAACTTCTTTTTCTAATGCCAAAAAATAGTCAGAATCTTAATAAGTACGTGATCACTACAAAGACTCTTTCAAGTGAGGTATAATGAAGGTAAAAATCTCATTCCTTATTTGTAGTAGTTTAAGCTGAAAAACAAAGGTATTTTTCATATTTACTTTTGATAGGTGATCACACTCACACTTCTCAAGCTTTGAAAACAATTGCCACATGTTATTTTTGTTGTCTTCATTGTCATCGTTATTATTGTGTTTTCATGGCTAATGATTCATCTCCTATAATAAAAAGAAAAATTGGCAAATCTCTATTTAAGATAAATGTTAATTATTTTGAAATGGTAGTATTATTTTGACTCTCTATAGTGCTATGTCTGCACTGAATAGAAACAAATCTGTAAACTGTTTTCCAAATGGGCAAGTATGGATCAAAGGTACAATGGAATTAATAATGTAATGAATTTCTGTCTAGTGACAGACCTTAGACATTTGAGGTGTGGAATTTAAGCACCTGAGTCTGAACCTAACCATTCTGAAAGCTTTTGCTCATCTTTTATCTACATTTCAGAGACATCTCAGGTTTTAGCATTTAAATTCCCCACATTGGCATACCCAGAATCAACCTTTTTCTTTCTCGTGTGTTGCAAAATTAAGCAGTTAAGGATTCTTCACACCTCTTACAATTAACATTGATATATGCTTTTATATTGCATCTGATATTTAACTTACATAATGATCAGTGTGTAACAGTCAAATAGCCTGCTTGGAAATATATTAAAAACTGCTTACAACTGTGCAGCTGTTTCCATTTGTCTACACATTATAATCCCAATAAAGATTTTTAGGTCACTCACTTTTCTGGATTACATTGGTCCATGTACGATTACCTTTCAAATGTGAAATATGTATTTGAAAGCTAAACAAAGCTGGTAAATAGAATATTTTTACAACAAGATG
Source organism: Morus bassanus (assembly GCA_031468815.1). Classification (NCBI taxonomy): domain Eukaryota; kingdom Metazoa; phylum Chordata; class Aves; order Suliformes; family Sulidae; genus Morus; species Morus bassanus. The sequence continues at coordinate 41,757,838 of CM062567.1, read as the reverse complement.
TTTGCATCTTTTAGTCCTTCATCAACAGATAATCAGGGACACAAAGAGGATTTTTTTTTTTTTTTTTTAAGGAAATAGCTATAAGTAAGGTGAAGAAGCTATAAGCATGGTTTACGTTTTACATACAGAAAGTTATGCTTTGTATGCAAACAGCTATGTCTGAAGATAATTATTTATTAGAACAATCTGTTAATTTCATAATATCTATCTTAAGTAAGCTGAAAACATTCAGGAAAAAATCTTATTCCTGTAGAAATTCTTACTGGTTTCAGTGAAGTCGGGATTTAATGCTTTTTTACTGTGTTTTACTCAGATTTTTAGATTTCTCCATTTTAAAGGGAAGTTAATAGGAGGATGAGAATTCAGCCTTCTAGGTATGTAGTTATGGTTGTTGGAAATGCTGCTTTTGAATACTTTTCAAAGGTTTTTATAGAATAGAATGTAAAAGAGGGAGAACAGATATGTCAAGATTTTAACAGTGTGGGTGTGCGTCTGCCGTTTTTCTTATTGCTCTAAGGAATGCTAAGCAAAAAGTTTTTAAAAAGTAGTTCAGAATTTTCTGAGTAAGATTCCACTCTCTCTCACCTTTTAATTATCTAATATTATTTCAGAGCAAACGTAACTCATATTAACAGCAAATCCATGAGTTTCACTAGCAATGTAGGAAAGCATTGTCACATCATTTGGATGTTTTTGGACTACAGTATATTGCATGGACCATATTTGTTCTGTGAAGCAAATAATTTCTGTTAAACTGCTCTGCCCAGCATGTCATTGAGTACTCAGTGAATTTTCACTGAAAGTGAGTTTACTAGTCCTTTAAATCAAAAGAGTTGATAACGTTATTTGTGCCTGATCAGAGTTTATAGTTGGAGAGAGAGATGTATTTATATTTATAAGCTTCCTAAATAGTAACTGTATGAATTGGGTTTTATGATTAGAGGTGGGAGGGTGAGTGAAGGGCAAACAATGGTCAAGTGACAATGATTGATGTCCTGGTTAGCTAAGGTCCATCTAAGTTGAAACTTCAATGTTTAATGATCCCTTCAATCATCTATCTCTTTCCAGAGCCTAGGAGGGATTGCTCAGGTGTAGACATCTGGAGATGGACTAGATGCATCTCCCCTACATATCCAGTTGTGGGTTTGGTTTGGTTTCATTTGGTTTTAACTTCAAGGAACATTACTGACATTGATACACTCTTCTGTCTGGTAGTTGAAATCAACCCTACACTATTACTTTGGCTTTAGTAACCATGTTACTTTAGGCTGAGGTACAACTGAGAACCAAATTCCAGCTTCTATCTTTACGATTCCTGCCTCTTTCTTATTGTTGAAATACATAATTCATTTGAGAAGTCTACACCCTCTACCTGTCACTATGTTTTGTGATGACAACACACTGCTTAGAATAGAAGTGCCAGTCAAGACACCAGGTTCTGGCTCTGCTATGCCTCTCATGCTTCACAGCTGCAATAGGCTATTTCCAGCTTGCTACATAGTACACATTACTGTAAGATGCTTTCTAAACATGTTTTATTAACACTGGGTGTGCTAATGTTTGCCCTAAGTGAATCTCCAAACAAGGTTGTCTTTAACTGGCCTCTGTTTCCTTTGGACTAGAGATAGTAAAAGTAATATAATGGCCATGTTTTAATAGTGTATTCCCCATCTGCACTCTCAGTGCTTCACAGAGGCCAATTTAAAGCATCTGTTTCCCTCTCAAGCTACTAATATACATATGCAACACTTTCATCTGTTATCTTTAGCTTGACATAAGAAGCATGGGGAGCTCTCAGCTAAGCCAAAAGCAACAGTTTTTCTTGCAGACTCTGTAGAAGAGTAATCTGTGAATAGCTGCAGGAACTTTCAGATTCTTAATCTTATTCATACTGTTCGTGTTTACCATTTGGTGGCTTAAAATGTTAAAAATGGAAAGCCATAACTGGTTTTGTATTTGGTAAGAACTTTGAGGAAAGTGCTCAGGGCCAACAAGTTGTTTATGATTTTCACTATACATCTTCTTATAGGAAAAAATATCACAGAAGAATGAGAGAGAAACATGTAGGCAGAATGTACAGTTTTGTTTTCAGTCTCTGTAACTTGTGTGTGTCTTTGAGTGTGGACATATACAGGTGAAGGTGGCAGTTTCCTGAGAACTCATATTAGCTTAATTGTCTTAATGAAAAGTTATCTGTGCATTAGTTGAACTTAATCATATGCTATGGAAATGATTATGGCTGCTGTCACTCTTCATTGCATAATTTTGTTGATTACAGGAAAAAAGAGGTTACTTTAATATGTTGTTCAACAATAGAAAGTAATTTTTTTACTGTGAGATGTATAAATAATGACTCCTGAACCTCCTCTCCTTTTCTTTTCCCCATCCTTTTTTCTCTTGGAGTGGTTCTATGGGAACTATGATTGTTTTAACACTTCTGTATTAAAGACATTCCCTTCAGTTCTTGGTCATTTTTATATACACTTATTTCCTGGATATTGTTGACATTGATTTTCATTTTCTTGGTTATGAGTATCCTTAACTTATTTTAACAATGAATTCTATATTCTATGTTCCTTGACTGCTTTTGATTGCATATTCCAAGAAGAAAAAACCATGAAAAATGATCCATTTGACAAAGGGAGTTGAAGTCTTTTTTTTTTTTTTTCGTCGGGAAATGATGAATTTACTTCGGTGAAAGTGAAACTATTCTTAACAAAATGCTCTCAGGGGAATGGGAGTGAATTTCATTCAGATGAGTGTTGCTTCCTTACAAACTGCAATGAAATGAGAAACCTCTAAACATGTTGGCTTCTGTCTTCTTGTCTTTGTAAAATAAGTTAGTCCACTCAGGTCCAAGATTTGGGACTTTTGCTGTTACAAATGTATTCATCAGCACTGTCCTAATTACTGCTTACAGGGCTGGTATCTTGTATCTCGTTAACTAAATCAGTTTACTGTTGTTTCTGAGTATTAGCAGTATATTCTTAATGAGCACATTTATTTTCCCGTGTATAAGTTTTCAAGACCGTAAGCTGTTCCATGTTTCACCAAGCTCATTACAGAAACCAGGGTGCTCCATTTAAGTATTCTTCTGTAATCCAATACAGCAAGCAAAACTATTTTAGAAAATATGAAGAGAAATCAGAAATAAATAGAAAATTATGAAAGTTCCTTGAAAATGAAAATTTTGATGCAATGTTTAATTTTCACTGTATTGACATAAAAGTGTTTTCCATGGGTTGTCTGAGTTCTCATATTTATGTTTTATCCTAAGAACAGAGACCACAGTATCTCACACAGTCCGGCATGCCAGCTTACATCAAATATTGACTTTTCTATAGGTCATTACCAGAAATGATCTAAGTTTTATTTAAGTTGTTCAACAGGCTTAAGTTGTGTGGGCTAAGAACAACAACAAACCACTGTTTGTTAACATATATGTGAAATTAATGCTGCCTCCTGCTACATTTCTGTCCATTTTGTTCCTTTTGCAGAGTGTTTTGTCTGTGATTTCCTCAGCTAAAAAGCCTCACCTTCTGAATATCTCTTCTTCACTTAAATCTTAAATTCAGAAATCATCTTGTGTTTGTGTGCTCAAATCCACAGAGGCTGCCATTAATATTCATTCAGATGTATAATTTATATACACAGTCAGTGTAAAGGAATGAAGAAAATGAAACAAAGTAGGAATATGAATTTATCCATTTCAGATCTCACCTGTCTAAAGACATACAGAAATAGAAATGTTGACATTTGAACAGATACACTTCTTACTCCAATATTCTTGTTCCAGAGTCTAAATGAAAGAAATATATCTACCATTGACCTGTGGCTTTTTTTGGTTTGTTTTTCTCCTCAAGATGCATTAACATGATATCTTTTCCATTCCATTTGGAATTTATGTCAAATAACTGTGTATATTGGCTTTAACATTCTAAACTATTAGTGCTTATTCAAAGAAGAGTACAATTCAAAATGTCATCAGTAATGGGTTGTTATGACATTCATAATGATTTTTTCCTAAAATGAATAAAAAGTACTGGACAAATTGAATGCATTCTCTCTGTGCATTTGCATTTGGTAAATATAACATTTAGAATATGGTCAAATAATGATTCAGCTTTGATCTCCTAGCCAAGGGGGAAAGAGCATTCCTAGCAAGTACTAATTGATTATTCTTCTGTCTCTATGATTTTCATGCTGAAAGTTGCCTGGCAGACCATGTAAATATTGCCAAGGATAAGTTATTTCACTAATTCTATCAGGACTAAGGAGTCTGAGGGGAAATTTAGCCATGTAGAGTTTAGGCCACAGGAGGAAAATTCTTCTAATGTTAATTAAAGCTCCTGATGTTTAAACTTGTATGGTGAAAAAAGAACAAACAAATAACAGCAGTTCTTGGGAGATTATGCATTAAAGATCAATAGACAGTACGAAAATATACTTTTTTTGTATAGAGGTTATCCAGGAAAGTTCTAATGATCCACCACCTGGAGAGGAAAAACACCAAAAACAAACCACAAACCAAACAAACTCAAAGCAGCTGTACTAGGAATAAGATATAGCATAGTCTTTTGTCAAAGGATTATTATTGGGAGCACAGTAAAAAATATTTAACTTCCTATTGCAGTTTGCCATTTCACATATTTCAAACATCTCACTTGTATACTCTCTGCCTAAGGTGAGAGTGAGATTGCTTTACAAAAAAATCCATGTTATTTTTCTCTTTAATTAACAATTCATAAAGAGGACCTATAATTTCTGCTTTTCTCCTAAGAACCACAAACAAATTAATCACTGCATTCTGAAGTTGAATCTGCACACAAAAGAAGAGTCTTCGACAGAGATGTGCCTAGTAAAACTTTGTCTCTTTTGTTGAAGTAAATGTTTGGCTCTAGAGGTCAGAATTATGGATCAAGGTTTACATTTTGTTTGTCAATACTATATTCACTGTTATGTCCTAAGGTAGCTGGTTTAAAAATGAATATTTATTTCACTGGGACACCAGGGACACCAGTCCTTGTTAGTTTTGGTTTGGTTTTTTTTCTAGTGAAAGCTGCAGATTTAGAAGTCATTGACAGCATGAAATCTCTTAAACTGGCAAGGCACTGGAAAGCAAAGGTCCTAGAGAGTAAAATCTGATGTCCTTCGTCCTACTCCATCAAGTAATTCAAACAAAAAGAATTAAGTCATCCTAATGTAACTACGTACCACACATGGTGTAGAGCCCAAAGGGCAAGTCAACAGGTCCTAGTGATTCGTTTTGAAAGAGAGCAAATGATTAAAAAGGGGTAGTATGGATTCCTCTAATTTATTAGCAGCTGAAGGAAGTAATCCAGCAACAAAAGAGAAACATTCATTCAGGACCATATTTCAGTCCCTTGTCTGACCAGCAGTGGGTCTGGGTACAGAGAGAACTCAAAGGGTGCTTGGATATTCCTGCTCTTCCACTTTCTCTTCTCCCTTTTATCTGGACATGTGGTATTGCTTATGGTCTCATATGCATCATGGTAACTTCATTAGCTATCACTGGACTATTGAAAATCCTTTCTGGAGAAAGATATTAGTGATGATAGCTGACTGTGGATCCATTGGTTTCAACTATCACACAGGGCAGTGAATACTGCTTCTTTTCCTACTTTTAAAAGGTGGTTTTGGGCAGAGGTGTCAAAGAAAGGCTACAGGAAACATTTCTGTCAGAGCTTCATTTAATTGTGCTTTAATGCATCTGTGTTACAGCCTATCACCCTTTTGCATTCTGTGCTGCAGCTCTTACTGCATGCCCTATTCTTGTCCTCAATTTGTCAGTCAAGGACAGATCTCTTTGGGCTGCGACACAATATTAACTCTGTATAGTTACAAATGTCATTTTAAAAAGCTAAGTATAGAAAATATGAAAAACTATTTTTAACACACAAATTAAAACCCACTACAGTCTTCCATAAGCCTCTAGAAACCTGTATCCAGATAGAAAACTACAGTTATATGTTTTCATAAACTGTCTTTTATTCTATGTCTGTAAAGTGTGTTACTAGTTTTGACTTCTGTTTTCATATTTATATTTCAAAGAAAATCAAAATAAGAATGAAAACACCCACATTTATAGTTATGAAGAAGGAAGTAATTGTACCCATGCAAGAGGAATGGATTACTTAATATAATATTCCTCTTCAATATTTAAGTTCTATGGTTCTGTGATTTACTCCGTGCTTTCATGAAAAAACAGGTACATTTTTTTCAGCCTGACATGCGGCAATATTTGTCATTCATAATTTTTCAACTCGTGTTTAAACTAAACAGATAATTAAAATGAAGCTTTGTATCATAGAATGTATTTATTCTAATGAGCATTGCTAATGTTTTGCACAATAACCTTTTAAGTACCAGAATTTTCATTCCTCAAATAAAATAGGCCTATTTATGTTCCAGATGTTATTGTCACCAAAATCAAACCACATAGCAGCTTTGAAAACTAATCTCCAGTCATTTCTATGTCCCTCCCCTGCCTTTTTAAGTGCAAAATTACATAATTAGTTATACTTTGGGGAAAAAAGACTTTTTCTCTGAGCCTTCATTGTATTGATTGATTGAGCTCATTGCATCTATGTTTGCCCGAATCTTAGTTCACTTACATAGCCTAAAATAATTTTTAGCAGCATGAGGGAATGAATTAGTTACCTGCTCTAGGAAGATATTTGTTAGATTAGTTGTGCACTGAAATAGTAACTCTTTGATTTGCACCATCACATAACATGCAAATAAAACAAACCAGGTAGTTATGGACAACCCTATAACATCAAAGAAAAATTCTTTTATTTAAAAATAATTTATGTCAGGCCTTTAATATAGGAGAATGAAATTTAATTTTGAAGAATCATTTGATTATGAAATTGTAGTGGGCAAATTTAATGTGTGTCTTCAAGCAGACCATTGTGAAACAGTGGAGCAAATAGCCAGGATATACACTAACAGGCACAACCTGTCAAACACAGATGAGGAGTAATATCTGCATGTGACAGTAGACAATCAAGGAAACAAACTCAGTATTACACATAAGTGAAGATAAAAAAGCAAACAGAACACTGTTAGTGTTAAAGAGGAGGATAGAGTGCAATGCAGGGAAAATTATTTTAGTGCTCCAAGGGGCTTTTAAGATTGTGTTTGGACAGCTGTATGCAATTTTGAGCCCATGTATAATCTGAGACCTTAAAAAGACAGAGATTTAAAAGGCTCACAAAAACCAAGCTAGAATGAGTCATGTTCGTAGGGCTCACATATGCAGAAAGCCTGGCAAAACTGAGACTAAACTAAGAAGGCTGTTTAGGCAAAGTTATTTTTCAGGTTTCCAAGATGCCGTAGATAGTGAGGACTAATGCACATTAAATCTTGTGATAGGGTTGTGGTAAAAGGGCTAAAGACCAGATAATGAATGTTAAAATGTAATCCCTGGTCAGCTTGTACCATCAGAATATTCTAGATAGTGGTAAATATGGCTTGACTTGGTTCCCAAGTTATTTCAATCAGAATATTTCAACTATAAAGCTGCATTAATTATTGTTCTTTTTGTTTTGGGTGAGACAAATGGTCTCAAAATGTAAAAAAAACCTCAGAAATTGTGCAAATTTTTGTATACACGTGTATGCATATAAATATCTTATTATTTATGTTTTCCATAAAAAGCTAAAGACAGATTGAGGTGATCATCATTATTCAGTGGGTTAAGCACTGGCTAGTCACACAGTCAGACAGATTCACCATCGTGAAAAGTTTATAGAAAAACTTTTCTGTGTTGCTAATTTAGCATTTAAATGTACAGCAGTACATTTAACAGATGTGGATGTGAGACAATGTTGAGTTGATGTAGCTAATTTCATTCAGGAAATATGTATCAGGACTAGGGACCTATGCTGGTATCCCGAAAGGGACTTTGAAATGGGAGCCTCTCAATCTAGCTGGGATGTTGAAAGGAAGTGACCATTTTAGGCTGAGCTGACGGTGTGTGTGAAGCCTGCTCTGTGCATGTGCCTCTGAACAGACTCTCAGAATGAGTATTTTGAGATGGAAATGCCAAATTCAAGGATTCCAAAAGGCTGTAAGAGGAGAATGGACACACCACAATAGCAGGCAACACCCCCTGGCATGTATAATACCAGAACTTCCTTCTCCTAAATAGTTTTAGTAATCAAATTTAAATATTTCAGGAAAAGTTATGATTTTTGTTGTTTGCTTGCTTTGATGCCCAAACTGCAGGTGAATTGTAATTTCAGTGGTCAGGCCCCATTGGTGTGTAATTCTGTAGTCACTATTTTCACCATTTCACCAGGATCACCCTCAGTGTAAAATCAGGGCATGTACACAGAGCCAGGAACTCAATGAACTTATCTGTTCTGGGATTAGAAGAGATGTACATCCAGTGACACTCTGTTACTGTTCAGTCTTTACAATCCAACAGTTTTTACTGAGTTGATGGAAAATACCTTTACATTAGGATGCAATGGAACATAACAGCAATAGCTGAAATGAGATGTAAGGGAATAAGCAGTAAATGTAGGGAAGAATTCTTTGATCATTGGTTAGTATTTGGTTAGTATTTTGACATACACAGAGATTTTCCCATTCTAGACAGGGTCATTCTTGTTTCTGATCATTTACAATACTCATCCCTCCTTGCTCCTTGCAAGTTCTCCATCCCTCCCTTTGCATCCTGAAATTATAGCATTCTGCCAACTCCTCATTTCTCATTGGTATCAGACAGTTTTAAAAACCACACTTCTGCAGGCTGCCCTCTTTAATGGCCTTTTATTGTCTTGCTAGTGATGTCAGACAGGATTACTTGCTCTATTTTCTGTCTGCGGTCCTAAATGGAAACCCTGTGTTAAAGACTGTAAAACAATTTCAGTCCTGCTCTGACTAGTATAAAGCTACAGTCTTGAGTTTGAGTTGTTGGGTTTTTTTTTTTCATTTTAACAACATTTTTAAATATTTATGCAGACAAATCTTTTTCTTTATAGAACTGGCTGTACCTCAGGGGACCGGGGGAAAAAGTAATGGTGCAGCTAAGACCTAAGACTTGTTTGAGAGAGCTTTAAAAAGTACAGGTCTGATGTTTTAAAAACTGTTTGTCTAAGAATTTAGCTAGTTTCAAAGCAAAAGCTGTCTCCTTTTGTACAGCTTTGGATATAAGCCAGCTTCTACGCACAATATCATGATCTTCCCTAGGGATACTCCCTACTGAAATGGTGGTTTGGGATTTGTTTGCGGGGTTTCGGGTTTTTTTGCTTTGTTTTTATTTGGGTTTTTTTATTTGGTTTTGCTTTCAAGCTGATAGTGTCAGCTAATGTTGGAGACAGAATATTGACCTAAGTGGACCACTGGTTCCTTTTCAGTGGTATAAAATTCCTGTTTATACCACAGCAGTGATGCAAGGATCTTAAGTGCATTATTGCTTGACTGTCCTGCATTTTAGACTGGGTATTTTTGTGGAGAAATTTCATTATTCCACATTTGAGAGAATGGAAGTAGATATCTCTGGCTGTGGTTCTTTGGGGAATTTTGGCAAACCATTGCTCTTTGAAGATCTGAAGAGGTTTGAATGGTATGCACAGATCTGGGTGAGAGAGATAAGCAGACAGAGAAAAGGATGAGATGATCAAAAGTTCATGATAAATGCCTGGTTTTGAAATTTATTACATGGGCCCCAGTCGTGTAATGGTCTTTATTTTGTCTGGAAAACCAGCATAATGCTTAAATTACAGGACTATCCTTCCTCTGCAAACTTTATTGCAATTAGCTTAAAAGTTTTCTTATAACCCATTTCCTGTTTATTTCAGAGTGAGTGTATTTATTTCTTAATATGATGTTCATATGAGTTGTGGGATTTTTAATTTCAATATTGATCTAATTAAGAACGTGTAGAACAGCCCAGTTCTCAGTTCTTAGTTCCTGAATTCCAGGAAAGGTATTTGGAAACTCAGTCATAGACTGCAGTTCAAAGTATTAAAAAGTCTATTTTTATTTCTCTTCTCCATTGCATGACTTTTTTAATCTACTTCATACTCTTGCATATTTACATACATGTATTTATATCTTTTCATATCTATTGGGCAAATGTAACTTGCCTTTTCCTCTTATTTTATATAGACATTTTCCAAGTGTTTTCTGGACATTTCAAGAAAATGCCTACATTTTAAAAAAATCGTTACCAATCTGGTGATGTATCTGATGTTGCTCAGTGTACACTTTTGCTAAACACATAATTTTATCCAAGTTCTAATCAAAAACTAAAAATCTGTGAAATAACCACACACAAGGGAAAACACAATTTTCCAGCAAAAAGTGACTTCATTATGGTTGTTCAATACTTTCAAAACAATTAAATTATACTAAGACTGGGGGGGAGGGAAATATATTTTAGCTATACAGTAATTTTTAACCACAGTCCACCAATAAGCATATCAATAAGAAGTTACCAGTAGTGAAGTAATTGTATTAGTGTCTCCAAAAATCCAATGATTTAGCAGTCCAAAATGCTTAAAACACCATTCTTACAGTACCAACATTATGCTTAGAAAATAAGGGGTGACTTTGAATAATTATGAATTGCAAACTGTGGGTATCAAAACCAAAATGAAAATTTAATGAGTATTTTAGAGATGTTCATTAAGCCTCTCCCCTGTCAAAATGAACATGTTGGGGAGTGCTGTTTCTCTCAGCTGAAAACATTTATGGTGAAATTCTCACTTGTGCACTTCAGTGAAATAGTGAAGCTCAATTCCATGACATTAGCAGAGGGCTGGTGTTGAGCAGTGCTGGCTGCTCTGCGGTGCAGCAGTTGCACTGCGCATGGTCCCTTCCTTCCAGAGGGCTCCACTCTTTGAATCCTTAATATCTTTAGGGGGGCTCTTCTGTCATTTAACAAAAAGGAACTGTGAAATTACTGCTACATGGCAGACTTGCTACCTACTATAAGCATTTGTATGTTGCTTATGGACAACACTTCAAGAAAAGATTAACTTTTACAATCATTACCAAATTGTTTGAACTGCCAAAGGACTAGTTTGTCATAGCAAGCTGACTGCTAAATAGTTCAGTCAGTCAGACACTGCACAAAAGGAAATTTTGGAAGAGTTTATCAAGAAATGGTTTATGTGCTGACTACTTTGCCCCCCTCACTCTTTGCTCTTTGTCAATATTGACATTGTCTTTCATTTGCACAGTTTGGGTGGAGAGCAAATTTCACATACAGCATTCAGCAAATCTTTAGAAATGTGTAAAGTGAAGGAACAGCATATATCTCATCTGTTTTAATTTTGTAGGCAATAGGGCTGTTTGCTAGCAACACTGTGGACTGTGCATCCAGCAAATTAGAATTAATAAAAATATGTCTTCCCCAAAGATTTCTGAAGGCTGTCTGAACTTAGAGCAGGTTTTTTGATTGGGGGAAAGAAAGAATATGATAGATGTGATTTTGACAAAATGGTAGCTGAGTCCACAGCAAAAAGTTCATGGGAATTAGTGCCAAGCCTTCTATAAAATCATCTAGTTATAAAAATGAGGTAAAGCATTCTGTTCATTGTGCTCCTTTTATTATTTTGGACTCTGAAAATGCTGATACAGGATTTAATTAACTATATACACACATACAATGAATCAATTTTATTATATTTCAAAATCGGTTTCATTTTCATTTAAATATGTACTTGTAATATGCTCAGTGTAATCCTTTGCAGCAAAATAAAATAAATATATAAGTAATTTTATTTTCATTAAAAATGTATATTCTTTAACCTTCTTTTTAGTTATTTATATTAGGGCCTATTTCTCACCTCAGACCTCATGAAAAGAAGCTGTGGAGCCTAAATTCCAGGCTGATCCTCCAGCTGTGACACATGTCCTGCTGGGAATGTGAGATAACCAATATCAGAACTGTGTAAATCTTTCAGGCAACAGAATTTACCTCAGAAGGTTCAAAACATCATTCAGATTTTATATGCTTATTGAGACAGTCTCATTTCAGTCTAGGAGAGATATCATAGTCTCTTTACACTGAAGAGATGGTACTTGGTTTTAAAATTACAGGAACAGTTCTGCAATACTATATGTATTATTATAGGAATAGATATAGTATGGACAGATAATAAAAACAAATACTTCATTCCACAGACTTCTGTAGTAAACTGCCAGATTTTTCAGAAATGTATTTTTAATAAGAAATTCCCTTGACTCATGGACATCTCTATTTTTATATCCGTTTCTGTTGTTTTATATCACTTGTATTAGCATATTAGAAGTATATATAAACTGTCTTAGCTTCTGAGTTTCAAACTCCTTGGCCGTGATTGTCCAATTGCAATCCCTGAAAAAAAAAAAAATGCATTCTTACCAAGGAAAGCAAGTTCTGGACAGTTCTCTCCCACTTAGTACTTCATGATTGCTGGAAAGTGCAACGTTCAGTCAAACAATTCCAGGCTAAGAACATGGCCACATTATGTGTGCCAGATTAACATTTTGATTCCGACATCCGCCATCAAAAGCCTGAGTCCAGCAAGCCATATTTTAACACACATGCAGGAGTTAAATGCATTTTTAATTTTAAATTGAGCCAATTTTATTTTAGACCCACTGGCAGATTTTTGGTTCAGTGTAATATGTGACCACTCTCTCTCTCAAAAGTGCACAGACTTAATTAATGTCTTTACCTCTCTGTGAGTGAGTGAAATGCCCATGTGTGGGTAATGTAGACCAAGTAATATCACACACAATGTTGAGGTTAGATGAGAGCAGGTTTTTAATGTTAGAGTTAGCTTGGTCACTTTAGGCAATCAGTGATGCAGATAGTTTGAAACGGTAATGAAATGTTGTTAGTTGCTTCTGAAGTTAAAATCATTTTGCCAGGAGATGAAAGTAACTGGTAAATCCTTCTGGAATGAAAGAAGAGATGCTAACCTTGTCAACCCCTATTGCCTCCTGTAAAAGCATGTGCTCCAAGTATGTATTAGGCATGTTCTTCATTATTAGCATGCTCTAAATCTTCTTGAACACTGAGTAGTTTATGTTCTCTTGTCCAGATGTTTGTAAGGCCGTAATGAACCTCAGAGTATGATTTATGTAAATGTATTGGTTTGAAAAGGCTACTGTTCCTTTTGAATATATTCAATAAGAAGCGAGTCAGCATATGCGAAATGTTATTTATAGTCTTCTCGAATGATCCATGAAATCCCTTCACTGAGTCTGGAGGAGAAGCACAGTCACTATCTTAAAGAGTCACTTGTAGAGAAGAGCCTGACAGCTGTTATCCACTAAGCTGAAAGTGGAGGGGGCATCTGGGGCTGCATACATATGATAAGAGGTAAAGATTTCAGTTGGACAACACTCTTATCAAAAGGTATTGGAATATCTGCCTCAAAGGGGCTGGAGTTCTGGGGATATGATTAGTGTTATATTATTTGGCCATCCTTCTGCAAAAAAACCCCATGAACTTTTTAAGCCATCCAGGTGAAAAAGGAACCAAGTTATTAATTTCCCTGTTGTGAAAGACAGTAATCTTTTGACAAACTAAAGCAGAGAAAACTGGAGAAACAACCCCCAAACTCCAAAACCAAAACCAGCTTTGCATTAATAGAGAAATTTGTTTAAAAACTTATTGCACATTTTTTCTTGCTTTCTACTTCCTTTCTAAAGATTTAATGACATCTACCCCATGAGTGTGACAAAAATCATCCTATGAGGCAAGAAAAAATTAAGTTATGAAAGCTCATAGGCAATATACAGTTCTATAATTGTCAATTTTAATTGGAATTTTATTCTTGGGGTTTCTAATCACCCTAGAACAACTCTTAATCTTTCCTTTCCCAAGATAAATATAACTTATTTGCTAAATAAAAAGACCTGCTGAATTGCCTTGTCAGATGCTTTGAGTCTTACTCAAACATATGTCCTTTTCATTTACTGAAATACTATTGCAGTATTTTGATAATCCTTGCTTAGGTAAATTCCCTGTATTCCTTGTACTTTAGTAGACTTGATTTTCACCTAATTTCAAAATTTAATAGCTTAAATAAAAGGATAGGCCATTTCTCTGGATTGCCAAATACTATTTGTGTGACTATATTAACAAAATTTGTCAGCAGTTTTCACTTGTTAAAATATCTATGAATTGTAATTATGTGAATAATTTCATCTTTGTTATTTTCTGCAATTAAATTACTATTTTAATATTCTGGATCTTATTCCAAAATGTTTTAAATATTCTTTTTGGCTAATCAGGGAGTAAAATTTTCTGTTTCAGTGCATTAAATCTGTGTCAACAAGTCCACTAGGTTGCTTCTTGGATAATAAAAGAGTAAGTTTTTCCCTATTCTAAACAGAGGAAAATCGATGCTTGAGATGAGAACCCTTAATTAAGCCCAATTTGCTGTCTAGGTAGAATAATTGATGTATTCAGTGAGGAAGAAGTATAATCTCAAGGAAAATTGTTTCAGGCCATTGCTACCATCAAAGAACTTCTGTTTTTTTAATGATCTGTTAATGACCGGTTTTTATTCTACCTTCAGACACCTGAGAAATATGTTTATAGACCATTAAACCACTTCTAGCTTCTTTTTTTTTTTTTTGGTACTGATGCAGGACAGAAGTTTCTAAAACTGAGATAGACTAATTCCAAATTCACTTTACAGCATTTGTTATCTCACAGAAAGTGTTTTGCTCAGTTATTGCTGTTATTTTGTCTTTATAAGTCATTTAAATTATCATCTGAGAGCTTAATTAAAAACAAAAAAGAGGTATTCCAAAATGGTAGGCATATTTCTGTGGGAATTTGCAAAGAAACATGTGCCTGATCTTTGGACTATGAAAGCAAATTCTCATGCTGTACCTGATATTCAATATCAAATACTTACCAACTTCTTTATACTATCTATGAAAATTCATTATAGAAAAATGTCTGTATATCCATAAGTGAAGATTGTTAATGATATTGATATCTTCTTGGCCAGACAAATCATTCTGGCACTATGTGAAATACATGTTGGTATAGAATCATCCAAGAATATAGCAAGTACCATGCCCGAGTACTGCTCAAAAAGGAAGTGAAAATGTGACTTATGACACCTTCTGTGTTTGAAACTCATGAATGTAGAGGAAAAGAATGGGCAAGGGTTTTTATTTTTTTAAGTTAATGGCAATGTTAATATTTTTTCAAAATGGAGTTCTTGTATTTTACATTTGTCAGTGGACATAATAGTGAGCAGCATTTTTGGCTCTGCCACTGTGCCATATACCTTCCCTGAACAGTGAAGAAAAACATGTGATGCAAACATCTTCTGTCATACAAATGTATGGTTTTTTAAGTCTGTGATCAAAAGCTTTCCATCAAAAACAGAAAATTGTTCTTTAGTCTTTGTTTCCTTGCCTGTTCAACACTCGCAGCCCTGGGGTTCTGTGCAGATTGCTTTCTAGGAGATTCCTTTCTCTTGTTCCATGCCATTTTGGTGTCTGCTTTTTTATTTAACTTCTATTCTTGGAACAGCTGTCTCTTCACATGTGCTAGATAACCCCCATATCCTTTGCTTCTTAAAATCTCTCCATAAAGCCTGCTTCTCTCAAATAACTTTCCAGATTTTTTCCTCTGTACTCCCATAGCACACCTACTTCCACATTTTTTTAATATCCTCAGGTGACAGCATAAGTCCTACAAAGACTTGTACACAAGCTTGGTAGTACAAACTAGGTTGTGCAAATTAAGGTCGAAGTCAGAACAATGGTTTCTTTTCTTTTTTGATGATGCTGCGGACATATAGGTATGTGAAGTATTAGTATTTTAATCATTCTGATTTCCATGTATACATGCTAGGAAAGTCTATGAGTAAAAAAGCTGTCTTTTCTTAGCCTTAGAATTGTTTATTCAGACTTCATACTATTTGGGTGTAGGTACAGCAGCAGAGCCCAGACTTTGTTCTTCATCTATGAGAAACCCTCCTATTGCCCACCAACTCTCAACAACGAAACTGAAGAAAGAAAACCTTACAGAAAGTAGGCTTGAAACATTTCTGTCAAGAAGCTCCGAGTTCAGTGAGTATGTCCCTTAAAATGAGCAAGTAGAGCCCTCTGTCACTGAGCACTGAGGTGGCTTACCACCTCTGGAGCACTGGGAAAAAAATCAAGCCACTTTCATCAACACCTGGTTTAGAAAGATGCTGATGTTCCAAACTGCACCGTACGTGTATGCTATTTTTGCTGAAAGAGTGGTTTACAATATCATGGTCAATACTTTACTCTGAAAGATCAGGAATAAATATTGTAGGTATTACTACTACTGCTATTATGGCAGTTTGAAAGTTTGTCCTAAACTTGGTTAAAAGGTCAGAGGTGTTCAAATATAGGAGGGTTAACTCTTGCTGTCATGTATGTGGACAGGAGTGCTCAAAGTAAAACAGTGACTGAAAGAGAAAAACAGACAAGCTGAACCATTAATATAAAACCAGACAAAAATGTAGTTTTTTAAAACAACAAATGATATTTTCTTCATGCGGGTAAGCAATTTAATATTTCACAGAGTAAGCAATGAGGTGTCCTTGACAGACGGATTGACAAATGGAGCTGCTGTATACTACTTACTATCATGTTTTATTACAGGGGTCTTAGCATCAACGTGGTACATGTTCAAAATGCTAAAAGTGTACCTCAACAGGAGGTGAAAATCACTGTCAGTGGCTGAAAACTGCCTTTCTTGCACAACAAACTGCACTGGGGAGGCAGTAAAGATTCTTTTGTAATATTGAAACATCGTGGTGTGTGTGCGTGTGCGTGTGAATGTGTTTAACTGTGTTGAAAATAATGCAGCATCCTAGACTGTGCAGCTGGAGTGGGCATTCATAAAACAAATGACTCGATGCTAAGGACCTATAGAGCTCTTGGTGATAGGGATTTTCTAAAGTGAAATTGTAGCTAATCAATTTTTCAGTGAACTTCTCTGTAAGTTTTATGTTCGGAACTCATAGTAGTAATTGTAAACCAAACCTGGGGCTTTTCACCTTGAATTTCTTTGAATTGATTTGGTCTGGCAGATCTGGATTTCAGTCCACATTTGCAGGGAGGGAGAGAAAGAACTGAGGAAATGCTGAAGTGTTTTCAGTCCCCCGTTAGTGCCACGGCATCCAAGAGGAACATTCTTGGATATGTGATATAGGAGTGATTATGCAATTCTTCTCTTCTTACCATCTGGATGAAAAACCTCTGACCCAAAGCATCCCTTATATCCCTATACATCTATTATTTTAGGGGTTTGTTTCAAAATTGTAAGACACCTCATGTAACTGCCGTAACTGACGAGAATAGTTTTCATAAGATCTCATTGACTCTCTAGACATTTTGGTCTGGACTAGAAGATGTTGCATTAAAGACCATCATTTTGGGCTGAAATTCTGTAGCACAATTTGCAAGATTTTATTATCATCATCTGATCTACACTGGTGAATGAGTTTTCGTAGAAATTGGCATATTGCACATGCAAGCCAATTTTGTTCCACATATGCAAAGTGATAAAATTGTTTCCAAAACAGACAAGTATATGGCACAGTAATTAATGAATTTGTAATGTATCTGCACAATAGGTTGGACTGTTGGCTTTCCAGTTAGATATTCCAGATACAAATCTGTCTACTTCGTACATGAATCAATGGTTCATGCAACCCAGTACATAAAACATCAACCTACATTTGAATTTTGCTGTGTTCTCCATTTGCTAGTGGAGAAACAGTTGGTATTAAAGGATCATCTGTGCATGAAGCTCAGGCTAGTCATCCATTGGTCCCAGCAGAACCCTTGTGTAAACAACATGAACAGAAACATGGACAAAAAAGTGCAAGTCTGACATTCAGGGTAAATTGAGTGAGAATTTTGCAAATTTGACAGGTGATTTAACAGCAGCTGCTGATACTGGTGATAAAAGCCAGTGCAGTGCAAGACTTTGGTCATAAAGCAGCAGCCTGTGAATTACTGGGCTGTTAGGCTAGGGAAAAAAGAAGAGAATCTGAAAGGAAAATGCATTAAAGGCTTTAAAGTTCAAAGGGAAAAAACCAGTATACATAGACAAGATTAATGGAAATTTTTAAAATGCTGAGTAGATAAACTTCTGAGCTAAATGTATGTTTCCAGTTTATAAGAAAATTGGTGAGATATTTTTCATAATTTCCAAACTCATTTGATTTACTGTTGCTGATGCAAACATTACCTCTTGGAATCTGGAAACAGCAAAAAAAAAATATTTACCATTTGTTCCCCTCCATCGTGCATGCAGACTGGTTTGTTATTGTATGGATGCTGGCATTATTTATTTTCTTTTTTTAGAAAAAACATCATTGAAGCATTTGTTTTGGAAAAAACATATAAAGAACTACATGGACTTTGCTAACAGGTATGAGAAATTATATTTAAGAAAAGCTGGGTCACAATTTAGGCCTAAAGGTATTGTCATCCTCCCTTAAATTTAACTGGTTAGTTCCAGTAATTATAATCTGGCGTACAAGAATATGTGGAAAGATAAAAACACTATTTTTGTGGAAGGGATCTATTGCAAAATCCCATTTTTGAGACTTTTTCATAGACTTTGCTGTTGCAAGAATAATTTATTTTGTTCCATTTTTGGTGCTACATATAGAAAAATTCTGATTTGTGGTCTCAACCTGCATTTGAAGAAACAAGCAGAGTAACTAGGACTCTGATACTGCAAATTCAGCCCATAGTGATTGGGGAGTGCAGTCACTCCTAGTGATTGCTTTGGGGAAGACTTGATTATGTCATGTCTTAGACCAGTATTACCAGTAGCAAACTTAGCAGAATCACCACAGTAACCTATCATACTAAATCATACTTGTCATACTAAATCAGCAAAATTACATACAAAATACTTCTCTAGTTTTAGTGATTACTTTTGATAAGAATTAAGGAATGTTTTAGGTCATGAAATGCATTCAGAGGATAACTTGGCAGTCAGAGAAATGATGTAATCAGCTCGCAAGAGACTTTCACTATGTGCAATGGAATGAGAAGCCTGTTTTTTTATTTATAAACTATATCTTTGAGGGAAATGTGCTATATGGATGTGCGCTATAAAACCTAGCAGGATTAATTTCAAAGATATTTTTTAAAAACACTAATTATCCTAATATTTTGCTAAAACTTGCTTTTCCTGGGATGTAAATTGTTATGAGGCATTTTTCAGTATCCCTGTAGAGCACAGAAGAGATCTTTATCGGACTCATTTCATTTGGCACTGTGGCAGCTGCACATTTGGACTGATTAAAACTATTAATAAATTTAGATAAAAGAATTGATAATCAGCTATCCATCTGCAGATTTCTTGGCATTAGGCACAGATAGGTTAGATTTGCAATTCCCCTGTCCACATTGTCTATCCTTTTTAATTTTGCCCTATCTGCTGACATTTGAAACAGCTGTTGCAGCCTGAAGTCACAAAAAGAAAGATGTTACCAAGCATGGATGCTTTCCAGTCCAATCATATTTATTTTTGTAGAATTAGCGAAAAACTTAAGTCTGCAGAGAGATACATTGATCAGTTGACTAAGTTGTGATTAACATATTAGAAAAACCTGCTTGCTAGCTCTCAAGTTCACGCACTGAATGATTTAAAGCTATAACTGTTTCTTCAGAGGGAAAAGATACATTCACAAGCCTTGCTTATGTGCTTGCAGTGAACCTAGAAATCTAAACTATGCTGCAAACTATGCAATAGAAGAAACTGGAAGGTTGAAAGTGGTATACAGAGTTTGTCCAAAGCTGGGTTAGTTCTCTGAGATTCTGCCTAGTTCAACATGTTAGAAGAAATCCCTTGTGCAGTCACAATCTTACCTAATATGGGGCTGGAATGTCAGTTATTGTGGGCTATGTCTTTAGATCCCAAAAAAATCTATTGCAAAATCCCATTTTTGCGACTTTTTCATAGACTTTGCTGTTGCAAGAACAATTTATCTTGTTCCATTTTTGGTGCTACATATAGAAAAATTCTGATTTGTGGTCTCAACCTGCATTTGAAGAAACAAGCAGAGTAACTAGGACTCAATCCATTCTCTGCCCAGCCTATATTTGTGCTTGGGATTACCCTGATCCATGTACAGAACCTTGCACTTGGCCTTGTTGAAATTCATGAGGTTCTCATGGGCCCACCTCTCACACCCCTCAAGGTCCCTCTGGATGGCATCCCTTCCCTCAAATGTGTTGACTGCACCACACAGCTTAGTGTCATCAGCAAACTTGCTGAGGGTGCACTCAATCCCACTGTCCATGTTGCTGACAAAGATGTTAAAGAGCCGGTCCCAGTACCAACTCCTGCGGAATGCCACTTGTCACTGGTCTCCACTTGGACATTGAGCTGTTGACCGCAACTCTTTGAGTGTGACCATCCAGCCAATTCCTTATCCACCGAGTGGTCCATCCATCAAATCAATATCTCTCCAATTTAGAGACAAGGATGTTGCATGGGACAGTGTCAAATGCTTTGCACAAGTCCAGGTAGAAGACATCAGTTTCTCTTCCCTTATCCACCAACACTGTAACCCCATTGTAGAAGGCCACCAGATTTGTCAAGGATGATTTGCCCTTAGTGAAGCCATGTTGGCTGTCACCAGTGACCTCCTTATTTTCCATGTGCCTTAACATAGTTTCCAGGAGGTTCTGCTCCATGATCTTGCCACACACAGAGGTGAGACTAACTAGCCTGTTATTCCCCAGGTCTTCCTTTTGTCCCTTTTTAAAAATGGGGGTTATGTTTCCCCTTTTGCAGTCAGTGGGAACTTCACCAGACTGCCATGACTTCTCAAATATGATGGATAGTGGCTTAGCAACTTCATCCACCAGTTCCCTCAGGACCCGCAGATGCATCTCATCAGGTCCCATGGACTTGTGCATCTTCAGGTTCCTTAGATGGTCTCAGACCTGATCTTCTCCTACAGTGGGTGGTTCTTCATTCTCCCAGTCCCTGCCTTTGCCTTCTGCGGCTTGGGCGATATGGCTTGAGCACTTGCCGGCGAAGACCGAGGCAAAAAAGTCGTTGAGTACCTCATCCTTTTCCATATCCCGGGTAATCAGGTCACCTGTTTCCTTCTGGAGAGGACCCACATTTTCCCCAGTCTTCCTCTTATCACTGAGGTACCTGTAGAAGCTTTTCTTGTTGCCCTTGATGTCCCTGGCCAGATTTAATTCTATCAGGGCTTTAGCTTTCCTAACCTGATCCCTGGCTGCTCAGACAATTTCTCGGTATTCCTCCCAGGCCACCTGTCCTTGCTTCCATCCTCTGTAGGTTTCCTTTTAGGGTTTGAGTTTGTCCAGGAGCTCCTTGTTCAGCCATGCAGGCCTCCTGGTGGTCTTGCCTGACTTCCTCTTTGTTGCGATGCATCGCTCCTGAGCTTGGAGGAGGTGGTCCTTGAATATTAACCAGCTTTCTTGCACCCCTCTTCCCTCCAGGGCTTTATCCCATGGTACTCTACCAAGCAGATCTCTGCAGAGGGTAAAGTCTGTTCTCCTGAAGTCCAGCGCAGTGAGCTTGCTGTGCGCCCTTCTTGGTGTCCTAAGCATCTTGAACTCCACCATTTCATGGTCACTGCAGCCAAGGCTGCCCTTGAGCTTCACATTCCCCATCAGCCTCTCCTTGTTGGTGAGAAGAAGGTCCAGCATAGCACCTCTCCTCGTTGGCTCCTCTATCATTTGGAGAAGAAAGTTATCATCAACACATTCAAGGAACCTCCCAGATTGCTCATCCTCTGTTGTGTTGTCTCTCTAACAGATATTGCAGTGGTTGAAGTCCCCCATGAGGATCAGGGCTTATGAAGGAGTGAAGGATTTTGTTTTGATGTGAATTGTGTTTAGATTATTGCACTGCTTACCTGCTGGAACTTCACCTTAATTTCATATAAAAAATGTCTGAAAGCTCTAAGAGCAAGTTCATAAAAACACAGTTTTGGAGCACCACTTCTCATCTCTGAGTTGTGATGTTTATGATCAACTTATGGACTCTCCGTTTGTGCAGAATTTTACTGATGATACAAAGCACACTTTCCAGATTGAAAGAGTTCAGTCATTTCTACCCAGATCTTCAGCTATTTTTTTGTCACCACGATTCATTTTAGGAGGAGTAGATATTCAAGTGTTTATCCAATGTGATTTCCTGCCATGGAGATTAAAGATGGAGAAGTTTCTGTTCTATGTATGGGTAGACAATGGACAGCCATTATAGATCTTCCTTTCACTATTACCTGGACATGCAATAGGTCGGATATCTGTGTGCTATATAGAAAATAGACTTGGGAAGCACAGTACAGTAGCTTTCTGGGAAAACTGGTGGAAGGCTTATTTTGAAGCCAAATGCTTCAAAACCCTTCCGTTTTCCATGTATATTATAAATATTATATATGTAAGTTGCACTAGTATAACTATTTTCATGCTAATTTCACATTTTTTAATTTGTGAGGGAGGGGAGGTAATGTATAGCCCTTTGAAGAGGAGGGAAGCAGCAAGGTTTTTGCTAATGGTTTCATGGTAGTGGAAGCCTGGGTTTGTTGCTTCGGGCATTTTTCCCACCTTCTTGTTTTCCATTTCACCAAAAAACTCTTACAGTTGTACAAGTGTATGCATTTTTCTCATGGTCATGGATCAAGATGTGATGATCTATAGATTCACTTGATCTACAGTTCAGAGACTTTGAGAGGGAGGAACCAGTATTCTCTTTTCTGGTCAATTTACAGTCTTTTGCTCCCACTTACCAAAAAAAAAATTTTAAAAATCTATATAGATATATGTCCTAGCTAAAGTACCACTATAATCAATTGGCTTACAAGGTCACAACTGGTGCAGGTTTTCTGAAGGAGAGCTAAGCAAGCTCTCTGCCTGCCTGCCAAATGGATAATGTGTAAGCATTTTGTAAAGAAACTATCTGTATAAGCATTGGCCAAATTCTTTACATTGTGAATTAATAATGTCTAGTTTTCATAAATGAACACTGAAATTATCAAAAAGGCCGAAACCTGCATTTCTTAGTTCATATTGCCGTTTCAGGGACTGGCAAATTTGAAGTTTTGTTTCAGAAGAACAGTGCTGTCATTTTTCATAACCTGTGTTGAGTTTTCTAAAATGCTGTATGATGCAAAGTGATCCTAAGTAAACCCATTTGTAATTTTGTTTGTATACTATGGTAGCAACCTTAGGATCCTGAGAACACATCTAATGTAGTATATCAGTGCTAAAGAGATGCTTAAATGTTCTTGTATTGGATGCTGCTGAAGCTGAAGGGTGTTCAGAAGTATGTTGTTGCAGCTGCTGTTATTTTTCTAATGTAGTCATACTACAACTGCTTTCCAAGATTTTTGAAAGCTAATACGAAGAATTGGGCTGTTAATTCCATATTTTTCATCTAAATAACTAGTTTATTAAGTGCAGTAGATTTCCCCTGAAAAATTTGAAAAACTTAATCATAATGTTATTATTTTCTAGCTATTAAGGAGGAGTAAGCAAGAAAAGGTAAAATACACTCCCCATCATAAAAAAACCCCAGCCCTCCAGCAGTCCCCCAGATCTTACACAGAATTATTCTGGACATTTTTTTTTTTAATTTTATGCTCCAGTTGCTACTGTTTTTCCCTGTTCTCTGTGTATTCCGCTCCTTAGTAGGTGTTTTAACTGGAATTGTTGAAATAAGACCTGATGGCATTATAGAAGTGCTGAAACTATCACTTTTTATGAAAAGTGGATTTTTAAAGAAAAATCACTGATGCTAAACTGAATGAAGGTGTGGCTGTGGAATGGTGATCTGACTGTTGCAAATGTGTGATACTTCAAACTTGCATGTTCATTAACAAATAATTATATGACAAAGGCTGCTGAGGCTGGCAAATTGCACCTATTCACCTAAATACTGTGTAAACATAAGTATGAAAAATACATTCAGTTATTCATAAAATACCTGCAAATAAGGGCAACTTTTAAATATCTGGGCTTGTACTGGTGCTTTCATGCACTCTTATTGATATATTTTTCTCTGTTATAGTGTACATGGGAGAGAGATATGACAGAATGAAAACTAAGGAACCAGCAGTATACTATAATACGCTCCTAAAGAGAACTTTTATTTCCTCTGTTTCTCTTTTCTAAGAGCTAATGCTGGGTCTGAATGATGTCAGATCTAGTGATGTCTAAATAACTGTCATGTACAAGAAAGGAAAAAAATTTAACAGAGGGAGCTAGGGTATGATCTTATAAGTGGTGTAGTATTTGCAGCCACATTTAGAAGGGAAGCTAAAACCACTTTTGTTGCTACTGTGTTATGTTGTTAGGGAAAGAACTGCCTACAAAGGAAAATGTGGCACATGTAGAGAATGACAATTTGGGTTTACCGAAGAAATTAATAAAAAACTGTAATTATGCTCATTAATATCCTCCCCTACTGGAAAACAAAATGTGAAAAGACCAACCATTACAGAACTAGCACAGTTTGCAATTATTAGCAGCTCTGCTCCTGTTGCATAGGGCTGTTTTCTTCAAATGTCCCTCCATGACATTTATTCTGAACAGATTGTAGTTCCCACTTTGCCTATGACTAATTGTCTAAGAATCACACCACTTACAATGTAGCTACCTTCACTCAGCATGACAGAACTTTTGTCTTTGCAAATATGGGACAAAACCATCCAACAAATTAGCTATGTCACTATGAGTATTAATGTATGTCACTTCTAGTTTTCCAGATAACATAGGCCTTTAATATCAGCCTTACAAGAAAATGTATAAAAGAAGTCTAAAGCATAGCAAGAATTAAATGCCTCATCTGAGATCCTGCAAATGTTTGCTAAAGCTAGTCTTATGCTGTCGTTTTGACGTTAATTTCCATTAGTATGCAGCTGCTTTCTTCTTCTGTCACTGCAAACTAAGAGCAGTCATTTCCTTATTAAGGTCTATTCTGCTAGCTTGGTGTCCTAAAATACAAACCCATTGTTGTTTATGTGTAATTGGTTAAATCAAATAATATATTTGATTCTATAAGCTTTGCCACTTGGAGTGATATCTGTGAATGATGCCATTATGAAATACATTTGTGATTTTCACTGTTCCCTTGTGTGCAAAAACTTTATATAATTCACCATAAAAATACCTTTGGGCTAGGGAAGCAGGGAAGCATCTCTTCTTCCATTTTGCTTTTGTGGAGAGCTTGCATGCTAAAATTATGGTATTGACTAGATAAACATCCCAAACAGCAAAGCACTGATAACCTCTCTGCTGGGTATGTGTGGATGGTGCCAGGGAGGGCCACTGGAAGAGACAAAAAGAGTTGCTTCAGACTCTTCTGACAAAGAGAAAATTTTATGAGAGGGAACTCACTAAATGACTGAAGCAGACAGGCTTCTCTTGCTCTTTGCCTAATCCCAAGACCAGCCATCCAACCTCACTGTTGTTTACTTAACATGCTGCTTCTGCCAACTAATGTAATTAAACTAATAGTTCAGTTGGTAGCAGGCTGCCTGAAGGTAGAGGAAAGACTGACACATGGTAGCCAATGGAGACTGCTAGAGTTGCACAAAATAATTGTTTCATTATAAAAAAGTAAGAAAAAGCAAAACAAAACCTGTAAATCATGCCAAGAACTATGATGACAGCAAGTTATTTAGAAATTGCTGGTCTAGATTGTTTGTGCAACTCTCTGTAAACATCATTCAATGTCTTTAACTGTAATGACGACACAGGGTGTTTCGTAAGCCCTTTGTTTCAGTCCTAGACCAGAAGTGACCTGTGTTGGGATGGAGAGGGGAAGGAGTAGGAGGGATGCAGGCAATAGTAGGAACATTTATTTTACATGATGGAACCTCCTGGAGATGTAAGAGCAAGTTAAACAGATGGTCGTAGTAAATGCAATTGTAAGTAGTAGAAGATCCTTTCAGAGTCTCTCTGGAAATTGAGACTTCCTTTCCCTGGCACTCACCTGGGTACCACTCTTGGGATGTGCCTGTCAATTTATGAAACATATTACCAACAGTATGTGATCAGCCAAAGGAAAAATTCCTTGTAAAAAGCATCGGACTGAGGAGGACTACTAAAAATCTAATTGGATAGCAGAAAAGTTAAAACACTTATTTACTCTAAAGACTGAGAACAATAACACTACCATCTCCTGTTCTTTTCTCTCATCAAGTCCTTGTGAAATTTGTTCCTCCAAAATTTGGGTGTTTGGTATCGCAACTACTTATGGAAGAGCAGGTGGTTTTAAGAAAGCCATTGCTGATCAGTCCACAGAACACATCTGCTACAGCCTCTATTTACAGTGCACTCCAAGACAGATGTCTGCAAGAATGTATGTATTCTCATTGCTCTCCCTGCCTTCACTCCACTGCAAAAAGTTATACAGTTACAACAGATGCTTGTACAGCTTCTGACAATTCCTATATTAGACACAACATTAGTTAATTGCCAAAAACAGCTTTACTAGCTCAATGCTCTCCAGTAAAGAAAGTAAGCTGCTGTAGAGGGAATACCTTTAATTATTCCTGGATTGAAGACAGGAGAATGCCATGATGTATTACACTTACAAGGGCAGACAGAAGTCAGAGTTCTCAGAAATTCTGAGTTGGATACCAGTTATTTTTATTTACTTCTAGGTTCTAGGACTATAAATCTGTTTTGAAACTTAAAGTTTAGATGGAAGTTTAAAAGAGGACATTCAACTTGCTTAAAATGCAAAAAAAACCCCCAACTCCCTGCTTAAAATTGAGAGCGATCCTATGCAATCTGCAGTGCAGTTCACTCATTCTTTCCTTGTTCCATTTGATTAATGAAAGCAATGTATTTTCTCTCCTTCTGCCAGTGATTAATACTTCTCCGCGCTTCTTTGTTTTTGCTGGCAGATTGCTGGGGGAGAGGTTCCACAGAAAATTGTTTTTGATATCAAGTTTTAAATAGGCTTTGCTAGCCTGCTTGTTTTGTGAAAAATACTTCTCAGTCTCCAGTACTGTATAGCCTGGACTGTGTCTGCTCTATGTCTCTGTTAAAGAGAAGGGGAGTTTAGAAGAGCCCCTTTCAAAGCTCACTTCCCTCACTATAGCTGATAGTAACTACAGGCCTGTCAGTCTCACTTCTGTGCCTCGCAAAATTATGGAGAATATTATTCTGGGAGTTATTGAAAACCACCTGAAAGACAACACAGTCATTGGTCCCAGCCAGCATGGGTTCATAAGGGGAAAGTCCTGCTTAACAAACTTGATTTCTTTCTACGACAAGGTTACCCACCTAGCTGACCAAGGGAAGCCAGTCGATGTAATCTTTTTGGATTTCAGTAAAGCTTTTGATACTGTCTCTCACAGTATCCTCCCGGACAAAATGTCCAGTGTTTAGCTGGATAAACACGTAATGCAGTGGGTGAGCAATTGGCTGATGGGTCGGGCTCAAAGGGTCATAGTAAATGGGGTTACTTTGGGCTGGCGACCAGTCACTAGTGGGGTTCCTCAGGGATCCATCTTAGGGCTAGTACTCTTTAATGTCTTCATAAATGACTTGGATGCAGGACTTGAAGGAATGCTAATTAAGTTTGCTGATGACACAAAATTGGGAGGAGCTGTTGACACACTCAAGGGCAGAGACACCCTGCAGAGAGATCTAGACAAATTAGAGAGCTGGGCAATCACCAGCCATAGGAAATTTAACAAGGGCAAGTGCTGGATTTTGCACTTCAGGCACGACAACCCTGAATGTACGTACAGGCTGGGGAATGAGAGGCTGGAGAGCAGCCCTGCAGAGAGGGATCTGGGGGTTCTGGTCAATGGCAAGTTGAACATGAGCCAACAGTGTGCTTTGGCAGCCAAGAGAGCCAACCGTGTCCTGGGGTACATCAAGCACTGCATAGCAGCTGGTCGAGGGAGGTGATTGTCCCACTCTACTCTGTGCTGGTGCTGCCTCACCTCGAGTACTGTGTGCAGTTTTGGGTGCCACAGTATATTACGAATACAAAGCTACTAGAGAGTGTCCAGAGGAGGCCACGAAGTTGGTGAAGGGTTTAGAGGGGAAGCCGTATGAGGAGTGGCTAAAGTCACTTGGTTTATTCAGCCTGGAGAAGAGGAGACTGAGGGAAGACCTCACTGTGGTCTACAGCTTCCTCACAAGGGGAAGGGGAGGGGGAGGCGCTGATCTCTTCTCTCTGGCAACCAATGATAGGACACAAGGGAATGGCAGGAAGATGTGCCAGGGGAGGTTTAGGTTGGATACTAGGAAGAGTTTCTTCACCCAGAGGGTGGTGGAGCACTGGAACAGGCTCCCCAGGTAAGTAGTCATGGCACCAAGCCTGACAATATTCAAGAAACAGTTGGACAATGCCCTCAGACACATGGTGTGAATTTTGGGGCTGTCCTGTGCAGGGACAGGAGTTGGACTCGATGATCCTTGCATGTCCCTTCCAACTCAGGACATTCTATGATTCTATGATTCTGTGATAGTCCAAGGTGAAAGAGAACAGCTTGGCTGCCACTTGCTTCCCCATGTCTGCGGGGTAGGCATGTGGGGGCAGCAGGAGTAGCAGGCAGAGACTGAATCATAGTTACATACTGACCTCAGTAGTAGCAATTTGTTCTTCCAGGCACATGGCTTGAGTTAAAGCCCTAATGGGTGTTTGGGTGGGGAGGTAATACTTTGAAGCCATTGCTGTTGGTGATACAGACAAAAGTTGCTCCCTGAATTCTCCGTGGGGAAGTACTGCCTCCAGTACTGACTAGATATAATTCATATCACCTAGACCTTGGTGGTGAGGCAGGGCCTATTTTTAAACAGCATTTTGGACTACTGTCTACACTAGTGATTCACATGGTGCCAAGGGTGTTCCTGGACGTGGGAATGCAACCATCCATTCATTTCCACTGCTATAGCTGTCTCTGGATAACTTCTGGCTGAAGCTAAATCTCCCAGATATGCCTGGGAAGAGTCTGGAGTTCAATATGAGCCAAGGAACGACAGGCAGTTCATGTGCAGCTGACCTGTTTTGGAGGATAAAAGAGTTTAATAATATGGATGGAGACTGCTGTGCACATGTTGGCCTCCATGCTGCAGAAAGGTACATTCAAGGCAAATTCATTTTACTGTAGTATATCTTGCAGAACTTTTTTCTTTAGTGGGCTTTTAAGGAATTGTTTTCAATTCCTTGTTTTTTACTGATGGTAAACTCAGTTGATGCTCAATTTCTGCTCATGTATTAAGATAAACTACAAATAGATTTTTGATTGTGTTTGTTTTTACTTAAAAGTTGGGAAATGCATACTGAAGCATGTGCAGATGTAAAACTGGTGGCAGTTTGCCAGCATAGCCCTTGATGTTGCCAAACATGAGAGACCTATGTATAGGATAGTACAGCTTTCCTTCTATATATGTGATCAAACCACTATGTGCATGTTTTATTCCTTATCTTAAAAGCAATGCTTTACATTGCAGCCTCCAAAATAAAAATGTAACTATCGAAATGAAATCTAACACTCTGCCTTATGTATAATGTTCAAGTTAGAGTCCAAGTAGGAAATGTGTTATTTTAGCAGGGCCACTGAGCCCACAATCTGCAAAAATCCTCTTGCACTTGACTGTGAGCTCCACCCTTTAAAAAGACACTTTGTCCTGGTTTCAAATTGAATTTTTCACTACACAAGTCTCATTAATTAAATGGCAAGAGTAGCTTCAGCCAGCGATCCGTTCTTCCCCCTGCAGCTCCTTGCGCAAGGACCCTTTCGCTCATAGTTGGCGAAAGCCATTTTTCTTCTGCCTGGCTGAAGAGAAATCTATACGGTAGAAAGGACAGCTCAGCTCCCAAACCCAGTCGTCACCGAGAGTTGCTTAAAATAACCCAAAAAATAAATGGTTTCTGCTCATCGTCTCCTTTCCTTCCAGTCAAGTTTTTGTCAGCTACATTTGCCCAAGAACCCAAAACTCAGACATTTCCCTACCTTCCTCCTTCCCTTTCCACAGGCCTTTTCACCCCCAGCTGTTGCTGTTGCTGCCAGCTCCGTTCAATTAACCTCAACAGGAATGCAGTCATCCCTCTGTGGTTAATCCTGTTCAGGATTAATGAACTGTGCTTTAAACCAAGGGAACTGCTAGTAAAAATTAGGTATAATTTCATTAGAAAATTGAGTACTGCTAATTAATGAAGAAGGTCATTTTAGGACTTGGCAGAATTGAGTTTAACTGGAGAAAAAAAATCCACAGAGCAAATATGTGAAGTTTGCTACCTTCTCTTCACTCTGACTCTCTCTGTGGACACCTTTTGTCACCAAATGTCCTGTTTTCTATCTCCTTCCCATCAGGTCACCATTAAGGCATGTCACTTGGAAGCATGGAGTAGAGGCAGCAGTAAAACAAGGCCACTTGTCATGGAGCCACTTGTTTCTTCATCCTTTGTTTCTGAGTGATGAACACTGTGTATAATGTGATCTATTTAAGTGTTAAAAAACAGGGACTAGTCAAAATACTGAGGTCATTGCATCTCCAGTTACTAACCAAGAAAATTCCTGGTATTTGGCTTTCATGCTGGTCCTAGGAAAGTTTGCAGTCCTTCAGTTTCTCAGTAGTGCTTGTTCTGTAAATTTGAGCAAAGGCTTGGGTAATACCTTAGATACATTCAGCCTTTCACTTTCTCGATATCAAAAGGTATAGAAGAAGGGGGAGAAAAGAGAGAGAAGAAGGGGAATAGCTGGTGTTTAAAAAACAAGATCATAAAAGGCATCTCATCAAAAATTTTCAAATTCTGTTCCTGTTTGGTCATACACAGCTTTGTTTATTACTTCAGGGCTCTTGACTCTTCCATTATGTCATATTAATTATTATCCATCCTGTAAAATATCAGGTAAATATCATTATTTCCAATAGTTCATGTCAGTTCACTGAAGGAGGTCTTATCATAAAGTAATTAATTACACAACTGTCATTCAGATATTTTGGTCTTTTATACCAAAAAAACTGTGATGTACGGTACTTAACTCTCTAAACCATGCTGTTGCAAGTAGTTATTTCTTACAAAAAAATTACATGGGTCCTTCTAAGTTCTAAAAATATACTTCTGACTCTTCAAGTAGAAGATATCCATTCTGGGAAGGATATATCTGTAAAAAATAAATTGAATCCAGGTTTTGAATGTAAACCTAAGTCTAATGACCGGAATTTTCATCATACGATACCAAAAGAATTTTCTGTACAATGTATTGTAATGTGCCAAATATCCACCAACCACAAAATATGCAAGTTTGTATTCTGCCCATATAAAGGAGGAGGAGTCAATACATTTGAGTCAACGTTCCTCAATGTGTTTTGTTTAAGTGCCATAGCCAGCCAATGTGCTTATGTTTTAGCATATGAGTACAGAAAGTCAGCCAAGCATGAAAAAAAGTCAGTCGCATTTATTTTTGGGATGGTACTTTGTTTTTTATATACTCCGCTGTTATATTTATAGATTCAAAAGAAATTACATCTTATCTTCAAATGTAATTACCATAGAGGACACAAAGCATGGGATTTTCAAAGCAGCCCAAGGAAACTGAGGACCTCGTTCTTAGTAGGCAGGAAAATAATATGCCGAGACTCTTTTGAACATGCCAGTATCGAGCACCCATACAGGAGCATTCTGTTATTTGATGCGGGTTTGCTATAAGCAAGCCAGCTGACAACATTTTTGCAATACTAAGAGGTCTTATAGTATAGTGAAATGTTTCATATCAATTTCTGTTTGTCATGAGAAAGAATGTGCTTTCCAGTTTCTGCAGGGCAGGGAGGAAGGTTGTTCGGGTTTTTTTTTGTTTTTTTCCTGGACAGCATTATGGGCCAAATGCTCAATCTTTTTATGTTAAAGGCAAAGTTTGATTTAAATGAGACCAGAATGCATGGGTATGTGCTAAATTGGATATTTTTAAATGCGTGCCACTTGAGATTGCAGAAGAAAAAACACCCTCATAAATATTTGTGATTTGTTTGAAGTCAGAGCACTTTTCTCTCTGTGGGTCTATTTATAGTTTCAGGATAAGAAATTCTTATGCTTAGTAGCAGGAACTGATGAGTGAGGCTTCCACATACTCAGAAGAAAATCATGAGTTGTAATTTTCTGTTTCTTCAGCCTAAAGAAACTTCATGAGTCTTGTAGCTGAGATATAAAATTAATCCTACTTACTTAGGAGGACCTTAATCACACACTTGCAGTTTTCTACTTGAACTATGGTATCTGTAGTACCCAAAGGAGTCAATTCTCACTGAATGTTTTTCATCTGGCTTTGTCTTGTTAAAATAAATCTTTGATTTTGCCAGTGACCAAGATTAGATTTTAATGTAATTTTTTTTTGTATTTTAATTTTTATTCTCTTGCTATATTAAGACCAGGAACACAAACGGATTATTGTGAATCCTGAAGTGTTCCCTTTTTTTGCTGCTAGAGTCCAGTTCCATACAATATTAGCAATCAGCTTCTATGCCAAAGCCAAGCAGTGACAGTTGCAATAATGAATATTTGCTGCAGGCCACTGGTATGAAAATAGCACAATGCTGCAAGCCTGCCTCACCAGAAACAAATCTTCCATTTGACTGTGACTGACTTTCCAGCTTGATTTTATATCATTTATTATTGAAATAGTTCTTAAATGACTGTCATAATATAATATTAAGAAATGCTGATTCGGTCTTCAAGGCTTCAATTCAAATGCCTTCCTACTCCTCTTTGTGTTTGTTTGTGGTTTTGTGTTTGGTTTGTTTTGGTTTGTTTTTTTTTTTTAATCCCTTATACCTTTAATGCTGTACCCTGTATTTAGAGCACTGAACTATGTACAGGCAGCAACACTGTAATATATTCAGAGAGATACATGCTGGTTAGGTTAGAAGTTCTGGTGAGAAGAGGATTTGAATTCCCTCTTGTAAGCTTACTTGACAGCTTTTAGGATGTTTTTTCCTTAACTTCTGCGGATAATTCTAAAGTTTGTATGAGGAGGAGCAGCTTTGCATTTTTAAATGTGTCATGGCTTTTACATGGTGAACTTAGATGGTGTTTTCTTGTATATGTTTTGATGTCATTAATGCATTTGCATTAGTGGAATATGTAATGTATTAATATAGGGCACCATTTGAAAGTGCAGAATATATGCAGTGAACTGATTTTTTTTTTGGTTGAAGAATATGCTGATGACATTTACCATTTTTAGCTTAATTTTTATATACAATGCTGCTTTCATGCATGTGTGTATAAAAATACCCTCAAAAGGACTAACATAATTGATTGTATTTTCATATGTAATTACATGGTGAAACATTACATCAACATAGATATAGGAGATCAGATATTTGAAACAGAATAAAATCTGCAGTTATTTAAGCTTTTTTTTTTGTTCATTGCCTCAGGTTTTCCTATTGAAAATAAAGAAATTATGATCTATATTTTGCTTAGGGCAAAATACTGACCCTTGCACTGCAAAGCTGGCAATGATGATTGATGTACATATCTAATTTCCTACAAGATTTGAATGAGCACCAGCCTTGCCATGAATCCTGAGAGAATGTTAATGTCTTCTTTTTTTTTCCTTCCCTCTCCCTGATACCATCTGCCCTCTGCCTTCCTTTTCACCAGGAAAGTACATTGGCTAGACCTACTACAGTACAGCAGTACCAGGATGGAGGAACTGAAGTTTTAAAGGCAGTGTTATGTACTCCTGGGAGTGGGCTTTTGAGGAAAATAATTTCACTGCAGCAACTTTCAACTGAAGGAAAGCCAACATCGACACATTCTCTGGGATGGGAAAGGAATGACTAGTTAAATGTATAATTTTGTGGACAGATCTACAAAGGCTTCATTTACTCATCAGTTTCCCAACAAAAGGCTTAATATTTCAAAATAATATTTTTCTTTTGAAACATTATTCTTGGTCTGTAAAAAAAAATAAGTAGGAACAGAATGTTCAGCAAGGTTACATCATTCCTTCTGCACCAGTATTTGACATCCCTAGTACCTTCGGGATATAACCACCTCCAGACTCACTCTCAGGAAAAAAAAAAACTTTAATTAGACCTTGAGTGGGACTCTATTTTTGCTATATGCTTTAATGCCTGGCAATATGTAGAATATCTACATGACAAACTGCTTTCTTGGTTTTATGAATAATAATTTTTAAAAACCCTCTGGGAGAATATGTAGAGACATTACAAAACACACAATGTATAGAAATGAATAGGGCTTGAAGGGTCCTATTTCCACTGACTGAAAGGCAATCATACCTAGTTTGCTGTTGCAGATATTTGTTCAGCCAGTTCCAAGTCCTCTAGCAGGCAATCTTTCTGGATCTCTGGAGGTAGGCTATTCTCAGGCTTTACAAGCTTTAATATTACAAAGAATTTCCTGATGTCTAATCTAATAGTCCTTGTCCTATTAGGAGGGATCAGGGAGAAGAGTTTATTCTCTTATTTTTAGCTACCTTCCACAGATATGAAAAATGTTGTCAAGTGTTTACCCTTCATCTTCTGTATTCACAGTCCATATTTTCTAAACCTCTAATTTGTTTTGGCTTCCTCCCTTACAGCATTGTTGGTTTCATTTGTATTGCTGCTGGATTAACAACAAAAGCAAGTAATTGTTAATTTTTGATGTTGCAGTGCCCAGGCTGGACATAGGGCCTCTAGTGCTGATTAGAGGAGAAAAAAATATGTCATAAGTCTTTCACTTTGCACTTTCAATATGGTGGGGACCATTTTCATAACATGATGATGTAAGAGATCTGTGTTGATCTTGTTATCTGCTACTGAAAGCTTTTTCTGGAAAAACAAACAAACCAACCAACCAAAATCAAACAAACAAACAAACCCAAAAGCAATACTGGGGCTGTTCTTCATCCTGTTTTAATATATCAGGTTAATCCTACTAAGTGTGGATTCCTGCAATTGCCTTTACTGAAAAGCCTCTAATTTTCTGGACTGTTTCTCCAATGCATTAAAATTATTTTGAATCATGTCTCCCAGTGTGTTTGTACTTGCTCCCAGTTTGCTATTGTCTTCTAAGTTATTAGGCATATTCATCATTAATGAAGTTGTTGAACAGTATTAGTCTGAAACACACCTCTGCAGCATCAGTTATGTCCCTCCTGCATCACAGCACATACTGAGACCTATAAGCCAAAGAATTGTTATTTTGCCTGTTCTAATAGATGGCAATGAATAAAGCATGGTACAGGTAGAGCACCACTAACACCAAGTGATGTATGAAACCAAAATGAGCCAGCTATGTTGGAAAGTACTCAGTTCCAGGAGTATCTCAGTAAAGTAACTAAGATTTCTTGTGGGGGAAGCTGCTACTCGGTAGGCTTAATATGACAACACTGCAAAGGCAGAACTGCTCCTGTCCCTTCCCTCCTTCTCCTGTCCCTTACTTGCCATCTTCTCCACTGGCTCAGTGCTGGATCTTACTGTCCTCTACCCTGATAAGTATTTAACTACCAAATGATACCACCGTATCCAAATATCATGTATATATCACTCAAACCACAATATCATTGTGTATTTTCTCTCTCTTGGATTTGTTGGATTTGAAAACTATAGAAAAAGCACAAGTTCTTAGATGCAAGCACTAGGTTTCCAAATACATTTAGCTATATAACATGCTTACAGTTTTTCCAAACATACCACTAATAAACATAACAGAAATCTTATTAGTGTTTGTGTAGGTCTCAGATGTAGAATGTTGTACATTTAATTACTATTATATGTATGTATTGTTAGTATGCAAAAATGGATAATAATAATGCATAGATAAATGTATACTGTATATTAATAATGACCTTCATTCATTTAATATTAGTTCTGGCTAATATCAAGTGAAGTATCAATTTAACATTTTATTTTATCCGATATCAAGAACATACAATTATTTTCATTTTAGTTTTATTAGTACAGAATGTTAAAACATTAGCTTGGCTACTTAATCAGCATAAGTATTATGTGGTACTATGGGAGTTTATGCATCTGAAGTGCTGCATATAAATTTTAACTGTCTATTGTACTGGTAATTTACACAACCTCTTTCAGTGGATTATCTTTCAGTTGTACAGTACAGACTTAATGACCTGTCTTTTCAGTTTATGAATTCTGTATTTACTGGGTGTTAGCAGAATGCAGGAGACGGAATACGTGGCATTTTGATACATGGGAGTACTGTATTTCGTAACTACACAAAATACAAAGAATAAGGTCAGATTTAGTTCATTACTATTAGTCAAACCATCACCAACACGATCCAGCTCTCTGTGTGGTTACAGCATTAGGATGCAAACAAGCAAATGCCAAAGGTCACAACCTTTTTTTTTTGTTTCCTTCCATCTCCTCTCTTTGCCCACAGACGTTACCACAGGGACACCAGCAATATCAACGACGACAACCGTGGAAATCCGGAAGAGCAGTGTTATGACAACTGAAATCACCTCTAAAGTGGAGAAAATCCCCACGACAGCCACTAGCAGCACCACATGCCCTTCCGTTGAGACTGAGGAAGAAAAAGCAAAAAGACTGCTGTACTGTTCACTATGCAAAGTCGCTGTCAACTCTGCCTCGCAGCTGGAGGCGCACAACAGTGGTGAGATGGAGCAGTGCTTACTTTCTTCCTTTTTTTCCTTCTGTCTCAAGAGCTCTGCAATTATCTTCCCCTGAATAGATTAGATCTCTTGCAGCAGGGGACAAAGAGGTGGCAGAAAACTGGCAATTACATGGAATTCATTAACTATTAAAGAATAACAACGACAGGCAAAGAGGCTTTCATAAAGGGGGAAGAAAGGAATTTTATTGCATGCAAGTTACCCATTTTCTTACATTTTAGCTTTTGCAGTTTCTGAACCTTATAGAGCTAAATGACAGCTCATGCTTCATTACCTTTGGTGTTCAGAGTTTGCATACTTTTGTTTGTGCCAGCTAGCAAACTGAGTATGAATGCCATTAGTTTTGTTTGAAATCTAACAAATTAAGGCTAAGAGTCAGAGTTCAATGATGAGAGTCAGAATTCTTAACTCCATATTGTCTGTTAATAACTTGTTAAAATTACGTATATTTTTCCTTTGTTTTCATCAACTGATAGCAACTGCTGCATGAGTTGAATGGGTAATTTCTTACCTCCATCTTTCTTAATTTTTAAGCCTTTTCTTGTTATTAGAACTAGTAGCATCGATAAGTTCCAGTAGTAGAGAGCCATCATTCACGGTCACTATTTTAAGCATCTTATTGATTGGCTTTGTGGTGAGCTGGGTTAAAAGATCTTGGGATTTAATATGGTGCCAATGACGACCTGTAACAGTCCTACAGAAAAACTCCTGATTTTGGATGTCAGGGGTTACCTGCCAGCAGAGTAAACAGAGTTAGGAGACAGGCAGAGAACCTTAGGTTTGAAACATGGAGACAGTGATGATATACCTGCAACAAGATGATTGATGGTTTTATGATGTAATAAAAAAGAAAAAACTTTGGCATGTCTATAGAACCCACTTAAATTAAAAAAAAATTATAATTTATTGGTATTCATGAGAAACAAAGCCTAATCAGTGTACATGTGGATGCACACAACTATTATCAGTGGAACACTAATTATGTACATGGTAGTAGTCCATTATCATCACAGACTACCTGCGTGGAAGTCAACAGTGTAAGAAATTGTTCAGTCTGAATAAAGGTAAAGCAACACGCCACTATTGTTTTCTATCCAATCTTTATTTTATATAAAAAATCAAATGCATTTTTCTCACATGTATGTTTCTCACACATTTTGGTTTCTGTCCAGGACATCAAGGATCCATAGGTTGCTACCAGGAACCTTTGCCCGTTTTTGATTTGGAAACTAATTAGTTAATTACAGATTTAAGTGTAAGCTACCTAATGCATACTGTTTGTCAATCCATTCAGGAGGATTACAAATCAAAGCCAAGTACATCTTTAATAGCTGAATTACTCTTCCTTTGCAACTACAATTCAGGTCTTATTAGCAGCAGGAGTTAATGAGAGAAGTCACACCCATTTAACTTCACATCAGGATACCTGTTTGTGCCACTACTTACTGGTGTGGCTGCTTTGTTCTCATGCATTACCTACAGATATGTACTTTAATAATTAAATATTGGATGTGAAATATTGTTACATTGTTATGAATCTGATACAGACAAACACAGGCATATTCCAAGGATAGCACATGGCACCAAGCTGAGATTCATATGATTTTCATTTAAAAAGAAAATGAAACAATGAATGCAACCAAATTTCCAAAGTTGTTTCTGTTTCCCATTTCTAATGTCTCCAGGGACTAAGCACAAAACTATGCTGGAAGCTCGGAATGGAAGTGGAACCATAAAAGCCTTTCCCCGGGCAGGCGTAAAAGGCAAAGGACCTGTGAATAAAGGGAACACAGGCCTTCAGAACAAAACATTTCACTGTGAAATATGTGATGTGCACGTAAACTCTGAGACACAACTGAAACAGGTACTCAGCTGGCTTGCAGAGTGTGAATCCTTGGCTGTTCTCTGTTTTCATGGTGGTAAAGTACCAACACTCAGCATGTGTCAGTCTAACAGTTCACATCCAAATGGAGCTTACAGGTTTTGCCCTTTGTACTGGTCTTTCATGCTGTATGTTTTGTTTTGGATATGATTTTCTGTTGCACAGATATTTTTTCTCAAAAGCTCTTGATTAAATATATGTCTTAAAGAGTTACAGAAGCTGTAAACTGCAACGTTACAACTGTCTTTAGACTACTATAATTGTCATGAGCTAATAAACCCTGCCATTTAGTGTACTGCATGATATTTGCCTTGACAAAGATGTGGAGGTAGGTGCAGCGACTATTTTGACTAAATACTGAGTAACCTGCTTAGAAATGCGGGATGGAGAGGATTTGTAATATTTTTTATCAGTGTTACTCTGTAACTGAGAAGCATGACCTCTAAATTGCAATTACACTAAGTTATGTTCAGTCATTCTTCAGACGAACAAAGCCTTTGTTCTGAAAAACACTTAGTTGAATTCCATATGCCTTTTGGAATTAAATACTTGTTAAGGAACTTCACCAGAATGAAGATAAATTCTGTAATGGACAATAACAATACTTCTGCTTTCAGGAAAAAAAATGTCCAGTTCTTTGTCTTTTTTTGTGAGAATTCTCTTGAGAGTGAAAATCAAAGTAAAAATATAATTCTGAAAAAGGTCCCTTACATCTAATACTGTAATGAAGTCTGTGTAGAAGGATTCTAGTAAAATCTTATAGATTTTATGAAGAAGATAATGGATTTTTTGGGTTTTTTTTCACTGTCACTTAACTTTTTGATATGTAACCATCTTTCAGCTGGAGTCTTAAAAGGATGTCTAGGCTTCTTAAGAATTAAAACAATTTTGTGACCTTCACCGCACTCCCCCCTCCCCAAACAGGGGATGCTTTACTATCTAATATTCTTCCAAAACTTTCTATCAGCAGTGGATTGAATTTGATGGGTGGTTTATAGAGATAGGGAGGAATTTTTCAAGGCTTCTATCTTTGACCTGATTCAGGTCCTGTTGAAGTTAACAAAGGTGAGAAAATCATTAACTACAGCGGAAGCAGAGTTGAAGCGAGCACTGTGGAAAATCACAGTCCCAGTATGTGATGCACAAAGAATTGTTCAAATTGGAACAGACCCTGTTCCCATTCGTTATTGAATTAGTCAAAGTAATGCTGTTGTGGAGAGCAGTAGCCTTCAGTATTGGAGCACCCTTGTGTAAAGCAGAACCTGAAATGATCTATTAAGGAAATATCACTCTTTCCCCTCCCCCCCCCCCCCCCCCCCCCCAAATGTATTTTAACAGCACATAAGCAGTAGAAGGCACAAAGACAGAGCTGCTGGGAAGCCGCCTAAACCTAAATACAGCCCTTACAACAAACTCCAAAAGGGAACACATCCTCTAGGGGTAAGCCAATCACCTTTTTATTTTACTTTTACTTTAACCCTGCTGAGTAGGTTTTTTAGAAAATGGAAGTCAAAAAATGTTTAAAATGAGAGGAATAATGTAAGCAATGGGAGTATACAAGTGTCTGAATGAACCCATGGAAGCCCACAAGGGACTTTTTTGATGGGTGTGGACTACAACCCGAGGGTCCTTGTTTTTTGTAGCTACTCTGAATAACCTTAGAAAAGAAGCTTGTTTCAAAGGTCATTAGAGAGCAACAGATGAAAGAAACATCCAGATGTCAAACAGGATTTTTCCAGTTTTCACCAAGGACAACAATGACGAAATGACTAAATAAAACATAAAACCTTTATTCTATCCTTATTTAGAAAATTATTCAGATAACAATTGAAACAATTAAAAAAAATCCATCTTTCATTTCATTACACTCAGTTTCAGGATGGTTCTGGTCACATTTTCAACTGCCAGGATAAACTATCTGAAACACAGTTGTTACTAGCTTCAAAAGCTGAGAAAAAAGTTTACTTTTTAATAAAAAACCCTGCTAGAATCCTGCCATTAGTTAAGAAACAGTTTGTATTGTGGGTGGGGTAGTGAAACAACTGACATTTATCTCCATCAGATAAACTGCATGATTGTTTTATGTGCTGTGGTGTTTTGTAAGGGTTTATAGATTATTTTGGCAGGGGGAGGATGTTGATTCATTGACCTCATAGATTAGCCCCTTATTTGTTGACCGTCTTTTCTAATGCATGTGGAATATGGAGCTTTTTTCTGTGAAAACCCAATTCTCTTTAAGTTCAGTTAAAGCTCTTTTCTTGACAACAAAAAGTGTGTCCTTGTTGGGGCAGCCCTCATGATAGGTATATTCACACACAATTCAGGTGGGTAGGAGCTTTCTTAGATGTTGTAGCATAATGCAGTGCACCATTCTGGTAGATCCACTAGCAGGGAAATAGCCCCATAGTGTTTTTCAGTAATCCACCAGGAAGACCAAGGTCTCCAATACATATAAGCTAAACTGAAAGGAATAGAAAATATATAATTGGGATATGGAATCACTAAAGCCTCTCTGACAGGATTATTATTCCTTTAGGAAATTCATTGTTTCCTGGGGGATGAAAATAACTATTACATTACTGTTGCCGTTGTGCACAGTTCTCTATTTGCTGATTTATGTAATGGTGATTTCTGAGAACTCCAGCCAAGGATCAAGGCCGTTTAGTCACTGCATAGACAAATAAAGGCAATATGTCCTTTTCCTGCCCCCTCCCTCCTAATTGCTCACAATATACAAGTCAGACCAGAGGTGAGCAAAGAGGCAAAGGGGGTTTAAGGAGTAGAATAGAGGCTACACTGAGAAAGGACAAGAGGAGTTCTCCATTTAGTCTTTTCGTTTTTGAATAGGAAAAATACCAAAATTGCTGTCACTTGAAATGCAGAATGGCATAGCAACAAGCCAAAGTTGTGCTAATTTTACTTCGAATGTAAATGTTTTTGATGAGCTGTAGACTTTTTCTCTACTCTCCGTTAATTTTTCAACTCATTTACAGTCCCTTAGTTTACTTCCTTGGAAAGGAAAGGAATAATGGCTACTTTACCCTTTATGTTGACCTGTGTGTTAATCAGTACTTTCAGAGAGGTTTGAAATGAAGGTGCAATGTACTGTACATACTAAATATTACTGGTTTTGCAGCTATCTTGAAATCAAAACCATATTGATAAATAAACTGAAAAGCCAACTTCATGAGAAGTTCCTGATTCCTCCAAGAATGGCAAGATCACAGAATCACAGTTAGTATAAAGTCACATAAGATTTCTGTTCTTCATGACAAAAAATGTATAAGCATCGCAAAATTTTTTTTCTACAGAAGTTAGGAAAATGACATACTATATTTTCATAGCTTTGCTAGACCAAAAACTTTCCAATGCCATGTTTTCAATACCATTTGTACTGCTTTGTCTAGTCTAGTTTTGCATGCTTCAGAGAAAGAAGCTTTATGAATTCCCACAGTACTATTTCAGAGTTTAAGAAATCTTGTAACGTTGGGACTGACTTGATATTTCTTCAAGCCACAAATGTCCAGCATGTATAAAATACTACACTGGAGAGAAAGGGTGAGGTTATCAGGAGTTTGGTAGTCCAAACTTTCTGCAATAAAATAGCTCTTATGAAAAACAACCTTCACTGGGAATTCTAGACCACCATCAGAGCCCTGCTGTTTTGGGCTGGGGTTTTTTTGTACTTTGTACTCAGGATTTTTTTTTTTTTTTTTTTGAGGTTTCTTTTTTTTTGGTGGTTTTTTTTCTTGTCTGTTCTAAACAAGGCTGGAAAAGAGTATTTACTAAAAAAATGTAAGGAAGGAGGGAAGTCAAAAGCTCAGCAAGGGGAGAGGACAGCTTGGACCAGTGAGCATAACACTGATCAAGGAAAAGATCAGATCATTGTTTTTCATAGGCACCATGAGAAATTTTGTATCTAGCATCCATTATGTCCTCTATTAAGAGAATTACAGAATCTGGTCCTCTCTGAGTATCTCTCCCAGAGCTTTAAAGGACCTTGAGGCCAGCAGAGTTGCCAATGGGTATTAAGAGAAGTCAAAATCTTGTATCCATCTGGCTGGTAAAGAACCAACAGATTTTTTGGAATATGGTGATAGTGTAATGATGAAACTCACTGTGGTGGTTCATGCCAGACTAATCCTGTCCTTACTTTCTGACTATTCACTCACCAAGGTGCTGTTGAGTGGAAAGTATTAGACTGATATATAGTGCAAGTTAATTATTTGAAAGCCCCTTTCAATTCAAGGATGAGAAATTGTGTTTCCCTGGGAATGAGAAGTGTCTGCACTCACACTGGAATGTACCACAGCATGGTACATATATTCATGTTCATATGTTCAATACCACATATTCAGGTTTATGTTCTTTGCAAAGGGCCTCAGATCGTGCCAGGACACAGACCCACCGAGAGTCCATCAAAGCCAATAGGAACTTTGTCAGTGGATGAGGTTTCTATTCTTATCTCAGAATTACAAAACCAGAACAATAAAGGTATTCAAGCTCCTGGCTTCTCATTAGAAACTTGAAATCGCACTGGAATCTGCAGAAATCTATATAAACTACTTTGATGTTCATTTGTATGCATACCAAATGTAAATTCCCTTAAACAATAATGGACCTCTGTGAGTATTTCAATCAGTCTGGGAAAAGCTTGAGCTTATTTTTTGTCTTTTTGGAAACTCTAACTGAGGAGTTTTCCAAATTGTTTGTTTGTTGTTAGAGGCAGGAGCTAATTTACCAGGAGCTAACTGGAGATCTTAAGTAGAACTTGCATCCTAATGGTAAAAAAAAAAGTACCTTCTTAGCCAGACCAGGGAACAGGATATGTTTTCATTCTGCTCTGGTCTCTATCATAAACCTGTCCAGACAGAGGTCTTTTAATTGATGGCTAATTCTTCCTTATTTAATTCTTGCAGGCTACATGCAGCTTTACTTTGGTGCAGATTGCCCAGCCCCTTTTTAGGTTTGCTTTGATTTCTAATCTCAGATTAAATTATAGGTCTCAGTGATAAGGTGTAAGCCCACAACCAAGAGGACACTGAAACTCTTTGACCCTGACCAAATCCTGCTCACCCTT
The DNA here is from genome assembly GCA_031468815.1 of Morus bassanus. NCBI lineage: Eukaryota > Metazoa > Chordata > Aves > Suliformes > Sulidae > Morus > Morus bassanus. The sequence goes on along the minus strand of CM062567.1, from coordinate 41,714,247 downwards.
GTCCAATGCGCGAGATAGTATCGCCTGTCACGACCCTGCAGCTCATAGAGTCAGTAGCCACTACAAGGCCTCTCCTACTTGATTTTGCACTTATAATCTTAAGTCAAGCTTCCTGTCATGTAGCTAATATGAACAAATTTTGTGTCTCTGTTTGTTTTCTCTCTTCCCCACAGGTAAAATTAGTATTTTCAAAGGAACCTTCAAAGCCGATGGCTCCACGAATCTTACCAAATCCACTAGCAGCTGCAGCAGCAGCTGCTGCTGTGGCTGTGAATTCCCCCTTCAGTCTTCGCACAGCCCCAGCAGCCACCCTTTTCCAGACTTCAGCACTTCCTCCAGCACTCCTACGACCAGCTCCAGGGCCTATACGGACCACCCATACTCCCGTGCTGTTTGCTCCTTACTGAACTCCAAACAGGAACTAATTGTACTGCAATAATTTTTCAAATCAAAACAAACAAACAAAAAAAAAGAAAATCAAGAACATTGAACTATGCAGTGTTTATTTATAGTTTAAAGTATATATGAAGAGCCAGGACTTTTGATAGAGAACTGAACAAATTCTAAAAGGAGGAATGGGCAGTATTTTCTCCAGATGAGAACATTCCTCTTGAGTATTGATCGTTTTAGAACTGATCTCCAGCATTGACTTGTAGTGACATATAAAACTAATGAAGCCTTTTGACTGTGCTTTTTGGCACATATTTCCCTGCAATGTCTTTCCTGCTTTATGAAACAACTTACAAATTTGTCTAAAGGGCATTAACTGGTTCCAATGTACATAAAATACTTTATTCTGTAGATTAAAGAAGAAGGAAAAAAACACTGTGAATAGTAGTACCCTTACCAATCCTCCTGCCAAATCAGCAGTTACTGGGTATTTATCTGAACAGAAGTAGATACAATAGATGTCTTGTAAAACAGTAGTATTGTGTCTCTATCTATGCCACTAGGTTTCTAACTGAGTTGCAAAAGATAAAATGAACAAATTATGTCACTTTGGTAAGTAGTCAAAAATGATTACAATAATGTGGAGCTGTTCCTGGTGAGCAAAAATTGTTTTCCTCACCTGTAGAAGAATGAGCGTGAAGATAATCTATGTTTAGGTCAAAGTAAATGATAAAGAAGATTTAGCAGGGGAAAAAAAATCCAGGTGCTGTACACAGAATAGGTCAAACTTTTATTTAACTGAGAACGTATGTGTACAGTGTGTGTGTATATTCAAAAAGTGTAATACATACAGGATAGATCAATGTCTAAGGCATGCCAGTGGACAGCAAAAAATACACTCTTGTCATGAAACAATCCTGACACTTTAGTGTTGAGCAGAGGGAAGACACAAATGGGTTACGCATAGTCATAACTAGCAAACGAAGAGCAGGAGAGAAATCCTGGCCCCATTTAAGTCAGTATAAAGTTCCTCCTGACTGCAATGTAGCCAGAATTTCATCCCAAGAATGGCACATATTCTTTTTATATCACACCAGTGGGAGTGTCTATAGATACAGGTAACATTTTTTGCAATAGGCTTAGTCTTAGAAACAGATTTATTACCTTGTTTTATTTCCTACTGATGTGATATAAAATGTCTTAAAATACCTATAAAATGTAAACAGCAACACATGAGATACATATTACAAGATAACTGCACATCGTGGGTTTGGAACAAATACAACCTTTAGGATCTGAAGGGACCCTTGAATTCGGTAGCTGACCTTTATGTATGGACAGCTTAAAGCCTTATATATTTACTGTGAGGCTTAAAGGGGTTGACTGTGTCCCTTTAAAGTAAGATTTATCAGGGGTATATATAGATATATTGTATATATGTTAGAGTAAGAAAAATAACTTATAAACAGAAAATCTACTATATAAAATAATTATATAACCATTGAGTTTCACATGTGGGTCATTAAGTGGTAAGTAACAAACAGCAGAGAAGAAAATAGACTTCTTGAATCTGATTCTTGCTGCCTGCTTTTTCCCATAGGGAGCTGAAAAGTATCTATTAATATTATGGAGCACACTGCTGAGTCACATGCGACCACTCTGATGTGTAGCTAAGTGAAATGCCTACCATACATTTAGGAGGAATAAAATTTAAAAACATAATTTAACTTTAGATGGGGAAATTATTTGAAAGATTTTATTACAAGGTAGTAATGCAAAATATTGACCATGTGGTTGCTATATAATACTGCCTGTGGTTAATATGGACAGTTGGAAGATACAGAGGATGGGAATATACAGCACTTTTGACTTGCAGTTCATCGGTAAGCCTTCCATATACATTGGTATTTGCCATTTTTTAAACCTCTCTGCATTTAGATTTTATAAAAAAAAATATATAAAAAGAGAGAAAGAAGAGGTTCCATGGATGTCTGTGTCCAAAGAATTCCAAAGAGATGCATTTATTTATCTAGAAGTATTAAAATAAGTTCTATATTATGTATTTGTATTTCATCCAGTTTCTTTGCAAACGTTTGTGCCTTGAAATGAAATGAGCTTTTGGTTATATTTAATTCACTCCTATGTAGCCATGAAAAATATGCGATGGTGATTTCAGGGCTGGTTACTAGCTGGATTGCTTTGGCCCAATTTCCAAAACAAGAAGAGTATGAGTAAGTTCCTGAAGCCAAGTTTAGGCACCTAAATAACTAGGGGCTGACATTTAAAAGGGCTCCCTACTCTACAGCTCCCAGTAAAGAGGCAGTAAACAGGCCAGCCTTCAAAAAACTGCGCCTAACACTCAATTTAAAAAATGTTTCCTTTTATTTGGGTACATAAATATAGCATAGTAAGGTTCATCTCGTCTTTGCAAAACCTTGGCCTTGGTCTTTTAAGCCTGCTTTCAACCTTCCATCTTTTTGCAGAAGTTGTAGTGCCATTGCCAGCTGTGTTCAGATTCTTCATTGAATAGGGCACTGTTTTTCAAGCTGTGCTCCATGAACCACCATTTATCTCCAAAGCCTTTTGTAATAGCCTGTGTAAGAGCTTGCTAAAGGAGCAGAGGAGGACTGGTGTTTTGGGAAGGGAAAAAGTCAGGGCAGGCCAACTTTTCCCCATGAAAAAACACGCAGATGGGAAAAGAGGAGAGCCACAAATATTCTGTAGGCTCTTATGCATGGCCTTCTGGTGCATGGACACCTGCTGTACATTCTGCCATGTTGTTGTGATGCCATCAAATTCAACAGGCTGATTCTTGCCAAAATGTGGCCTGTGGCATGTATGGAGGCACAGTACTAAAGGCAGAGTTAATACAAGTTCTGCTAGAAATAAAGAGTGTCATTCCAACTACTTACATCAGCTAATTTGCAATGACACCTTCAGTTTTCTTGGACCTCTTTTGTCACAGTGCTCTATGGAACAAGTTTTTGTTCACACAAGTCTCTTTTAAATTTCAGCTGTAAACAACAAACTCAGTTCTTTTTATGTCTCTTACTCACTACCTAATAAAGGATAAAGCCTAAATGTTAGAATGTATAGTGGATTTTCTGTGCCTTGCTGTTCCGCCCCTCTCTTGGTCAGTAACAAGTCGACATACCTGGGATGTCAGCACAACAGTTTTATTATATATATGTCACGGAAAATACTGGCACAGCAATCTGATTGGGCAAGGGGAGTTTCCAGTAAAGGGTATGTTCACAGCAGCTAACGAAGGAGCTAGCAAACAGAAGACATTTTACACCTACTTGTCAATATGTCCAATATGGAGAGCTCTATAAAAGAAAAATGTGTCATCGTATTTCATATTACAGCAACCCTCCAGGGCCAAGAGGAAACCTAAAGCACAAGGAAACAGGTCACTTCATCGAAGACAGTCACTCACTGGAATAACAGTGTGAAATCAGCCTGCAGGGAAATAGCTGGGTATAAACTTGGAAAAACAAATAAGTTCAGGGATGTTTTCTTAAATTCTATACGAAGTGCTAAAGAATGACTATCCTGTTCTGACCCGAAGAGGTGGTATTTTTGTGGAAGGGATATATATATTTATATTTTTACACTATCTGTATTTTTCCAACTATCTCTGGCTTCAAACCTTTGTTCTGAAGGATCAGCATTGCTCTGAACCATGAAATCAATTACCTTCTTGAAAGTTGCTGTAAGAGCTGATGTGAGAGGTCAGTAAGCAAATGGTATAAATATGATGATCTAAAATGAAAAAAAAGAACATTGTATTTGAAAAGTATACACCTTTACTTTAAGATAAATTAAGGTTATATAAAATTAAGAATAGCTAAATAAAGTTAATATAACTAGAAGAATTACATCTGTCATTTTAGTACTGGAATTTTAGAATTGGCTCTGTAATTTAAAAGATGAAAAGACTTTTAGAAGCTGAATTAATGCAAGGATGCTATGGGTAGATTTAATGTCTCACACTCATTATCTTCCAGTTATACCAGGAATACCATAACTGAATGGACCTGCCCTTTGCCACTTCTATTCTAATCCCCAAAGATACGGTAGAGTATTGGCCCAATATTCCCTGAAAGCTGAAATCATGCTTCTTAGGACCCCCTGCTTCTGCCTTTTGCTCCCAGTCAATGCATAGTTTTGAGGGTCTCTTCAAAGCATCTTCAGGAATTTTGATCTCAATATCTCTCATTTTTTTGCAAAAGTAAATGTCATTTTGTGAACATAAGACCAACTCTGAGGAGCAAGACCTGAAAAGGTTTCTTCACGATTGCAACATTCTTGTGCAGCATTGCTTGGCTGCACAAATCTCTTTGAAAACACGTGAAGTAGGAAGCCTAAACCACTTTATAAGGAATCTGTTCTCTTTATTATCATAGGAGTCTGAACTTCCATTTTTAAAATTGACTTCAGCACAGTTCAGGCTTCAGGGCTCTAAGCACGTAAAGCTTACAAGAAAATAACTGTGGGCTTCCTATTTACCTAGATGCCTGTGAAAATATGAGCCTATGCTATGTAAAATATTACAGATTTATTTTACATCACATCTTCCCCCGTTCTCATTGTTTATCTGTAAGTACCATTACTTCAGTGCCAGTGAATCATACAGAAGCTTCTGTACTGGGATTCAGTGCGTGACTGAAAGAAATAGTAACACTGATAAATCCTATCTTAAACTAGATGAAATCTCAAACATACAGTTAAGGGTTTAGCGAAGGACAAGAGCCCTCTCACACCTACAGGTTTATTAAAATTCAGGACCATTTAGGAGTTAATGTAACTATCTGGAGGATGGTTATTACATAGCCCGATCTGAAATATCAGGGGCTGAAAGAGTCTGTGCTCCAGACCAAAATTAAGAATTCTGTGAAAACCATAATGCTCTTAACTCTGGGACTCCTGAAAGCACGTGCAAAGATCTTTGACTTCAGTAGAGGCAATTTTTTTGCCCTGAGTGCCTGAGGCCTTTTGCAGTCATGCTGTGTACTTCGTTTGGGTGTCATTCAACTCTGATTCAGTATTGACATATTGATAAAGAAACTTGGCTGAGCCTGAAAAATGGTAAGTGGCTGTCTAGTTCCTGTAATCAGCTTCATGCTGGGATGATGCTTGGGTGGTGAAGTAAGAAGAGTCAAAAGAGTCAATGTAAAGAAACTGATAAACTAATTTGACCCCTTTTCCTTGTGCAATGTTATTATACGGAACTTGTGAGTCATTAACAAACCGGGGCATTCAAGAGTTCCTGGATAAAACATAGGGACCTTGAAGGTCATGAGATCTTAACTTTAAAAATAATTTTGGTGAGAAAGATGATGAGAAGGAACCCAGAAGACTTTCTTTGGCTTAGGTGCTTCAGTGGTTTTGTAGTAATGGTCTTCACACTAGTCACAGTGTCAGCACACTGACATTTGTGCTGTTCACAACAGAAATTTAATATTTGACACCCATAAGTATTGGACACTCAATAAAAGGACACACAAATTTTCCTTGGAAATCCATGCATTCATATCTGTTCATATCAGCCAAGATATCACTGCATCAACACATGGGCCTCCAGAAAAGATGTCCATATTTTTAATTTGTTTTCATTACTATTTGATTTTTCTTCTATGTTTCTGTATTCATAGTTTCATCTCTCATATGAACAAACAGAATACATAAGTTCAAATATGCACCTAAGAAGTTGTTATTCATCAAGCCCCCTGTTGGATCATTTGATCAGAGTCAATAAATTGAATAAAAAATTTAAAGCAGCAGTGCCATAGTAATAATAATATGAATAGAGAGCATATGTATACTACAGTGCTCTTTACCTAATCTAGTCAGAGTTTTGTGACACAGACAGCTCTTTAGTCTTTCACAGTTTCCTGAAATGTTCATCTTTTGGGATTTTTCAAAGGTTTAATTAGATGTAAATGTTATTTCTTATGTTCAGTAACAATAGCTATGCATTTCTGAGTGCAAAGGCAATAGAAAAAAAGGATAAAAACCATAAACCATTTTCTCACTACAAATGCCTGCAGCATTTGTTAACAACTTCAGCCCTTCCTCTGCTTGCAACTGGTGGCTGGCATTTGTCATGGGAACAGTTCTCGTTGACACGTGTATCAGGTGAAAACTGGCTACTCAAAACACAATCTTCCAGGTGCAGACATTCTTTTGGGTTACAACAAAGTAGGAGATGATAGCATATGGGCAAAACTATGTCTTTATAACAGCCTGTTATAACTCCCTCAAAACTGCCTGGTGGCTCAATGGGGAGAGGCAGCACTCCCACAGGTTCTTAATGTGGTCATTCTGTCATATTTATAACACAGAGGATGTCAATTTGAAAAAAATCCTGATCTGAGGATTTTTTACAAGTGCTTCAGTTTGCAGGATGATGCCCCCCACCCCCAAGTGCAATCTTTCTTTCAGACGTATTTTCAATGTAGTCTTGTCCATGGCATTATTGCCAGTCAAACCACTGCCTGTATCTGTTTCATCTATCAGAATAAAACCATGAAGGTAAGTTTTGGTACCCAGAATGAGCAACCGAGAACAAAAAATAAAAGTGTAATGAGCCTCAAGTTGGGTCACTTTTTTATTTACTTCCTGCAGTTGCCTAAGTCCTACTAGCTTGCTGATATGTAGGTATCAATCAAAGTGAAAAGGCTTCTTTCTTTCTTCTACTGTTTTTATAGTTTTAGAAAGGAGATGGAAACAGCTGTAGCTCTTTATCCAATAATTCCCATGCTAACCCTCATGTAGTCAGTTGATCAGACAAATGTCTGTCCATGTATTGCCCCTCTGTATATACACAGCTCTTATTTCCCTCCCATCCCTCTCCTGAATCATGTTTTGTGACTCCCTCGGCAGGATGGGACACTGCAAGGAGCATTAAAAAGGGACATCCCTACACACACACTTATGGGGAGTATAATATGGTATATGAACATATGGGTGTATAATATGGATATGTAACATAGTAGCTCTTTATTCCCTTGAATGGTATAATCTAACCAAGTACGTGGCTGGATTTTTGCACTGCGCCCCTCATTACAGTATTAGCTGCTTTAAATGGCAACCACTGAAACCAGTCTTGTTCGCTGATGCTACAGTTAAGCCTTCTCCCTATCTGTCTAAGATTTTCTGTTCTCCTCTGGGGTATTTTGCATGGCAAGTGACTCCTTGGAAGGAAAGTGAGAGCTATTTTCATCTCCTTTACAAAGCTATGAAAAACAGTAGGAAAAAAGAAAGTAGCCTTTCATGTTTTATTGATATCTATGTTCCAGCTAACTGTCAGGAACTTCACAGCTGCAGTAAATACTTTAGAAGCTCTTCAGTTCTGCTCCATGAGACAGGATGTGGTGGATCACTATTCCATGCAACAGACATTTAACCCAGAGCAGTGTGCAAATCATCTGCTCTACACCACCAACTCACTAAAAACCTTAAGCTTTGATAAAGAAGCCTCAAAACCTACTAGGGCCCACTGAAAGCACTGGAGATGAAGAGCACACATTACATGATGTGGTGTCAAAGAACTGCCAGGAGGACATTTAACCAGGTGAGTCCAACAGCTGCATTGACTTAGGGCAATAGAGGGTAATGGTTCAGGAAATTTGTTGTACGGAATTTCCTTCTGAGCCCAAATGTGAAAATGAGTTTAACCCTGAAAAGTGCACTACAATAACTGGGAGCTAGAGAATTTTGTTGGTATCATTGAACAGTATATTTCCAGCTATGGACAACCTCCAATATTGCAGTAAATGGCTTCAACCCTGAGACCAAGTTATTCATCAGGATAGCAAAATATTCTTCCTAGGACTTATAGATAACCAGCATAAGCCCTTCATTTAGTGATACAATGCACAGTTAAATTAGCGGGTACTAGGAGTACCACAGGCTTCACAAAAACTGGCCTTGATCCATTCACACTTCAGAAACACTGTAAATTTAGATGACATTTTTATAAGTCCAAGAATAAAATTTCATGGTCTGGTAGTTTGTAATAGTAGTTTTGACTGATAAATAGACAATATAATCACTCTAATTAAAAAAAGGTGGAGGGAGGTGACTGGGGCAATTATACCTTGCTATTTAAAACTCCTGATACCTGCCTGAGGGTTTTTTAAAGGTCAGAGTTATCAACTACATGGAAAAGATAGTAGGCTAGAGAACAACTGTGTCTTCTCAAAGGTAAGTTAAGCAAGACAAAATTAACAATATTTTGGTAATTTCTTTATTAGTTAAGGGTAGGTTAATTGCTCCAGATTAGATCAAGTATTTGAGATGGTGACCCATAAAAATTATTAAATGGGTACTGTGAGTATTTAGACAACAATTTTGAAAGTAACTAACTGAAGTGAAGGCTGCATGGATTATAGTATAAGGAGTACTAGGGTGGGGAGAGAAGGTAGAAGGCTATTCCTCAGAAGCAATTTTAGGTTGTATCTGGTTTCACTGGTGATTTTGCACACAGAAAAAAGCATGTGCTCTTGAAATTCTCTGATAATACATATTAGGAGCTATCATCACTATAGAGAGGAACATGATATTTTCCAGAAAGAATAGAATGACCTTGAGAACTGGTATAATAGAAAGGAGCTGAAACTCAATAGGAAAGAAAGGGAAAATCAGGTATATAGAATCTAATAACAAGTAGCTCTAAGAACTCAGCAGCTGGAAATAGCTGAAGAAGAGCATAACCCGCAGGTATTACCATTGGTGACAATGAGTTACAAATGTGACATAGCTGTTTAAAAAAAAAAAAAGCAAAAATTTTCATTGAGGTATATTCTACATTACTTCACCAGAGAATAAAAACTTTATATTTTGATAACTTCAGTGAGTCATGATCAAGAATAATTAAGTCTTTTTAGAAAAGAGTTGAGGGAAAGCAGAGAACCTAGTAGATGAGAAAATAATATAATAACACTTACATGCTTAGAATAAGGAGCAGAAGGCTGAGGGAGAGAGGGATCCAATTGCTCCCTACACATCCTGGGATGGAAATAGTGGTAGCCATCAGGAAGAAGAAAGCTGTCCAAATTATGAAAGTGTTAAAGTATAAACACATGAATAAATGTTTCTAAACTCACCAGTGAAAACTGGCTGGAAATTAGATGTTTCTATTGAAACACAGAAAAGGTGTTAAAAAGGTTCTAAGCAGGCAAAAACTGAGGTGATCCTCAGGTGGACTCTGTCCTGGTTAGGAATGGGGTTCGGTGTTGCATTTGCTGTGGCAGCAGCTACCTGGGTACGATGAGCCAGTCAGCAGGTCTATGCTGTTTTCCTTCTGTATGCATACTAATGTGTTGCTCCAAAAGATGTTAGTGACTTCCCTTCATGACTTGACAAGCCAGGGAGAGAACTATAAGAAATACAGGGGTTGGCATTTCATAGGAAAAAGACTTTTGAATCTTGCCCAGAGTCTATTTCACCTATTTATTCACATAACAATAGTCAGTCAAAAAATTAGATGTTCCAAATCTGAGTGTAGGTAGATACATTTGGTGGTGGCTTTTTGGACACTGTATGTCAGTTGGAACAGTCTGTCAGATTATTGCTCTAATAGGATTCAGTATAGTTTTCCTAGATAATCTCATGTCAAAATACATCTATCACAATCAGTTGCTAAGCATAGTTCTTGCTTTTAAAAATTCAGACAGATGAGTGAAAATATTTAATAGTACTGAAAGCAAAAAAGATGTTTCTTGTTCATTGAATTAATGAAAATTTGCAGAGTTCAGCAACCACACTTTAATACAGCTAAAATTCTTAATTGTTGCTTGTCTTTTATCTTGGGCAAGGACTGACTTGAGACTTTACGGCTGAGCATCCCAAAGGGAGACAGAGGCCTGCGACAGAGTCCTTGCATCAACAAAAAAAAAGAGGCTGAAGTCAAAGTGCAAGGCCTCTTAGGTCCTCTCTTATTTCAGACTTCTTACTGAGGTTGCTGAATCCTGTGAATTGTGTTCTTCAGTGTATGAGTGCCTATATGTTGCATGGCTGTGCTAGTTGGTTAAAGGAGCTATTCAGCTAAGCTATGGAGTTCCTAAAGTTCAGCAGTAAAATACAGTCCTTTTTGCAGTTACTGGACTGGTTATGTGATGTCTGAGTCTTAGCACTTAGCATTCAGTTCAGGCTTTAGGTAATAGTTAGGTAAATAAATTGCCACTTGACATCTGCCTGTCTTCCCCATCCCCACCCCCCTTCTCCAGAAGTCACAGATTTATCCAATGCAGGGAGGACTGGGTATAAACTTCATGCCTTGGTGGCACACTGCAGCTACCTTCCTGCTGCCCATTAAATGTCATATTTTCCTATCAACCAAAAGGGGGAAAAAAAAACCCAACACACAAACCAAACAACCTCCCCCCTCAAAAGAAAACCCCAATGTTCAGTTATGTTATTAGTTGATTTGGAATAGTCTTCCATATGAAGTGTATTCCAAAACATTTTACAGAATTAAAAGCTTTGTGTGACTACAGCATAAAAACATAATCCAAAATGTTTTGGCTAAAAAAGGAAGCCTTCTGTTTTCCTTACAACTGAGGCCAAAACAATTTTAATTTCTGGCTTCTTAATTGATGTTAAATACAGTTTAGACTGAGTTTCTCATCAAACAAATATTGCAACATTTGTAGATTTGCAGTTACTTAGACCATTGTTTAATCTTTAATTTGAGCATCCTGAGTGTGAGAGCAGTTGAATTCAAAGTCTTCATAGATTATGCTATCTGTTAATGGAAATCTGTGCTTCAGAGCTATGCAAAGCATGGTTGGTAACTTTGTCATTTTACTGTAGCTTGGCCATTTTTTTATTTATTTTTGCTGTATTGGTGCCTAAAGACTCTGACTGTAATCATAAAATAAGAATTTCATTTTATGACAAAATAGAGATCTTAAAAGATTTTTTTATTACACCCGAGCATAGACTGATGAGCTTTTGCAATTTTTCATGAGAAAAGAGAGACTAGTGGTCTGGGATATGAGATTCAAGATCATCTGTTTGTTCTGATTCTATCTGGAGACCTGAATATGTGTTAGGACCTAGGTAAAGCTCCTAGGCACTAAAACAATTCCCCCACCACTCGCTTATCAGTTGAGTTGATTGATTCCTTCATTACTATCCACAGCAGTGTAATTGTCTACACTTAACAGTTACCTTCACAAAATGCAGATTTAGGGACTTGATACAGCTGCCCTCTATTAAAAGTCCACTGTAGGATGATATGACTTGTGCCCTGGAAGTGCTTATTTTTTCCACAGACTGCAAAGGAAGCATTGGATGATAAATGAGAGTTAGACATCTGTGTTGTATGTGTCTGAAATTGATGGAAAAATTAGACAAACATTAGATGTCAAAATTTAATCCAGTCCAAGCAAGTTGCAATTGAGTTCAGGATGTGGTAGAGCACACTCACAAACTGAGTCTCCCATACGAAAAATGAGTTTTTAAAAAAAAACCCCAAACAACCAAAAAACCCAAAACAAAGAAAAAAAACCCCACCAAACAAAAAAACCCCAAACAAACAAAAAAATCCCCCTTGTTAGTAATCTTGGTTTCAGTCTTAGAAATGAAGATTTTTTTTTTTCAAGTGAGGGTTTTACTACATCAAACACATTAATGTAACAGTTTAACAGTTTTGAATCGGGGGCTTTTTTTGGTGGGGTTTTGGGTTGGTGGGTTTTTTGGTTTTGTTTTTGGGTTGGTTTGGTTGGTTTTTTGGGGGTGTTTTGGTTTTTTGTTGTTGGTTTTTGGTTTTTTAGCAAAAATTAACATGTTGGAAGCTCTCCAGGAAACCACTAAGCTTTTCGGACAGCAGCAAGACTGGGCTGCTCCACAGGGCCAGGGTAGCTGGGAGCCAAAGGTGGTAGCAACATGGCTAGGCAGGGGCCTCACCAACAAGGGGCTGGACCCACAGCAAGGTGAGCAGAGCAGGTCTGGTGACAATGACCAGGTAAGCTGAGAGTCCAAGACTATCTAGGCCAGTCTGTAGCAATAAGGCAGGTACCAGGCCAGGGTTAGCAAGACTGAGTCAGGATGAGCAAGGTGCAATGCCAGGCACAGGCAGACCTATGGTGTAGCTCGGTCATCTTCCAAGGGAAGTGCCTGAGTTTAAATGCAGCTCCCAAGCCAAGGGGCAGAGGCCCCAGACAAGGTGTCTCTCAGCTCCTTCTCTCACCTTAGCTGTTGTCCAGCAGTCTGATCCCAGGTTACATGGCTATACTGTGTCAGAGTTGGCCTTCAGCCCTGGCAGTTGGATGCCAGGAGGGGAAGGAGGAAACTGCAGAGCCTACAGGTGCACACAGTGGCCTGGCAATGTTATCACATACTTTGAAAAGAGTAGAAGTGACGCTTTTGACTCTAGAAGTTGCAGATTCAAAGAACAGGAAAGGCAATGGAGGCACTGAGCTTTATGTGTGTGTCCACAAAGGACAGAGCAAAGGCAGTTGAGCCCTTCTCCCCTTGGCCAGCATTTCAGTGAAACACCAGTATCCACAGTGTGGGATCATCATGCTAAATCAAAGTAACTGAATTCTGTAGCAAATGCAGAAGCTCATTGAGGACAGCAGGAATAAATCTTAAGTGTAAATAATATTGGGCATATAAATTTTTCTGAGAACAGTGGTATGCCTTGCTTACTTCCAACACAACTCAATCCACTCTAAGAAATGTAGTTCACCCTATTTGTTAGCCACTTAAAAAAATTTCCGAGTTCAGAAGCCACAATTGTTTAGCACTTTATCAGAAGTCAGGTGTTTGCTTTAGCTGCACAGAGCTGTTTGTTGTATGGAAATAAGAAGTTTTCATTTCATACAGGGGAGTTCCTTCTATAAAGGCTGAGGCTGTTTGATTTGAAAGTTCAGAGCTAGTTTCTTAGCTGGTCTAAATCCGCATAGCCTCATTGTTTTTCCAGGGCTATAGCAATTTTTGGTGGTTGAGATCTGGCACATAGTTTGGAACAACAGTGTTACTGTCAAACAAGAATTAGGGAGATGACCCCTGTTAAAAATGGTTATATTCCACAGTAAATATCTGCTGTCTTACCAAAGAGACCACAGCTGTGAAAATTTTCCATGAGAAACTGCTATTTCTACTTGTTCTCTTCTTTAATGTCAAGCTACTATAGATGAAATACTTCAGTCATGCAAAAACCCTCTTATTTCCTAAACAATTTAACTGTTGACAGTTGCATATTATTCTGACAGAAACTATAAATAGCTTAATACTATTTTATAGGATCAAAATGTACTGATTGTCTCAGGTTTTTGCTTGGCCGAGGTGTGGTGGATGGAAGCTTCCCCATCCATAGTCACCTGGACACTAACAGCCTAAATATTTTCATGTGGCCAAAGCACAAATTTGTGTGTCCCAGGACTGCTGAGCAACAAACTATTCTGGTAGCATAAACATCCTCTTATAGCTATTGAAGAGCTGAAGTGCTGTGTCTGTGTGTTCTTGCCTTCACCTTGCTCTAATCTCTGTTACACTTCATGGTATGTTATGGATTAATGCAGACAATAGGGTTTGGTGGAGAAATCAGTGGTGAAGAAACAGAGCAGAAATTGAAGAAATGGACCTCTTGCAAAAGTACTGGGTTTTGGTTGGTGGTTTTTTGTTTTGTTTTGGGTTTTCTTGTTTCTTTGTTTTTTGGGTTTTGTTTATTTGTTTTGGTGTGGTGGTTTTTTTTTTTTTTGCAGTCTAGTGAGGGCAGCTGGGAGATTGCGTCATATCCTGACCATTGCTGGTGTTGGGCAATTATTTGAGAGGGGCATCTGCTACTAAATGTGGATTCCAAGGAAGCGTTGTGTTTGGTTACAGGAAAATAAGATCTGGTCTAAGATCCTATCTAGTGATTGAACTGTCATGAAACTGGTGAGTAACCACCAGTTACTGGGTTTTAATAATACACTGAATAGTACGCCTAGCTCAATATAAATAGTAGTATTGTCAAAATACTATTTCCTACACAAGTTACAAGGGAAGAAAATGTCTACATTCATAATCTTACATCTTTCTGTCCATGGAATAATTTATCTTAATCTTCTGACTGCCCCTACAACTCCCCACCATCTTCCTAAGCCAGATTTCCTGGTCTTGTGTCCCTGGCTTCCTCTACTCTCTCCCAAAATCACAGAGCTATAAAATCCATGCTGGTGACAACACTGCTTGGGATAAATTTCTTTGCTGGTATTGTTCTTGGTCTGGGGAAAGATGCAAGTAGGTAAGAGGGAGAAAGATTTCTTTGTAGGACAGACAATGTTTAATTAAGAGCCTGCCTAAAGAAAAGTGGCTCAAAATGCAGTCTCTTTGCCCCCAGCAAAATGATGTCATTTGGGATATGCTTGCTGATACCTAAGACAGACACTAGGCTTTAAAATTTAGATGTTATAACACCCATGTTGTAGACACGTGGCTTGGATTGGAGGTCAATTCCCTGTGCAAAACACCCTTCTTGTCATCCAGTAGACAGGCAGATCAGCAGCTGACCAGGCTGCTGAGCAAGAAGCCCCTAGCATGTATATGAAGTGTTAGAAGGTGCCATGGGTGTTATATAGATACAGTTTCTTCCTGCTCTGACTTAGGTATTTTATACCATATTGAGCCTATATTCCTTTAAATTGGCATTCTGAAATCTGAAAAATGATTAGGCATAGATTAGCATTAGGATTAGGTGTCAACGTTGTCAATACTGGTGTTATGGGGCATGATGCTTTACAGGAGGGAAGTGCAGGCACTTGTATGATTCAAACATTTCCTGAGCTAGACAGAAGGAATTTTGTGGATAAAAATGTACAATTAAGGGCTGCCAAAATTATGCTCAAATCTTATGCTAAATATTTACTCTTTTTTTGGATCCTACTGTTATGGTGTAGCTGCTAAAATCTACAGAGCCTTTGACAATGATACGTACGCATTGTGCTCTTCATATACTATTAGAGGACAGAGGGGGTGATCACAGTGTGAGAGATCACAGCTCTTCTTCCCAAGGGTGTTCAAAAATGAGCCTAGAGGCGTTGGCACATGTGGATGTGCAATTCACCTCTGGCACTGCAAGTGTGTGCAGAGGCAGAGGAAAGATCAAAGAACTCTTGCTTTTATCCCACCTGGATCACAAATCACTTAACCATTAGCAACATGCAGATATAAAACAAAGATAAGCAAGACAGCAAATGATTTAATACAGATGAAACAAACTCAGGGAAGTACATGTATAGTAGCTGGGGAAAGTTAGCCTTGCTAGTTCCCCATTTATTTAAAAGAATGTGTTTCTGCCCAATACTGACCTGTCCTACCCACATCAGACTTTGGTGGCAATCTCCCTGGAATTAATATATTTCCTTAGTTTCCTTTCCTCATTATTTATTTTTCACTGTTCATTCTATGCTTCCTGGTTTAGCTGCATTGCCAGAAGCTTTCCTAGTTCCACCTGTTTCTGCAAAATAGAGTCAGTCCATCATTAAAAACAGGTCAGTGCTGCCTTACTTAATGAAATCCCAAGGAAGAGGAAGCTATTTGGATATTTGGTGAGGTATTTGGTCTGTAGAGCAGTCATGATTTTCTGCTTTCAAATGGTGGTGTGTGATTTGTAAGTTGTAAGGATAAATATGTAGTAACTATTACTTACAGAGATTAGAGCCTGCTATGGTCCTCATCATAGTTACAGGTACCTCAGTCTACTGCAGTTATTTTCACAGCAGACTTAAAAGGCAGCACAACTGCTGTTATCCCATAAGGATTCAGAAACAGAAACATAGCTCCAAACTGGGACTTCAGGCAGAACATAATTATACTTTTTCCACATAAACATACCCACCTCAATCTTAAATCCCTCTTAGGTTGCCAATTAACTCTAAACATGCCAAAAGCCTGTCTGTGCTGCAGTTGCCAATATTCAGTCACCAAATCATAGAATAATTTAGGTTGGGCCACTGGAGGTCATCAAGCCCAAACTCAAAGAAAGGCTACCCCGAAAGTTAGTTCAGGTTGTTCAGGGCTTTGTCCAGTTGAGTTTTAAAAATCTCCAAAGTTGGAAAGTCCACAGCATCATTAGGCAGCCTGGTTCAGAGCCTAACCATTGTGAGATATTCTTTTTTCCTTATGTCTAATTAATATCTCTTACTGCAAGAATATATTGCCTCTTGACCTTATACTATGTACCTCTGGGAAGAGACCTGCTCTACCTTATCTTGTACTTGGACAGCAGTTTGATCCTTCCTTATCTCTTTCTCCAGGGAAACTCACACCCTTGTATGTTGTGTGCTCTATACCCCTAACCAGATGGCCCTACACTGAACTACTCCTGGTGTGCCCATGTTTCTCATAGTGGGGACCCGAACTGGATGCAGTATTCTAGGTATGGTCACACAAGTGCCAAATAAAGGAGAAAAATCACTTCCCTTGATCTACTGCCTATTCTCTTGTCAGTGGCTGGCCCTTGTTGTTGCAATGGTGCACTGCTGACTCATGTTTAATTTGACATCCACTGGGACCCCAAGTACTTCCACAAAGCTCCTTTCTAGCTAATTTGCCCCCAACCCATACTGGTGCAGGGGGTACTAATCATGCATTTGGTTTTGCTGAACTTTGCAAAGTACCTGTCATCCCATTTCTTTCATCTCTGAAAATCCTTCTGTGGGACAGCCTTGCTCTCCAGCTTATCAGTCATTGCCCATTATTCCACCCTTCAAGGTTCAGGAGATTGCTTTAAGTGCAATTATCCATGTTACTTATGAAGGTGATAAACTGCATTGGTCTCCTTATTGACCCCTAAGGAACACCGCTCCTAACAAGTTGTTGGTTAGACTTTTGAAATAGTGACTTAGGGCATGGCTGTCCAGACAATTTTTCACCTACCTTGTAGTCTGCCTCCAAACTCTGCTACTGGGCTAGGAGATCTGCAAGGCGTGAAGGCAGATTGTGCAAAGCTGTTGTAAAGTACCTCAAGCTTTTCCATGTCTTTTGTCACTTTCAGCAGTGGACCAACATTTTCTCTGGCTGGTTGGGGTTTGTTTTGTTCTGGTTTTTTTCTGATATACTTACAGAAACATTTAATGTTGTCCTTTACATCTCTTTCCAGTTTCAGCTCCAACTGTAGCCTACGTGATTTCACCACCTCATGCTCAGGCAATGCCTTTGTAACCCAGGGAAATTCACCTGCATTTCCAGCTCCTTCACATCTTCCCCCCCCCCCCCCCCCCCCCATTAGTTACTGTACATCATGCAGACAGCTGGTGGAAATCTGTTTTCAAACTCTGGAAATTACTGACCAATATCTCCTCCCAAACTGAGATGACACTCCCTTTGTCCTCTTTCTTCCTGGTTTGGAAACTCTGGTGTTTCTTTTGTTTCTGTTTGGTTTTTTTTTTTTTAATATTACTTCTTTGAAAAGAAACTATGTCAGAAATGTGTAGAGACATTAATGAAATTGTTGCCAGACTTTGGGAATACATTTATGTCAACATATAAAGATTTTGTCTTTGACATAATGTATACAACTAAAATGAATAAGAATAAGATTTCTCTAATTAGTAGCATCACTCTAGGAAAAGCTGCCGTCATTTAATTGTGAGACTTTTACTAGTATATAAAATGACTGCTTTTAAACATTTAGTCTGGAGTTAATTTCAGAGTGGGTGCTGGAAGGTGCTTCACATACTACTTCATGCCACAGCCATGCTATGAAATAAAAATACGCAATGGTGAGCAACATGAATCTGAGATTATAGTTACTATGTCACTAATGTGGCCATTAATTTTTCGTGTGAAGATTTATTATGTGAAGATTTATTATGCTGTCAATACAGTACTTTTCTTTTTGATGTATCAAACCACTACTACAGTACATATTTGTTGACATCTCATCTGTTTTAGGAAGGCAAATGATTACAAGTTACCAAGGAAACTAATAAGCAAGGAATGGGCTGCACAATTTGTTTTGCTAGACAGCAAGACACTGCTGTTTTAATTTCAATGAAATTACACCTACTTCTTACATTGATAACATAAAAACAAACCATGTGCCATTTCAAAAAGAATTCACATAGCTATATTCATTTAGTAAATGGAAATGAGCATTGTTTTGTAGCTTACACAGATGAAAGAGAGGGATGTAATTTGTTGAAGGTTTTGTGTGCTTTATATATGAAGTGCTGTATATTATGTTTGTAGAAAACCTGTTGTTCCAATAAGTCCACAAGACTACATGACGACAGACCTTTAGCATCTGAAGGAGTTTTTAAAACTGGGATATTTAAATTTGTTGTCTTACTTTGAATTTCCTGTGCAGTTTGACACAAAAACTCTCATTCAGAGCTGCTGTTGTACTGTTCTGTGGAAAGAGAAGTTTGGGGTAAAGCAGATCAGTGGGGTTGAAATAGATTTAGGCTGGAGACTTGGATAAAACAGGTCACCCACCCCGCCTTCTGAGCAGATTACACTGAGCTGCACAATGACATGAATGAAAATGAAATAGCTTGATATTTTTTTTTTTGAAAGCAGGAGGAGATCCTCAGGGGACTGTACCTTTTGAAGCCATAATAGCTGCTGTTAGGAATTGTGGGTATTTACTGTGTAGGGAGAAATTAGGGACCATCTGTAGCCCTAGAAAGCATTTGTTTGGGGGATTGACCTTTGAGCAAAGGACCATTAATCTTAAGTAATGTTGAATATTCTTTGTTTTTACTTTCTGTCCTGTTCTCCTAAGCCTGACATATTCTGGATGGTTTGGTTTATTGAGTTGTATCACATCCCCCCAACCTTTCCCATGTTTGTAAGCTTCCGCTCTCCATAAGTCCATCAAAATATTGGCAAGGCAGCTGGAGAATAAAGCAAATGCTGCTGCCACCTACACACCACTCAATTTGACTATCAGTGGGCATGGCAGGCTGGGAGGGCATGCTTAGCTGAGTCCCAGGGGAGACAGGGAGCTGAGCAGGACATGCCTACAGTTGACAGAATGGAAGGTGGAAAAAAAGATCAGGGATTTGAAGATATTATATTGTGGGGCATTGCTACCACAATTATTTGTTTGATGGAATTTTTTTCTCACTTGTTGGGTTTGATCTCAGTGATAGTACTACTGCCTTCACTGTAACATTTGCTCATTACAGCTTATGCAGAACAGATACATGTGTGCCATAACTAAGACCAGACCTTCCCACACTATTTTCTTTGTGTATGCCATAAAAGGCCTATTCTTAACTCCTCATATCAGTAAGGCTGAAATGAAAGTAAACATGAGTGTTACTTGATACTGATAACCTTCAAAAACTTTGTATTAGCTGGATAGCATATCTTAATGCCTGCGATAGGAAGGTCAGAAAAGATGGTCTGACTGTCCCTTTAGCTTTAAAATCTGTGAAACCATGGGAGATGTGAGGGGATCTGCTGAAAGCCTTTTTAGCTTATTTCTCTGTTTGTATAACATTTCTCCAAAACTGTTTTTGGCAGTGGGGTTGGGGGGGGTTGATCAGTTCTATAATGAAAGCCAATAATTTCCTGTGGCAAAATTAGATCAACAAGCTGTGCAAACTGTTGGTGGAAATGATGAGTTATCCAGCTCTTATCAGCAGCCATTGAGTTTTCAGTGTAATAATGGTTAATAGAAATACACCATGGTAGTTCAGAGTACTGCTTTCAGTTAGTGTGGTTTTTTCCCCCACTATCTTTCTGGCGATATGCTGATATGAACTCCTGGTAATCATACCGCAAGCAGCACAACAGCAATTGCACAAGCAAGTGCATCCTGAGAGCTCCTGTCCAGGCAAGGTACCCAAACCGTGGGCCAGAACGTGAGTATAGGGAGCCATGGAGCCACTGTAAGTGTAGTTTTTTAACCCAACGCAGTAACTGAAAGGCAGAGTAAAATTGAAATGTTACCTTTGGAACAAGAATGCTGGAAAAATATATTTATATATATATGTAAATGTGTATATAAACAGGTTCCTATATATATGTTTGTGGAAAATTTGCAATGATACTGCAGATCTCTTGCGCCAGTAAGAGTGAGGCAGTGTGCATGGATAGTAGGGGATACCTGGATAAGCAGTGTATTAAGTGGATAGGAATGGTATGTAGAAAACCATGCTAATGCAATTCTTTCTTGGTTTTTCTGAACTCCTGTTCTACCTTGCCAAGCCATATGATGAAAGTAATGTTTTCATTGATCTTGTCTATAGTCCTTATATCTCACAGGCTTGACTTGAATACCTGGGGCTGGCTTTGCAAAAGTCCTTAAATGAAAATAATAAAAATAGTGGAGAGAAAGCTTCATAGGTACTTTTTTCTAACGTACTCCCACCAAAAGGTGTAAACCTGCTGAAAACTGGCTACATGGAAAAATTAGAAAATGACTTTTTGAAACCAGTGTCAGATACAACAAATATTCTACTGGTGTATACAACAAATCTTTATTTTGTTTTGCCACATTTGCAAAGACTGAAAATTTAAATATGATTGGATTATTTCTCAAATATTCTATAAATCTGGAAGGTAGATTACAGCCACACTTATCAGCTCGGTGTACTAGTTAATAAAGTATTCAAATGGACAAGTAATGTGAAAGTATGCGCTACATTATTTACAAAGATGGAATAAGTGTTAAATGCAGGAAAGTATTTCCTGCAGAGGAAAATGCATCATTGTAAATGAGAAACTGTTGCAACAAATACAACTGTTGCATGTTCAAGGAATTAGAAATGAAGTTGAAGTGAATGAGACTGTGAACAACAAAAATCATTCTGTAGCATCTTGTAAAAAGTAACCAGGATTAAAATTATCACAGATAGTGTACTCGGAAAACAATTATGAAATGACAAAATGGAAATACATTCTCTAAAAGTATTAATCAAAGACAATAGTTACAGTATGATTTTACGACAGTCAATCAAACTTCAGACAAAGGAAGAAAGCAACATTAAGTTTAGATTCAAATTAAGGAATTAAATTATATAGTAACTCAGACAACTATTTCTGGATTTGTATAAGTAGAAGCCAGTCCATAATTTTCCCCTGTGGAATAAAGATGAGAATTTCAAAGGATTTCTCCTGGCTAAATGCATTTTACATAAATGCATAATGCAAAAGTATAAGCTGCAGGGAGAAACATTCTGGTTATATACAAAGTTAAAATTATGTGACATTTAAAGTATAGCTCAGAATATGCATATATGGAACACAGTGTGTTTATTTCTTGGACTTGGATCAACAACAAATTGCTTTCATGGCAGCTGCTTTCACAGAAATGCCTTAAGGGTTAAGGGGGTTTGGTTTGGGGGGTGGGGTCTTCCCTGGTGGAGATAAACTGTTCTCTAGCTCTCAAAATAAGCTCAAAAAACACAAGCCAGTCAATTAAAGAGACTGGGGGGAAGCCCACCAAAACATACAGGGGCAGCTAAATGGAAATTGTCATTGGAGGCAGGAAACTCTTTAGTATGCAAAGAGAATGATAATCATTAAGATCTTATATTAAATAACTGGATTGGACAGTACTTGGAGCAGAACTGGAGTGAGCTTTCACATGATTTTCTACTGTACTTTCAGAAGAGTGATAACGGCATGCTGAGGAGAATAAATGAAATATTCATGTGTTCCTAATGAACATCAAGGGTCCTTCTATTTTTTGTTTCATATTATTCTGTCCAAGCTACTTGAAATTAAATCACAGGTGGGAAAGCCACAGGGAATTACACAATGGTGATGATAAGGTGGTATCAGAGCCTGGCAGGAGCCTGTGGGAAACAGCAGGGCTAGCTACTAGCAGCAGACCATGTTTACCCATGGAAGGATGCTTACTCATCCCAAAATGGAACATTGGATCAAAAGGGATTCTAAAATTTTAAATATCTAGTTTAGGGGAA
The DNA here is from genome assembly GCA_031468815.1 of Morus bassanus. Taxonomy (NCBI): domain Eukaryota; kingdom Metazoa; phylum Chordata; class Aves; order Suliformes; family Sulidae; genus Morus; species Morus bassanus. The sequence goes on along the minus strand of CM062567.1, from coordinate 41,691,976 downwards.
GGCCTGAATTGCTGAGGTGGTGCTGGGAGGTGACTCAATCAGAGATGCTAAAGGATGAAGAAGAAGAAATGGAAGTAAGGCCATCTACTTCTCATTCATGAAGTAGGGGTAACTTCTCATAGAAAGCATTAACATTCAGGAAAATAAATATTAGTTTAGACACTTAGGGCTAAACTTTAAAAGGTTTCAGCTACACTGAACTGGAAAATTCCCCGGTGGCCTTGCAGAGCCACCTTTGGGTCAACAGAGTCTCACATGAAGTACTCCAGGTTCCTGACACAACACCCATCCTGCACGCAGCTTCGCATCTGCCTGAGAGGTGGAAGAGCAAGACCAAAGGCCCTCTAAAGCTAAGGAGGTAAAGCCCTTGTCCCACTGCTCTAGGCACAGGGTTGTTGCATATACCTGCTATACCTTCTCTGAATGTGCAGGAACAGAGACCTGTGAAATTGTTTGTTAAAACAGAACGCAAGTGCCAAGGTTATTTAAGCAGGGTAAGGGAGGATGATCTGCTCTGTGGTTCTGCATTAGATAAATGCAGTTTCTATACTGTAATTCAGTATAGGTGTGGGATATTGGTTAAAGAGACAAGAACTGCTTTCCTGTTATGCTGTTGTGCAGTCATTAACCTGCCTAGACATGTGAACTGTCTCTGTTGCTTTAGCCCTTTGAATAATAAACCTTGCTGTGCACCTTCTGGTTTTGGAACATGTAACAAAGAGTCACAAAGAAGCCTTAATCAGCTATTTTGCATTGGCTTTCAAGGGAAGGAGCATACTAAGAGCCTCCAAGCTTTGTTAATGAAAAACTGTACGTGAAGTGGAGTTTTGTAGTGTAATCTGGGAATGGCAAGATCACATTGTATGCAGAGGTCAGGATTTCACCCCCTACCTCCCCACCCCCTGCCAAGGCAGATTTAACAAGCCTAGTAATACAAATACATGTTGCATTACAAGTGAACTAAATAAGGAGAAGGCAGCAGAAAAATTAATTTGTTGGATGGCACAGGAAGCAAAGAATAAACCCAAAAGCTACTTTCAAGAAATACTAGGCAATATCTATGGTGTGCTACTCTGACTTGGAAGAAAAGAGTAGACTGAAACTTGAAAAGTTCTTTGGTAGGCTATATAAGGGTAGACCCAACCAGATTATTAAAAATCTTTCCTAATAGCCTTCTATTCATATCGAGCAAGAAACACTTGCACAGTTAAAAACATGTATTGAAACAATGATCCTACAGAGCATCAGCTGATCAACTGATGCTCTGCAGTACAAATGACTAGAACAAAATCCCTTAAGAAATATTATCCTGTCATAGTTACCCTTTATTTCCTGGAAGCAGTGCTAGTTGTACATGCTGTCTTATAGAGTCAAGTCTTGCAGTCAAATTCATTGAAATGTATTTGGGTGGCAAACTATTTTTAAATAATGAAAGACTGGAGATAAATGACCATCATTAGTGCAGAAGGCGAGGTCCAGTGTAGGACCATGCATTTGATCCATGCACCATATAAAGTTAATAATATTTCTTAAAGTTTTTCTATATTCAGCTTCATTAATCTAGACAAGGTCTAGATACAGCAGTGGCAGAATGAACAATTTGAAATCAAATCCCTGAAACTGAAGGAAAAGGATCAGTGCACCAGCTGGCTCTCATCCACCCTTGCAGAAATATATTCTTTTAAAAATATACTTTGGTTTGAATTTCAATGCTTGTAAAAGGTTGAGATATACAGATCGAGACACTGACCTTTCCTTTTCCTCCTTAGGTGAAATAGAACACAAGCAACGTCTATGCAATCATTCAGAGACATGGAAAAAAAAAAGGCGAAGCATGCCAGTGTTTCAGTCATGTAAGGATAAAAGTGAGTCTTGCAATTCCCTGAGAGGAGAAGAGGTCATGTTTGGGACTTTGGTCAAACCACCCTGGGAGTTTTTTCTAAAAGATCCTGAATTACTCTTTTTGACAAAGCAATTAAAATATGAAAAGCAGAGGAAGTCACCCAGTACATACTGAAATTTATAGAGAATGGAAGGCATTTTGACCCTGTCAATATGATTGAGAATCAAACAAAATCCTCCCAAAAGGACCTGCAGCAGAAAGGATGGCAGAGTTCAAAACAGCATTTAATGAGGAACTTCCAATACAGAGCAGCATGAGTCTAGTGTTTGGACTTCAAGTTGTGATTACAGTCCTGGCAGAATGAGTAAAACCCTGGGTCATCCCTCCAAGCTTGCTGCTCTGCCCATGATACCAATGACGTCTTTCTCTGTCCCACTTAACCTTGCACAGGGAGCAAGGAAGGCCTCTGGCCTGCTGACTTAAGTCTTTAAGTGACAGGTTGGCACCTCATTAGCCTGTGGATCTGCCTTCCCTCTTCTGCCTAGTGATCGAAGTGTAAACTATTATAAAAGAGCTGAGTGGTAGGAAATCACAACCCAGGTGTGTTTTACCAGATTATTGCTATCTCTGTCTTTACTGGGATTATGCTTGATTATAACAGCATGCATTAAGTGTCGTCTGAAAATGTTTCCTGGACCAAGCCCCTGGGGTACCTAGCAGAACAACAACCAGGTTCTGAATCCTGATTAAGCTTGTGAGGGACTAGCGACTGCAAGCTGCTTGGAGAGAGACTGTACATAGCCAAAAACTGAGCTCTGGCTCTGGAGTGCCTCTAGAGCAGGTTGAGATGCCTCTGCAGAGAAAGGACAGCTGAATGCTGACTGTTTAGGGATCACAGCACACGTGTTGGACTGCACACATGAGTTTTACCCAAGTCCAGTTTCAGCACAGCTGAATAGCTGGTGATGATCTAATAGCTTTTTAATAGACCTAGATTTGTGTGCTGAATTATGACCTTCTCGGTCATAATTGGTTATGACCAGCCATGCACTTCCAGTGCTTACTCACATGGTGCCTTTAAGACCTGAGAACATATGGGGTTACAATGACATTCATGAGAATTATGCATGCATATTGATGAGTGATTTTATCACCAAATGTAGATGTATATAAAGTGTTCTCACTGGCCCCATAAATAACAGCATACAGCATTTATTAGCAGACTAATAGAGAGAGGTTGTCTCACTTGGTTTTGGCCAGCAGTAAAGCATTCAGTGTATTAGATGTTGTTAATTACTTTGTTTTAAATATGTTATAATATATGAAGCTCCTGCAATTTCCATTCTCTTTTCTCCTGCACTCTCTTGCATCTCTGTGCAGAGGGCAGCTGTCTGGGAGCAGCACGGCAGACTGCTTTGCCAGGGGAGGGGAGTGGGGAGCCAAGCGCAATTGTGCAGCTGGCAGGGCAGGGGCCCAAGCTTGCAGTCCTGGGGGTGGCCGCCAGGCTCAGCTGACAGCCCACAGTGCAGTGACAAGGCAGGTCTGAGGCTAGGCTGGGAAGCTGGTCTAGGGGTCCAGGTCTAGAATGCTGCATTGCAGCCCAGCTGAGATGCTGCTGCACCATAGTTCAGCAGGGACTGAGAGTGAGAGCCTTCGCTCAAAATTGGCCCCCAAGAAAGTTGTAGGGGGGGCATCCTTTGCTGGGGCTGCCTCTAGCTTTCCTCATTACAGCTTCCTTTAAGGCCTCCAGCTGTGCAGTTTAGATGCTGGCCCCAAGCCCAGGCAGCTGAAGCCCTGGGTGTGGAGGATGGCTGGTGTCCTGCTCACCTCCCCAGTGCAGCAAAAGCAGATGAGAGGTTCCTGCCCACACACTCTATTTTTATTCACATGAGAGGCGACCTCCGCCCTACAGCTCTTTGCAAACCTGAGAAGCATAATTTGTTGGGGTTTTTTGTTTGTTTTTGTTTGGGTATTTTTGTTGTTGTTTGTATTGTTTGTTTTTGTTTTGTTTTTTTGTTTGTTTGTTTTGTGGAGTGAAAAAATATGCCTCCTCTGCTGCTGTTGAGCACAATCAGTGTTTCAGGAGGAAATGTAATCTTAGGAGATGTGACTGCACGTGCAGGACAGATTACATGGCTGGAGAGTTATATAGCAAATAATGGATATGTTAATATGGGAACAGCTGACTTCAGAGCTCTCAAAGGGCCTGCCAAGTGCTAAATGGCCAGACTCACTCAGTTATGTATAAGCACCAGTCACTCTATGGACAACACGAGCTCTGCCAGTCCCCTCTGTGGCTCAGGGTGATCAAGGTGGGTGTAAACAAGGAGGGTGGCTCAGTGGTGTAGCCCTGCAGGGCCACTTTTTGGGTCTTGTTGGGCTGTGTGCAATAAGGTATGAAGCACCAATGATTCCTATTAAGATGAGGTACTTCTGTACATTATTAATCTAGTTTTTGGACTTTCCATGAGAAAGCACTGTATAAATTTAAGTAGTGACCACAATGAAATCCAATATGATTAGATGAAGTTGCTCAGTGTCAGTAAACCTGATAGGGTATCCGAAACAAACATTTTTATTCAAGGATTTGGCTAGCTTGTAATAGGACATGCATGACTGCGTTAGATTTAGATACATGTGCTGAGCTGTCCCATAATTACATAGAGAAGCTTTTGCAAATGCTTTTTTTTCCCCTGTTTGATTTGGTAAGTGGTATAAATCCAGAGATGAATGAGGTACTGCCGTTGGTCAACAGAATTGGATCTGTCTTTGTACTAACAGACTTCTTAGAGTTGTAGAGATTTGTGTCCCTCTTGACAGTCAGCAAGAGAATGTGCAGATTTAGTTTTGAGACCATCCTGACAAGGGGTTTCCTGACAAATGACTCTCTCGTGAGACTTTTGACATGTAATTCAAACCATCCCTACAGCATGTATACTGCACCCTGATGTACTGTATCCTGGTGAGCAGGTTTGGAAAAAGGAACAGCTGCTGGAAGAAGAGCAGGTGTCGTTCCCACAGCAGGGATAAAAATGAATAAAAGAGAAGAGGAATCTGTATGACCGATGAGGTATAACAGCTTACACACTTTCGTTAGGAGGAGGACAGGAGAATTCTGCTTAAATCGGTCACATGGAAGTACTCAGTTCAGAAAGGGCAAAAGATCTTTCAGTTACAGCTTAGGTTGAAAGCCTTCAGTACGTAAGCAAGAAATACTGTTTTTATGGGGTTTGAAACAAATCCTAATGACTGAACAAACAGTGTGACAATCACTGATGTGAGAGAGGGATGCTATGAGGGTCTAAATGCGGTCCTGAATACTGTTGCTTATCGTGTCTGCGTGTTGCTATACTGTACACTGGGGGAATTAGGCTGAGCATCTAACTCTGAGTGTTACGGAAGTATGTGTTTAAGAGGCTCTGGTTTGCATCAGTTAGGACCATTGTGTGTTTTATTCAGTGCTTTAAGGCAGATAAAACCCAGACACTGAAGCAGACCTCTGTCAGATGTTCTAAGTGACTCTGAATAACCCAGGAGCTGGCCAAGGATTGTATAAAATAGCTCCCTTTTCTGGAAATTACTTCCTCAATAATGCATATATCACATTAATCCTTTCCTTGGGATTCTCCCCAAAACTAAAAAGCTTAACACCTCATCTACCCTAGAAAGTTATGGAAATAAGTAAATCCCTTTCTTCTTTGTTGTTGTTTTATCTCGTATGTTCCAAGTAGTTCCTAGCATGGCTTAAATAACTTTTATATAACAGGAAGGCCTTTCACATGTTACATATGCATTAAAATCCCTCTTATGGTTAAAACTCATTAAAGACACACAGGTGTGACATACCAGGGTATGCCATGGTGCCTTGATTAAAAAAAAAAAAAAAAAAAAAAAAAAAAACAAAACCAAAAACCAAAAAAAACCCAAAAACCTGAGTGGTGGTAAACACACATCAGGGACCAAACTAGTCACATCTCAAATACCTGCCTTTGGCATGTTTCTGAATATGCACTCTACACATTTGTGATCACTTGTTATGGCGAGTCCTGCCCACGGGCTTTGTTCTGGGCTTTACCTATCAACTCCTGTATTCATACATTTAGCCTACAAGCAAAAGGCTTCAAGAGTTGTGTAAAAAGTCCTAGCAAGGCTGCACATCCCCAGACTATGCTCTTTAAGCATGCTTTAGCATCTCAGTAGGAGTTGCTGACCTTTGTATATTTTGGTCTAAAGTATGGTTTGTCATCTATTTACGTACTTACTGGTTAAATTGGGAAGCTAAAAATCAGGCACCTTTTTGTTCATTTAAAAAAAAATAAGCTTGACCCAAAATATAGCAGACCTGACCCTATAGATGTTCCCTTAATGTTTTGTTGCTTTTACATTTCCCGCTGTTTCATGAGGAGAAATTAAGCATAGAAATATTAAAAATAATCCTCCACAGTGTTTTTTTAATTGCATAATACCAGATGTTGCGAAGACTGGAACTAGAAACCAAGGAGAACTGAGTGCAGGGACTTGCCAAGTTTCCTGCTTTCCTACTGGGAAGAGCTGCACTTCCCAAGTCTCAGGCATCCAGAGGGGAATTCTCTGGCTCTTTAGAGCAAGTATAATGATGAATGATTACAGTGCCTTTTTTCCCCATTTATCCTCCATCTAAACTGCAAATGAAATCAGACTGTGCCTTTCTCTGAAACTGTATGATTGTATTAAAATGGCAGACAAGAAGTTCATAGAATTTAGAGGAAACCTATGCAAAAGAAGTGTCAGTGATTGCAGAACAGCAATCCAAACAACAAAACAAAACTGGTTCTCCAACTACATCCTACCTATTTTACAGGAAAAGAAAGGCTTTAAGAACCCTAAAACGGTATGGTAGTGTGCCATACATTGCCTGGTTTAGTTTTATCTCCAGATACACATCCAAGTCATTGTGAAATTCATTCTTTTCCAAAACGTCCTTTCTTTTTTTTTTTTTTTGCAAGCATTTTGTATCTTCTGTCAGATAAATAGATTAAGTTGATAACATGGTGGAAGTTATCCTGCTCTTCTGCATTTCACTGAACTCCATTAATAACAAATGTCAAGCACTGCTCATATTGGTTCCATTCAAGAGCAGAATTCAAGGAAAGCTAGTGAAAAATTGTGCACCTGATCAAATGTTTGAGAATCCCAGAAGACTGAATTATGAAGGGATTATTATTGAGGGATAGTGGAAAATGATCCATCCATTTGAGCATGTCATGGGAAGAACCTTGGGGGGCATTATAGAGCAACGTATAACTAATAGTCTAATCCATGGATTTTCCAATGGATTCTTATGGATTTTTTTGATGGATGTTGACTTTGGTGTGTGTATTTTATATATGCACTGACTAACAAAATTCATGTTCATAGAAATTAATCTGAATTATATATTTGAATTTATATAATAGGAAATGAGTCTGAGTTCCTGCTGATCTTTGCATGTTGAGCTGTGCTGATGACAGCAGTGGTGTTGAAAATTCTGATGGGAGATAGACCTGTTAGTTTTACCTATCTCATCCAAACTTCCGTTCCGTGAAGTCTCAGCAGGGGCACTATGTGCATCAGTTATTTTCTCCCTAGCTGGAACTAACTGGAGCAGCAATGTTGCAAGAAAGAGCTTCAGCAGCCTGCAGAATGCTAACTAAAATGCAGCAAAATGATGATCTTTTGATGTCAAGATTTTTTTTTTTCCACATGTTGCCATAAGAGTGGGAGGAGAGGAAAGACATCGTATGGCAGTCTGGAAAGTAAGAAAGGAGCAGACTCTCCAAAACTAGGTCCAGGCAGAAAACAGCAATGCTGAGGAGAGTATGTCTTGAGGATGAAGTGCAGGAGAAATTCTTATGTATATTTACAAAAAGGTGGACAAAACATTTGCATTCTCCGCCACAGTTTATAGAAGAAACAGAGGAAGTCGCACAGCAGTCTGCAGCAGAGGGAGATTACAAGGGACATGTGACAGCTTGTGGTATGTGTGCCATTTTCACACGGGCTTTAGTCTCACAGAAGCTTACTGGCAGAAGGATGAAAGAGGTAGTATTCCTGAAGCAATCTTTATTCATGTCTCATCTCACAAATCATTGTAAAGCAAAGCTGGATGAATGGGAAAAGCCAGTAGATTATTTCAGCAAAAACTGCCATTAACAGCGTTTTCAAGAAGGAATCATATAATAAAGCAAACTGTTAGTGGTCACTGGAACTTGGAAACTGGAAGTAAATTAGGAAGGAAACTTAAACCCAAAAGTCGTAAAGAATTGTTTGGAAAAATTATACCAGCTGTTGGTGGATTTTATTAATTGCATTCAGTAACAATGTTGAAAATAGAAGCGAGGGAAGCACTAACAGTGATGTCAGCAAATATTTAGACCCACCCACAGAGCACAAAAGAATAAAACCAGATTAAAACCAATGCTGGCATAATGGCTGGATGATGAAACAGATGTTCTCACAAGTAAAAGCAGCAGACTTTTTTCAGTGTTTGGAAGACTGAAACATAGGGAGAAATCTGCAATGTGTTCTAATGTTGTTATTAGTCAGGGATAGTAAAAACAACATCCTCAAATTTGCTTGTAAGGTGGATCAATCATATTTGTAGTCAGTTAGATGATTGACTAGGGACACAACTAACGAGTTCTCCTTACTTCTAGTGTTGTTCTTTCACACAGTTTGAAAAATCTTTTTTTGTAAAAGTTTGCCAAGTTTATACTATCTTTTGAAGATCTTTGTTCCTGTCAATAGTTTCAGCAAAGGATATGCAGTGTGGGGCAAGGGAAGGAATTTGTGGAACTTGAAAATTTAGAAAATGGGAAATATTGTTGTTATTACTATTGTTATTTTTAAGACAGTCTACCTTATTGCTAAAGAATACTGAAAGGCTATTTGGAGCGGAATTAGCATAGTAAACTACAAAAGATACAGTGGTCTGCAGAGATCACTGGCTTTCTTCAGGATTAAGATCTATTCACAGTAGGTTTGGGGGACAGAGATTCAATTTAGATATGTGATTGATATGTTTGTATACCTTAACCTATTTGGAAATAGAATTTTAGATGACATTTTGGGATTTCTAACATTTTCACAGAAATATAATAATATCTTTTGTTGTGAATTGTCAGCTTGTTACCAAAAGTAAACTATGATTATTACAGATATCTATTATCAGTGAGTAGTAACTACTGAGAAAAAAATTATTCCTTTCCATATGGGAAGGAGACCTTGATAAATCTAAATTAAAAGTAAAACCAAACTAAAAAAAAAACAACAACAAAAAAAAAAAAAAAAAAAAAAAAAAAAAAAACACCAAAAAAAAAAACAACCACATTTTCCTGCAGATGTTAGGCAGGCAAAGTTCCCCCGGAATGGATGAGAAATAATATAGGCTTGGGTCCAAAATGACCCCATTCATACCTTCAGCCAATTTTAGACATGAAAAGAGATCATTCACACAATCAAAACTCAGAATATGCAAGGACAAAAAAAAAAGCCATTACCACCTCAGATCAAGTTAGGTTTGTACCTGGCTTCTGTCTAAATACTGGCCATATGTTTCATTCAGGTGGCCCTCTCTCCCAGTTACAGGTATTGTAAGACAGTTTTCACGCTATTTAAAGATAGATTTTACTGTTGTTGCTTAGTTCTAACCATCACCAGAGATTCCAAAAATACCTCTCTTTGGGTGATATTCTGTTCCCACATATCATCTTTAAAGCTTGGCATAAATAAATAGATATTTTTTAAAAGATAACAAGTTTAGCCCCAAGCCACAGAAACAGAAATCTTCCACAGTAAATCCTTCATAAACATCAAATAAAGCAAAGTCACTGCTTTGTTCACAGTGAACTTACAGTCTAAAGGTCAGCTAGAGATAACTGTAGTATATAGATAGTAAAAGGAACAAGAGAATCAGTATTTGCTTGTTGTGATAGACAGTAGCTCAGGCTGTTAATTGCTAGATTTAACAGTCATTAATATTTGTGTAGAGGTTGAAAGAAGGGGCATTTTTAAACTCTGAAAGGAGAAATTTTCAGAAGTACATACAGATAGTTCCTCCTGCAGCTAAGGGGAAGCCTGGGAATAGCACAAAGCTTCTACTGTGGAAACTTGATAAGCAGGAAAGGTGGGTCTGCGGAGTGGGAAACAGAGGTTGATGGTTTATGGTGAGTGGAACACAATAGACATGAATTTTAGTGGAATGGAAGAGAGGCATGTAGAGAAGCGCAAAGGGAGAATGACATAATCCAGTCACACAGTTTATATGCATCCAAAATGATCTCTTGCCATTCAGTCAAAACATATTCAGGGCATGCATTTAGACTTTGGATCTCCTGGATCCTAATGAATTGGAATAGTTAGTGAGATTCTTCTAACTAAAAACATGCCCTGTGGTCAGAGTACTCAAACAGACTGGCAGAGAGGCAGTTCCAAGCCCTATAAGAGCAGGAAACTGATATTTCAGGCATCATTTTGAACAACTGTGGACAGAGTAGGGTTGAAGAGAAGCAGATGTTTCAGCTATTAGAGCTTAAATATGGAAAGAGAGGCAAAAAGACACAGTATCTTGGAGATGTTTGGTAGAAAGATATCCTTCTGGATGTGAGAACCCAGGAAAAAATTTGACTAGAAGGTGATGTCCATGCTATAGGCCTGAAGGAATAAGTAAGGAGGCGAAGTTGTTGGCACCAACTAGAAGAAGAAGGGGGCAGGGAAAGGGGAAGCAGGGCAAGAGAAGAATTGAGGGTAGAGTTGGTGGGGATAAAAATAAAATGTAAAGAAAATCTCATGAGAACTTGCCAACTCATTGTCTTATGAGAAAAGTTAGTTTTTGTATAACTTGCTCTAGAACCCAGCCAGGGCTCTAGTAGTTCCCAGTAAGCTCCAGGTGAGAACTCTTTAAGATTTCTGTCAGTTTGCCCTCCTAATTGCAGTGTGGTTGGCCAGTGGACAAAGTCAGCTTGTGAGGTTGAAGCCACCATGTATGATGGGTGTTATTTGGATTTGTAAATGTTTTATCTATCTGCTCCATCGTCTTTTTTTCCCCAGATATGTCTTAAGTATATTTTGTAACACAAGAAGAAATGAATTGTGAACAAAGGAACATGCTCTTCCAACTGTGTTGGGAGGAGGTAAGAATAGGGAGACAATTAGACAAATATAAATGCTTATAAAACATGATTCAGCAATATTAGCTGGCAAGATTTCTTTGAAAACTATGACAAACCTGGGAACAGGATAGCAAGACCAAAGGTAAAGTTCAGCTTTAAATGTTTCCTCTGATATTTTCCAGTCTTTTTTTTTTTCCTTAGTACCTTTTACTGCTTTTTAATTGAGACCTCAAGGGAAGAAAGTATATTATAATTTATGGTAATGAGTTTCAGTCCCTGGCCTCATTTTCTCTCTTCTGGTGTCATAGTAGCAAGGCTTATTTTGCTGGGTTATGAAGAAGGGGAAAAGATGTACTAAAACTGCTGTGCCAGGAAGAAACAACAACAACAAAAAAATGAATAAAAAAATTTGCAGCTAAAATGCATTCTAAAATGCATGATGAGAGAGACAGTGATTTCCCTATGCCTAAGGCCTTTGCAACTTTTAAAACAATGCCTATTAGAAGAACCAGGACTCTTAAAAGTGAAGGTTATTAGTGGACCACAAGTTGGGAATTTCCTGCAACATGGCCCCTAGTCCTGCTCTGCTAAAAAGCTGGTATGTGCGTGTCCACATGTGACCAGATGCCATTCCAGTGCATGTTTAGAACACAGAGGGGCACCAAGATGTGGGAATTTGTGTACCATGGGAAGGTTCTTCCAGCTGGAAAATCTCAGGATCACAGTCCTGGCTTTGAATAATGGAGGCACAGGTTCAAGACAAGTGTAAAGGTCAGGCTTGACCCCTTGACATAACACAAGTTGGGGGAGGTCAAGGTATCTCTTTTTTTTGACCAGAAATGTTACTGAGGAATGAGGAAGCCTTTCCTGTCACAGGTGTTGCTGAACTGGATTTAGTTCCTGAGGCAAAGGGGCAGCTGGACTTGATGAAATGTCATTTGCAAGTAGGAATAAACATTTTATTAATTGAAAAAAAGCTTTTATTTCCCTTGATACTTGTGGATTTGAAGAGGTATTTATATAGATTATTTTATTCTTAATCTGGTTACAGTGATGACACGAAATTATTTTAATTCCTAGTGCTCTATGTTCAACAGTGGTTTTCAGTCTGCAGCTCACATAGCCTTCAGTGTCCACAAGCTAGTTCTGAGTGTAAAAGGTAAATTGAGAAAAACAAAACTCTTCTTGGAATTAGAGTAATTCTGTATTCATTAGGTAAATTCTGACCCCTCCTAGAATCTTTTTAAGTGTCCACAAACAACAACAACAAAAAAAAATGCTGAAAATTGCTTCTCTGGAGAAAAAGAAGAGTAAATATCAGTTCAGGTTTGTTGGCTTTTAATTTTTCTTGCTTTACAACTTTAGCATCATACAGGAAGAGAACAATAACTTATTGCTAGACAGTGATGTGTCATAATACTTCAAGGTTAAAATGTTCTGGCATATAAAACAATAATATACATGCTATTACAGTAATTATAATCCAGTTTTGCAGTCTTAGGACAAAAGATATAACAAGAATGAGAAAAAGGATTATGCTGATCTTTCATTTATGTAAAAATATTAGGAAAAAACATGAATTTCTTATGGGAGTATCTCCCATAAAATATTGTTTTACTTTTCTTCTGACACTCTCTTGAAAATAATTTTGAGCTTTCTACACATCAAATACATCGATAACAGACTATCATGACTTTCCTGGTCAAATTGAAGTTTGTGTTAACAGTCAGTGTTCTAGTTAGGATTCAGTTCTGAAAATAAACTCATGACATGTGCAACCAGTTACAGAGGTAAAGACTTTATCTGCTAAAATATATTTAGTGCAGGGACTGAATTCTTTTGTGTTCTGTTTAGGCCTGAGTTCATGGTCAGTGCTATATAAATACAATTTTAAAAGCCTTTGTGACTTTAAATATGTTTAATTCAATTCTTTAATACAGCTAAGTCAGGAGTTTATTCACTTGTATGATTAAGGGGAAATGTGGTTCTACCTTCTTAATTATCTTTTTTTTTTAAATTCGTAACAGTTTCCTTTGCCCAGTACTACTTACAAAGATGTGGTCTTGATCTGATTTGTATGGTGCTTTTTGTTCTCATATTCCAGAGCCATAAAATTCATTTTAATATTTAATTTAAAAAACTGCTAAGTCAACTGATTATTGGGTAGATGTGCTTGTGCTACTAGTATTGAGTATATCACGCCATTGATCTGCTATAATTATGTCTTCTTTTATCAGACCTAAACAACGAAGTTGAGTTACTTACCTCAGATCTGGCTATAGCTGATGAAAATTACATAGCTACAACGAGACTGTTTTTTGTGAAGAAGACACACTAAGGACAAATGGTGGATACCCAATTTGCTACCTTGTGTTTGTTGCTGTTGTCTACAAAGGGGAGATAAATTTGAATCATTGATTGGTTTTAAATAAATACATCTGAATGTTTATAATATCACACAAAGGTATTTGTATAAATATTTAATATAAATCTCTCTTGTAACTTCCTTTGATTCCAGCTATTGACTCTATGGCTATTGTGACTTGCGCTTTTGTCATTTTCAGGCAGCAGTATTTAAGCTCACCATAGGGAACAAAACATGAGAGCCAGAATCTGCAGAGCTGTTTCCCAGCCCCTCACAGCATGACCCAGCTCTGCTGGGTGCACTGGTGGCAGTATTACTTCCTGAGGAAGTCTAAGGTTTGATGTTTGCTCTGTGAAGCCCTACACATCCTCAGCAGTTGCAGTCAGCCCTCTGGGAAGCCCAGAGTGCCTGGGGAGAAAAGAATTTGGTTTTTTTTGGTGGTGTGGTTGTTTCTTTTTTTCCTCTTTTTTTTCCTCTTCTCTTTTTTTCTTTCTTTTTCACAGAACTTGGGTCTGGCAGTTCTTGACAGAGCTATTTGGTTGACATCATGCTCCATGGCTAATGTAGGTCTCACAAAATCTGCATGAAGTGTTGGGCAGGTGCTTCTTGAAAATGTGCTTCAAACAGTGAAAATCCAATTTCTGTAAATATTTCTAGGGTATTATGAAAGCTGTATGGCTGAAATAACTTGTGTTCCTGTAGTTAATTTAAGACTAGAAGGTAAAATCTTTCTGGATTGGATGATCAGGAGCTGAGGGATTTGCTAATTAGATTTAATTGTGTCAGCCTGTGGTGCCTGATAAAATTCAAATCAACTACTTTGTTGGCATGATAAGCTATGTAAAGCAGTGCCAAACCATAAAAAAAGAGAAACAGATCCTCAGCTACTCTGCTTCTGACTGGAAAAGACTGCCTGCCCAGCGTTAGTCTACCTTGTGACTGGGGATTTTATTCTCTGTCTCCGTTTATCTCTATTGTTACATCCTCATTTGACTCCAAGTTTCTTCACAGCGGACTGCTGTTGCTGCTTTGTGTGCCTGTCTCAAAGAGGGCAACTGTTCCTACAAGGAACAATGTCCCTGGCTGTATGTGGTTGGAATTGGATAAATGAAAGATCCTGGGGCTGGAGAGAGACTGTGACAGGAGAAATGTGCCTGAAGCAGGCAGGCATTTGAGCTGAAGAGAGGGCAGATACTAAGGACTGTTAGGAACAGAAGTGATTGTTGTTGTTGTTGTTGTCAGTTAAAAAAAAAGTGGGCTGATAGTTTAGATTGCCTTAGGCAGAGAAAATAGTTTTCAATAGAGAGGAAGCACAGAGGCTGCTGACAAGAAGGAAGCAGTCTGGAGTGATGAAGTGAACTGTTGGTGAAATTGAAGGTATTCTGCATAATCAGTGCCTCTTACAAAACACCAGCATTGCAATGTAATATTGCTGGAGATCAGCCTGCTGGAGAGAGGTTGAGGTAATGCGAAGAGTCCAAGGAATGTCAAATTACCTGTCTGACAAAGTATGTGAGCATGATGTTCATGAATATTCTAGTGTATTACCAAAGCAGGTGCTAAGCTGTGTCTGCTTGAGAAGTCTGGATGAGTCCTCTCTTTTCCTGACATTATTTCCTATCTAGGAAGTGATGCTGGCCTCTGTACTGAGATACAGACCTATTAATTATCAGTGCTGCCTCCACATGAGCTCTGTCTGTACCATGTCCCGAGCCAGGATACTGGAGAGCTGGGACGTAGCTCTGACTGTGCAGTGAATGTACAGCTTGGCTTTGAGCACTTCACTGGTCTATGCTTCTTTCTTCCTTCCTCAATCTCTTCTAAAAATACCCAAGGGCACAGGTAATCCTCTCCTGTTTCTAGGGACTCTGGCACGATATGCATGAACTAGGGCCTTGAAGCTCTACTATACTCAACATACGTTACTTTTTTTTTTGGCCAGGTTTTGTTTGAGGAGTCATGGGATTTTGGCTTAAGGCATATGTTTGGCATGTCTTTCCCATCCTTCTAATGGCAGAAAGAAGTGGTTGAGTACATACCTGTAAGAGTATATGTAAGGAATAGGAAAGATGTAGGGAAGACCTGGAGATGGATGGCTCTGACAATCTGAGTTGCTGTCACTTCACCAGATCTGTTGTGTCATAGTGACTGTGTACATGTCCTTGCCTACCAGGGACAGACAGCAAGACAAAAAATTTTAGCTTCATGCCTCTTCCAGCACAGTAATGTTGTGTGTCAAGCCACTTGATGTTTTTCCAGTAATAGCTTTGGGGTTTTTTTTCTCCTCCTTTAGAAGAAAACAAAATAAAATATCACTGATTTTCCTGCTGGTCTGCATATTCTATAAATGAACCACCCTTTTCAGTGTCCTGCTCGTTACTGGAATTACTCTTGGCAAAAATATTTAGTATTTATGTGTTGGCAAGCTGTGTTTTAGGGACAGATGAGAAAGGGATCATCATTAAGATGAGAAAAGAGAGCAAATCTGAGGAGGTAAGAGGAGTATGCTTTGAGGGAGAGAGTTAGAAGTGAGACTGCTAGTATCTGAAAGAAATTTGTATTAGGAAAGAGAACAAGGTGGTAGAAATTTGAGAGCAAGGAAACTACAAGGAAGAGAGGCTGAGAAAGTCTGAAGAACTTTGTAGGGAAAGGACACCAAGAGTGTAGAATGAAAAACAAAATTATCCATATGCTGTGGTAAGGTTAAAACTAATTTTCACATTGATTTTCCAATAATATAAAGTATGAATGTGGAGAGCATAGTGCAGGATGTTATCAGTAGAAGGGACCCCAGTTCCAAGGTGTGATGCTCGCAGCAGACTGCCTGTAATTTTTAGCAGCAGTTAAGGGACAACCCTAGTTTCATGTACTAATAACAATTCAGTCATGGCCTAAAACTTTTCTAGGCTTCTTTGCAAAACCTGCACTCCATACTGCTGTAGCTAGATAGTTATTAACACTCAAGCTGGCTGATGGAAAGCTGCCTCACTATTGTGAGAACAAGTTAGACATACTGCTGTCTTTCATGGCATTTATTATATCCCCACCTCTTTTTTAGAAAATGTATGTAGACTTCTAAGTCATTTAAGTACTTTGAAAAACCTACTCTTAATCTCAGTGCTGTGAAACTCTGAGTGGGAAGATGCTTATGAGGTTACATTGGGTAAAGCCTTTGGCACTGTTCACTACAGCAGTAAAAATTCAATGAAGAAGTGTTGAAATTGTGTCAGAGGAAATGGTTCCAGCAGGGAACTCAAGACTATAAAAATAAATATATATTGCTGCCTTGTGAAATGTTAATAGACAATTTGGAAAAAAAAAAGATCTTGGGCCTTGTATTCCAGATGTAGGAAAAAAAATTGCAAAATGTCATTTAAACTGTTTTCCTTGTGATACACTCAAGGGTGGGGTAGAAATCTCAGCATCCATTCAGTCTCACTGACCTTGAAGTGACTGGAATAAATCTCTGTGTAGCAGGACAGAGTTCACTCACAAAGACCCCTTTTTGGTTTAGTAGAAATATAAAGACAATACAATATGGAAGGGAAACCATAAGAAAGTCTTACACTTAGTACCACGCAGGAAAGCAGAGCTAAAGTGGGTCATGCAATTTTTCTACATTACAACTAAAAACAGTAGGAAAAAAAAGTTATATATGATAAAGCAGAGGAGACTGTAAAGTCCAGTGGTAAGTTCACTCAAATTAAACCCATTTTCCAGGTCTTGCAAAAATAAGTGTTCTTTACACAACAAAGAGTTGCTCTGGGAACAAGTTATCAGTGTTTCAAGCACTGTCTCACAAGTGTACTGAAAAACCCAGAAAAACTGAAGCTTAGTCTAATATAAATCTTTCCTTTTTGTTTGGCTCATTTTGATGTTTATTGTGGAGACCCATGACTCTCTTTGGGGGAAATTTCTCTCTCTGCAGAGCAGAAACACTTATGTTACAATTAAAACCCTATTTTCATTGCTGAAGTGGGACTTCCATGGTGCATAGACCCTGCGTTGAAGTAATTTCTGTGTTATTACTTTTTCAATACTTTATGTCTGCAGTAGGTTGTACCATGTTCTCAGCAAGTATTTATGTGAGGAACATGGCTTAAGGCAGCATACAATTTTCAAAATGGAGAGAGGGTAGAAGAAAGGCTACAGAGATTTTCATGTGGCTATTGTTACTCTTCACCCTTCCTATGTAGTTCTCTGTGACATGGCAGTTGCACAAAACACGTTCTACTAATGAAAAACATAGGGTTTTTTTTTAATTTTTTTTTAAGTCTGACCTTCTTCCAAGTCAGAACAAGGGCAGTATAGTGAGTGTTAATGTTTTAGAAGGGTTAATCTGGAATTGCCTGTTCTGGATAATCGTTTGTGTTTCCTGCTGTTTTCTTTAAATACTTCCAGCTGCAAAACTACTGTAATAGCTATCCCAATTTTCAGCCAGTGGCCAAGACAACATGAAACTTCACTCTGGGCCACTTCAATTCTTAGTTTTGCATTTGACTTCAGTAGAAGCTAAAGCACGCATTTAAAATTCTAGTAGAATACAAAGGTTTCTGATAACCACAGCAGTGTTCATTTATAATCCCTACTAAAGTTTTCTGTCCTTTTCTGGCAAGTCCCACAAATTAACATAATGTTTCTTACAAATTATTTTAGGTTTTGCATGTACAACATAAAGAACAGAAAAGGCAGCCTTTTGAAATTATACTGCAATTTGGTGTGCAAGATCACATCACGGTTGCTGACAAGCTGAACACCACATATTTGGTTCAGGAAGCGCATCCATGTTGAAATGAAGTTTATATTCTTAGTCATTATGGGAGAGGATGAAAAGGAAACCACCTCACTGTTTTTTAGTGAGGGTGATATAATGGATACATCAGAATCAATTGCACTGAAAGTAATGGAGTGAGGCTGCCCGCATCATTACTCTGCAGACATTCCTTTTGCCCACTCCTCCCACTTCTCACAGGATCTGATTTTGGTGGTTTATTCCTTGTGTCACTTATTCAGAAAGATGATTTTGCAAAAATACATTTTCCATTCAGACACGCTGTTGTCAGGTTTCTTTTCAAGGAGTTGGAGGGTACCAGTGAAAATTAGCAGCTCAGAAAAAAAAAATAAATCTAAAGCATTATTAAGTTTTTTTAATACTGGGCTAAAATGAAAGTGACAGCAGTATTTAATGGCTTTGGAGCTGGGCACCCCAAACCCTGTTCCTAGCTCTATCTAACAAGGCTCTGATCATGCTGCTTTTTCTTTTCCTACCTTCTGGCCGTTGTGTTTACTTGGACTCTAAATCTCCTGTGCACTAAGTGTTTGTGCAATGCACAATGTGCATGGTGGAAATAGGTCATCAGTCCACCTGATACTTTGAAGTCCTAAGGTTGGAGGTGGCCATAGTGATGACTTAATGTCACCTGCATGGGCAAAAGCCTGAATCTCATGATGTTACACCTAGCCTAATAACTATGGATTTTAGAAAAAAATATATATCTAGTCTTTCACTGCTGACAGTCTGAGGTGTAATGACTGCAGGGGGCAAAAAGAGAAGGGAATGAATAGCATCAGGGATGACTAAGTTATGGGCCTAGCTTCCCTCTGGCGTTTCAGCTAAGCACCTACGTACAGTAACCTGACTCTCCAGAGCACATCATCTACCTTTACATTGGCCTATTTAGGCTGCAATCTATTCCCCTGAGATATTCTTCCAGGCAGAGTTAGGACTGTGGAAAGGGTCTGTCAGTATCAGCTCCTTTGGCATGTTATGAGTTTTATGGTACAGGAAAGGTTTTATAAGAGTGCCTGCACCCTGAGAGTCCATAGTCTGATTGTTGATTATATTTGTACTGTTAAATGCCTTGGGAACTGCAGTGCAATTTTTGCCCCTAATCATAAATGGGGAGGGAGAATGTGTCTATTAGAAAACCCCAGAACGGGCACAAGGTAGTATTTGGAACAAATTGGTGTCAAAGGACATCTCTGACTAGTGCAATACAGCCAGAGTGGGTATTCCAAAGTGGCCAATTCAGCCAAAAATAGCTATACTGCTTGCATGGAAATTATTGAATTCATTTATTTTCAGTGTTTTTCCTTTGACTAAAATATTGATCTTAAACTAATTACCTATTACTAAACTAAAGGTGACTGTAAATCTGAAGCTTTGCATTTGGGAAAGGGACTTAAACATGGCCAGGGGGTCATGCCTTTTAATTGAGGCTTAATTAGAAACAGAATAAGGGTGTCACAGGTCTAAAATTTTAAATGCACTATTACTGTCAGAAGCTTTTAATAACATAAAGAAAATGAAATTGTTTTAAATTCAAATAACTGCTCAAGTAAAAATATATGTTTTACCAAAGGAGCTAAATTCCAAAAGGCTGGATAGTAAAATTTTCTTTTTGGTTTCTGTTACTTTCAGTGGTATGTGGATTCCAGATCATGTATTTGAAATTAATAGTTAATACAGATTGGTGAGAAAGGAAGAGTTAGCCTCTGCTTGAATGTACAGCTCTGTCATAGGCTCTATGTGTTTTTTTGCTTCTATTTTATTGTCTCATGAAATGCATGATGCAGTCCATGACACCAAGAGCAAAACGCGCAGGAAAAGCATAGCAGGACACTATTAAAGACCTGAAGGGTCTTTAGCTAAAGCGTAAAGTGCACTGCTAGAGCTCAGTGCAGAATTGTGCCCAGTTCCCACACAACAAAGAAAACTCAGCTAAAATAAATAATTAGTTGTATTGGAATTTGTTTCATAAAACTGTCTGCCCTAGTCAGTTAGTGGCATTCTATGGTAAGTAATAATGAAGTGACAGACTTTCTAGTTTAGTAGTTCTCTAGTTAAAAGAAGTGGTGAGGGATGAATTTATTGCCTATAGGGCATCAAGAAGCCATGCTGGTAAACCTTCGGTATTGTGCTGGCTGCATGGGAGAGATGAAGAGGGTAATAGTCCTAGAAATGCTAGTATGCAATGTTCCAGTTTTCTCAGTGCTCAATCCAAGGATGTTGGGTACTACCCAGCCTGAATTTTGCCTTCCTCTTCTTTTACCATAGCAAGACTGCTTTTACCCACTAGAACCATATGTTTGGGATAAGTGAGATATTGGGTTCTGACGGCAATGTTATGATCCACCAGAGCTGCTTATGCAGCAGCACAGAGGAGATTTTTGGAAGAGTTGGACAGATGAGGCCCCTTTAAGGGGACCTCCAAGGGGAGCATTTCTCTCCTTGTGTTCGGACTGGAGGTGTGCAATGACAACAGCTGGAAGAAGCCCAATCCACAGTAAATTGAAATTACCATAAAACCATTGAAGCAATGATGTTTGACATGAGATAGTCAAGGCTTTTCAGTTATATTAATCTATATCAATTCCCTGCAATAACTGACAAACTAACTTAAAGCTGAATAGGTATAATGATTAATAAGATTATTGCAGGCACTTTGAACTAAAAACCTATAAAATGCTAGTAATGATGTATAAGGGTTGTTAGGTGCTACATGAGGCTCAGAAAAAATGTGGGTAAATGATACGGAAGGTCACTGTGGACGGTTCTAGCCGGAGAGGACCTCAAGTCATGTTGCTGCCCCAGGGGCAGGGACAGAGGATCGTTCTTGGCGGCAGATGTTTTTAGCACCATTGTCATAGCCGTAAGATCCACGACCTTGGCTGTGTAAGATCGAAATTTACAAAGACTGACAGTGCGCTTGAACTGTGTATGGGAGGGAACAATCTCAGAGAGTTCACAGGACTGTCTTCTTTCTAACACCCTGCCCTGAGAGGCTGGATTTCTGTTCACAGGCTTCAGGTGGGCTCAAAACAAGGGCAATCTGTATTAATGAAGCCAGTAAAGCCTTTCTGTATTTTTTTTTAGCAGCAAGTTGTTTTGGAGCTTTCTGGCTCCTGTGCCATCAATCATCAAAGCAACTCAAACTGTTTAGTCTGCTTCTGGACCTTTTCTTGAACTATCCACTGGGGGGCTTTGGGAGTAGAAGGGCAATGATTCTCAGCGGAACAGAAAATGGAGCAATAAGGAAAGCAAAGCCAACTTCTTTGTTTGATTTCTTTTGTGAAATGAGACAAAAGAAAGAGGGAGAAAAAGATATTTAGCAATCTAGACTAGGAGAGCGAGTAGTCTGACACACTGCATTTTCAATTCATTTCAGTGGAAAAGAGGCTCTTTGCTGCTAATATTTTTGCTGTTTTATAGAATATCCCTATGTTGTTTGACATCAGTTTGGAATGCTCTTGCATTTACCCCTTTTCACCATGATGCACAATATAAAATGGGCTACAGAAATATAAGTAACTGCACTTTATGAACTGAGTTACTTCTGCCTTCTCTCTTGTTCCTGGAAGCTCTGTTGCTTAAGTTTCTTATTTCCCCTCATCTTTAGTTTTCCAGAATCTCCTAAGTTTCTTCTCTCTCTGCCAGCTGATGGAGAAATATGTAGCATAGAATGATACTCATTAGATAGATAAACTTCATGGTTACAGAAGTGAGAAAAAGGAGAGTCCAGCAAAAAGGTAAGTTTATAGAGACTTGTGTTCTAGTCTCTGCTTTGTTAAAGACTTCACGGATCACCTGCATTTAGGTTACCTCTGTCTGAGTTTTATGAAAATAGAGATGAAGAGAATGTCTCTACTTTTCAGAGATCTTATAAGTCTAAACAAAAGCATGTGGTGTTCAGTACTTTGAGCAAATGAGTTATATAAGTACTTTGGATAGGTATATTAATCATGTATCTCTGATTGTGTCTTCTGAACAATCTATCTCACCAGGACCACCCTGACATCAAGCAGCTTTTAAAATCCATCACAGTAAATACAGTAACCGAGCACTACAGAAATGTTTTCTGAGATATTTTTGAGAAACAGAGGTTATATGACCCATTTACATCAAAATGTAGTATTTATTGTCCACAAAATTTGGATGGGTACAACACAGGTTTGATACTGCAATAATAAATATTAGCATTCTACAACTCACAGATCCAAATCTGAGAAAATGTTAATGCCTTATGTTCTAATCAGGCAGGTGGGTGGAAAATTTATTATTGAGCTCTGTGGACCACTATGGGCATAAGGTGCTATTGATTGTCCCTATTTATTGTGGCATGCAGCCTGTGGCAAAGAGTATCTAAATGATTAGATCCAGGCAAGGCAGATTTGAGAAAAATTTCCTGTGTTTAATGCAGAAAGGTCAGTGAAACACATATTCTGCCTTCAAATACCACCCTGTCTTACTTTAATCTAGCAGGTTGCCTATTTAGCTCCCATCACCATTATTTTCCAAGACTTTCTGTTATCAGGTGGGCTGAGTGCTATATTCAATTTAGTGAGTGCTGCACTATCAAATGGTTTTGTTTACCTTTAAAAAATAGTCTTGTAATTTCTTTTCATTTGCATCTTATTGTACACAAGCACAGATGCAGTGTACACAATGCACTGTAATTAACAGAGAAAAGTCTGTGTTCAACCTTCCTCATTCTTATTACGTAAATCCATCCTAGCTGTTTCTGAAAGGAAATGTAGGTAGTGCTACACCCTTTGGGAAAAACTTTTCTTTGATTACCCTTATTGGTCACTGACAGTCATTTTTTATTCTAATGAAATAGAGCTGCAGGTGCCTTTTATCTGTATATAAATAAGAAGCTTGTGAATGCTAAAAACTCCTGAGGGACTGGTTTGTGTGTTCAGTGTTTCTTTTTGATACCTAAAGCAATGGTAAATAATTATTTATGTCCTATGTGCAGGAACAGGACAGAACATCTGTACTCATTGAATATATCAGACATAAATTTCCATGCTGAAAATGTCTCTTTTGCATCTATTTCCGTAATATGGAGTAGTTAGATTCATTAGCCAAACTTTGCCTTTTTAAAAGCCTTGTTGTATAATATAAGTCCCTGTAGTATTTTTTCCAGAGGTTTCTCATACAAATCAGGGGCACTTGATTTTGAACTGCTGACTAAATATTACTAAATATTAAATATTTTGGAGGAATACACTTAAGTCTTCAGATTCAACTACTGAAAATACCACTTCACCTGTAATTACTTTTATGCCCTTTGTCTTCAGCAAAACTAAGTTGATTAATTTGAAATTTTAGATTCTGTTTTTTCATATAACACTAGAATTTTTTTGAAGAGTTTCTGAAAAAGAGTGTAAGATATTCATGGATAGAGTGAATTTAATTCCTTTCTCTTTTCAAAGATTTACCTACTGCTTCTCTGGCTCATATTCCACAGTGGACTCTTACTTAACAGAAATGGCCAGTACAGGTTTTGAGCAGATAGATAAACGTAATAGAATTGTGGTTGTTATGCAGCAATACAAGAACACCCGTATTGTATCAAAACATGATGATCACATAATCATAACTGCATTTTGCAGTATATACACTGGTTAAATATTTTCTAATCTGTCAGATATTGCTTGTAACTGGAAAGAACTTTGTTACACTCATTATTCCGTAGATAAATCTGTCATACTACATTCCAAAACTCTTTTAAGGGGACATTTACAGAAATGAAAATGCACTGATTTCATATACCATTTCAAAACTGTAACAACTGGATAATTGGCACTGCCGTGTATGTAGCTTCAGATTATTCAAATAAATGGGAAAATATTATTTCATTCTATATGGGTTAAGACTTATTATTTCTGTAAACAAATACTATTAATTTTTATTCCCTGCACTTAACCTCAGTTTATGAATCTACAATCTGCTGTAGTCAGCAAAGATACTATTTCATAAATTATTTTGCAGAAGTTAAGGAAAGAAATTATGATTAATTGGAAGAAATGCTATCATAAGTAAAGTTGCAAATTTTTTCACTGAAAAACTCTTTTATTCAGGATGAGTAAAAGTCTTAAAACTATAACTTTTCATAGGAAAACCTCGGTTTCAACAAAATTGAGAGGACACAAAGATAGGTTCTGTATTGTAGTAGAGGTCACCAACCTGGATGTGGAAGACAGTCCTAAAGTTCCCAAGATGAATCATGCGGGAATTAAACTACATTGTTTGAGATGTTCACTTAAGCACCATGTCTGACAGGCTTTCACTATTCTGTTTGCTATTCTTTGTGATTTAAGTGAAGAACTCTGAAAGAGATGGTTTTCTTCCTCTTGAAGGGGAATAGACATATGGTAAATCTGGAAGTGTTACGAAACAAAAATATTAGCAACTACTTTTATTTTACTTTGGTGGCTTCAAGAAAATTGGCAAAATATTTTCAAATACTGTTTCATTATTAAATGCAATTCATTCTATACATTTCTTTGAGATAAAAAGAAAATTCTGGGGGAGAAGATTTGGTATGAGTACATAAAATCCAGTAATACTGAATTCTTTGTCTAAAAAACACACTATAGCTTTTCTAATCAGGTGTGAATAGAGTCCTGGGGATGAGCAAGGGAAAGAGAATAGGGATCACTGTTTCACAGTCTTCCAAATTAATCAGATCATCTGAATCACTGAAGTACTTTGTACTCCTTATGAAACAGCCCTGCTTGTCCACTTGACTGACCCTATAAAAAGCAGCAGCTATTACATGTCTAATTTTAACTGTTCCTTGAGTTCTGATTATTTCAGTGACAATCAAACATGGTTCTGATGTTCACCTGTCCACAACTTGTTTCCTGAACTAAGGCCTAAAGTTATGTCATAAGAAATAGAGTGTGTTTGGGTAAATGCACAAAAGGCAAAATTGTTCTCTTTGCCCTGAGTTTTCTGATTTAGTCTCTTTGAAGCTAACTAAAACCAATAAAGGTGTCACTTCAACACCAACTATATGCCTAAGAAGGTAATTGAAAATGTCTTGGACAAGTTGAACTTCATGAGCTGAAAACACTGCCTCCTTAAACATGGGTCTACTTTGAGAAATGGCTTTTTAAATGGCACTTTCAAATGAACAACCCTTTTCCTATGTGCTCTCAAGTGATAAGGGACAGCAATAAGGCAACTGCTGTTTATTTTACTTAGCTGCAGAGACAATGCAGCCAAGAAAAGTGAGAGCTGATCCATTTTTCTTCCCATGCATTGTGAAAAGAGCTTTTCATGTTGCTCTGGATAGATGCAACAACACGAACACTTCCCATTCTGGGTGCCAGAAACAGCCTAAGGGCTTAAATCAGGCTACAGAGTATTTCTTAGATGTAAAGGGAAGAGGAATTACCTTACAGCTTTGAAAGTGTTGTAAGTGTGATGCTAGGGGTAATCCTCTGTACTAAAAAATGTTGAAGGGAAACAATATATAGTAATCTTATAGAGGAACAGCACCTTTACTGATCACCTTTACACAGTATCAGTTAAAAATCCTGAGTTTTGTAAAATATGAACACATGATATAAAGGGTCTTGTAACAAAACCTCAAATGCATTATTGTAGCAACAATAACTTTGGAGAATCAACATATAAACCAACTTTCTGCAATTGAATGACATGGGATTATTTTGCCGTTTACTGGAATGTCATACACACAAACATGACAGCAGGTATAAAAATTTGCAGCTCTACCTCTTACAAAGCAGAACATGGAACAGTTGATTCATCTGCTTTTCATGCATGTTTGTGTGATGGCCGAGGGCATTTTTGCTACATTTCCATACAATTTGTAAGTGCTCGTAGTGGTTATGGTTGAATTTGACAGGCTTAGTTCTACTCAAAAGTTAGTTAACTACAATTCTGTAACTAAATAAAACTGAAAAGAAGATTAATTTTGTAATTAATAGTTGGAATATTAAAGGTAAGAAGGAAGATACAACTGGCATTCAGGCTAGAAAGACTTCAGCCTTTGAAATGTAAACTCTGGCAAGAAGCAGCCACAACAGCCGGATTAGAAACAGGATGAATATTTTAGCCACCTTTTGTTCATTTGATCTTATTGTATTCTGATTACAAAAGATGATGGGAAGTGCTGCTTCTTTGTGTGTACGTCTCTACCTAATTTAAAAGGACATAAAGGAATTTTCTTCTATTTTATTATGAGAACTTCCAGTAATTTCCTCAAGGAGAAATCAAATTAAGCCTGCCCATACAACGAATTCACAAAATGATGATTCCAAAAATATCTGGAGAACCATGAGAGTGGAAAGACTGTTCCACGTTGGTTCTTTCAGCATGTTCAGCATCCAAAGAGTCTCAGGGTATAGAAGGCTACCATGCGAAGGACTCAGACTGGAATGAAACCTGGAAGAATAGAGACCCTCTGTGTGCTGATATTTTCAAGGGCTCCAGCAGTTACCACCCATCCCATCTGAATGTTTTGTTGAGTATTTTTAACCCTGCTAAATATAGTGTTATGCTAAGCCACAACAGGGCTAATTAAGAACTCCCATTTATCGTTTTTGCCCATTCAAAAAATCCTTGAAGATGCAAGACTGTATGATGATCTGCTATGTATTAAAGTTAAGGTATATAAAGAGTCAAAATTATATTTAGACTGCAGGTACCTTCAGACAGGGCCAATGTTCCCCCTCTAACTCCACGGTCTGAAATCTGTGGGATCTTGATATTTGTTGCTAATTTTATTTTATGTTGTTGAAGCTCTGGCTCTTCTTAACTGAATTAAAATAAAGATTCATTCAGGCTTCATTTTTTCTATGCTTTGGCCATCTTACAATCCATTAGAAAGCATTCTGATTTTGGATTTCAATTTTTGCTTAAAAGCCTTTATGATACTGTATTAAGCAAGGCCCAAATTCAAGCAAATTTTTGTTTGACTTTAAATACCTGCCTAAACTTTACTGACCTACCTCAAGAGTTGAAATGAAGGTTCATACTACATGGGGAACAGAAATGTAGAATACTTACTGTGTAACTGAAGTCCAAACTTAAAAAGAATACCTCAAAAAGCGAATGAAGCTATAAAACTAAAGAAGATAATTGAATAATTGTGGAACTGAGTTGCCAAGGTTCATATATGTGATTTAATCTTGTTCTGTGTAGCAACAGTGTGGAAAAGTGCAGCATAGGAAGTCTTATTTTCTCTCTAGAAAGGCCAGAGTGCAGCACTGAGTGTTCCAATATTCAGAACCTTTTACGTGTAGAAGGTGATTCTAACACTAATCTAAGAAAAACCTTTTGAGAAACATCCTTTTCTTTTTTATGTAGTTCCTGGATTTTGGTCGGATGTTAGTAGTTTCATAGAAGAAGAAACAACATCTATTTCATCCTTCTACTCTAAGGCAGCATCAGCTATACCTACTGTTTTCTTGATAGATGTTTACTGAGCCCATTCTTAGTGACCTACAATAATGAAGTCACCACACTTCTCCCAGGTTGTGTGCTTCAGGGTTTCGCTATCCATTACCATTTAGAAAGTCTTTGATAATGACTAACCTGGACTTTCCTTGGTGCAATTTAAGTCCATTACTTCTTTTTTATCCATGAAGAACAGATTATTACCAGCTCCTTGCAGGAGCTTTTAAAACATTTGAAGTCTGCTCACCAAGTCTTGTCTTTTCTAAACTAAACACTCTCAATTAAGGAGGTTGAAATGGATTAGTACTAAAATCAACCACCAAAAATAATAATCTACTGAAAACCTAAAAAACCATTTATAAAGCTACCTTGTATCATAAAAAGAACTGATTACAGGCTATTCAAAATAAATTCTTTTGATGTTTTGCCTGACACGAGAGCCCATCAGGAATGTTCAGATTAAATGTCTTTGTCATTGAGAAATTTTTATTCTTCAAACTTAAAACTTTTCTTCCAAAACATATCTAGTTTGGACATTTTTGAAAAGGAGGTACAGCCTCAGTGAGAAACTATATGCCTTCCAGCTCCAAAGAGTGAATGGTATAATATTAATAGCTCGGGTAGTGTTAAGGTGAGGTCAAGGCCCTTGCTGTGAATGATTTGGGACATGAACTTTAGCACCTTGCACCGCAGGTGAGCATCCTAACCCTTTTGCTGATGTTTTTCCTGGGCTGGGGAAAGGTGCTTTTTCTTTTGATATTCCACTTTGACAGGACTTTGTTTTGTCCTGGCCACCACATCTGAAATGTTAAATGTTTTCTGGATGAGAACATTCCATTTTTATTTCAGACTGACAGCTCAACTATACATGGCACAAGGAAGAGCCTTTTATGGAGTCATCAAGTGAAATCAGAGAAAAAGTAAACAACACAACATAAAATTTGTTGTGTGTTTCTGATGTTTTGGATCTAATTGAGGAGGGACAGGTGGACAGAGGTATTCAAGTGATGTAACAGGGGAGTAAGAACTTGCCTAGCTTTTTTAATCTTGCTGGACATGTCGGTACTGCTGAGAATTGCTCCCTTAAGCAGCGACCCAGGACATAGTAGGGTGGGCAGCTCCTTGGGTGCCAGGAGCCATGGGAGGCTCCTGGGATGCCAGGGCAGGGGCTTTGCCAGTCATAGGCAGGTCCAAGGTCAAGCCAGGAAGCCTGGTCTGTGGTCAGGTCCACATCAGTGGAGTTCATGGCCTGACAGATAGCAACATAGCTAAGATCAAGAACAGAGGGGAGGGCCTGAGCTTAAATGCAGGTCCCAAGGTAAAGAGGGACCCTAACAAGTTACAATCAGACCACCATACAGAAAAGCTGCAAAACTTTGAGGTTTTGCTTTACTGTGTGGTAGCTGCACATACCAAGCTTTTCTCACTTACTTTGCCAAAAAACTTATTTGTTATTAGAAAGATTTGATTTGCCGTCAGATTTCTGGGAAAACATAAACACAAATAGTAAGACCAAGGAAATAGCCATAATACTGACTTGCTTATTCAAGGACTAGGCTCATTGCTCCATTTTCTGACAAGAAATTTCACTGAGTACTCAGAATTTGCTGAAATGCTAAATTAAAATGTCTCTGCTAGAATATCATTCACTCATAGCAATGGAATGAAGAGGCATTGAAGGAGATGCAGGTGGTGAGCTCTTTGTGATGGCTAAACCTTTTCTCCCACTACTGATACAATAGTGCCCTAAAGTGATCATTTTTCCTTCTTTTCCTTGTTTTCTTCATAGTAGTCTTTTGCAGTCCCACTCTATTTTCAGACAGGTCTTTTTAAGTAACACTGCTTTGAAAGAATAGCAAGTCTTACATACACATCCTCCACAAGAGAAACTTGGCAGGTTTTTTTGACAGAGGAGCTCAAAAACAAACACTTGTGTGTGAATGGCTCATGGATTTACAGTCCTCCTATCTTTTAATTTTGTTTTTAATTTCTGCTGCATCCGAGTGGAGGTTCTGGTGTTCTTAGATCTTGTGTCCTGCAACCTTGATCTACATGTAGGCAAAGGAGAATTGATGGCTTGTGCATCTCCTTGCACAGACATAGGCTTTGCAGGCAATGTATTGAATCCCTGACTGATTTGGCCCATGGGAAATCTCTGAACCCACTGTGTCTTTTGCTGGTCCTCATTTTACTGCTTGTCAACAAGATAAGAGGGAAGAATTCTGAAAGACGGAAATACTAACTTGTCTCCAGGCTGAACATGTTTCCAAACCCAACTCAGAGAGGAGAGGTGTAATGAGACAGGCAGTTTCGGTTTTGCCAAAGCTGTGGCAAGATGGAGGTCAACCTGTATCCCACAAAGCATTTGAAAAGTAACTAAAATGAGCAGTGGAATACATTGTTCTGAGTCACTTAACATCTTAATTTTTATAGCAAGAACAAGGACAGCATTCTGCATTTGTCTGCTGAAAATATTTCAGACTTTGCCAAGAAGTCTGGGAGTCCATTAGAAGGAGGAAATACAGAAGGTCTAAGCGCTTGATTAGTTTACCTGGGATTGAATTGGATATATGGCAGGTGTTTCTAATAATTTTTTCAAAAATTACCAATATTGTGATAATTGCCCTTTGAAAGAAGTAGCCAAAGAAGTGTTTCATACAGCCACAGCTTGTTTTCACCGTCATCCTGTGCATTTTGCTTGCAGGGTGGTAACTTGTGGCTGTATTCTAAGTCCCTGTACAGTAGGCATATTTGGATGCCACTCAAGGACAGCTGAGACATCATAATTCAAGGATTATCTGTGTCAAGCACACTATCACTTTCTGGTTAAAAGGTAATATAACAAGGAGTTTTGAAAACTAACACAGCAGTGATTCAGATTAGCTCACTGTCCACAGTATGAGAGAGTGAGGGGTTTGTGTACAAGGACTACTGCTTCAATGCTTGAAGGTGAATAGACATTTCACAGCCAGCCATATTGACAGGTAATTTGTAAGAAGAAAAATTCTGAGTCTCTGTTGAAAGCTTGAGAGGACAAGATTTTTGAGTCAACTTTTTGTGGTGACAATTATTTAGTTGCTTTGCCCAGTACTGTTTTCTTTCATTTCTTACAGTATATAATGAAGCTCTGGTGCAAACCAAGCAGTTATTTTCAAGTGAAAGCAAGCCATTACAAGAAGTGAAGCTATTTATCAATACTTTTGTCACTCTACTCTGAGCCCTAATTAGAATTAATCTCTGTTTCAGGATGACTTTTTGATTTAGATTCCCCACCTTTCACTTTAAGATAGAAAAATCTGCTTTGCATTTTAAAAGATATAACATATTCCTCAATTTTCTAATTAATTTGTGGTGTCACTTACGGTATGTATATATACATACATAGAGATATACATATAAAAAATCTTGGCACTAAATCAATGCCATCTGCATTGTAAACTAAAGCCCATGTAAAAATAGTACCATAACAAAACAATAATCTTGTATCAAAGTCACAGGGGATATGAACAAGAGAAAAGATATAAAGGAGAAGATTCACCTGCCATTTGCCATGACAGAAAAAGATGGCCATGATTTTTTATGAGGTGCTATACAAGGTAGACTGTCTGCTCAAAAATCTGCCTCTTTAGCAAAAGCAAAAAGTTTGTCATTCCAAATCACTAATATAAACCAGCTGGTCTGGTATTATACTGTGCCTCCAGCAATGACCTGTTCTGGATTGGAAAAATAAACAAGCAACCTTGTCAATTCTGCAGTGTGCTACACATGAGTCCACAGGGATTTTTTTCTTGCAAGAATCAGCTGATGTACTATTGCTGGTTGCTGCCATTACTGTACTGCAGCTTGAGGTCTGCATCAAGACTGAGCACCATTTTACCTGTTGCCTTGTGCAAATCCTTATGAGAACCTAATAAACCTATTTTATGGGATGTTTTCATATATATTTTTTCTTTTTTTTTTTTTTTTCTGAAGACAGACTTGTTAGCATGTTGAAATACTAAGTTTTTTCACTTGTAAAGATGCAGACATCTGATTTGTAATCACTCAGATTTTGCTTCACCTAAATTTTAAGAAAATTAAATATTGAATACATGGGTAATTCATGCTTAAAACTGTCTTTTTAACCTTTGCTATGTTGTTTAATGGGAAGGGGAGACAAAGAGAAGAAAGACTGCAGCTGGAAACTGATTTAAGAGTCTGATGCAAAAGCAATCAAAATGAAACAAAATGGTTCACATTTACTGTGGTGGAATTCGGCTCTGCTATACTTTTAGGTTACTTTCTATATATGTTTCCACACATTTTTAAAAGCTGTGTGTTTGTCTCTGAATGTTTGTCCTTGAGTGCTGCATTAACTGTACTATTCAAAGTCATTGCAATGAATTTGATGAGAAAAAGAATACAGCAGCTAAAATACTATTTAAGGCTCATTTCTTACGTCATGTGCTTGCTGTTAGTGTTAAGTGGAAGACTTCAAAAGTGTCACAAACAGGCGTTCTCTATTCTTGCTGTAAGGGCCCTTCTTCTCTCTAACTGGTGGAAAAAGTAAGTTGAGTTCTGGTGTGCTCCACTGAAAATGTAGTCTGAATGAAAAAAAGGAGTCTTGCAATAGCAGAGCAAAGTCTTCTTTCTTCCTTTCTTTTCATTGGTTTAAAAAGCTAGTGTAAAGCTCAAGCCTCTGTAGATTTCTCGGCATTTGAAGTGAGAGTTGTTGAGTGTAGTTCTGCACTTGACATTGGAACAGTACTAATAATACCCAGTAGAAAAGCAGACTGTAGCCATCGGCTGCTTTTTTTTTTTTTTTTTTTCTTTCTCAGAACTTTTATCACGAACTACATGATTCGCCTTTAAAGAGTTCTGGGTCTTTTTTTCCCAATGAAACCCCATTTCTCTGAAGTGTACAAGACACTTTTTGCAAGTGCATTAATCAACTTTCCAGTTATACAACAGATGTATCACTTGGAAACAAAGACCAGGGAGCAAGAGGAATAAAGGTTACACATTTCTCTTGACTCAGTTTATTGTAAAGTCCCCACTGAAAATGCTGTGCCATGTTATACTTTTTTTTTTCCACAATATAAAATGCTAATATCGTAAGTGAAAGCTTTGCAAATTAATTTTTTTGTTGTACGACTTCTTTGTCTTATGGAAGAGGCTTTTTGCCGATAGACTTATGTGTATTAGGATTAATTTTGTTGTTGGGCCTTACCCTCTATATTCTGACCCTTGCTGAATGTAAGCAACAAGTAACAGGCCAAGAAAAATAAAGGGTCATATTTAAACAAAATCCTTCAGTGATTTATGGCTCTTGGCTCTGACTTGGAGCTGTCATCACTACAAGTACTTGTGTTAAAAAGAGGCAATACAAACTGCTGGGTCTGATCAAAGACTTTAAAACTAATGAACAGGTTCCTGGGTAGGTTGCCAAACCTCTGGAAATGAACTCTCATTAGATCTTCCAGGGGCAAAAAATGGAAAGGAGACAAGAAAATTATAGTGACTGATGTTTTTGCAGAGATATGGTAGAGATGAAGCACAAAGAGAAGAGGACTTACTGTGTTTTCATGTTTTGCTTTTCTAAAGATCTCTGAGTACAAATCACAGAGAGCACAGCTGTTCTCCGCAGTTGTGACTTAAGGCTTCACCCCGTATGATGTGTGTGTATCATTGTGCTGTACAGATGTCCTGTTAGAAATAGAACATTCTCTGAGAAAAAAATGCAGAGAAACCTGGAATAAGTTCTCGAAGAGGTCAGGGCTTATTCAGGTAGGTTGTTTACATCATACACTGACAGAAATTTATAATTTTTGAGAGACTTCCATATAATTTCTTTTCCCTCTGCGCATACATATCTTTGAACACTTATTGAAGACAACAGAATTGCACCCCTCTACATCTAAGATCTTGTTCTTTGTATTTAAGAAACAAATGAAATTGATTGATCCTCCCAAAATCATGCATGTTGGAAAACTTTGGGAAATGAACGGAATATCAAAGCTAGGTCTCGTAAAATCAGAATTAAGAGTGAAATAGGATTAGAATGTAACTGCGTTTCTCAATTCTGCTCTGATTTTCCCCCTCCTTGCCACATGATATCTAGTTTGTGCATTGTCCACTGTCTCAGAAAATGGTCATGTTTCAAAGTTGTAAACAGATATCTCTATTTGCTCCTTCTCAAGCATACCTAAACATTTTTGGCATCTTCCTTTCTTTTGTTTTCTGTGTGGAGGATATATAAAATTTGTTAAAAATTGTATTGCAACACTACTACATGTTTCATGTTAAATTAGATGAATAAACAGCACTTTTTAATAGCAATTAGTGGAGGATTGATTCTTGCAGACCTCTCACTTTTTTTTAGAAGTCTTGGTTTTAACTTCCGTTTAATGGAAGAAAATGCACTCTTACTAGGTGCAATGGTTGTTCAGGAACCTGTTAAATGTTGCTGAAAATGTCTGGCAGTGTTTGCAGAGAGTTTGAAATGACAAGTCTGGGTGTGAACTACCGCAATGGTTCCAAGATACTAGTGATACTGCTTTAAATATTTACACTATTGTGACAAATTTGAAATGACATGTAAATATTTTTTGAATGCTGTGGCTTAACAGGATTGTTGTGGTGTTTACTGCGTGAATCTACAGAGCATGTTTGGCAGGAAATTGGCTCTGTAAACAGTGCATATTATAAACCTGATATTAATTTCCTAGAAACATTTCAGAATATTCCAGCTCCATCAGTCTATAAGTGAACGCGTGACATTCTTGCAGGCTGACTCAGTTGGTTTAAGTAGGATCAGGAAACAGAGGAAAAAAAAAGAAAACTTGGATTAAAATAAAAGGAGAAGCCTTCAACGAAAAAGGCTAAAGGGCAAATTTGGGGATGTAGACTGGAATCCAGACTCCAGAGATAAGCTAGAGCTGTAACTTGGGATTTATTTAATATAATGTAGACATTTACGGTGTCAGTATCTGTAGCTGAGATAGTCACCCTTGGCTGCATTTCTTTGCATATAATTAATGAAGAGTCATAGGCAGTTTTGGAGTACAATACATATGACAGATCCTAGACTTCTGCTTTGATTTGAAACTGTGTCCTAGACTTGCTGTAATTTTAAAAAGATCCTGGATAGATTATCTCAAATGTAAACAACATGCGCATTCACATTTCTTTAACTGAACCTCACCTATACAGTTATAGTTTTGTAAAATTATCTTTTGCTCTGCCTTCTTCCTACTGTTAAGATTAAACAATATTTTGTTTCAAAGATACTTTTTGGATCCCTGAATCTACCATTACTCACAACTCCCAAAGGGAATATCCTTGGATACTAATTATGGTCAGGCCTGCTGAGTGATTAAGGCTTGTAATCAGGCACTTGGAATAAGATTAAGCAAATTGCAACTTTCTTGCTGAGAGAGGTGAATACATCAGAAGTAACACATCATGATCCAGAGGAACAGATAAGAAAGACACCAAAGCAACAACTTGCTCTGCAGTTATGGCAAGCATTTAACTATTTCATTTCTCACTGACCCCCTGCAGGTACCTATATTAATTAATATAATAAAAAAATAATTTAGGTGGGAAGGGACTGCTGGGCATCATCTGGTCCAGCCCCTGCTCAAAGCAGTGGCAGCTTGGAGCAGGTTACTCAAAGCCTTGTCCAGTTTCATTCTGAACATTTCCAGGGAAGGGGATGCCACATCCTCTCTGGGCAACTGTTGCAATATTTTATCATACTCATGGTGAAAAAAATGGCCTTATATCTAATCAGAATTTTCCTTTTTGCAGCTGTGTTGTTGCCTTTCATCCCATGACTGTGTGTGTCCAGATACTTTGATTGCTTTCTCTAATTCCCCCATTAGAATATTCCTCCTTAACCTTCTGCTCTTGAGGCTGAACACACTATGTTCTCTCAGCTTCTCCTCATATGACATATGCTGCTGTCCCCAGATCATATTGGTAGCCTGCAGTGGCCTTGCTCCAGTATGTCAATGTCTTTATGGTGAAGAGTTGAAAACTAAACACAGCACCCCAGATGTGATCTGACAAGTGAGATACAGAATGGAAGAGTCACTTTCCAGGACCTGCTGGCAGCATTCTTGCTAATGCAGCCCAGGATGTGATTGGCCTTTGTTGATGTGAGGGCACATTGCTGCCTCATGTTCAGCTTGCTGTCCATCAGGACCCCCAAGGTCCTTTCCTGCAGAGCTGCTTTCCAGCTGGTCAGTCCCCAGCCCATACTGCTTCAGGGAGGTTTCCCATCCCAGGTGCAGGATTTGGCATTTGTTTTTGTTGAACTTCTGTTGAACTTCATGAAGTTCCTGTCAGCCCATATCTCCAGCCTGTCAAGTCCCTCAGTGGCCCTACACTCCAGGATACCAACTTCTCCGCCTGATTTGGTATTGATCACAAACTTGCTGAGAGTGCACTCTGTTCTGTTGAGCAGTTCACTAATAAAGACACTGGATATTATTGGCCCCACTATTGATCCCTGAGGGATGCCACAAGTAACCAGCCACAGGCTGGGCCTTGGTATGGCTGATCATAGCCTTGTAGCCTAGCAGTCCAGCCACATTTCCACCTAACTTACAGTCCACTTTCCCAACCCGTACCTTTCCAGTTCAGCTTGACAATGTTGAAAGTCTTACTAAGATCAAGGTATCTGTAGCAGCAGCCTACTAAGATGTCACCTGTGTTTGTCTGTCCTCTGATCCTTGGCCAGAAGCTCATGTCTGGTGTCTCACAAGTTCCCAGACAAATCTCCTTGCAGTCAACCAACTTCTTTGCCCAAAATGCACCTTTTCCTCCTTGCTGGTCCTTTCTAAAGATCTCCAATTTGCTCATTGCAGCACTCCTGCTGCACAAGCTACCCCACCACATCTGTGTAATCCAAATGAGCTCACAGATCTGCAGCTGTGCACGGCCTTCCCATTCTTCTTATTCTTTTCCTGTGCTGTATGCATTTGGCTACAGGTACTTGAGGGAGTCCCTAGTGAAGCTGCTTTCATGGGGGAAGTGTGAGGGCCTCCATCATGCTGTTCACCAGGCCTTTCCTCACTTCAGCCCATGCATCAATTCTCATCAGGCTTTGGTTAACATCCTGCACTGAACGTTGTTTGAGGACCTTATTGCTAGATCAGCAAGCTTGTTAGCAGAGATGCTCTTGTGCCACTCCATCAGACAGATCCTCTCTCCCCAGCTGGACTTACCTTCATTAAAGAGACATAAATGATGAAGATCCACAATAGATTTTCTGAAGTAACAGGTGAAAAACTTCATGTGCAGTTGGAAGGACTAGCAATGAGGGGAACTATGAACATATGAATAGGTGAACATTTGTTAACACATGGCTGGATCATATTTTCCTGAAATGGTAGTCTGAATTATTTAAAATTTAGGAGATGTTTTCCTAAGATAAGATCAGTTAGTACAAGGATTTAGTGGTCTCAGAAGTCTGGAAGAGATGCATTTTTTATTTTTCTGTTTTCCATCTTCTGCCACTTTTCATGGTACAATTTTCTATATCTC
Source organism: Morus bassanus (assembly GCA_031468815.1). Lineage (NCBI taxonomy): Eukaryota > Metazoa > Chordata > Aves > Suliformes > Sulidae > Morus > Morus bassanus. The sequence goes on along the minus strand of CM062567.1, from coordinate 41,654,894 downwards.
TTCTTCAAACAGATGTAGTAGACAAACTATATCTAAACGTAAAAGGATTTGAAAACTCACCAGTATGTCTACTTTTCATTCAAAATGAGATCACTACAAGAACCCAGAGTGTTTTGTGGCTAAGTACTATGTGGAAATAGGTCAACATACAAGCTTTCTCCCTGTTTTATGAAGTGTCCAACTATGTAGTGACAAAGATCACTTCTGTAGAAAGAAGTTTTTTATCCTCCATGTTGCCAGTCTAGAACACAGCTGACCAGAATTACATTTATTTTTCATTCTGCTTGATGCTCTTTGTGTATCACATGAAACTACTAAATGTCATCAGTAAATCAGGCAAAATGGGGAGATCTGTGACTGGATCCTGTTCCTTCTATGTGTCTATCCATTCCATTGAAACCGATATGTGTCTGTGACAGGTTTCAGCTGGGGAGAAAACAACATTAAACCGAAATTGTGCTCATCTCCCCTATTAGACAGGGAGGGTAGACATCTCCTCCACAGGAACTGCTGTTTCTCCTCCCTGTGTTGACTTTGGGAATGAATCATCAGCAAACACTGAGATTGGAATTTGGCAGAGTGACTGCAAAGTTTTATAAAGTCTGACAGATATTTGGTACTACAGAAACTGGATGATTACTACACGACTTCAGGCAACCAAGGGTTTGTATATGAATATCTCATGAGACAGTTATTTTGCTGTTCACTGCTTAGAAACAGCATGATAAAAGTGCCAGACCAGTAATGAAAAGACTACCATGTGAAGTAGACCAATCCCACTCAGCTTTACTTTATACTCCAAGGCAAGGTAATATCTTTCTGTTTTGCTGCCATTGAGCAGCTCCCAAGTAATTCTAGCTGTGAACACATCATACAGGAGATGCGCAGACATGAAGATGAAGAAGCAATTAAATTACCTTCTCTGCTATAATTCACTGCTATATATCTATATACCCAGCATCTAAGGCAGAATAGATCAGAACTGTACTAAGTTTAGGAGGCAGCTATACCAACATGTCACTGGGATGCATGCTACTGACTTGCTCTTAAAACGGCAAGAAATAAAAAGTGCATGTGGAAAGAAAGTCTCAATAATCAAGTCCTAGTTAGAATTCACAAGCTGTAAAAAAAAAAGTGTCCTCTCACTTTACAGACACATATGTCTCTAATGCTTTTCACAAAAATCACAACCCAAATTATATAGCTTAGTAGTGAATCACATTTAACTGGAAGATTTTCCTAGAAGCTTGCTTGTAATCCCTCAAAGTAAATGAGATAATAGGAAATTATATACTCATATTTCTCTCTCTCATGGAAAATCAGACCAACTCTTGTCAGTCCAGTCTGATAATATCTGAAGAAAGTGTTTAAGCAGTCCTAAACTCTAAAAATGTTTTGAGATTTCTTTTTTTTGTATTAACCAGAAACTTTTTGTCCAGCTAGTCTTTCTTCTCTTCTTTTATTTTGTCCAACTATATTTTTCTTCTGCTTTTTTATTTTGTCTAGAATAGATAGATCTAGATATACAAAAGCCAGAGGAAATCAATGGAGTTGAAGAGAAATTTGATTGCTGAGACCAGAGTGAATACAGCTTAAGGCCGATCTCCAGAAATCTTTCAGAATGGGTTGGCTAATCGAAATATTATCTGTTAGTGTTTCTGTCCCTCTCATCATCTATTATGAATCTGTTGCAGATTGTGAAGAACTTAATAGACCTGGAATTTGACTGTGTCCTTTGGATGCTACTACAGGACAAGAAATATTGTTGTCAACCTTATTCATGGTTCTCTGAGTTTAGAAAACAATGACATGAGAGGAAATGAAAAAATCTTTTTCAAATTTTCTCCAAGAAAATACACTTATTTGCATAGGGGGTTTGATGTAGTCTGTTTTCTGATGTGACTTATTCTAGGCTGTTTACTTGTATAAATTAAGAATGTAATGGCTAGAAGAATGCATTGGGGATTTTGGGTGTTTGGGGTTTTTTTTTTTGTTTTTTTTCCCCTGCTGTTTTGGAAATGTCTGCCTAACTGAGCACAGCTGTGCAGTGGCACAAAACTAAACAGGAAATGAGCATTTTGATAATTTCACATTTCTAAAGCACCTCTTAAACATCACATGTGAAAATAGCAGCCACAATACCTTTAGAGATCAACAACATTGAACCAGATTCATCATACTGAGCTGTCTCCTGCAAGCATTTTAAAAAATCCACTTTCCAGACAAATCAGTAAATGTTCCCTCAACTGTAACTGTCTTGTAACATAAACAAAATGTGTGCAGAATAGAGACAAACTTTTCCAGGCTGCTCCAAGAATGAATTCTTGTCTTTTCACTAGTCTACTGCCAATGAAGACTTCATATTTTTTATTTCATAACAATCATCTCTACATCAGTTTTCCATTTGGGACTGCAGCCAGTGGAAAAGTATATAGACTTATGAAATACTCTGAAGTAATTCATAATGTGTTGCTTTTTGTGAACATCCTGTTTGTGACTTCAGGCTTCATCTTTACATGTTAAAGGGCTGATTCCTCACTAAACCATATCCTCAGAGGATATAAAATAGCCTGACTAAGTGCTCTGATATAAGGCTGTTGAGTCACTCCTTTCTAAAAAAAGATTAATTTAGAAATTGCTTTTCTTTCTGGTTCAGAATCAAAACTAGAAGGGAGGACATAAATTCCTGAATGTGAGTTTTAAACGGGTCAGAAATCTCACACGAATAGCTTGTGTGGGCCCAAACTTTGTATTCCTGATTCTTGGCTGAACTCTAGCCCTGAGCTAAGCCCCAACTGTCTGATACAGAAACCCCATTCTTGCCTTTGAATTTGATCTTGATGTGAACAGTCTCCTCCAAACATAATGATTCCCTCTGTCCTAATTGTGTAGTTCAGTAGTGGTTCTCACATGCCACTAATCTTCCAGAGCACTGTCACAGAAAGTAAGCACTGGAATACAAAGACAGCTCTTCATGATTTCATCAGGGGTCAAATGTCTCCTTTGAAGTCCTGGTTTTCCCTCTCTCTTCAGATATAGTTAGATACCACTTGTAAGGATCTTTGGATGCATTCAGGCTTCCATAACCTGACTTCTGTGGAGATTTAAATCACAGTATACCTTTCACTAATCTATTATACTTGCATGTATCTTATTTACTTTGAGTGAAGTTGTACAAATAAAAATTGGTTTTCTGGACTGATTTTGAGAGTTAGAGAGATAAATCAGGCCAAGAGTTTCTTTAGCTACCCAATGACACAAGTGTTGCTCTGGGTAGGCCACTAAATGCACTGCTACATTTTAATCTGTGTATTCCAAAACAGTTTTGGAATTTGAATGTGTTTTTTAGTGCACAATGTTTAAGAAACAAGAATAATGTCACTGGCATGGAAAAGAATGTGCTTTCAGTAGAGCATGTTTTAGCTTACATCATTGTATGCCAACCAGCAATTGTTTTTTTTAAATAGTCTTTGTGCTTTATTTGTTTTATTTCTGGTTCAGTGGTCCAAGCGAGATATTTTTTTCTTTTATTTTGATTAAGGAAAGTATGATGCCGTTATAGGAACGCTTGCTTTTTGGTGCCTTTCAGTTATTCAAATATGGTTGGCATGGCTCAGTCTGTAACACTATTTTTAAAGTAGTATTAAGGGTCTGGAGATTATTATGGATATCAGCTTCCTGGGATGGCCATGGAGGACATTAATTTGTGCTTTTAACCAAAGTAGAAGGGCTGGGTTAAAAGTAACCTGTGAATGCGAAGTGAACTGTTACAATTGTTTTCCCCATGTAAGACACAGAGTTTTATCTCATGACGTCATATCCCAACAACTATTAGGAGGCTTGTGACAGTGATTTAGAAATATGTTTTATTTTTCTATTAGTTTCTTCCCTCCTTTCTTTTTTTTTTCTTAATTTTTCCTCAGTCTCATTTCTCAGACCCAAACCAAACAAATTACATTTCATAAATAAATAAATAGGACCATGCAAGAATTTTAAAAATAAAAAAATCTTTGCCAAAGTTGATGCTTCTCGAGGAAAACAAGTTTTCCTGTTTATAATGAAACTTATGTTCCTATAAGAAAATTTCAGTTACATATAGTGGCAGCTAAAAATCAAAATATTATACTCTTTCACTACTTTTACAACCTCAAAATGAAGATTTCATTTTTCAGTAAAAAAAACAGCATAAAATTCTTAATCAATGCATCTGTATTTTAGCCAATGACCCTCCAAACTCACTGAGACCATAAGGCTTTTCATGATGACCATTGTTAGACTCATTTTAGACTGAATTGGGTAATAACTTACACTGTTGCATGACCTCTTTAGCAGCATTTATTGCCTAAGCAGCAACCGACAGAATCTTTCTCTGGATATTTCAAGACTCGTAAGATTTTCTAACTTTAATTAACAAATTTAATTAATATATGGTGGTTTGAATTTCTTCTGTTTCCTCTAGTCTTGTGCATAGGATATCTTAAAAACTTATTGCTTGGACCTAAGAGAGGTCCCCTGCAGAGGGGCTATGGGGCCAGGCAAACAATTACAGTTATGGAAGGTTCTCAGTATTTCTCAAGGCCAAATCCAAATTAATTATTATCTTTTAATACAGTTTGCTTTTCTGCTGTGAATACTTCGTAATGCAGATAGTCAGTCATGTCCCATGATGCCTATACAGTCTAGGGATTAGGAAACATACTTGCTCAAGGTTTTGTTTGGGGTTTGGTTTTGTTGGTTTTTATGACATACATGTTTTTATTAGTCTAGATATTACTAGCTTTTTTCCATATACCTAAACCAGCACATGCCATCTTCATTTTTTGTCACTTTTAAAGAACACTTTTCCTCTCAAAAATGCCCCTCCTTCATCTACTGCACATTGATTTGAGTGCTGCAATAAAGATTTCTCACACTTTAACTTTTGAGATTGTTGTGCATTGTATTGGCCACCACACTGCAAAAAAGAGTGGGATAATAAAATGAAATTTTAAAGAAATATTTTTTATTTTGGAGAATGCAATAAGGAGTTGTGGGATTACAATATATTTCTTAGACCAGGAAAGTCCGATTAAGAAATTATTTTTAATTATTAAAAGGTTTGTGTTTATGGCTGTGAAATAATTAAAAAAGTCAAAGGAAGGGTAGCAGTTGAATTAATACTGCTTAACATTAGTATAGCACTTCAAAGCTCTTAAAAAAATGAATTGAGTTCAGTGTGTAACTCCCAAGAAATTATTTCCTCAGCATGTACAGCCTCTTCTTTCTGCTCTCAGACTACCCACAGACAAATTTTATTTCTTTTAATGCATCTGTCGCTTACGTTCTTGTGATAATTTTTGTACCAATAGTATTAAAAAATATCTCTATATCAAATACCCTGTAATAGAAATCAGCAGTGTGGATGATGGGGTGGTGCCTCCATTCCATAGCTGATGGCCACAGGCAGACTTTGAAGAATCATTGCACCTTTGAATCCATGAGGAAGAAATATCAAATAAGCAGGACTAATTTTTTTTTTTTTTTTTAAACGAGAAGGTTTTATTTCTGGTTTACATGTTTTTCCTCTAATCCTCTTCTTTCCCTAATCATGAATTTTCACAAACATTAATTCAGATTTGTGTGCTTCTGGGTGACCAGGAGGTATGGGGGTTTTGGTCAATTCACACTTATTTGACAGCATTTTTAATAGATGGTGCCAAATTAATGCATGGCAATGTTAATTTACTGTCTGTTTGGCAGTAGGCATGTTGCCTGGACTCCCAGGCAGCCCTGTGTCCAGCCCCATGCTCTTTTTTCCTGGTTCAGTCTGAGATACCAACTACATGACTTTGCAGACACAACTAGAGCGCTTCTCTGATTTCCTTTTTTGAAGTCAGCTACAACCTCAGCTAACAGCCTTATAAAAACTGCTTCTTTGTTCCTCTCCTAGGCCAGCCTGCCGTCAGGACTGAAAGAGCAGCACACAGTCACTGTCTCTCCAGGGCAGTCGTGGTGATACAGCAGGATGCACAAGCAGTGAAGCGCCTTCATTAGGACTCATTGGGCTTGAAGGGAATTTGCAGGTTCAGCACGAACTCCATAAAGTGAGAAGTGGAACGGGGGGAAAAGGGAGGTGAAAAAAAGCTAGCTGCATAGCTTGCAAATTTAAGTGATGAATGAGTCCTCACAATAATTCTTACAGATCTAAGTGAGTGGTCTCTCTGGTGTTGCAAGTGTGACAGGATCACCAACGAACAGAGAAATTAATCACAGGGAAGACAATGTTTATGGAGATCTGTACTAAGAAGCGAAGTCAATAATTATTCAGGTGATTCTTTTGGGCTGACCTGCCTTTAACTCATGCTAGTTTCAATTTGCCTTCCTAATGCGAGGAGGAGTAGAAATGCCAGAATCAGAGTATTCCTGATTAAATGATTGGTCCAAGGTCATACAAAGACTCAGAAGCAAATACTTTACTGGAAACATCAGAGATCTGGGTTCAGCCACACAGGTTAAACAATCTAGTTTGTCAGTAAAGGGTACAGCTGCTAAACTAATTCTAGCACTGTTCTCCTTTAAAGAGTCCTAGTGCTTGGAGGGGAACAGAGTTAGCAGTTCATGATATAAAGGTTTTCAAAACAATAGTTATGGAGGTGACTGTGACAACCCCAACATGCAGCAAAACAGGCCTTAGCATAGGTCACAGGGTTACATGAGGGAGCACCAGGAGTTATCATGGTGTAAATTCCAAAATAACGGGATGTGGGGATAACAGGGAAATGTGCAGAAAATATCAGAGTTGTGTTTTTCTTAAGGATAGATGAATCAGTCATTCAAGGCATTGCTGTGTAAAGTTCAACCCTTCAACATGGTTTATGAATAAGGCTAAGGCAGAAAATTCACTGAATATGTTCCAATAAAACATACTTCTCTCTTATTTTGAAGATTGTGGGCAGTAAAAGTTAATCTCTTAAGAACACACTTGATTTCTTCCTTGATTTCTGACTAATTGCAAATTCTACTTAAGCCAGTCACAATACTAGCAACATTTACCGTCCAAACTACTTAATTTTTATAGAATAGGAATTGTTAATAACACAGTTAAAATTGTTAGGTACACACAGGCATGCTCACTGCGACCATGTAATCCCTATTCCTTTTTCTGGTGTTATATTCCCTCCACCACTGTTCCCCTGGGCCCCAAGGCTAATGGAGCCAATGCGGTCTTCCTTGAAGAGGAGGAGGAGGAAGAGGGAGATGATTTCTGGGGAGTTGTCAATGTCCTGAGTTCTCTGGAAAGAGTATGATATAGACAGTGAGGATTTCTTCCTCCCCAGTCCAGGTCTGCTATTTTTTATACATTAACACACACTACACTCTGCTCTTCTTTCCATTGGTCCTCAGATGGTGTTACAGGTGGATTTACTTTCTATAGTGTGTTTTGTATGAGTTAGACACTTGTTCTTTATCCTCTTTGTTATGCTTAGAACCAGTTTAACACATTTTCCAAGGTTTCAGTCTTTTTATGATTAATAATTGAGAACTGATTAATTATTTACAGTGCCAGGGCCTCTGAATTTGTCCTGTTCCCACACTTGCAAGGACTGTGCTATCATCCTATGCCTACACTCCTCTACAACACATCATTATTCTAGGGTCACAGATACTCCTTTTTGCACTGAATTATTACCACCAATCAGTTACAAAAATATATCTTAACTATTATAGCAATGGATATTGACACGCACAATCATAAAAGCTAAACTAAAACTAAAAAAACAGGTAGTAGCTGCCTAGTAGCTAGAAAACTGCTGTTAGCTAAACAAGCTAAAACAAAGATCCAGGCAGGCCAAGACAAATCAAGCCTGACAAGTCCTACTTCTGAGCTTTGCAGCATTAATAGAAAGCCCGTGGCCTGTCACTAGCAATGGTAATAAAGTTATTTGGATTGTGAGGCTACAATACCCAAACACATATATAAATATGCAGACATAAACACACCTGCATACATTTGCACCTCAAATGCAAGGAATACATGAAGTCACAAAGTATTCGTATAGTCCCTGTTGCCAGTGGACTGCAATCAGTAAATAAAACACAAGGTTCTTCACCCAGTCAGAATTTTCAGTTGGAGAAAATTATAGAAATTTTGTTTTATTACATATGTTCAGATTGCAATGAAAAATCTTGCCTTTGGATTTGTAGGTCATGGTCTCCTGTGTCTAGCAGGTATTGTGTTGGACTGCAAACCTTCTTAAAGCATCTGCAAGTCTTAAGTTAAACTCAAACCATTTGAGAACTTTTATCAAAAGATCTTTTATCATTTTTACCACACACAATTAAAGTGCTTATTTTCTCCTACATCTAAAACCAATTCATGAGTCTGATAGTAATGAGGTTGAATAGATATGCAATTATATCTTTAAGAGGAAGAATTAAATTTTTAATGTCTGTGGATTACATTGCATATAGCAAAAAATGGTCATAAAGTGGGCTCTTAATAAAACAAGATTTACAGTATATGAAAAGGGAATATTTCTCTCTGAAAAAGGACACTTCCAATTAGTTAAGCCAGAGATGAATGGGCCCATTAGATGGAAGAGGATGGAGAGGATTTGTAGTTTTCAACAAATGACAAGAACAAAAATAATCATCTTCCAAAAACATCTTCAAAAAATAAGAGCTAATGTATTTTCTGGCCTGAAAGGAGGGTTTATTGTGCATTATTGGGCTTTTTTCCACCCATCTTAATTTTTATCTGAAGAAATATAAATATAAATCTGATTTTCCTCAGTTTTGCTGGCAAGAGTTAAGGAATGACTGCTAAATCCTTGAGCAGCTTAACTAAAGATATAAGTTTGGCTAATAAAAGTAATAGCACTGATAAAATATAGTTGGAGTAACGCATGGGCATAATACCAGAGAAAGTTTTCATTTAAGAAGTAGAAAGATATATAATCAGCATAGTAGATGGACTTAAAGCTTGCTGTCAGTTTTTAAAATATAGTTAGTTTTAAGTGAGGAATCCCAATGAGATGAGTGGGTTTCTTGTGGGGCATCTTAGAAACCAGTCCTGGGCCTTGTTGATTTAATTTTGAAATCAGCAATCTTGAAGAAAATGTAGCATAAGTATAAATAAAATGTATATATTACACAGATATTGTGGAAATGGTAAATAATGATAAATAATGGTCTGCTTGGTTATCTGAACCCAAGTGTTACATGACAGTGAAATGCAAAGTCACACATAGAAATGAGAAGAATAAGCTATAACTACAGGACAGAATTATACACTTCAAAGCAGGAATGATGCAAAAGATTTGGAGGGTGGGTGATAGTAGTTTACCAGCTAATCAGAAAAGCCGAATGATGAATTGTAGTCATGGAGCTGATGCACTAGGAAATATTACATAAAAAGGAAATTATACCACCATCCCATGGTGTACAGTCCCTCAGTCTGATGTCTAGAGTGAAAAAAGAGATGGTAAGTTAGAGAAAGATGAAGAAAAAAAGCTGAAGGATTAAAGAGGAGGAAAAACATATCTTAGAGACAGACTCTTCAGGTGCTTTATCAACTTAACATATCAAAGAAAAGGCTAAGGGGTGACTTCCTCCAAACCTTTAAGTGCCTTGAAGTATAGGAAGTGGAAATTCGATAACAGAGACCTCTTCCACCTGGTTTGAAGAGATGTGACAAGATTTAATGGCTGGTAGTTGAAACCAGAGAGGTGCAGCAAAAATTAAATGCACATTTCTAACAGTAAAGATAATGAATCCTCAAACCTGCACACTGGGAAGGTGTTATTTTACCCAGGGGCTCAGACCAGATGATTGCTATGCTCCATTTTGGCCATTTATTGTATAAGTGTTCAGAAGTAAAAGAAATGTTAATTAACTTAACAAAAGTTTCCCTTTCAAAGTGTTTATAAATCACCGAAGGTAAATTGCTGCAAAGAAAAGATAAAAAAAGCAAATAATTCTTTTGAAACAGTTTGGGCACCTTATGTAAACAGCTGGCTATAATATCTTTGTGGTGTGTCGGTTTCATTAGCCTCGATTCATCATGTTCTTTCAGCCACCACTAAATCAGAGTCATAACAACTTCTGGAAGCATCCCTGAACTATCATTTCTGCTTTTTTGTTACCAAGAGCACCAGTGACTTCAGAAACCCTCTGTGACGTTGGTCGCTGACTGAAATTATGTTATTAGTTTAAAGATATGTCAATACATGCAGTGGTCATATCCAATGGCAATAATGTAATTCCTAATTTAAAAAACAAAACAAAACCAAAAATAATAATATCTTTAAAAATCCTGACAAAGCCTGTTTTTCTTTTCTGATGAATATCCTATTTAAAGAAACCACCTTATCTGGTAGCTGTTTTTCAGCTGCTGAAAACTATCACTGATCCAACAAAAACTATACGTGAATCTATGTTTACTTTGGGAAATAATTTCTGTTGGAAAAAATAGAAACACTTGAAACATTTCATTTTCTTCTTGAAAGACAACTTCATTTCTAAAGTGAAGTAGACAGACTACAAACCCTTTTTTTAAAAGGTTTGAAAAGCTCCTTTTAAAAAGGAGATTCAAACACCTAGAAATAAAACAACCCTATGTTTTGTGTTCATGAAAACTCTGCACAAGCGGAGTGGAGTGAATTTGTTCCTATATTTAATGTTTATAAAGAAGCTAAATGTATTTTTTTATTATTTCTTAAGTTTGGCCATGGACATGAACAAAATATTTTGTTTCCGTTACTTTATTTTCAATAGCTTGTGACAATCCACCTTACGGTTAACAGAAGCTGCCCTATATTTTGTGATTTGCATTTAGTCCCACCCAGTGCATGGGGTGGTTCTCCCAAGTGGGACAAATAGATAATCATTTATATCCATTTAAGACTGCAGTTCTACCAAGGACCTGTATTTGGTGACAGGAAGAATAAACCACCTAAAAGCATAAGGCTAAGGTGGGGGATAAACAAATGTCAGAACAGATTTCCCACATCTGTGTTGAGGTCACGGAACTCAGTGGGAAAGTTTCTGGTTTAGAGTGGGCATAGGGCTATTCTAGTAAAGGTATTCAAAACTTGAATGTTGCAATGGGAGGTTGAACATTATGAATAAAATTAACCCCTAACCTGTGCTGAAGAGGTATAGGAAACTTACTAAAGGCACAAGTACTAAATGTACTCTTTGACTAAATATGTAAGAATGAACTGAGGAGGTATTGGTTTTGTCCATCCATAACTCTTCAAAATCCTATCAAAGGCTTTTACATTTTTAAGTAGAAGTAGATTAGAATAAGTTTTGATCCCATTGTCTCTCCTAAAATAAATAACCTAATTCTGAACTCTGAAGCATGTTAACAGCTCTGATCTGTGACTCTTTTCTTGAACAAATGGGAAAGTCTCATTTCACATCACATCCCTGAATTCTTTTTTTCCAGCTGACAATGATTTCACTTAGAGGGTGTGTCTGAACTCCAAAAGCTAGCTTTGAGAAGGAGAAGATAACTTCTTCTTGTAGAATAAATTATGTTTCATTCTTCATCCATTTCCAAATTCCAGTGGCAGACACACATTTCAAAAGGATCATAGTTTTGGCCAGAGAAGCATCCAAAATCCCTTCACAGAGAGGTCACAGGTCTATCCCTCACAGCTGGACCCTAACTCTAGCTTTTTTTTTTTTTGATGATATGCCATCTCACTTTCAAGTAAGGAGGTGGCATGCCTACAAACACCTTCTACTAGACCTAGTGATTCACTGCTAATTTGATGATTGAAGGGTATTTGCTGTTGCTTACATTAAAGAATGAAGAATAGGTTTATGAATAAAAGCTACAAAGTTCATGAATTCTCTTGCCTGATGGCATCCTGTTTAAGTATTTTTTCTGTTTTGGAGCGTGTGTATGCATGCACATATGTATAGGTACATATATACGGTTGTGGAGGATTTTTCTATTGTTTAAGAAATTATTCTTTTGCATATTATCCACATATTCTACTGTTTAAGCAATAAAAATTGTTTAGCATCTGGTACAAATATCTTGTACCATGTCTTGCCTACAATCTTGTAACAGCTTGGTTAATACGTTCCTACACTGTTCAAAGCACTGAAGTATACTCTTTTCATATTTAAGAAATAGTAGAACTTTAAAAGATGGAATCATGTGAAGCTGACAAAAAACTTGGAATCTCATGATTTGGAGAACTAGACATGAAGTTCTATACCTAGAATAAGGAAGGTCGATATGTAGGGCAAAGAATGCCGATTACATATGAAACATGAAGGACTGTATTTTAAAAAGCAATAAGTAGCTCAGAAAATTTTTTGAAATGGTGAATAATCAAATTAACTTAACTCAATGATACATTGCAGAGGCTTAAAGAGAAATTATATGTTTGGGCCAGTATGAAAAGTAGCATAAGGACTCTTCTGTGAACTCACAGAAATTTTGGATCTATGATCACTTAAATATGACCAAGTAAAGTGGCAAGGTTGTTTTCCTTTATTTATACATTGCAGTGACCTTTGCTGGAGTCATATTGATCTAGTGGAAACAAATATAATAAGAAATTGGAGGTGATTCAGAAAGCAACTAGACTGATATAAGTATTATGAAAACCATGAATTGTAGATTAAGCAATAAAAAGGTTGAATCCAGACAGTATGGTTAAAATAAATTAGTTTAAAATAGATAAAGATATAAACAAAGGTTCTTATTCTCAATCCTTTTTCTGAAGTCAGAGAGAATTGGGCAATAGCTAAATAGGAGAGGCCCTCGTGCTACTTCCAGTAATGAGTTGTAAAATTTTTCCAGTGCCAGACTCTTTCCTCATCTTACTTCCACTACATCATCAACTCAAAATATTTACAAACAAAAATAAGTAATTTTGAATGTGATCTAAACTGAACCTCAAAGCTACAAGACCTTGTAACTGAAATGTTTGTCCTTACCAGCTCATGAACTTAATGCACTTGCTATACTCTTCTTGCCACGTTTTCCAGCAAAGCAGTATACTGACACGTTACAAAAGAAGTCTTGGTTCAAGCAGTAGCTGTTTGCATATTTCTGCATGTTTTTAGTATACTGCCCTGACATATCTACCACCGAAATGTCTAAAACTAAAAAGGGTACCTTCCTTCAAAATACATATACTAACATTTGTACTCTGTTGTTTGGGTTCCATTGGCTCTGATGTAATTCCTTCAGTATCTGTAACTTAGCATTAATTTCAGGCTAAATTTCTGGAAGTTTTCAATAGGCGTATGCCAGTCAAGACAAATTGGGGTGATGGTACTCCCTTAGTGAGCAGCTTTCTGAGTAAATTTATTCATAGTACGAAATAATGTTTGGACCAAGGTCAGGAAATCTAAATCTCCACAGGAATAGCTGTGTGCAGACAGCTGAGGAAATAATTATATCTGAATTTAAAAAAAAAAAAAAAAAGTGGAGTGAGGTCAATAATTATTTCAGTTCTTTAACCCTAGAGAATTATTGCAGGCCCGGATAATGCTGGAAACTCATTAAAGGCCTAAAGGATTTCACTCCCATCTGAATTTCTGTTTGGAAATAACAACAGTGATGTTGTAGCAAATATGCCCTGGAGTTCACCATTCTGTACATACTAGATCCAACAATGTTATAATTGTGTGGGCAGAGAGGTAAAAAGTGCCAATAACACAGACGGAAATGTGGGTGCCAATGAGCAGGGCTTGCCTAGGAAGCCGAAGGAGATAACAGAGTTGAAAAATGTGGGTTCAATGGTCATGGAGCATATAATGAGTTCATTTTACATATGCGCACACACATACACACACAGAGCATTTATTACCCAAGGATTTCTGAATACTTTGAAAAAGAAGAGCTTCCGTCATCAGCTTGTCCAGAGCCCAGGAGCTGTGGTTACCAGGCTTCCTAAGAAGAGCAGAAGGGCTTTGCAGGACTCCCGGCACTTCCAAGAAAGAGCCTTCTTCCACTGCCTCTGCTGTTGCAAACCAGCAAACAAAAACCCCAAACAAAGCCTAGGAGGATTTGTTTTTGAAACTTTTTCTGAGCCCTAACTATAAAGAAACTGACATGCAGCCAGTAAAAGTACAGCTCTAATTTGTAAAGGAAGTAATCAGTACAAACGAAGAGCTGATAAAAAGAAATTACCATCATAAGGGAGAAGGCACAAACGAAGAAATGAAAATTCCTGGAATGTCTCCAAGAGAGTTTGGTTCTCATGTTATTTTACTTATTAGACACAATTAGGAGAGATTTGTCTGTTGCTATGAGTCTCTTAGATTAGATTAGAAGAGTAAAAAGTTTTAATGTGTTGGCCTTTTCCTGCCCCTGGGGGGAAAAAACCCCCATGAGAATGCTAATGATGGGTAGAATCTCCAAAAGGTTTCAAATTAGCTGTTTGCTCTCTGTTCACTCCCTTCTAGTTCCCCTTTTCTCCAGTATGTTTGCATGTGTACCAGATCTGTGAAAGTGGCAGGAAGTCTATGAGAAATCATGAATTCTCATGAGATGCCATTAACTCCTTGATTTCTGGTAATATTCGTACCTCTGTTTGCAAAAGGAAGTGGAAGTAGTTTGTAAAGGAAGTAGAAATGAGGCCCTTTTAACAGCAACTAAATCATATTGACTGTCCTGTTACACCCACACATCACTAAGTGCTCTTAAAGGCTGTAATCTACAATGACAAAGACGGAAAATAGACCATTCACTTGAAGAATTGAAGTGGCCTTGACTTCCTTTGGCAATGTTTTCTTGACAGTGTGCTAGATTAGCAACAGCAAATCAGTATCAAAGATATAGACAGGTGTCCTGCATTTGTTTTACATAGTAAAATTTCCTGCAGGGACCTTCACTGAAGACACTTAAGAGTTTGTGAGCACCCAAGTATTAACATTTGCAGAAAATTTTGCCTAAAGGGCAAGTTACCGGTTGTCAATTATCCTTTATCTTGGAAGCAGAAGCCAGAACTCTGCAACTGTGGGAAAGGAAAGCTCCAAGAATTGTCAGAATTAGATGAAAGGTCTTGCTAATGTAGCAAGAACACCTTGAAACTAATATGAGCTCAGATTAACAACCAGCAGTGTAACAAAGCCAGGTCTGGAGTTATGAGCTGTAGCTATTCAATGCCAGCAGAGATCAGGCAAGGGAATTCTGCATCAGCTGTTAATTGCGCATGCAGAGGTATTAGTGAGAAACAAATCTCTGCAGTAGCTTAGCCAGGACAAAAGGAAGCGATAGCAAGGACCTCTGCATCAGCAGAATTATGATATTCCCTTACAATGTTACTGAATATAAGCATGGAAAAGGAGAAAAGATAGCTCCAATGATGTATTAAAACAACCCAGAATCCTAATAATAATGAAGTCTTGTCTTCCCCCACACCAAGGTGTTTCACATTTTTTTTGTGATTTCTTACAGGGTGTTTTCTTTTAATGTGAGTTTAATCTGGAGAAGCTGTTTATTGTTTAACAGCCATATATTACCTTGATGCAGTGAAAATCTCATGGTTGCCAAGGCTTCTGGCCTCACTGCAGTGATAGTTTCACCAGTAGAGTTTGGTGTTTCAGATGTGACCTGAGCAGCAGCGAGTTGTCCTTCTGACACCAATCCATTCCTCGGAGCTTCCCAGTGGAGCTCGTCCTGCCCCGCTTGAGGCTGTCTGTACTTCTGCCCTTGGCAGGTCTTCTCTGCAGGCTCCAGAGATCAGTGAGGCTTCAGGCTTGATTGAATCACACAACATCCAGGGGGAGAGACCTTTCTGTGTGCAGCCAGGATATTTTCAACAAAACCTGAGTTATATAGGTGAAAAATTACCATTTTGTACTTAGCTACAGGTAATCTAGATTCAGACATGGCTAGTCATCTGTCAGCCTCTGAAAGTGTAAATTATATCCAACTAACTTACAAATGCTTTGTGAAAGAGCATAGACTGGCATCACCATGTCTGTTGTTAAGCAGCTCTGCGAGAGCAGGATTTCAGCAAACAGAGAAGAAATAGCTTTACATTCTTTCTATTCATCCCAGAAGCTACAGGAACTATTTTTTCTCTTTTGAAAACATGTAGTAGCTTTGTTAAGCTACCTATAACAAAATGCTGATTTTTCCTTTTCTGTCTTTTTTTGTTGGTTTGTTTGTTTTTTTTTTTTTTTTTTTTTTTTTTTGTTGTTTTTTGTTTTTTGTTTGGTTTTGTTTGTTGTTTTTTTTTAATAGACATGGCCAAGTAAGCATCATTGAAAGACTTTTTTAAAGCACATACTCAGGAGGAAGCTGTACATCATTTGGGATTTAACATGTCTTCTGGTTTACCCAGAGTCTGCCTTGGTCTGTTCTTTGAGATTTTTTGAGAGCTGCCTGTGCAATTGATGGGACTCATGCATCTCTCATGGCACCCAATCTGAAATACTAGCAAAATGCTGATAAACTGGCTTTGTTGTCATTTCATATCAACACATTCTTAGGAGGGAGAAATAAAGTATAAGGTAGAAAAAAACCAACAACGGTATTTTCAAATGAAAGACTCAGTCCTGGTTCCTATCTTGTCTGTTATGTCCTTGTCAGTTGGCACAAAGCAACAGAAGAAATATCAGAAGATCTAGTTGCCAGGGATATCCCCAATTACAACCTTCAGATGCATTAAGCAGCAGTATGTCATACACATTTTCTCAGCCCTCCTCTAGTTCTGAGCTCTGGCAGCTGGGGTACAATAGCTTCAGCTGCTTCTTCTCTCAGGAGAACTCTTGACAGCCAGCATCACCTTTACGTGTCATTTCAAATTGAATAACATTTTATCTATGTGACAATTTACACCTTAGTTGTCAACATGTGAGGAAAGTTAAAAGATGGTGACTACCTCACAGAATTAGGTCTCCAATTGCATATGGAGTTTTAATTCCCTCTGCTGTTACTGCATATTTCTGATTCTTTGTGAAGTTGCAAAGGAGATGATGCCAACGCACTTTTCTTCACTCTTCCAGAATCAGTTTTTTAGCAGCTGGAATACTGTAGAGGAAAAACATTGTTGTGGTTTAACCCTAGCCAGCAACTAAGCACCACACAGCTGCTCACTCACTCCCCCACCCCAGTGGGATGGGGGAGAGAATCGGAAGGGCAAAAGTAAGAAAATTCATGGGTTGAGATACGAACAGCTTAATAATTAAAATAAAATAATAATAATAATAATAATAAATTGTAATGAAAAGGAAAACAATGAGAGAGAGAGAGAGAAGTGAAACCCAGGGGGAAAGAAAGTGATACGACTGCTCACTAGCCACCAACTGACGCCCCACCAGTCCCTGAGCTACGATTGCTGGCCCCCCCAGCCAAGTCCCCACAGTTAATATACTGAGTATGACATCATATGGTATGGAATATCCCTTTGGTCAGTTGGGGTCACCTGTCCCGGCTATGCCCTCACCCAACTTCTTGTACACCTGGCAGAACATGGGAGGCTAGAAAAGTCCTTGACTAGTGCAAGCACTACTTACCAAACCTAAAAAAAATCAGTGTGTTATCAACATTATTCTCATACTAAATCCAAAACACACCACTATACCAGCTACTAGAAAGAAAATTAACTCTATCCCAGCCAAAACCAGGACACATATACTAAGAAACACCATAAATAAATAAAAGTAGATAAAAATACTGTTTTAGCTTCTATGGACTCAACAGTGCGTATTGGATAGCTGTGCATACTTCTGTACATAATGGCCAACTGAATCTAATCTAATACAGCAAATGAGTCTAGTTGTAGAACAAATCCTGCTGTCCTAATAACATATAGAGACACTAATAGAGTTTCCACTTGTGAAATTGCTTTTTCAAAAAGCATATGGTTCAATTTGGCTCTACAGCTTTTATTCCTTTAAGTGTCACCAATTTGCTGAAAATATTATTATTACTTATAATTTATTTATTACCTCCCTCAAAAATTCCTAACAATATTTTTTGAACTCTGCCAGTACATTTAGAAACACTACTGAGCCTAGCAATTGACAAAATTTTGTCATAATAAGTTGGATGGTTGCTGCCTGTGGTTTTAACATAGCAGCAATGTCATTATTTTGTCTTATAACTTTAAGAGAAAATTGGCCTCTTTGCCAAATCGCAAAGCCCATATAGTTATGCAGACAATATGTTTTATGCAATAATACATATAGAAATTATATTAAAAGAGTGCTCAATTTGCAGTGTCAAATCAGCAAATATTAGAGTCTGCTAGAATTAAGCTGTCCAAATGAGGCAATGTTTTGGCAGGGAAGATTCCTGTGTCCTGGTCTAATCTGATGCTTACACACTGGAAAGAAAATGATCATTTCTTTTCTTGAAGCTTTCTGCTCTGCTTGCTCTGTACCCTGGACACTTTTCATGACCATATAGTTAAAGACTGAGTAATAATTTGAAATTCGTGAAAATAATTTTATTCATAATAGAAGTTTTTACTCTAACACTTCCAAACTTGTGTGTGCTTCTTGCCAAGATTAATTCCTTTACATTTTTTTTTTTAGGAAAAAGAGCATCTTATGTTAAAATTCTTATACCCACAACAGATGTACTAATCACCTGAACTAAAGACTATTTAATAGTAGTAGGGACTGACTATTTTCTACGGGCAGGTCTCTGTGGATGGGTACAGAGTCCTGAGTACTTCCGTTAAGCCTGCTGGCTGACTGAAAGCCAGCTCGCTTTCCTCCAGAAACCCAACAGCTATGTGGGAATACTGCTAAACTCTCTTTTGCTCAGCTGTCCAGACCAGTTCAGAAGCTCCCAGCACACACTGGTGTAATATGTGCCTTGTGGACTCCTCCTGACCTCTGGGAACCAGGAGAGGGAGACAATCTAAATATCTGGGCAGTGGGGTACAAAACCAGGACAGAGACAGCTGCTGAATTTAGGGAATCGGACATTTTGTGTTGAACTTTTAGCTTTGAGGGAAGCAATGTGAGAATTTCACAGGCAGCAAATCATGTGCGTATATCTGCCATGAAGTCTAACTATGGTATAGGGCCATGAATGGAAATGGTAGAATTGTTAATAATGAAGCAGAAAAGTCATGAGTCTCTTGTATCTGTGTTTTATATATCATCTGCTTTTGGAACAAGGCAGGCTGATGTGTTTGCAGTATAGTAAAAACTTGAAGCTAGGATTCCTGGTCCCTCCCGGCATCCAGATCTCCCAGCACTTTAAGGAGACTGCAGCAAAAGGGGAAACTAACCTTGTCAGCCAAGGAGAAGATCGAGGAGGCGGAAGGGAGCTAGTCCATGTTGGAACAGCACCAAAACCCCATTCCTCAATGCCTCACAAACTTAAAGCTCTTGTTATAAAAAGGTAAAGAGTTTTTCATCTTTTGCAAATCAATCATAATTACAGTGTGTGAAGAAAACAGAGCTGCTATACGCTGAATCTGATCTCAGTGTGACTCCGAGCTGGGAAAGAGCCCGCTGCAGCTGTTCCACTGCATTAGAGCCATCAGCTTCACCTCATTAGGAGAAGCATTCACCTTCCTATGAGATCCCTGCTGCATAACCTCCTGACCTGCCACTGAGACAGACATGGTATGAGCAGTGTCACTTAACCCCTTGTGTACCCAGCTGCACTCAAATGTAGGGAAAAGAAAGACATAGAAACAGCTACAAGAACAGCTTCTTGGCAGTACTGGTGTCTAGGTACAAGAAAAATATAACTTTATCTATGAAAATATTCGTGATGCCACTGTGTGCCTCTCTTTCTGACAGACCAGCATCTGGTGAAGCACCATGTGGTACACCAGCAAACACGGAGCAGTCACTCTGGCAGAGAGTGTTAAGAAAAGAAAGAACAAATTTAACTATTTAGTCACCTCAGAGCAATCTAAGGTAGCCTAATGTTCCTCTTAGATTAAAATCCATTTTGTATTTTGTGAGGGAAGATAAGAACATGCAGTGCCTCCTAATATTTAATTAGACACCATCTTCATCAGTCACATTTGATTTTCTTTATTGTACATAGTTTTTGTTAGCAATTTTCCTTTCCGAAACAAATGTACAAACACAGTGTGTGTTTAGTATCAACATAAGGTGTATGAATTGCTCTGAACTTTAAAAGCTTTTGTCTAAAAATCTTCAAGAATTGCAGTTAGAAATATATGCACATGCTTAGTCATAGAGATGAGTTCTGATGTACACCTCAGGACCGTTAAAAAACATAAATTGTATTCATAAATGTCTGGAAATTGTATGAAGAAGGCTGGATTTCAACAAAGGTGACATCATCTTTTATGGAGTTCATAGGTTGAGGGGGGTTGTCGTTTTTTGTGTTATTTTTTTAAAGGAATATTTGACCTCTTATGAACTTTACTAGGCTAGTGTTTATAGACTGGTGGAACTGCCTTTATTCTCAAATACTTTATTATTTTTAGGACTCTTTGTGAAAAAGAGTAATATGATCAGGGTCCGACTCTCCTTTCATGTTATACAAGCTTTGCAAAGGAGCAACCCCCCGGACTCCAAAGTCACTCTGTTAAGGAAACGAGACTCTTCAAAAGGCTCTGAGCTTCCCTGGTGTTCAGTTCACTTGCTACATTTGAACATGAACATGTTGCAACAAAACAAACATACGTTTTGGTGTCCCCTGTTCACAAAAGGGCAGAGAAGGAAGGTTATAGAAGAAATTGGGTGATGGAGTTCACCAGGCTCTTTTATCTCTGAACATGTGCCACCCACCGTTAGGTCTGAGAGCAACAAAGGTAGAGCCATGTCCTCTTTCCCCACAGGGCATTACAGGAGCTTTGATCCCTTTCCCATAACTGGCTGGAATTGGGATCTGCACCTCACTAAAATTCTTTGCTGCTGTAAGCACAGCAGGAAATCTCATTCCTATTGCCAAGCCTTCCCCTTTTAGGAAATGAGGGTGCCACTGGAAAAGGAACAGCTATAGGCTGCAAGAGTGGGTATGTTGCACTGTTACCAGGAGGCAATGGACCCAAATGGAGCCAGAGCACAGGACTGGATTTGTCCAGGTGCATAATTCCTACAAGGCATTTTATAAACTGCATAGAAGGGTCAGGTAGTGGTGTGTCTGTATATGTCTTGTGGGGCAGTGAAAAACAAGGTGTCCATAATTTAGAAGTAAAAACTAAAGGAAAAGCTGGGACTGTGACAAAGCGAAGCAGTTTCAAGCAATCTTATCAGAGGAAAAAATCCTATTATATAAGTTTTGATTTAAGTACTTGTTATTTTGGGTCTTTTCCTAGTGGTCATAAACTCTGCATATATCCTCTGGTCTGTGCTATTAGAAAGGAACATACTTCCTTCTCATCTATCCCATAGGAATGGACAGGGGAGGGGAGGTGGGGTGGCTGCTTGCTCGGATCCCACAGAATAAATTCTGGCTGAATTTGCCACAGCCTTCTGTGAGCTCTGAGACTGGTCCCATTGCCAGTAATCAGTCTGAGAGGATCAGGAGCACAGCCCAACCAAAAAGTGGGATGGTTTTGTAGGATAACTCGAGCTCTCCAAATGTGTTCTGTTCCTTTCATTTAATGATGTTATGAAAATCAGAAAGTATCCAAAAGGCAGTTTCCATATTAAAGAAGTATCTGATAAGATGGAGCAAATCAGAACACCCAAGAGAGCTAGTCAAGCACGAACTTGGGTAACAAAGTCTACATCTCCATACACACTTTGATCTGGAGCAGCAGCATAGAGATCCTCCATGTTAATTCCCTTTGCAAACCTTTTTTGGTACACACTAGGTAGATTCCTTCTAAATCAACCCAAACTGGATGTTCTGCTCTGCACTAAATGTTTTCCAACCCTTAACAGGTTACTTAGTATCCAAGCCAAAGGACATGTGCACAGCTTTGATGATGCAGGCAGGGGGATTTTTTTTTTTTTCTAGACCGAAATAAAACCCCAGAACTGCACCGACCAAAAATACAGCAGCCTCAGCACTGATTCATTCTTTTCGGGCCGAATTGCTTGCTAACGTGGACACACTGTGAGTAAACCACCAGCAGCCTTCTCTCACGCAGATCTCTGCAGCAGAATTTGGTGCTATTAATGTTTATATCCCCCTTCTTACACACATTTTTCCAGTGATGGCTAATGAAGTAGACCATCCTTGACAGCAAGAATGCATGAGAACATGTTGGAAAACAGTGTATGCACTTTATGCTACATGAGAGGATACGGAACAAGGTGACATTTTTGGAAACTGAATTTCAAAACTGTGGGAATAACACAGACCATCTGTGTAGTCACTTTTTTTTTTTTTTTCCTGCTAAAAACATGAAATTTACAAACAGGAAAAAGTTATCTGGCCCAGCATGTCTGGTTTTTCTGGTTTACCTTAATCCCACTTTTCTGTCTTTTCTCTCTATGACTTGAGCCCTTTCATGCTCCAGAAGGAAATCTGAGGCTCTCTTGAACTCATTTACACTTCTTGGCCTCAGCATTCCCTTCGATTATTTATTCCATATGTTCAGAGCCCTTTCAATGAAACAGTTCTTCCTGAGTTTCCTTGGTTTAGTTTATGTTGCCACCAGCTTTTGACTTCTCTATGTGAGAAATCTGGCAGATTAAAAATGCTGGGTTTTGCAAATGTAAAGCATTTAATATCTACCAACACCATGTGGATTTTTTTGTAATTAAAGCAGGGGAAATGGTAACAGCGATAATGTGGAATCTTAACAATATTTTTAGTTATTTTTTTCAAAGAAGGGCAGTGAAGAACTAGAAACACAAAGCTCTGACATTTTTAAAAATTCCTATCATTTCCTGAATTACCATGTGTCAGTGTCATCATGAGGAAATTCAGATTTCTAAAAATCCGATGTCTAAGTCTGGGCACACCACAGTGAGTTTCCTTGGCTAAAGGACAGAACAGTTTACAGGACCCATTGTGGACATATTTTGCTAGGAAATTAATTGCCCTATAGGTGCTAATGTGCTTCCATTGCTTGCAAAAGAAACCTATGGAGTCTTATTCGGAGTTAGATACCTAATTCTAGATGACTTAATTACAGCTGATGAATTCCACACCATGTGTCCACCACTCCACAATAAATATAAGGTAATTTGAAATAATAGGATTGAGACATGTAGGTTTTCATTGTGACTCCCCATTCATTACCTTATCCACTGGACCACTAAGCCAGAAAATATAACTGCTGTAAAAGCAACAACTGAAGAAGCTTCAGTTTCAGTTTCATTAAATATTGCTGAAGAAGTCAGGCGTGTGACTTCTCCCTGCTGGGTAACATGGTGATTCTAAATCTGAAGATGTGAAGCCACTGACTGAGAAATGTGGCTGACAAGAAGAGCAAACAGCTGTTAGCTCATAAATATTTTGAGACCATTGCAAAAAGAAGGTATGAGTCCTCAGAAAATTCTGTGACTGCTTGAAGGGCTCAGATGCTGAGCTCTGTGTGGGATGAAGGGTTTTGTTAGGAATGTCAGACTCAGGACAAGACATCACTTTCAGCAAAGGATGTGGAAGGCAGGAAAAGCAAAAAGACAAACTGCCCTTCTCAATATGCCGATGTAGCTAGTGACTTGGGGACCCAAAATTACATTACAAAGTAAGAATTCTTGAAATATCACTCACATAGAGTATTGTAATTGCCCTTTCTCCTGGGTAGGGAGCCCCTAGACCCAGAAGGAGAGTAGGACGAGAAGAAGCATTTTGCAGTCACAGTAAGTATGGAGCACGTCTCAGGTTCATATCCCATACTTTGTTCCAAATATTTTTGCATTTGTCATTTTCTGTCCTTAACATTATTCTGTCAGTCCTACTAATAAGCTTGCTCATTTATGTCTGTATTTTGGGAAAAACCTGATAAATATAAAAACCTTGCATGACCATTTCCACTGAATCCAATAAGTTTGGTTGTATGAGTTGATTTCCAAAGGATTTAGGAATGCACTTATTGTGACTCCACACACATATGGATGTGTGGAGTATCATGTACCTCTGCTATCCCAGGAGAATGAGTAATTAATTTGTAATGAGTGGTGGGAGGCTGGAGGTAGACCAGTTTGTCAGATTGCTGCTGGGCTGCCTCTCAGTCACACTGGCAAAACACCTCACCAGGGCAGGACGGAGTTTTGGCTTGGTCTAATTCTACTTTTTCATTGCATTTTCCACAGATGTCTTCTGAGACAAGCTTTGTCCTCTCCTTATGCTCAGCACTGTAAGCTAGAAAGGTCTGAGGAAACTGTATCATTCTCATGAGTGTGATCCAACTCTCCTTTATGCTCTGCAGTGTCACTTAGGTCCAGAATAGACAGAAATTAAACACTGCTGGAGAAATATTTGCAGGACTGGCTTAAAATTTATGTAAGTAATGTACTATAAAATATGTATTTTAACATTTGGTCTATTTACCACTTAGGCCAAGAAATATATAATAAAAAAAATTGGCTCACTTAAACACTCGGAGTTTGCCAAAATACAAGCCTATTTCATGTCCAAAAGTATGGACACCCTTGGGGAGCTAGGTAAGTGTGCATAAATCAAAATGAGAGACCATTATTGCAGAGAAAACAGTGGCAAGAAACACTGTGCATACAACTGGGACATTTCTTGGCAGGTATTATATTTAAAAACAATGCTTTCAGTTGAGAAATGTATGTTTTAGGCTATTGGCCCTGCGGACTACATCTAACATAAGTGATATATTATTAAACTAAATATCTGCTTTATTGGACTGTAAAGTTTGTTCAGAAAACAGTTCAAACTGAGCATGATTCTTTTCCTTGCTTGTGACTAACTTTAGTTTCACATGCCAGCACAGTCATGGAGGCCAATATTTAATGTGATATTTTGATATTTTCATAGAGAAGGGAAACTATATGTAATTTAGGTGATTTCTTAGTTTCTACTGCAAGTGGTAAAAAAACCCCAAACTATTATCTTTTTGGTTTTGATTTTGTTTTTGTTTTTGTGGGTATGTTTGCCAGATTACTGCAAAGCATATGTGCTATGGAGGGAAAAACTTCACAGCTTGAAAAAAGGCAGCATATGAGTGGGTTTTATTCCCCCCTCAAAAGTAAACAGTTTTCACAATTAACCCCACTGCTCTGTTTATACATCAAATAAAATGTGGAGAGTACACACAGTTGTTCTCATTAATTTTTCATAAGCAATAGCAACTTAAAAAATTACTCCATGGTTTACCAGTTCTTGAATTCAATGGGAAACATATGCAGAAACAGACTTTCAGTCTTGGTTTATGACAAAAGAGGTGGGAAGCCATGGAATAAATATGTTCAGATTTATCTGTTGTATTAGAGTTTCTGTCTCTCTTTCTTGTTGTTCCCTGACAATACAGACCCATAAAACATATCATGCTTCCAAGCTGCCTTTTCTACTTCATACTAATCAGCACATACGCTACAAGGTGGAGAAGCTCAGTAGGAAAAAAACATACATAAAATATTCTACTGCTACCTCATGGCTATAGAAACAAACAAGCCCTCACAGGATATCTTGGCATTCAATATGTTGTTATAGCCAAGAATTTGCACATATTAAGGCCTTCTTTAGGAAATGCCTTGCCTGCAACCCCTTGTCAAAGGTATGTGGCTTTAGGTTGAACATAATGCAATGAATATAGGCATTTAAATGATCCTTTACCTGGGCATTTTTTTTTTTTTTTGTTTTCATTTCAGAAGGACAGAGAAACATATAATTTGGCTACTCTGAATAGGTGATTTTAAGGTACTGAAACTCACAGCTATTGGCTTTTAAAGAAGTAACACTGATGTCATAAGAAACTATGGGTAATAAGGTAACGTATAGGTAATAAGCTAAAGCTTGGATATGTAGTGCTGTGCACCTAAAGATAGATGCTCTTTACATCTTTATTTTACTGCTAAATAAGTGAGATGATTTTCAAAAATAGGACCCCGCTGTACTCAGTGATCATGAAATTCAGACCAACTGAGTTGCTCTGAAGCTTATATTGGGTTACATGTCTCTAAGAATGAGACTAACGGAAAAATTATAAAAGTCACCTGGGAATTCTGAAGTAGGAAGACTGAGAATTTTATCTAGATGTGGTGTTCCTGTGTCCCCACCACAAGACTGAATCTAGTAATTTCCAGAACCTCATTACTTAATTTTCGTTAGCCTTACAGAAGTGAGTCCTATTTAGCAGTAAATAACCATTTATTAGTCCATTCCGCTCCACCAATCTTCAAGATACATACACAGTGTTGCCTTGTGCAAAATTGGCATTTGCCAAAAGCTGCCACATGCAGTATCTGCAAGACTATTCAGTTTTTCATTTCAGATTAGCTGAGTCTAAATAGAAGTAATCAAGGACTGGCAAGTATTGCTAAACTATTTTTTTTCCAAGTGTATGCTAGTCTAACAAGCACTTTCCCTTGACTGTGCTCTTCCCTTCATGCCTGCTAATATAACCTGCCCTCAGTGCAGATCGAGTGTGTGTACAATCTTCCCATGGCATTGCCTTCCAAGGTTTGCACCCTTGGCTCTACTCAGCATCTGCTGATGTGAGTGGCAAAATGGGGTTTGACTGTAATGAGATGATACCAGAATTGAAGTTTAACCATTAAATCCTGAGAACAGGGAGACGCATATGGAGGAAGAATAGATGGGTAACAGGTAGAGTTGACACCTTCCTTGTCTTCTCTTATCTCAAGCAATGCAGCCAAAGTTTCCAGCCTTCCAGGAGGGGGATGTTCCTTACATGAGGCTCTAGCATGAGCCAGATTTTTCACCTTGCACAGAGCTCACACCATGCAAAGCTGGAGTGAAGCACAATTGCAAGAGATGTCTTGGCTCTGAGTGATGGCTGTACTAAATGAAGATCAAGTAAATAATATTTTTAGTTCAACTCTAACAGTTAAGACCCCTGCTATGACTTAAATTCTCCAGAAACACAGAGTTAAAACCAGCATTATTTGTAATGACAAAGAAAGTTTTCCAGCAAAAAGAAAATTAATCAGAAATGTATTTCTCATAATAGCAGTTTCTGAAGTAACAGAGGTTTTTAACTGTTTTCAGTTAAGCTCAGGCAAAAGACACAATGCAGCTCTTGCAGACCCTGGAAGAGTACCAAAGACCACATGAAAGTGAAAGATGAGTAGTATGTTTTAAAAACAGACTGCAGGAAGATGTGAATATATAGAAGAGCTACTAGGAAAAAGATAAAACATTTTACAGTTTAAGGAACTCAGTGTCTGATAGAGATCTAAGCAGGATCTGAAACTAAATCTTGGATAGACTCTTAGAAGAGTAAAAGCTAGACTTTGATGAAGCAATTAACATTTGTTAATATCTGTGTCAGCACAGACTGTCTTTAAAGTAGGTAGAAAGTGCTCTGATACACTGCACACAGTGACAAATTCAAAATACCACTATAGGACAGAGGCAGAAAGATCTGAGAAGTTCAAAGATGGAATCCAGAAAATCCTGTCCAAAGAGCTGCATGCACAAACCAAGACAACTTCTGACATTTGGGAAACAATGAAAAATTACATCAATTTGCCGGAACAAGTGAGCAGCTGAGTCAAGACAAAGACATTGGCACCAGCATTGCTACCTCAGAGGAATTACCCATAGAAAAAGAAGGCGGTGTTGCAGTGAGTGATGACTGATCCCTCAACCTGAAACAACTCATGTATCTGTAACTTTAAGTTGTAGATCATACACAAGCTATCACAGTTCAAAAAATGGGGCCTTAACATTGTAAGGAAAACAATGGGGAAGAGAAAGGAAACTAATTAAACCTAAAAAAAACTGTGTTCAAACTTATAATGTATTTGAACATTTTTTTATCCCCCCTCCCCCCCCCCCCCCGGATAAAAATGTAACATTTGAAAATAGAGTTTTGGAAGAGATATGGAGGCTTCAGATATGCACTCCAGTGCCTGGACAGGGAAGCAAAGTTGAAAGATAGAATATCAATATCAGTCCAGTAAAAATCTTGTTTGATCTCAGATGAAATCTGGAAAATGACTTCTAGAGGTAAAGTTGAATGTCAGACACAATAGAAAACACCTAAAGTGACTAGCCAGAGATGTCAGGGACAGTGCATTGTGAAACCTTATTATCACTGTAGTGGGTTGTTCTCAGAACTGGGTGAGATTTTGTGTAGTAAAACCTCAGGTCTTAATGGAAAATATGTGGAAAAGAGCACATGAGACTTAGATGGAGGTAAAAGAAACGTAAGAAAAGGGACAGAGATATTTTAGAGTGTCCTCAGAGGAACATTAGGGAAACTTTTATTTCATATGCCAAAATGCAGGTCAAGTCAAGAGAAAAAGCACATTTTGGTAGTAAATTGGGACTATATTAATTTATTTTGCCTGTGCAAAATTGCCCTGGACAATGATCCCTATTTTTATTACATGACCTTACTGAAAAATAACATATCTTAATGCAGGCTTATGTGTAACATATTAACTTTTCCTAAGGTGACAGGCTTTACATAATAATGAAAATTATTCAGTGAATCTAAGTTTGCAATGAAGTACAAATTTAAAATATTTCAGCTTCATAAAATGGGTACTGATAAAAGCTTTTGAACCGGAGTCTAATACACGATACAGTTAAAATACAAAATGGCTCTACTGGTGCCCAGCTGGCATGTACCCTTGACATTTCATTTCAACTTAAAAGTGAAAACAAGAACTCCTGCACTCCTGGACACTGATGTCAGGATCATCAGGAATTTCTAACAGACAAAAAAAGCAAAATAAGAAGAAAATCAACGTGATTTAATGTCTCAGGTGCTACCATCACCTCCAGAAAATTATGCAATGCCTGTCTATAACAGCAAATATGGTTTACAAAGAGCAGGGATGTTGCAAGATGTGGCTTATGCTCATTTTAGGTTGACTCTTCTGGTGGACACAAGTTATGGAGCTATTTTCAAGTCTTAGACAATAGGAATATAAAGGACATTATGTGCGTCATTTGCCCAGGAAGGTCTGAGATGGGCAAGAGCTTAAACAGGCAGAGACAGATGGTCACCCATCACAACTAGGATAACGTGTTCACCATTTTCTGATGGTAAAGGTGCCTGTATTTCAGGGTAGATGTACCTGACAACATTGCTTCCCTCAGAGTCTAACTGAACACCTTTAAGCAGTGTTAACGCATTAATAATAAATATTTGGAATACTGTGTGGTGTTAACAGTATTAATCCTTGTAAGTGGCACAGGCTGTTCAGAGAATGATATGCAATAGGGAAAAGAATTCTTCATAAAAACTTTCTACCAGCAGCTTCTGCTTTCACAGATGTACATTGCTGGCCCTAACTTCAGCCATCTGAATTTCACTCTTTGTGATTTTTAATTTAAATAAAACCCAGTCATCTGCGCCATCTTGTTTATAGCAAGACCTTGCTAAGTGTCTAGAAAACAGCTCAGTAAGAGATCCTTCTGTTAGATGTACGTTATATACACATGGGTAGTTCTCCTTCAAGCTCCACAATTTAATTTACTCCACACTACAGTAATTCAATCTGATCACCATTCAGTTACAGTGCTTGTCAGCGTACCATTGACAGTATTTCCATGTTTGTCAGAACTCCTGCTAATCTAGTGACATAATGCTTCACAGATTTACTGAGAATGCTTGTTCAATATGACTTGAGTGACTGTACCTATGGGAATGCTTGAAAAAATTATAAACTCTGCACATTTTTCTGTTTAATTCAGGCTGGATTTGTTCTCCCTTGATTATTTATCTTAATTCCTAAGGTATTTGGAAAGCAAGGATTTGTTTTAGGATCACACATCTCTGTTATGGTAATGTTGTTAATCTTATTTTATGAAAGCTGTGAAGAATCACTCAGGCAATCGCTAGAATTGTTCATGTGTTTATCTTTGATCTGTTACTCTATCGGTAAATATTGAGTTGCTTATTAGTACTCATAAATCATAGAACTGCCAATCATTTCTGTTAAAAAATAGAATAGGACCCAGTGGTACCATTAATCTAAATTTTACACTTGGTTTTCAGGGATTCGTTGTGTCTGTCACGGTTTTAGCTGGGATAGTTGATTTTCTTCACTGTAGCTAGCATAGTGCTGTGTTTTAGACTTGGTATGTAAATAATGTTGATAACACCCTGGTGTTTTAGTTGTTGCTGGGTAGTGTTTACACTAGTCAAGGACTTTCTAGCTTCCCATGCTCTGCCAGGTGCACAAGAAGCCGGGAGGGGAGGGGATACAACCAGGAGAGCTGATTCAAATTGGCCAAAGGGTATTCCATATCATGTGACATCATGCCCAGTATATTAACTGGGGGAAATTGGCCGGGGGAGGCAGCGATCGCGGCTCGGGGACCGGCAGCGTCGGTCGGCGGGTGGTGAGGGGTTGCAGCACTTGTTGTTTAGTTTTGGGGGTTTTTTTGGTTTTTTTTTTTTTCCTCTTATTCCAGTGTTTCATCTCTCTCTCGCTCATTATTTTCCTTTTCATTATATTAGTATTATTGCTGTTTTATTCTAATTATTAAACTGTTCTTATCTCAACCCACGAGTTTTCTTACTTTGGCCCTTCCGATTCTCTCCCCCATCCCACAAGGGTGGGGGAGTGAGCGAGCGGCTGTGTGGTGCTTAGTTGCTGACCGGGGCTAAACCACAACATGTCTCAGCTTGTCACTAAGGCAGCATGCATGGCTCTTGGAAGTGGATTTGCTTCACCTTTCCTGCCATCTTCACCGGTCCAATAAGCATATTTCCAGCCCACAAAACACTCTGTTGCAATATTTATAGAGATCTCCAAATTCATGCAATCTGTTTTCTGCAATTGTGCATGTAATTATGAAGTTCAAAGAGTCCAGTAGTCTTACTAAAGAAATACATGCTTTTAAGCTGTGACAGTGATGTCCTTTTGGTAATTTTTTGTTGTGTCAATAGATTACATGTAACATAGAAAACGTATGGCTAAACTGTGCTTTTTCTTGGGGTGCATGATCACAGAGAGAAAGAAGAAATGCCACCATTATGCAACATGTTGTATATATACTTTTGGAGGAGTTGCATTAATCTTATATTTGAATCATCGATATAAAGTTTGTGTATGAGTGGGAGGGGAACCAAATCAAGCTAAAAGTCAACAGCTGTGTGTCTGTCAACTCAGAAAAACTGACTCGGGAAAAAATGGAAATATTATGATCTGGGAATGTCGGCACATATGGTAGCCACATGGTTAAAGAACATGAGCTAACATGTTTTATCAGGGTTTGCTAAGCAGTTTTTAGGGAGGGATTGTTCTCTCTTTCTGAACACCTCATGGTCCCTGCACCCTCATTTTGTTTGGGAAAGACAACTGCTCCAGTGACTGAATGGGGACATTGGTATTCAAATTACAGGAAGCAGTTTGTCCATTCTGTGAGAATTTCTGAGATCTAAACATTTTTCACGAAGTCAAAACCTGAAATTTCAAGTTGGGACAATTTAAATGTTTTTTTACAAATAAACATTATAAAATGTATTATTTTGTTGCAAATCTTCATTTTTACATTTTAAAATAATATATATTTTGGAACAGCTACACAGATTCATTAATATTAAACTATCAGACTTTTAAAATCTAGAAATATCAAAACTGGAGCCAATTTAATGTTTTTTTTAATTTTACACCTTTTTTCAAATTGAGTTTGGTTTTAGATATCTCATCAGTACAGCCTCAGATGATAAGCAAAAAACTATGACTAAATAAATTACGAAGAAATAGATCATTCAAAGTATTGTAAAATTAACATAGCCCCCTACCTTGAAGAAATTAACGAAGCAATTGAAATCATGAAGAATGCTAAAGCTTCTGGATCCAGCAGAGACATTTAAATTTGGAGGCATGAATCATATTTAAATATGGAGTTAATTATACAAATTCTTTAGCAACATATGGAAAACTGAATGGTAATTATAGTTCATTACTCTCTACATCAGTAAAGGCAACAATTCAGATTTGGCAGTTATCTCTCACATCAGCATACGTGGTGTCTGGCAGCCTAAGCAAACATAAGATTTCATCACTGGCTGCACAACTCCATCAGCTGTAAACTATCTAAGTAACTGTGTGATCTGAGGCACAAATAAAGTACAGCTGATGGACTATTTGCAGTGGCAGTGTAAACAGCACTGGATTTCTAGTACTGTCCTCAGTACATGGGTGAAACCATTGAATGTTGTCAGTAGAACTGCCTGCTACCATCTAATCTGTAATTCCAATCCAATCCTTAATCTAATCCAATCACAAATGACATTCAAGTGACCAAATTTAGATCTCTACAGTGTACAATCAGTCAATATAGTTGTTGGAGGGTAGGGTGATGTCTACCTAATCTGCTATAGACATAATTTTAAAGATATGATGAATAATCTTTCAGCTTCATTGACTACATTTACTAGACAAAGTTTTACTGTTAAAAGAACATAAAATGTACCTTTACAATGTCTGTCTTTGGTCATCATACACAGATTTTTGTATGCTTCTCCTGTTACCTGTAGTATGAAACAGAATGGTGTGACAGCTCAGCAACTATGCCCTATTAATGGGATCCAACATGGGATCTCAGTTCTGGTATGCAGATAGTTATCTGGAAACCTGATGGGCTTAACAGATGCAACAGAAATCCATGAGGTATGATCTGCTATGTGCTGAGGAATACATTTTAAAGAGCAGACAGGGGGAAACATGTCATTGACCAAGGCAGTTAACTTGGGGAATAGATAGATACAAAACCATGATGACAAAAAAGCAAATCAAGGATGCATATAGGAAACTGCAAGAAGAATCAGGAAGTAAAATTGGCAGCATACTGTTGCAAGCTATCATCTTATTTCATATCTTGTCAGTACATTTTCGAAAGATGCTTATTCATCAAGTAGCTGACAGATGGCATTAGCAGAGCTTGCACATCTTTTGGTCACGCATCAGGAAGAGTTTAGAAGCAAATCAGAATCAAACTTCAGACCAGGTTAAACACTTTAAAAACCTCTTGCTGTTGGGGTGCATACAAGAGATTTGCTATCAATAATATATATGGATCCCAGACAAATTTTACTTGTAGTTTTTATAATCCCTATTTGTTGTGGTTTAGCCCCGGTCAGCAACTAAGCACCACACAGCCGCTCGCTCACTCCCCCACCCTTCTGGGATGGGGGAGAGAATCGGAAGGGCCAAAGTAAGAAAACTCGTGGGTTGAGATAAGAACAGTTTAATAATTAGAATAAAACAGCAATAATACTAATATAATGAAAAGGAAAATAATGAGCGAGAGAGAGATGAAACACTGGAATAAGAGGAAAAAAAAAAAAACCAAAAAAAACCCCAAAACTAAACAACAAGTGCTGCAACCCC
This sequence comes from Morus bassanus, assembly GCA_031468815.1. NCBI lineage: Eukaryota > Metazoa > Chordata > Aves > Suliformes > Sulidae > Morus > Morus bassanus. Next base: position 41,621,579 of record CM062567.1, on the reverse strand, counting down.
TCACCACCCGCCGACCGACGCTGCCGGTCCCCGAGCCGCGATCGCTGCCTCCCCCGGCCAATTTCCCCCAGTTAATATACTGGGCATGATGTCACATGATATGGAATACCCTTTGGCCAATTTGAATCAGCTCTCCTGGTTGTATCCCCTCCCCTCCCGGCTTCTTGTGCACCTGGCAGAGCATGGGAAGCTAGAAAGTCCTTGACTAGTGTAAACACTACCCAGCAACAACTAAAACACCAGGGTGTTATCAACATTATTTACATACCAAGTCTAAAACACAGCACTATGCTAGCTACAGTGAAGAAAATCAACTATCCCAGCTAAAACCATGACACTATTGCATATCAAATGGCCGGATAACCTGGGGAATACAGATACTCTGGAAAACTGAATCCTCACTCGCTGTAGCAAAGCCATGGTGGGACAGTCATACACATAGAGTGGAAGACACCAATATGCCAAAGCCATTGCTGCATGCTCAGCTGAGAAACAGAACACAGAATTGAAGGGAATATATGAAGCTTTTTGCTTTAAAACAGAAGCCTAAACAAAAGTAATATAAAATGGGAGTCAGTACATAGGAAATGGCAGCAGGTAGACCCCACCAGCACAAAGAAGTCAAACTTGAAGGAGCTCATACTGAAAAACAAAATCAAGAAAGAGTGATGAAACTTCTGTTTTTCAGCTGGTAAGGATCTCGGGAAAAAAAAATCGTAGTAGGTTTTGTGTATGTTTTTCCTGTGTTCGCATGCTAACTCAACAGAAGGTTAAAGGATCTGTATAGCAAAAACAAGAATGTTACACGTAAATCATCTTAAGACAATAGAAGGTGAGGGGCTTTGGTGGTTATATATTGGATTACAGACAAAATAGCCATTATCTTGTAAAAGATTTTTTAACTTTCCTCAGCTCACCCCTTTTGTGCTTAGCCTGAGTCACTGTATGACCATCTCTGAAAGCTTTGGGCTAACCAGTAAAATTCCCACTGCAGGCTGCTGTGAAGGGTGAACAAAACCACCTGAACTCTTAACAGGATTTAAGAAGTTAGTCAAATTATCTACCAAAGCGTGTTAGATGTTGTAACAAATTGTTACATGTTGTAACGAGCTTATATGATATTTGTAGTTGCATATGTCATACAAACTTAGATGTCTTATTGTTGTCATCAACACAGAATAATGAAAAAAGATTTCAGAAAGGTTTACAAAGTTTTAGTGGGATGGACCCTACAATTGCCAAAGTATGAGCTGCCCCTTCCAAGAGAAACTGAAGTAGAGAGCTTTGAAAAGGGGCAAAGGTTTCAGCAGCTTCAGAGGGTCCAGTGTCCTCTGATTACATAGGTAGCTGATAAGGAAAAGACTGGTTTTTATTAATTGACTATTTTTAGTCATATGTTAAAATCACAGTAGCCCTGCTGGCACTGATTGCAGCAAATAAGGGAAACAGCAAGTTTAGGTTTCAATAAATCCTACTTTTCTAGGGAGGTACGTACATATTTGAAAAATTTCTGACCTATTCTGTTTAGTCTAAGCTTTTGGGTTCACATCGTATCTTGCTTGTTCCTCAAGCAAGATATTTTTCTGCAGGTGGACATTCTGTGTTATGGATGGTTATTAATAACAGATTGCTAATCTCTAGAGCCTAACAATTATTTCAACCCAGACCATCCACTTTGCCTTTCAAAAGCCATGCTTTCTCTCAATAATAAACATCCAAAATAACAGCATAATTGAACAAAATGCAAAGGAATTATTCATGTAATGGAGACATCTTGTTCTCATAAATTATTGAATAAGGAATAGCTGACAACCTGTTGAATTTTCCTAGGGCTGTGCTGACTTTATCAACTTGATATATGATTTATGAAAGTAGAAGCATCAGGGTAAAAATTGTAAGAGAACCTGGCTTACATACTAATAAAGAAATTTCAGTGAAATCCATATTTAGAAGTTAAAAATTAGGTCAAACTATCCTGAGTTTTGTTGTTGCTGTTCATTTTTTTCAGTTTCAAACATAAAATTCCAGGTGATTTTTTTCCCCCAAGCTGGTAGTAAAAGAAAAGAAAAAAAAGAGAGAAAGAACTACTGAAAGCCAGCCTTTTTCTATACTTGTTTGGCAGTTCAAGATGCTGAAGGGTTATGCTGGGCTCCATGTTAATGTTCCCTTTTAACTTCTATTTCTCCTCAATTTCATCTACACAAGTGCTGTCTGTAAGCTATCACAGCACCACCTTTGAGTCCAAAGCAATGATCTGATAACGAGTTCCAGGCTAAGCAAAATCAAATGTAGCTCTCAGAATGCATGAAAATTGGGACATCAGCCTTTGGAACTGTTGAAATATTAGAAGAGTGGCAAGACCTTTAAAATTTTACATATTTAATATTTATAAACCCTCTGCACTTCAGTTTACAGAACACTGTATTTTATCAGATATGGCAATATTATACCAATATCCTTCCACGTGCTTACTTATTTGGCTTGGGAGGAAAATTACTGCACTAATGCATGACACAAAATATTTGTGTTCAGCAATTCATACAATAGAAACCGACAATCTTCATGATTTGCAAGCAAGTTCTAAAGGAATAAACAAAACCTCTCAATTTTAGAAGAAACTTCGAATTTTATGAGTACAACTTTGTGACCTCAGGCTGGTTATTTTCTATTGGCAAAAATAAGTCAGAGGTAAGTGAGTGATATTGACTGGCCTTTTCAACAGTTATTTGTCCTTGCTGAACATCTATCTGGTACTATTTCTATATATTACTGTAAGAGGAAATGTATTTTTTAAAAACAGAAGCAATATACAAGGGCAAATATCATCTGTTTTCAGGGTTGCATAGGTGAGAAAACAAGAGAATAAGCAGTTCATCTTATTATTCCACTTACAGTTGGAGCTGGGTGGCAATGAGATGGCTGAAGTTTGGTGTGGACACAAACCTAGCAAAGTGATGGTGGGCTGGAGGAAACAAAGGCAGATGAAGATGATGGATTTCTAAGAGGCTTTTACTTGAGAAAATCCCTATGATTAATTGCAAAATCTCACAGCCTAGCTTTGACTATGAACAATCACTTCCTATTAGTTGACAGTAGAAAAGGAGAATGTTTTTTTCCCATCCAGGCATGTCCAAAGGTAGCATTTGTTTCTTTCAGCTGTGAACTTTGCCACTCACTGTGATACACTATCAGCAGACTTCAAAAACCACATGGGGCCCAAAGAAGATATAGAGGTTCAGAAGGAAGCAGTTTATTGTCCTGTGCTTCTAAACCAGAGCACCTTGGAGAACAGAGAAGGTATTGATGCAGAATGGCACCAGACTGCTCAGTTTTGCCTGCCAAGAAAGGCAAGAATCCCTTGGACACCAACCTGTATAAAAGGTGGCTTTTCTTACTAGTACTGCAGCATTTAATGGAGGTGTTTGAACTGGACTCCTGCCATGTACAAACCCAAGGTTCTGTGAGCAAGTTACTCTCAGTAGAAATTTTTTAACTCTTCAGTTTTCTCTGCCTACAGACCTGATGACCTCCTGAGAACCATAAACGTTCTGAGGCTCCTTAAGGGGAAAAACAGAAGATATGTTTCTTGTTGTTGGTAAAATGTCCTCTTTTGAAAGTGTTATGTGTAGTGGCTTGTTGAACTTTTAATATTTTCTGGATGGTCTGTCTGTAACAAATAAAATGAATTTCCAAGGCATGATTCACCATGGTTTTTGTGAACAAACTTTTGGGACAACTTTTCTATGTAGAGAAATACAAATAAATAAAGTAATTGCACATGCTACCTGCAACCTCATATTGGATTTCCCACTGAATAATTTTGCACAGGGGTGACAGTAAATACTGGGTCATTTCAAACTGAATGCATGATTACCCCTGTTGTGCTCACAGTTGCCTGTACTATGCATAAAAATATATAGCTTGGCTAAAAGGACTCGAAGACACTCAGGCTTTATTTCATTATTATAATATGTTATAACTGTATTACTTTATAATCAGTAAAGGTAAAAAATGTTTAAGGCTTGGAATATAGTTATTTTTATAAAGAAAGATAAACAATTAGCTGAATGAATCAAAGCCCTGCACACAATCCAGCAGCAGTGGGGAAAACAGAAATGAGATTCTCCTGCATCAACAAAGGAAAGCCCTCACTTTCTTGTGCACTGGGTGTTCCTTGCGTTGCTGTCTGTGTGACAGCCAGTAAAACTGCCAGGTATCTAGAAGATTTTGTGAGCTTTAGGGGTAAGTGAAACTTGATATTGACCTCTTTACCAAGCAATAAGGACAGCATCATCAAGGAAGAAGCTACATTTAATAGCAGCTTTTCATGTGGAGCAAGGGGAACAAAAGGAGGGGCTGCAAAGCCTTACAGCTGGCAACAGCAGAAGCTAATGAAAAATGAAATATATGAGAAATTTAACAGAAAAGGGAGGGAATTTAGTAGCTGCCTTTGGATCTTAACAAAAAAACCCTCCTAATGTGCAAGCTAAAAAAAAAAAAGTGAAACAGAGAAAGGAAGAGGAATTGATGACTATGGTTGATTTTGATGGTAGAATTCCTTTGATCTGGAAGAGTTGGAAGGGGAATCTTTTAAAGTATGTAAAGTGCTCTGAGGTCCTGAGAGTGGCTGGGCATAGTGAGGGAGGTGTATTTTTGTTTCTGTCCTTCTGCCTACTTGTGGGAAAGTAAACTATGAAGCAGCATGAGATAATAGCAACTACTTACAGTGCTAAAATGCACAAAAGCTGGGCCAGATCTCAAACAGTAAATGAAACAAATCAGTTTCTGTGGCTCATACTGATTGCTGAACAGGAGTAAAATGGTACCCTGAAGGGAAAAATGGAGCAGTTCAATAACTTACTATTTCAGTCTGAAGCTTATAGAAGGTAAACAACATCCTGACATTGAGGTCATAGCAGGGAACAAAAGTGCTACAAGAAATCAAGCTTGCTACAGCAAGGTATGTTACATCAGTGTCCACAAACCAGCTAGGAGCTGTGTGGGCTGTGGTTTGCAACACAAGTCAAAACAATGTCAACATTTGGAAATCAGGTTGTACTCTCTCACCTTGTAAGTTTGCAGTGCCATCCAGAAAGCCTTGTCAAGAAGGAACCTCTGTTTGGGAAGTCTCAGGTCAAAGCAACTGTAAAAAAGTTTGGCATCTTCGAAGGAAGCAGGATGGTCCTGCCAGAAGCCAGGACTGTCAGAGAGGCACTGGCCTCCTGGAGTCATACACCCTGAACGCTGAGCTGGAAAATAAATGGGCAGCTGGGTAGGCCAAATGGATTGGAGTTCAGAGTAATAAACAGAAGAAGTATCCAGAGTCTTTGATCAGTTTGATAAAGACGACACTCAGCCCTATGCTTATCTGCAGGTTCATGCTATTCTCCAGAATTAGGATCCTACTTGACCTAAATCAAAGGATTTTTAGTTTCATTCAGCAAAATGGGCATTATGAAGGATGCAGCTGTGCTACTGTAGTTTTCCTAAAGGGAAATGATGCTCTTTATTCCAGTGAAGTCTCACTCACTTTCTTGGATCTTTACCACCTGAGAATGTGGTAAAATAACAGTAAGTATAGTATGTAGTAAGTAAGTATAACATCTAGTCATAAAAGGGGCTTTTCCATGCTACAGTGATGAATGGAAATACCTGCTCAACATTGACTTACCTTAGCCCAGCAGCAGTATTGATTGATTGGTTAAGAGGATAGATTAATTGATAGATTAAAAAGAATGGTTTATTTGGTGACTTGTGTCATGGGCCTAATGGAAAAATACCTGTCAGTGCATTATTTCTTGATTTTCTATAGCTCTTGCCCTTGATAATTTAATTTTTTCCTATGAATTAAATGAGAACATAAAAAGTGCCTTAATATACATATTTGTGTTGTCAACCCTACAATTAAGATTGCATAAAAAATTCATGTTACACTAAGTGATTGCTAAAAAGAGCCCTTCATGAAATGTAATAAGTATATAAAAGATAAACCATTTGCAGCATAATTTTTACCATATTAGCAAGAAATGGTTAGTTGCACTTTCTTAATCCTTTATACTGGCTTTGTTTAATTTACTTGTAAGTCAGAGCTGATATAAAATATAGTAAGATAGTGCACTGAAGCTATGGCATATTGGTTTTTAATTAATAATCTTATAAAATATAAATTAGCATGGTTAGCAGCTCACTTGAATTCTAATTAACTTGCCTTAGCTATCTTGTTAGATGCCTGCAATGCTAAAATATTTTTTACAAGGTTAACATATTAGTAAGACTGTGATCATGCATTTCTGCTCATTTAATTATATTGCAAAACTTAGTTTGTCCTTAGATGAACATTAAACATCAATTCAACGAGCTGTCCTTTAGCAAATCATTTGATTGCTGACATACAAAATCTGATTTAATTCAAATTAATTATTAAGTACTTTTAGTCTTAATGTTCATTTTATATTTTACTGTCACAGTATATAAAGACTCTTAAATACTTTTTAGATGTTTTTAAAGAAGGAGGCAAATACTTGGTTGAGGAAGAAAGGACATTTGATTAGCTTTCTTATCTTGGAGTGAAAACTAAGAAATTTGCTGTTCTAGCTCCACATTTCGTGACAACCAGGTCTGCAGCTGCAGGTGGAGTGAATCTCTCATTATTAAGGAAAGGCTGGGAGTACTAATACCTTACTCCAACAAAGCACAAGCAATTGTAATGTTTCTTGTTTCTGGAAATCTTTTCCTATAGACTTTGTGTGAACCACTGAGCATAATTGTACTGTGCTGACCAGCAGCTGAAATGTTTTTTAAGACATGAAACATGTTCTTCTTATATGAACACCTGGGGTTTTCATATGAGATACGTGCCTCTGAAATAGTGAAGGATCATATGTGTGATCTTCATAAGTTAATCATCTTAAGGAGTTAAATGAGCAAGCATTGTACTAAGGTGATTGTTACCTCCTCTTCCTCCCTCTGTGAGACTGATTACAAGGGGTACTCTGCTGTCTCACTGAAACTTAAGAGGTTTTATGTAGCTCCAAGATTGGAAATGGTAGCTCTCATAAATCAAAATTTTAACTTTCTTTGGAATTCCAACAGCAGAGGAATTCTCACTCTAGAGAGAGGCACCTCACAGTAAAGTACTTCTCACATTTTTGTAGTTTGTTGTTTCAGGGACATCCTGAACATTTCTACAGATAAAAATATGGTCCAGAACTTTTATTCCATAGTCATTAACTGTATTCAATCAACAAGAAGAGAAATCTAGAAGAACTTATCTCTGTGTAAATGAAGCTGTGTTTAGTTTTCCTCAAGAAATGAGAAGATCCTTTTAGTGAGTACTATAACCATCTATTTTGTAATTGACAAACCTGCTCCTCTGACTTACATAACTTCATTGATTTCAGTGCAGTTATACCAGTTTGTATTATGGATCATTCACATCTAATTTTTCAGATCTCTATTTCCTGTGATGATTTTGCCCCTAATAACACCTGTAAAATTTACAAGTGCAGTTTACTTCACATGATCAGCTTTGTATTTACAGAGATTTCTCTATTTTAACATGTTTTGCGTCTGAAAAGGGAGGACTACACATATCAAGCAGAGGAAGGCATGGAGTGGACGTGGCTCAAAGTATGGGAGAACATACGGATGCTGCAGTAGGGAATCAAGCTGGGATACTGAAGGTATCTTGTGTACTTGAGGAACCAAAAGGTGGCTTAGATTTCTGTTCAGATCAGCAAAATGTAATTTCCTCTGGCTTCATTTCATATACCAATGTGTTGCCAGTTGATCTTTGACTTTGTGCTGCAGGTGAGCACAATTAACTCACCACATTCCAATCTTAATGTGTGCTTTGAGCTGTATACGTGTGTTTCATTACAAGTCCTGTAAGATATGACAATTAAATGAATTAGTCTCGCAGATGCACATATACGTTTCAGGTCCAAAAGTGATCTAGGATTTCATTAAGCATAAACAGTCTGTAAAGATATCTTTCAAATGTCCTAGTATCTGATTCTATTTAGAACTAAATATGTTTCTAACCAAGGAACTCTAAATATGTATTTAAATTTTCTTAGGTAGGCCTAAGATATTTGGCCCTCATTATATGGAAAGAATGGACATGTACATCCTAGAGAATAATTAGCGACTATAGCCCCTTTGACCACAAATTTTCCAGTGATAATATAAAGGACATTTCATTGTTTGTTCCATAATTAAGAGGAGCTAACATTTATAAGTGATATGAAATTTAACTTTCCCGTCTGCCTTTAGTCATCCTTGCATGTTTGTCTCACGGGACATGCCATGTTTTCCATTCTTTGGTTTCTTCTTTTTTTTAAGTCCACAGACTAAAATAGACATATGTATTTTATTATTTTCTGGAGATTATCATGTGATCAGAGTAATTCAGACTGTGGCAAGTGCTTACATTTATGATAAACAGATTTTCAGGCTTATTTTTACATAGAGAAAGGAAGAAAATAATAATAATAAGATGTGGCCTCTCTACCAACCAAAATCCCTTCAGATTAAAGAAAGGAGAATGCAGTTGTTGCAGTTGCTTTGTGAATAGCTTTCATATGTTCCCCTTTTGATCCAAACTGTGTGCTGTTTTTGGAGTGAGCTCTTAAAATGAAATTCATCAAAAGGGAAAAAAAAAAAAGGTTCCCTTACCTCTGGTCCACATAACCCTGAAATAAGAGAAAGTAAATTATTAATTAGGGAGTAAGCAGTCCTCCACTTGTTCAAGAAAGTTATTCTTTACAAGTGGCCCTACCTAAGGGTAATTAACAAAGTACATATTCTGTTTGGTATGAGCAAAGGGGTAAAAACCTCATCTTAAAGATATTGTGAGCTCACATATATTCTTAGTCTAAGCTAGAATCTATCCTTCCTGTGCTGATTGGTAGCATTTGTACAAGAAGCTTACTTAAATTCATTAAGGTTGATGGTGAAAGTAGCTGGTCACAGCTAGGCATGTGATAGCATACATGATATAGATATGTCCATATGGATATGTCCATATGTTACTTAAGGATAGTGATGATCCATAAGACAGCCTGCCTGTCTCTCTGGAACTCATCTCCAAGTTTCAATTTTTGCACATTCTCAAAATTTCTACCCTTAGCAATTATAACTCTCAAAATTAATGAACTAAAAATGCCATGAAAGCTATGCGTAGGTATCGGTCCTTTTGGGTAAGCAATCATCTTTACAATTATTTATTAAGTAATTGCTGTGCAGAGCTCTTGATCTGAAAAGAGTTTAAATTGTAAAAGAAAAAAAATGTTAAGGAAAGCTGGTACTTAAAAAAGCATACTAATCATATAAGCACAATGTGTCACAGTGCAGGGGAAGACTGAGAAACACAATAGGAGTTCAGCTTGTTTCATCTGTAAGTTCTTCACTGACCTCTGCACAAGATGGGAGCAAACAGTAGAAATTAGGTCACATTGACAGGACTGTAAAGGAATATTTCAAGCTGGCAGAGACAAAATCAGAAAGGCCAAATTAAAAAAGAGATGCACTAGCAAGCTACATCAGGAATAGCAAGGACCACTTTAGAAGTGCACTAATAGTGGGGAGTAAGAAGTCTGAAGAAAGTGTTGGTCTATTCCCTCTGTGAAACAAGGAAGCCAATTGCGGGTGATACTGAGAAGAACAAAATGTCACAGGTTTTTTTGAGACAATCGTCCCTAAAAAGGTCAATTTATGACTAGAGGATTAGTGCAGCTGATAGGAGAGGAAAATGAGCAAGATCTTCGAGTAGAACAGGGAAGACAAAATTTGGAGATTATCGGGATAGTTAGGGGTTTGTCAGATCTCTGAGCACAACCCCTTCCCCCCCCCCAGGGGAAAGGACTTGGGGCTGCCCCCCCAGCGTGCCCTGCTGCTCATTGCAGACCACTGGGGTATGAGAACTGCTGGAGGAAGAATGAACTTAAAAAAAAAAATAAAAAAAAAAAAAAAAACAAAAAAACACCAAACCCCAAACAACAACAAAATAACAACTCCAACCAAAAAAAGTAAACATAGTTTCCTTTGGAGAGGAAAACAGAGGAGCATGGGAATTACAGATTAGTCACACTTTAATTAATTTCCCAGCAAAAATCTGAAGCAAATAACTGAACTATCTGTAAGCCTGGAAAATAACAAAGAAATAAATATCAACTAGGATGGATTTGTTGTGACTAATCATATCAAATAATATAATTTTCTTCTTCATCAGATTAATAGACCCTGCTGATGAGAGAAGAGCAGGAGATTTCTTGGGGTTTGCTGTCATTGGTAAGGTTTTGATACCATCTCAACAAGCTAGGAAAACAGCTTTAAAAAAGCCTTTGAAATTTATGCAACACAAGTTAGGCAACCATATGCAAGGAGTAGTTATCTATCAATTCTCTATGAAAATAAAAGGAAGTTATCAGATGGGGCTCTGTAGAATCAAACTGCATCCACTTTTATCCGATACTTTCACTAATGAATTGCATGATGTAACAGAAAATAGTCTTGTTAAATTTCAAGACAACATCAGATCAGGGCTGTAAGTATATTGGAGGAGAAGATTAGAATGCAAAATGATGATTCTTGATAAATTCAAGGAATAAGCTGAAAAAATAGGCTGAAAATCAATAAGGAAGTGTGCGACAAAAATCAATTGCACAATAAAGGACATGGGAATAACCAGTTAGGGATCATTTCTGAAAATGATCTTGATTTAGAGGAGAGCACAAGCTGAATCAAGAAAGTATTGCTCTTACAAAAAAGAAAATTATCTACAAGAAATCTAACAAATCTTACCTTTCAATTTTGCTTTGGAAATGCTTCAGCTAGGTGGGCATGCAATTTGGGGCATTACACTTCCAAAAAAGATGTTTACCAGTTAGGACAAGCCCATCAGAGACCAATAAGAATGTTCTGGTATCAAAAAATATGATCCCTTGAGAAAGAACTTGGGTAATTTATTTGAAAGATGCTAAGAATGAAGAATAGAAATGGCAATATCTTTTCAAGTGCATAAAGGGCTATTACAAAGGAGAAGGCAACATTTGTTTTCAACAACCCTTGTGAATAGAACAAGAAATAATGGATTTAAACTGCAACATAAAAGACAAAGTCAGACAGTAGGAAACATTGCTGCAATGAAGGTAGTGAGGAACTGGAATAGATTGCTGAAGGACTTGAGGAGTTTCATTGCTGAAGTTCTTTGGGAAGTGGGTAGACAAATACTGGTAAGGAGTGACCCAGACACTGGCTATCCTGCCAGTAGATGGACTGGTTGGTGCCTTGAGCTTGATTCACATTTCTCTGTGATTTCACCATAGCCAAGAACATTTAAGAATATTCTGTATTTCACATTGACCTCTGTTGGTAGAAGGTATGAGGAAAACTGGAGCTTCAAAGCCTTGTGTCTGGACTCAAAGCAGTGCTAGATATAAAATAAAGAATTGTTCCTACATGTTCTCCTAAAAATGTCCATCTTAAGTAAAGTTTGTCTCAGTGAGGACAATGAAACTACCTAGGACTTTTAACATCAGGTGACAAAACTGTTTAATCTCCTGACACCCTACATAGAGTAGGTATTGTCCAAGTCCATATGTGTGTATGTATACACATGTATATAGATAGATAGATAAATGTGCATGTGCATACACAGCCTATATATACAATAATACATTTTGTGTGTGTGTATGTGTGTATATCTATAATGTATATATATAGTATATATACCAAGGCAAACATATACATATGTACAGTCAGTATTATCCAAAACACATTTCAGAGAACTTAAATTGTCTTTTTCTCCAGTGATTATAAAAGGTACATAAAGAGCATCATTTTTAGGCAACTATTTTATGGCAAAAGTATCCCCCCTCCCCCCCCCCCCAATATTTAACACTGAATTATCTGCGAGCAGAGAAAACACAAACCTACATTGGGCAATGAAAATTTTCTAATCCCAAACCTCATTTGAATATTCTTTATTAATAGTAGAATAATCACATTCAGCTTTCATTAATGTTTTTGGGACAGATGTGGTAGGTCTTTCCCCTATAATAAGCAAATTTGATGGGAAAGCACAGGTCCCTGTGCTGCATGTGAATTAATCATAGGAAAATTCAAAGGCAATTGGCTCTGAAGTCTGTCACAATTGCTAAGGACAATAGTTCTTTTGCTTCTTCAGAAGAGGAATCCTACTTTCCCATTAAAATTATTTTTTATCACTTAGCACATATTTTGGCAGATTAATTATTGTTATAGCAGGTATAAAGCATCTCTTTTTTTCCATGTTCAATACACAGAACTGATCGTATTTCAGGAGGCTGGTGCATCTGTCTTTGTAATCAGTACCTGCATGTCTATCAATATCAACTTTCCAATGACTTAAAATTTTCTGAATTTCCTTTTCTGGTCATACACATTCATGAAGGTTGACTCACTGACCTACCAGCCATTGAAGAATTCAGACTTAATGTGTACACAGTAAACTTAACTCTTCTATTTTGTTATAAATCCAAGTTGTCCAAAAAATCACCATTTCTGGCAGCAAATATATTACAAAAAGGAGACTGATATGTTAATTAAGCATGTTAAAACAACAGGGAAACAATGATTAGCCTGGGGAACAAGGAATAATGTATATTCCTTCACATAGCCTAGGAGAATTCCCCATTGTGTCTGTGTGGTTTATGTGTAAACGCATCCAAAAATCAAATCAGTTGCAATTCACAGTTTTTGCCAAAAGAAATAATGACTGTTAAAACATTTATTTTCTACATTATTGAATGTTTTCTCAGACAAAAAAATCAGGAAAAGATATATTTGGAAATGTTGGAAATTTTAATTTCAAGTCAGCTAAAGATCATCCTGAGCTGTCATCATGTTTCCTAGGAAAAGTAATTTAGTGTTACAGATTCAGCCATACCCTCTAACCACCACAAACAAACTCTTAAACCAGAGGGGAAACCACATTGTTGCATGGAAGATGTAGACCAGGAAAAGCTGGCTGTAGAAGGGAAAGAGAGCTTGATGTAACACAGCAGTTTATGTAGATAAACATCAAATTCAGATTAACTCAAAATGAAACTTAGTTTGACAAATAAAATTTTAAAGTATCAAAATATCATTGAAATCTACATTTCTTTTGAAAAATTTCCAGACATAAATGTATTAGCATGTTTCCTGTGGAAAATTTTAATTTCATAGTAATTGAATTATGCTTTGGAAAAAAAAATCCAACCAATTGTTCAATAATTTTGAAGGGAAAATAATGACAGCAGGATCTGCCTAAGGTTAACCTAAAATTGTCTGAAAAATAGAAATAAGGTGATGAGGTGACATGATGGATGAATGAAATGGACTCTGAAATCTAAAATCCATAGTTAAAGACAATTAGAATTTAACTCTGAGAACTGTCCAAAGTGAAGGTTCTTTAAAATAATCAAGGAACTGGGATCCAACTTGGACATTTTTCCAACAATGGGAAATAGTAAACTAGCTGAACTGAGGAGCAGAGTCACTGATTAAAACAGTCACTCCAGATTCACTCTGCTAAAAATGAGAGGGGGAGGAAGTGCTTTTTGCCAAACAAATCATGTTGCTGTAGAGGAATTGTGAAGAGAATTACTCCTGTATTTTGTCTAAATGCACCACTGAAGGATCTCCTCAGGTTTAGCTGGAAAGCACCCTGCTATGCCATCTGAGAACCCAGCTACACCAGAGGTGGTCACCTGTTTGGCAGTATCAACATTTGCATGCCCAGATAGATGCTCGGCACAGGAAGTGAAGCTGACCCAGGAATTTTACTAATACAAAGATAATCTGAGGCATGTTGACATTGTTTAGTTTTAGTGATTTGTGATGTGATATGGAAAACAGTCATATCCCTCTGTAACCTAGGCCACTGTTTTGAGTGGGCGTTCTTTGGGCAACAGTTATATCAGCTTCTAGCTAAAAATAAAGCTTCAAATGACAATTTTACAAGCTAAGTATTGCAGGTGAAATGATCAAATCTGTAAGTTTTTAGTGAAATAATTTAATAAATAAGAATAACATAAAAATTACACAGAAAACCTCCTCCTTTGAAGGAAATTGGTTCTGAGTGGAAAATGCAGCAAAAATGGATACAGTATTTTTTTTTTAAATGGTTGAAGAAAATGCTGTTGCCTTCATCTCTTATGCATTTTCATGGTTTACTTTGTGAACATGAAAAGACTGTCTTCACTGAACAAGCAATAAACCTACATCTTAACCATTCCTAAGAAAGTAAATCTTTATTTCCCTTCACAAACTACAGAGGGAAAAAAGAAGTCTGCTTTTGTGTTTATTTTTCACAGTGAGTCATCAGACATACTCAACTTTGAAAATGTAAACTGAAAAAAAATCAACAGGGAAGATAAAGCAGTATTTCAGGCAGCCTTAAAGGGGAGAACTAACATTTCTCTGTGCGTGTGTGTGTGTGTCTGTGTGTGTGTGTGTGTGCGCGCGCGCACGTGCCTGTCTGTCTCTGTTAATGTAAATAGAAAAGGGGAACTTTAAATGTTTAAAGACAGACAAACTGTCTGAAAAGGTACATCTGCCATTTGTTCATGGAGACCTGTGTAACCCTTCCTGGAAAACCAAGTGAAACTCACAAGTGTAGAGTATATTTTGGCCCCAAAGTAATTCTAAGCTGATACATTTACTACACAGAATGGCTTTTAATTTTCAGCTCTGAAGCTGAATCCTCCTGTGTTAAAACCAAACAACTGTGATAAGATTATATAGTAATGTTACTACATCATAATTATGATCGGAAAGTGGAAAATAAATTTACCAGTAGAACTGGAGAGTGTTAGAGGCAGAAATTAATTAGCTAAGTTGGAATTTGACTAGGACATCAGGATCTAAATGGTACAAAATCTTTAACTACACTAAACAGCTAAAATGCACTTCTCGTTTAAAGACTTCCATTTCTAGAAAAGCAAAGAGCCCAAAAGCTTGATAGAATATTTATTTCTTATTCTAACAGAGAAACAAGTGCCATAAACTGAATCAGTACAAGCAAATCCTGAAAGATAGCGCTGTCACCAGACTGAATGTGCCTCAAGGCAGCTTGCCTTTTGAATCAGTAGAAAGGTTTCATTTCACAGGGGGAATTATTCCTATTTCTTTTTTTATTTTTGGATCCTTTATTTTGCAGCTGCATATGGGGTCATTCAGGTGCCTCCTGTGAGCAAGGAAGCTATGGGTCAGAGGTCTGCATTCTTAACTTTAATTATGAAGTGAAATAGCTGCAATTTTTTGAGAATGGACTTTTTCATCTTTTGAAAACTTCAGTACAGCGTGAAATAAACAGAGAATATGAGATTGTTCCTCTTTACTGTGATACTCTTTTTTATAAAAGTTTATGTTGTGCTGTTTTCCAAGTTATTATCCTACACAGGTGGGAAGAGACTACTAGCAACTGATTATTGATGCAGGTCAAGGCTGATTGTATTATCCTTAAAATCTTTCAAGACCTAGTAAGGCAAATGTCTTCACATCTTGTGATAACTGTCAGGAAAGTTGAAAGAACTAGGCTAGAATGGTGTGAGACATGGTCAGTATAAGTTCTAGTAAAACAGGTCAATAAATACTGACAAGCTTTCATCTATGAGACGTTTGTAGGCTCATCATTTTACATTTTTAAGCTCTTCTCCAAACACTGAAGGTTGAAATTTTCTCACCCTTTACAGAATCACAGAACCACAGAACAGTTGAGGTTGGCAGGGACTTCTGGAGACTGTCTAGTCCAAGACCTCCTCCACCGAGGATGTCTTCTTTGCTTCAGACTTTCCCCCCTGGTGGCAGGGGCCTTGGATTCCTGAAGGCCAGTCTTAGTGGTAAAGATTGAGGCAAGAAGACATTAAGTACCTCAGCCTTTTCCATGTCCTTTGTGATCAGGGCCTCTACCCCATTCAGCAGCAAGCCCACTTTTTCCCTTGTCTTCCTTCTGCTGTTGATGTAGAAGGCCTTCTAGTTGCCCTTCATGTCCCTCACCAGACTCAGCTCCAGCTGGACTTTGGGTGTCCTGAACCCATCACTGAGTGCGTGAAAGCAAATTTCCTTTTTCAGCCTACTGATTCCAGCATCTGAGATGTTATGAAATCAGCTGAATTGATATCATCCAGGCAGGTACAGACAACGCTGAAGTTTGTTACACAAACACAGGCTTGAACATAGACTGTTAAGGAGCAAAGGTGAAAAGAGAACTCATGGAAAACACGAGAAAACCAAATTTACTGCTCAGGCTGCTGCTACCAGAGGAACAGGAGGGTTGCACAGCCCTTGCTGGCCGCCTCTGGTAATGATGGTCTGCTCAGTTCCTCCATCAGTGCTAGGGATGGAGCAGTAGCCAGAGAGACTACCCAAGGGTTTGGTGTACTCAAACGGTTATTTTGCTGTTTCTGACAGTGGGTCATTTCTGCTCTGGGTAACTCTAATTTACAGGCAGTCAATGCCAGCCACAAACAGGGACAGGCAGCTAATTATGGAGACAAAATAAGTGTGTGTGCAGGGAGGATTTAAATGCTTATAACACAAAACCTGAAAATTTGGATCTAATCAGTGTCTTCTGATATCTACAAACAACATGAGTATGCTCCTGTTCACTGCTGCAGTGAGGAATCTCACATTGAGCAAAGGACTGCAAAAGGGAGAAGGCAAAAACTTGGGATTCACATTGCCTTTCAAGGAAGTGAATCTTTCACCCTCCTGGGTGGGGAAGGTTTCTTTCCAGCAGAGGGGAACACTGCTGCTCTTGCAGATGGCACAAGCTCATTACCTCACCCTTTCCTGCAAGGGCAAAATGAGAGGTATTCATTTAGTTATGTTCTGATCTGCTTCATGCATGTATTGGCATAGGTTTTTTATATAACCTGTGGAACCAGTTGCCATAAGATTTTGAGCCTGAATTTATTCTGAAGCCTTAGGTTTTCACACTACAAAATAAAGCCAAAGACATTGTTTCTCATCTATCTGAAACAGTAAAGTGCATGATTTGGAAAAAAAATAAAACTCAGTCACATCTCAAAAGAGCTAATTTAATTTCTGGTTTTATTTCCCAAGCTGGTACTTTGCTGCAGAAACTCAGTTCTTGATTAATATGCATCATTAATCATTTAAATAAAAGTGGACCCCATAATTTTAAAGAACAAACAATGCCACTTGACTGCTAATTCAGCATTATAATTAGAAGTCTTCAGGCATGCTAGTTGAGAGAATACATTTAATAAAAATTAATAAACCTTGCTCACAGGGTCATCCAATCAGGAATTTTACTAACTCCTTTCTCTTTTTATCTTGTGTGTATATATATGTATACACTTAAATTCAGATGAAGGTAATCTTAGAATAAGAGAAGTGAATAATGGTTCTTGTAATCAGGGTCTGAAGAAGGTGAGACATTGAAAAAGCAGCAAGACAACATGTCAATGCATGCCTGACTCTTCTACTCATCAATGAACATTTTTGCTCTGGATCTTTCACTCTCAGATATGTAATTCAAAAAGTGTGCCTTTAAGTTCTGTTCAGTGCTTCGGATACACCACTGGGCACTGTCACCAGATCAGCACAATGCAAAATGAAATGGAAAAGTAGAGAAAGATGAAGATTCTGAGATCTTTGAACAGGTTATTACATGTCACATGTACTTATCTGAAGGGACACATTTGCTGCAGGAACACGATTCTCCGTGTTCAAATCACTCATATTCCATTTCATCCTTAGCTCATAATCAGCACGATTATGGATATTGTGCACTACAAGGGCTCAGCTATGATGTAAGTCCCAAATTCAGAGGGCTAGATCAATGAATTGTTTATGCGTCCCTTAGTGCATACAGATTACTCTAAGATGAATACAAACAGCTGAAAATGTTAAGGACAGGAAAGTTAGGACAGAACTTCTGGACTAAATGGAAGTTATTAGTTTCAGATTGTGTTTTGAATGAGAAGTCTTAAAGTCAAATGGATTACTCAACAAACTCAATCCATTGTGATTAGAAAGCACCAAAAGCCCCTGACCCTATCTAAAATAAAGATATATTGGTGGAAGAGCTTTTAATAATACATCAAGTGCCAAAATTTATACTGAAGTCACTTGTAACTATGCCTATACCATTCCTACGCTTTTGTCAATCACTCCCTGAATTGGTCATAAAATGCTTCTATGTTCTCATTTGCAGCTCTGGTAATTGGGACATAAATCTGGAGAGTAGTCAGAGTAGAGTAAAATGTAACAAAATGTTGTGTTCACTTGTTGGACTGTATCTCAGCACGACATTTTCCTGTTGTCTCGTGACAGATGTGCTCTGTTCTCAGGCAAGATCAAAAATAGCTCGTGCAATAAAGTCTGGTTTTTAAAAGCTTTTGGTTATTGGCATTGTACTAGATTTGTGAGATTCAAGTAACCTTTTTTTTTTCCCAAAATATGGTTTGGATACAGTGATATATTTCACTGAGATTCCTTTCTTTTTGTCAGTAAGGAAAGCTGGCAGTGCTAATTCAGATAACGTAAGAGACAACAGAATGGGATTCATGTCTTCTTCCTGCCTTTTTTTTTAAATATAGATGGCACTTAAACTTAATCTCTTTGTCTGTAATTAGAATTTACCAGAAATATTAACACTAGGAAAATAAAGTCTTCTAGAGGAAAATTTTAATAAATGAAGCAGACGATGTGGAAAGTCTTGTGGTTCTTTTCCTGGCTTTGTTTTTTACCCTGTGTATCATGCTTGACAGCTCATTAACTGCCTTTACCTGCTTCCTTATGAGGAAAATGGGACAGGCAATATTTTGCCAAGGGCATACAGATCAACAAAACATACACCAAACAAAAAAGATGGAGCGCTTTATTCTATTGCTACTAGATGTTAATATGAAAACTGGTAGTAAGACCATTGCTCATGAAGATGGGTAAGGCTTCTTGTTGTTTAAAAGGAACAAGATAGTCCACCCCTTCAGCAGAAGTACTGACTGATGCTTCTGAACAAGACCATTAGCTTCCAAATACTTGAAATCAATTCACTTGCTTACGAAGCAGGAAACTATTACAAATCTACAATCCAAATTAAGATTCATGTACTGTGGGCCAGAGAAGAAACTTACTTTCAGATTACTCAGTACCACATAATTACAGATATTATTCATCTGTTTCACAGGAAGTAAAACTGCTGAAGTGTGGCTCAAAAATTAGTTAACAGTGCTGTGGAGAAATCTAAGTCCAACAGCAGCACAGGAAAAAAAAATAAAATAATTGATTCTTTGTAGCTCAAAGAATGGAGTGAAGACAACCATACACTTTGCCTGTGGGCACAAGCTGCTGTAAACTCAAGTCCTCTACTCTTGTTCTGTCAGCAAAAAATGCATTATTTTTTCTCTTCTGCAAAATACTCTATGCCCCAGACTATCAAACACTGTAATAATGTGGATCTTAAACTGTCCTCAGAATGGAGTTCTTCAGAAGACTGGAACATTAAAGTAGTGAGCAATGTATGTTTGGACTGAAGAGAGATGGGCCAGAGAAAGAACAAAAATTATACTCCTAAAACTAAAGATATGCAGTGAAATAAATATAAACAATGGTGGCCACCCCTGAAGTCCTTACTCTGTCTTTACTGCCTTTGAAAAGAAAAATTCCTGCCTGTTGTGGTTTAAGCCCAGCCAGCAACTAAGCACCACACAGCCACTTGCTCACTCTTCCACAGTGGGATGGGGGAGAGAATCAGAAGAGTAAAAGTGAGAAAACTCCTGGGTTGAGATAAAGACCATTTAATAGGTAAAGCAAAAGCCACACATGCAAGCAAAGCAAAACAAGAAATTCATTCAGTACTTCCCATGGGTAGGCAGGTGTTCAGACATCTCCAGGAAAGCAGGGCTCCATCACACCTCACAGTTACTTGGGAAGACAAATGCCATCACTCTGAATGTCCCCCCCCTTCCTTCTTCTACCCCCAGATTTATATGCTGAGCATGATATCATGTGGTATGGAATATCCCTTTGGTCATTTGGGGTCAGCTGTCCCGGCTGTGTCCCCTCCCAGCCTCTTGTGCAACCCCAGCCTACTCACTGGTGGGGTGGGGTGAGAGGCAGAAAAGGCCTTGACTCTGTGTAAGCCCTGCTCAGCAATAACTAAAACATTGCTGTGTTATCAACACTCTTTCCAGCACAAGTCCAAAACATAGCCTCATACTAGCTACTGTGAAGAAAATTAACTCTATCCCAGCCAAAACCAGCACAATGAAAATAGAAAAGAATTTCAGTATTGGCCTTGAGCCAAGAAAGTGAAGGTACACATATATGTGGCTGAATGCTTTCTTTTAGAAAAACAGGGGCCAGAAGTAAGCCACTTGAATAAATACAGTCATTTTCAAAAGGACTAAGAAGCCAAGAGTTCCCTTTGAACTTGAAGTGTGTATTTGAGGGATGAGCCAGAACAGCTGTAGGGAAACTCACATTTATGTTTTCTAATAGTTTCACCATTAAAGATTCATGAAACTGACAAAAATTAAACCAAATAAATTCAAACATCTCAGTCACTTACAGGAAATCTTTCAAATTCAGCAGAAGCAAAAAATGAAGGAGGTTCCATTTCTTCATCCTGTGAAACTCCATCCCATTTTTGCCAAGATATAACAGGTGAAGACTGCTGTTTCTATCCCTTACTGCTTGCAGGCAACACAAGGATGCATGTGGCCTTTTATATGGGATTTCTCAACCTTGGAATGTGTACCTTGCAATTTCAATAAAGTTTTGGTTTGTTGTGTTTTGCTAAGACATACAGTTTTTATCCTCACAGTGGCTGAAAAAGGCACAGGAATCAATACAGCTAATGTGTATTTCACTGAATTTGGTCTCTTGAGGAAAACAAGCAATGTCATTTTTGCCAGCAAAGTTCTGCTGAAACACAGATGTGCGGCTATATTGGGAAACTTAAACTGTAAGAACACACTCTATTTTCTTGGAAAAGGCAATCAAGAGAGACCATGTGCAGTGTCTGTTCTTTCAGACTCAAAGAAGTGCCTGTAAGCCCAAGAATTTGGTTGTGTGTTGTTTTTTTTTTTTCCCAACAGATCATCTGCTTTCTTAAAACTTATTACCTTTCCCTATAAGCTTTGCATTCTTTTTCTTCTTTCATGCACTTTTCAGAGTACATGACCTCCAGTAACCATCACTAGTACTGGGGCTTCCCCAGCATGTGTCAGTCTTTTGAATATTCCATTTCTTGCTAATCAAGTTAAAATGGACTTAGTTTTCCTGTATGTCAGACCTTAATAACTGGACAACTGTTTGCTCCTTAAGACCCTCACAAGATGAAGAAAGGCAGGACATACTAAGGTTCAAATTTTTTTTCAAAAAGACATTTGAAGAATATTCAAAGAGAATATTCTTCCAGATTCTTTTCCTAGATGACAATTTCTTAGATCTCCTAATTGCTGGGGTTTTTTATTTTAGTTTTTGTGGTGTTTGTTTTTTGATGTTGGATACCATCTTCGGGGGTATTTGGTCTGAAGTGATAAGTACCTTTCTCCCAGACTTTATTGAAATGAAATGTTACTGCATGCAGGAGTGGTATCTAACTGACTGCAATGGGACCTTCAGCCAGAATGGTCACGTCTCTCTGGCTGAGTGGCCTCTCCTGAGAAGTCCATGGTTTATGATCCTTCATTATTTTCTTGTAGATAGTAGGAATGGATTTAGTGCTTGTGAAAAACACTGGATCAACTAGCTTTGGTGCCTAAAGATTGCTACCCAACCAATGAGCACTATAAGCACTGAGTAAGCTGCAACAATGCCATTGTGACTGAGGATGGTAAAGATCAGAAGCATGTACAATTCTTTCTACACACCATAGCTGATCTGCTGGAATCACACCCAGAGATAAGAATTTAATTCATTATGTAGCCCTTCTCTTGGTCTTACTGCAGAGAAAGCAAATTTAGGGCTTTATTTTGTGTCCATTCAAGGCAGTGACAAAAAAACCCCTGCCAACCCCTATATGTAAAAATTAATATGCTTTTCTTAAAAGAACATCTGCAGTAGGGAAAAGGCAGATTTGATTGCGCTGGTAACCAATTCTGCATCACTGTTTCAAGAAAAGGAATCAGAGCTGAATGATCTTTGGCAGCTACCTACCAAATCAGTCTTTACCATCGATTTTATTTTATTTGATCCTTAGGTTTTAAAATCTGATTCAACACATTCTGTAAAAAAAAAAAATCCATTTTCCTCTGAAAGTGATTTTTCTCTTGAACTCCTTTTCCTCACACTAGTCTTTCTGCTGAAGATTTGCTGTGGGGCTCTTCCTCCCTCTCTAGGCCCTTCGTCGCTCAGGAGGCTGCCTTTTAATTAAATAGTTACTTTGGTTTGGTTCATTTTTTATTATTTGTTTAAATGCTATTGTTTGTGTTTTGAATTGATCATCCCTGTACAATCTGAAGCTGAGCATTTGCTGTGGCACTGAGTGAATTTCTTCTGCTATTGCCTTAGGACATTGCTGCAAACACAGTGTTGCAGTTGATAAAGATTCTCATGATAAAAGAATTTACAACAAAGGATAAATTAATTTTTCCTAAAGCTCAATAGCATCAAGATCAGATACTGTTTCTCTTTTTCTCACTTCCAATTTCCACTTGCTTAGAAAATAGGTTTCTATTTATTTGGACTAATATGAAAAGCACATTGTCATACAGACAGCCGCAACACTCAACAGAACAAATGTGCCTTTGTCACCAGTGTTTCTTTGTAGCTACCCTTCTAGCCATTAACAACAGGCTTAAACCAAGTGGTACTATTTTAGTCCCAGTGCAATTTTCTTGTTCCTGCAAAGAAACACCTTTTACTGTTCAGTTAAAAGCAAATTGACACTTCCAGCCATTCTGTGTTGTAAGTTTATTTCTTTTCATGGTCTTTTACCACTTTGTTCTCACTGAGTTTTCAAAGCAAGAAATTTCTTTGCATCTTTTATATTATATACAGTTTCGCTGATGTTATTGTTTCAGTTCTATAGACCAGTAAAAGATGATAGAAATATTCTGTTCTCAGCAGAAGAGAAGATTAGCAGGGATGTCCAGGCATGGAAATACATGAGAAGCAGTAGAGAACTTTGCTGTACTCAGACCACTATAGTCAGTGTTGGTAACTTTTGTTGATATCTCTAGTGCTTGTGCATGGCTCTTTTTTCTGCCTAGTGTTCTTCTGAGCCTTGATGTGCATTGGAGCCCCTTCTCCTTTTCAAATGAGGCTTTTAGCGCATGGTGATGGGCTGTGGTTTATTCAGAACTTTCTTAGCTCCTGAAATGAATTTGGATGAAAAACTACACCCCGCTCCATTCTGTTGCAAGCTTTCCATTGTGATCTTAAATGTGACAAAACTTCCCTACCCATTTTCTACATAGTTATTGGTGTTTCACTACCTAATGGATATTATCAACAGAGCTGTAAAGCTACCTGTAACCACAACAATATCACAGAATTATAGATTTTAGGAGAGAAAAGAAATAAAAAGTGAGTCACTTCTCGGCTACACTATATTGCAGTATTGTGCACAACAGTGTATTTCCCGTTGCTTTATCTAGTCTAGTTTTAGGCATTGCTATTTCCCTGGGGAGACCATTCCACAGTCTATGACATTTCATTGTTAGCAAGCTTTTGCCTGATGTTCAGTCCAAATGTCCTGACACTTGATCATCCCAGATCACTTGCTGCACTGAGTACATTTTAAAGTCAATGAAATCTGGGTTCAATACCCTGTGGGGTTTTTGTATATTTTTTTTCAATGACAAGGAAAGAAGGAAAAAAAATTACTTTCATTTCTAAACTTATGAGTTAAAATTGTTTTGCCATAGTCATTGGAGTGATAGGTAAGAAGCCAGTTATGGCAGAAGTGCATGTTACAATTTTAGTTCATGCTTTACTTTTAGTTAGTACTTCAGTTAGAAAGCCAGGCTTCAGTTTTGCTTTCTAGAAGGTTGTTTAAGTGTTTTCATTTTTGAAACACTGGCCCTAGATTTTGCCTGAAATTACTTTCTCTCACTTAATGCGAACAGCCAGTCCAGTTTTGCAAATCTTCTGGATGTGGAGCACTTACTTATTTGCGTATTTTCATTAAGTCTGAATCTTCATCAAAGCAATTCTTTAGGTTGTTCTAAGTATTCACTTCATGCACTGAAATCAGACAGTTTTGCCACCAAGATCTGCCAGTATATATGCCCAGCATCTTCTCAAGCTTCCACATAACGCAGTAAAGCAGGGAGTCTTTGTAGACCGTCTTCAGTTCCTTTGTGCCATTTGGGGCTGAAATTCAAATTTCTTGTTCCACCTTGTGTCACAATTTCTTTGTTACTCCCCTCTAAGCAATTTATATTCCTTTTATTCTAAACCAGAAAAATTTTCACATCTTGGCCCTGAAAAGACCCTCCACGTATGGCTGAAACTTACACATGATCTTGATGCTTGCTGTCTGACATATCACGGTAAAGAACATATCACATGAGACTGCAGCATCTAGAGACCATTTTGAAAAAGAACACCAACGTCTGGAGAGAGGTGAGAAAAGAATTATTTTCTCCAATAGTTTATAGACCTCTCTTTTAACCTGGCCACTTGGATGTGGGGAGACAAGATTTTAGCCTACCTGGACACCCAAGGTTTTGTTTGGTTCTTTTCTAGCCAAAGGGATCTCTAACACTGTGAAGAGAAGCAGTGACAGTTGCCTTCAGCCAGGATCTTCCCTTTGAGACTTACTGTCACAGACAAACTATCTAGATCATTCAGTTTTTGTGTTGTAAACTAGACATGAATTTAGTGGTATTTTGGTGTCCTCTGTGGACACTCCAAGAACACACTAAATGTGTCTCAACATAGCTGATGCTACTTGCATCAAAGGACTTCTGAAGTGGACATAACAGACTTTTATTTTAAAGGAGGTCTACAAATGCACATTTCAGAATGAAAGCTATTATCAACGAGAAATTAAATAATCAATATTTGAATCCCACCTGTATATTACCTTTGAATGTTATAGCTATATCTGTAATAAGGACAGAGTAGACTAATTCTCTTCCTCTCTTGTTTATTACAGTACTACATAGCAGCAAAGTATGATGCTCTAGGGACCATAAAGACTATTGATGAATGAATCCTCTGGCAGCTTTGCCCATGCTAAAACAAGCACAGAAGAGGCAAGCCCCAGTTCCTGCTGCCACTGCATCCCCTGGGCAGCTGCTGGGCTGGGAAGGAAGCTCTGCTGTGTAGTAGGTCAAGGGCAGTGTTGACTGGGTGGACAGGACCATCCAGTGCCATTCTCTGCTCCTATCCAAAATATATCCAGGGCTAGGCTGTACTTTCCAGGCACAGCCAGTTGCCTGAACCTTAGCTATTAGCCTGCAGCAGCTGAAATAACACTGCTAGTTGGCAATAACCCCTCTATGTGCAATGTAAAGTGTGTGAAGTCCAGCAGCCTTTTGGCCTTTTGTACCAATAAGTATGTTCCGCAGTAGTTTCTCTGGGAAGGCTGAGGAATGCAACCACTAAATGGTAATACCTTTCAGATGCCCTGAAGTTACAATAAAAAGAACATTAAACCATTTAAAAAGTCTTTAATGAAGTGATACAGTAATTAAATTCCAATTAACCAAAGGGATTGTTATTTCCTACTTTTGTATGCAGATGTACAACTTGTGCTGTTGTATCTAGTTCAGTTATAAGTTTCAGTAATGTCACTTCCACATCATTCCACATTTTAGAAAATGACATTACTGACAAAAATTTGGAGGGTTCTTGTGGGAAAGCAACAATTAGTCTCTGAGACACTGCTACTGATACTTAAACATTCAGAAGTAAGCTGATACTACAAAGATAATGTTATCTCTAAATAACATTCAGAATTTAATCTATTTGAGATCCGTGTTTGGCCATTAGGTCTTGCTCAGACTT
The DNA here is from genome assembly GCA_031468815.1 of Morus bassanus. Taxonomy (NCBI): domain Eukaryota; kingdom Metazoa; phylum Chordata; class Aves; order Suliformes; family Sulidae; genus Morus; species Morus bassanus. The sequence goes on along the minus strand of CM062567.1, from coordinate 41,595,620 downwards.
TTCACCAATAATATAACCAAGTCTGTAGCTGGTAAGAGTGTTAGACAGTCCTGTGTGAGCTCCTGTACCTGGGACTGGGAGTGAGACTTCCAGAGTGCAGTTTGGGCTGCAGTAGGGATGTCCCATTTCTAGACTTGATTATTTGCATCATGGGGAAACTCTGGTGAAGTTTACAAGGAAGTGCCCTTTGAACTTGCAACAGATGGGAGTGTTTTGGCTTCTTGACTGAAGAATTTTATATTTAGGCTGGAGTGTCTCACATGAAAGTCCCTAGGACTCAACTTTGAAAGAGGAAAACAAGAGGGAGAGAAGATGAATTTAATCTTTTATTCCTTTCAGAGCCCATCAATTTGATAAGACGTATTCCTTGTGCAGTTATAAAAATAATATGATTAATATGGAGAACTGACATTCTGACCTCTTCTAAAACTGTGTAAGTAAGAAATGAGGGTTTCTATGTTTTTTACAGCAAACTGCCTAACTCTTCTGAAAGCTGGGATTGGTCAAGCTACAATCAAAATATACCATATCAAAATTTGCATCTCTCAAAGGCTTTATTGGAAAAAAGAATGAAAAGTAATGATTTCATATCAGTTTCTTTTCAAAACCTCTCACATATCACTTCATGCTTAATCTTTTCTTTAATTACACATTACACATTTAAGGTTTAGTGCAAGTTATTGAAAATCAATAAGGTTATAAATGTAGAATTGGTAATTACTGCATGACTTGTACAATATCTTATTTACATAATTCATTTACTAGCAACTTGCATTTTAATTAACCTAGAATGAGTGCTTCAATGAAATTGTAATTTAGTGTGCTAAATTGAAAAAGTTGTCAAATCTTTCACTTAGTCATGCAACTGTGAGTTTCATTGTCTATTCAGAAAGATTAAAAATTTTGCAATTAAGATGAATTTAATCCTTGATTCCCAATGTATTATATAAATCTTTGTTTTTCCCTTGTAAATCATGTTTAAAACGTGGTAATGATCAGAAATACTGCCAAATTAATAAGTTTTGCTGACCAAATTTTCCCATACAGTATTCTTATTCAATAGATAAAGATGTCATAAAATATAACTAGAAGAAAAAAGCTGATGAAGAAGTAGTCATCTTAACACCTCCCCAAATGCTCCATGCTGACACTGAAAATATGAATAGAAGTGACAGAATCTGGTCCTTCTACTGGTTAAATTGTGAATATCAACTATTTGCTTCTTTTTGTTATATAAACAAAAAGGTTAACTCCAGCCTAAGAAAATAGCTCTGATAAACTCAATATCAAGATTTTCCGTAACTCTGGGGACTAAAGATCATATGGAATTATGCAACAAAAGCGGACTTAGCTCTTACAGTACTAAGAAACTTGAGTTAGATTTTTACTGACCTGCTTAAGCTGTAGCAGTTTATATATAAAATCAAATATGCAAAATTCCCTTTCTCATCTATCTCCTGCTGACAGTCCTTTGTATATTGAATGAACTTTCCCTAATCTTTGATCTGATATTAATGTCTGTATTCTTGGAAAGATATTTCTTAATGGCTTTTTCCCCAAATTTGCATTATAATATTGTTCAGAATACATTTTTAGTGTTCATCTGGAAAATACCAAAAAGACTATGTTATTGTATTCTGGTTATCTGTGCTCTGACATAATCAGTCCTTTCAGAAAACCCATAAAAATGCAATGGCTTTCAAAAAGGCAATCACACTGTACGTCATATCATCTTATTTACAGCCTTCCTGAGCTTGTGAATATATTGACATGAATATTTAGGTAAAGTTAATTAATAGAAAACAATTCCTTTACAACACATAAGAGAGGAGATTTTTTTGTCACACTTGAGTGAAACAGACAGACAAATAGCATCTCTTTCACCTGATTTTCCATGTGGTAGATCAGATTTAGACAAAAAATATAATTTAGTTATTTCAAGGCACTTCTATGTCAGTATATACTCCACAGATGTAATATAATTTGTCTGCTACACTATTTATGCAGCATGCTGTCTGGCACAATATTCCCTCTAGACAGAAGGTGCTGACATATTAAAGGAGCAAACAACAAGCATTTGATCTTCTGTTTATATTGTTTTTCTCAGAAAAACAGGAGAGCCAATTCAACAGAGATTTGGTTGCCACTGTGTGAACATATCTCCTAACCTGAGGGGTAAGCTGGAATTTCATAGCTTTACCATCTCAATAAATTTAAATACAGTGTAATCTTTAAAAAGAAAAATTTTCCAGAAAATATCTTTTCACATTTTTAGTTCAGATGCATGTCAATGATGTTGTTTTATGTAATCAGACATGATGCATGGCATTACGCCTAGCAAATCTGAGGTAGAATTTTTCAAACAGGAAAAGAAAATGCTGCTTGAAGCATCAGAGCTAAGAGAGCTCTTAATATCAAACGGGCTTACTATGGGAGTGTATCTTTGACTGTCACAGATTGTGCTGAGAGCAAGGGAGAATATTAGGTGTATATGCAACAAGCATCATGAGGTTCTATTTCCCTCTACCTTACCAGATTTTAACAAAGTACTATAGTGGATGAGAGGGTCATTCATCTCTTGTCTCCAGACTTAAGTTCTTAGACTGGGAATGAAAATACTAACTAATTTTAGTATAATGAGATAGAATGGTTATATTGCACTTGATATATTTTACTGACTTCAGTATTGGCCTTAATTATATGTGGTGAAAGAATAGGAAAAATGGAGACAAATACAAAGAAAAACATTATTAGGTACTGGTTTTGCTTTGAAAGGAAGGGGAACTCATCTCTGTTCCAAGCTGCAGGCTCCTGCAGTGAAGTGTTCACCAGTACCTGAACAAGTTAATTGAAAACTATCTCTGATATCTCTGTGTTTGCTGCTGTGAGTGGAAGAGTGGCATGCATTTGGCAAATCTATATCACCTGAAAATGAAAAAAGGGGCTATTGAAAATCAAAGCTGGTGGCTCAGACAACATAACCACAATTAGCATCATTTAACAATCTAGCTCCTCCATGCTGAGGCACAGCAACTGTGTGTGAACTGCTCCCAGATCCCTAAATGTTAAAGACCATGAGGCTTTAATTGCTGCCCAATGACAAAGTTAAACTGCTGCATTACCTATACATGTATATAAAGCCATTGGATTAATGAACAAAAGACTACAGCTCAACTAAGGTATCATAACGTGACTGTGTATTGGAGCCTCCCATGTTGCAGACATTCACAAACTGTTAAAAAGAGCTGAAACATTCAGCCTTTTTTTCAGCAATAGCTGGAAAAGAAAACTGCAGTACAAGCTTTCATAATCTGTTTTTCCAATGTGCCTTGTGACACTGCTTGTAATGGAGATAGTAAATCCTCAGCACCATTTCAGCCCTTGCATCTCTGAGAATCATAAAAGACTATGTATTCACATGAGAAAGCCATCCATTTCTCTCAGATCTGCAAAAATCCTTCAGATGACAATATATTCTGATTATCTAGGTTAGATACAGATCATTGCAGCGGTAAAAGGGAAGACTGTAGTCAATTCTTTAACAATGTGGTTTCTCTTAATACATGAATTGATATTTGTATTTGAATTTAAATGAAATTAGATTTCCTATTTCTTTTCAAGTTTACTACAGCAAGAACCATTTCTATTGTTCTGAGTAACATCTTTTCCTTAACGTCTTTAGACTTATTTTTAATAGCTCTGTATTTTTATTCTATTTATGTTCCTCCCTTCCCTGTTACTTTGTACTGATCCATGTATAAAATGAAGTTTCAGAGTAAGATGGACTCATCATTCTTCTATTTTAACACAGCATTCCATTTGTAGAATTTCTTTAATATCTATCTATCTATATACAGCCATTATCTTTTGACTACACTCAGCGATTACAGTGGAATTGTGCTGTTTTGAAGCAATGGAAAATTGTATCCTAACTTTATTGACCATGTTTTGAATACTGTAGTAAACGAAACTTAAACATATTAACATAAAGTATTTTACAGTTTTAACAGTTTGCATAGAATATATGAAAATACAGTTTTCAGATGTCTGCTGTATCAGAAGGAAAAGGTCTGAATAAACATGATGGAAAAAAAAAGTGACAGAAGAGTTTTCTCCACTAGGTAGAATCATTGGGAGCCCACAGTGTGGACAACTCTGCTAGCAGACCATTTCCTGCTAACAGACCCTTTCCAAATAGGTTGATTTTTTGGCTCAATGATGTCCGTATCACTGGCTATTACAGTTGTGACAAATACAGATCCATTTAAATTAATAGCTCAAAAGTTATTTTCAGATGGAACGTTTTTGTGCTTTTCAGATAAATGTCTAGGTGCACATACTATAACAGAGAAAAATGAAACCAGAAAGGTAAATCTTCTGAACCATCATCTTACTTTTGAGTGAAATCAGTTTCTTTCACGTGTGAAAGCACAATTAACTACCAGATGAAAATTCTAAGCACATTTACAAAATGTAGTAAAAAGTTCATATAAATAATGCTTCTCTTCTGAATGACACTCTTCCTTTCAGCATGTTGATTACTAAAGCTAGTGCTCAGGCACAACTGCAAACTTACTGTAGGAAATAAAACTGAAAAAGAGGCACATAATTAAATTAATCACAGTTCTTGCTTAGGGGAAAAACTGCTTATAACCAGTGGAATAGGATAGATCACACCTGGGTTTTAGGGCTTTTCTGTGCTACTACTCCACAGCTAAAAAGGTTCCCATGGGGCTGAAAAAGCCAGAAATTTGCATATGATAATGTGAGTTGCCTTGGGAATTTGAAATCTGTAAAAACCAAAAGTGGCTGAAATTATAAGAATAATTAAACTCCATAGTTATCAGCGTTTAAAATTTATGTAAATCTCTTAAAAGATAAGGAACTGTTCTGTAGATTAGAGGTCAAGGCATCACTCACAGCAAAGCCCTGTACGTTTTTCAAAAATTAAAGTCAATTTGGAATAGCAACATCTGGAATAAAGTTTGGCACATAATTAGCTGATTTATTAGATGGATGATTTTGATAAGAAAGAGATCACCTCTTTCAATGGTTGTTGTCCAGTTTCCATTGCTTACTAAAATGAGCAGATCAATATCTTCTTGGAAAATGGAAAAGCTTAATATATTTTGGTTTTCAAGTATAGCATTAAAGAATTTGTACCATTGTCTGTGCTTGCTTCTGTCATGGTCTTTTATTTATATGAAGAACAATGAATGACAAGCCTGGTTGCTATTCAGTTGACTTCTGTTTAAAGGGCATCAGTTCTTTAAGCAATTTTACTGGTAGTCCAAGACCTCAGAACTGAAGGAATCTGGGACAACTTTGATGCTGCACCTAAATGGCTGATCTGTGTGTTGTCCCCTTGTCTCCCAACCTTATCACGGTCACTGTTGTGGCATCAGGTGTATTTTTTCCCTGTTCCAGGGAGAGGCCAGAAGGTGGTTTAGCCTTGAGCAGACCTTAGAGAAGTTTCAGGACTTCTAAAAATTATTCCACAGCTGCAGCAGCTCTTTAAAATTCTACAGTAAAACATAAAATATCTCTGGATGTTCCAAAAATTGATGCCAAAAGAGGAAGGCCCACTGATTCATATTTGTGCTGTATTTGATGCTTTTATTTTAATTAAAACAATTAAGGGAAGGTTTAACTTGAATAAGGAAGTATTTCATAAAATATATTCTTTAAAAAATATTGCAAGACTCAACAGAAGAATAGTGTCCTCTAGGCAAGGTAAATATCTTTTTTATTTTCCTTTTCTTTTTTGTTTTTGTTTTTTTGTTTTTGTTTTTGTTTTTCTTTTTTGTTTTTGTTTTTGTTTTTGTTTTTCTTTTTCTTTTTCTTTTTTCTTTTTCTTTTTCTTTTTCTTTTTCTTTTTCTTTTTCTTTTTCTTTTTCTTTTTCTTTTTCTTTTTCTTTTTCTTTTTCTTTTTCTTTTTCTTTCTTTTTCTTTTTCAACTAATAACTTTGCAGATAACTTTCTTTAACTTCTGTTACTTTGAATAATGCCCAGGATAAACAATAACAAATTAAAACAGTAGTATAATACAACCATAAGTAGTATTTACTTCAGCTATAATCCTTGACACACATGAATTCATTGCATTCATCAATATTAAAATACACTATTTTAGGATGTTTTCTTAGAAATAAAAAGTTGTGGGTTTATAAACAACTAAATAATCTGAATACCACTAGGGGACTTAATTTAGTTAATCTACAGCTGCCTCTGTGTAAAAAATCTACTGCTGTGTACAAACAATAAATGATATGGGCTTTCTATTTTAGATGTCTGCCCAGTATGTGAGAATGGAATCTTTACTGAGTTTTAAGATGGGTTAAATAAAAAGATGTTAGGAAGCAATTTCTTCAAATTATTTTTGCGAGTATCTTCACCTAAAGTTCCTGCAAAGATTACAAAATTGCAGTTGCCGTATGATCCTAAATTATCAGATGACATTTTCTCTAATCATGTCCACTCATCTTCAGGGTTTGAATTGAAGGGTCATCTTGGTAGTAACCTAGTTTTCATTGGCAAAGTACATTTGCATGATGAAAATATAAGTTTGAAGTTCTTAAGAACTTTAAAAACACTTTCTACAGCTTGTGCAAGTTTTTATCTTTCCTCTGTACTTCAGACTTAAATGCTGTAACACGTTTAGGAGCAGTTCCTCACAAATAAGGGAAATGTCCTTTGCTTTCTACTCCTTTTTGAGAACTCATAGCAGTACAGTTTATTGCATTATGTGGAAATGCAGAATGATGCGTAGTTTTCATGCATACTGCATTCAACACAGTTGTTTAAAATGGCACATTGACCAAATTAAGGCCTCCTGTGGTTGTTTGGAAGGAATACATACAGACCCATTGCCACATAATGCAGTCGAGGCTATGTGCCCTCCTACACAAGCTCCTTGAATAGCTTTGTCAGTGAGTTTCTGCGAGTGAAGGATCTGGGCTCTACATGTGCAAGCTCTGTCCTCAGAGTCTTAGCTGTGACCTTGCTTACCCAGAGTAAAGGGTTTATTAACTCTTGTGTTGCTGCAAGACTAGCTCAGGAGAGCCTCTGCGAGTCTGAATCAAAACCTCTTCCCTGTGACTCCCAACCATTTTATAAGAAAATAATTTTTAATAGGGCTATCCCTGATACTGCACAGATGTCCCTCCTAAATATATGTTCTTTCTGTGTCAGCCAGTCTATTGAAAAATCTCCCTCTGCTCTATTTCCTCCTAGCTACAAGTTAGAGATATGCTTTACCCATAAAACGGAGAGCTCTTTTTATACAATTACTTAGTAATATACCAGCTGACAAAACTCAAAAATATGCCATGAAGTTCTTAAACTTAGTGTTAATAAGATGTTTTAGCATGGATTAAAAACACCTTAGTGTACCATGGCTTGTCATTTCTCAGCATATTATTGGCTTTTGTTTGGGAGTTACCAGGAGAACAGAGAATTAAGTTATCTCAGCAACAGTTGTGGGTAATGTCTCATTTTCTGACCTATTGAAATGCAAGGGGCAAAGTATAAAAATGAGTTTCTTTGGGCAGTCAAAACCCTATTGTAAGGCAGGATATCATTATGTCTATGAACAATAGACATAATGATAAAACAAGTAGAATGATAATGGATAGAGGCAGCACCTCTGCTGAGATATACATTTCCCTGCCTTAGCTAGAAGAGCACTGACAGCATGTGCAGGACAAGAAGAGTTGCATTTTTAATACTCAGAAAATGTTATGTCAGTGAGGTCACAACTCTGCCTTTAATTAGATGAAATGCCTTCAATTGGAAGCTACCTGCACACAGGTTAGGATATATGCAGCCTGCTCAATTCTCAGCAGGTTATCTATTCTGTGAAAAGTATGTTTCAGTTATAAAGAAAACCCCCTACAATGCATCTATTGTGAAGCATAGCTAATGTGTCATTCATATACAATCATAAACAGCTTTAAAAGCACATTGATTCTGTTTATTTTTATTTGAAAGATGCTTGTATATTTGAACATGTAGTTATTTCTTGAAATAACTGGGAAACAGCAATCAAGAGAAAGCAGTTGATTAGCAATTTAAAGCAAAGCAAAATGGAAACATTTTTCATATACTGTCAAGATTTATTCTAAGTGCTTCCCTTTAAAACCATATTGGTTACAGTAGCAGGCTGCAGTGATTCACTGCCATATTAATATGCATTGCTGAGTACAAGTGAAATCTATATTCAGTTACATAAGATTTTAGTGTTTTATTGTTGATGGCCTTTTCTTTGAACATAAGTTTTTTGTTGCACATGACATCATAGCCCATTAAAACATGAAACTTCTTGGACCAATGTCAAAGTCTCCCCAAGGTCAGTGGAATTACAATAACTTGAAGCCAGGAGGAAGGAAGGGGGACAAAGCACTCAAGGCTTAGGTATTTTGAAGACCTTAGCATCTTCTCCTAGTGATTAATGGCTTTCCAGATTGCAGCTTATAATTTATGAGATTAAAAATTTTTAAACAACTATCAAGTATATGATATATATATATTTACATCCACGTGAGAGTGAACTAATAAGGAAATATGTAGAAATGTGGTCACTTACAAAGCTCTGTCATAAGAAATTTCTAGGTGGCCATTACAGAGTTTGATAGGTGTTTGCTGAATAAGTGGCTGTTTTTGAAAATGGTGATTTTTTTTTATCTAGGAATTCTATATTCATTATACAGGCCCTTATAAATGGGAAGATACTTGAAAAGATATTTGTTTGTGTAATAAATTGTTTCTATTCTTGAAATTAGTGGCTATTTTTCATATGCAACCTCTAGTCAAGCTATCTTCAGATGGGTGCCTATCACCATGCATATGCTCGAAGGTATTGAGCCAGTTTAAAATCTGAGTTGTCTTTTCCCAAAATATGGTATGTACTGCAAAAAGTAACACTGAAGATGATTTAGAAAGCACCATTCTCAAATCATAACAGATAGTTGCACTCTGAGGATAGTATGATATCTTCCATTTCATGAATGATATATGAAATCAAGGCTTTGCTGTTTCTTGATTCAATATTTTTCAGAGTAAATTGAAGATGTCTGAGTACATTGTTAGATAAATATCTTTTTACTATCTTATTATGGAGTGATTACTGGGGGTAAGATTATTGAGGTTGAAATTATTGAGGCTAAAGTTATATCCACGTTTCATAAAAGTTAACTTCCAGGGTGGACTATGATTGATATGCTGAATATCGGTTCAGTGATCGTTCCCTATGCAACACCCCCTGCAATCTTAGATGTGGTAACACTGGAGGAACTCGGTGTACTAGTTCTAAGAGAGACAATTGGAGGAGCAAGTGGAGTGAAGGCTCCACGGCCCATTCCTCCATAAATCACTGCCGGTCCGGGAACTAGATGGAACCATGAAACCAGGCCCTGGCCAGCACCGTGCCCTGTGGATTAACTTTGCTCATTATATCATCATTATAATACCAAAACACACCTCCATCCCAAAAGTTACCCGCCTCCAAGGTGCGACCACCCCTCACTGAGCTTGTGCATTGAATTTTTCTAGTATATACCTTCAAAAGCAAAGCGAGAAAATTTTGCACCAATGATAACAAAGGTATGTATGACTACAGCCACTCAGGATCCACCTGAAAGGTAAAAAATAATATAAATACAGCTTAAGGGAGAGAGGATGTTAGGGAAGATACCATCATACCACTCTGACTACTGGGACCAGTCAATGGACTGAGCCTCTCTTCCCCCCCATTGGGACACCTTTGGGTAAGATTCGAACACTTGGTTATACCAAGTGTTTCCCCGGGAAATATTTAGAAATCTCTACATAGAGTCACTTTAGATTATTTATAATCAGCGCTGCTATTAATATTTGCTATATTATATATTTGTATATACTTTTGCAGACAATCACTCTCACCAGCAATCCAAAGAATCTGTGTATCTGTTGCTCAAATAAATTGTGGTGTGCATTGGTCCAGTCGTGATAGTTCTTTTGAGTGCAACCAGTATTTTGGCCATGGTAGCTCATCGAACGCAGCTAGACTCACACTCCTAACGCGACATTTATTTCATGTTGATAAATGCCTTTAAAACTATTCCTTGGAAAGGACTTCATTTCTATACTAATTGTAGCTATGTTTGTCTTTGGAAAGGATTACCATAGATGGTCAAAGGATCTTCACATACAGCTGTTATATTAGCTAGAATCTGGATCCTTCATATGCTCATAAATATTTTTAATTTTAAGTATATAAACAGTTCCACTGTGCTTTCATGCTTGGAGCTGGCAGAATAGTTAAAACTTCACTGTGTGGGACTTATGTATGATCCTAATGTGCCCTCTATCATCTGAAATAATAAGGTAGACTTATCTGTCCAGCATCATGGTAGATGATCCAAAAATAAGAACCAGAAACATAAAACATCAAAAAGCTAAATATTGTACTGGTGTATATAACTAGCTGTATCAAAGGAAAAAAAAAAAAAAAAGAAAAAAACCCCAAACAATTCCCTCAAAACCCCCAGTGAAATTATAAATACTTTGTCTGTGTATTTATATTTTACAGACAAGTAGAAATAAATTGTAATATAACTGAAGGGCACCAAACAAAATTGTGTTAAATACCAAAGCTCACATTCCTCAGGGTTGTTATGTGGGGCCAGAAACACACATCTCCCTCTCTAAAATGAATTAAATATTGAAACAAATAATAACAGAACTTACTAGAACTAATCAACATGTTTTGAATCTGTTTTGTGCCAGATCTTGTTCTCCTCAGTTTTATGAGAAGGCATATAAATAGCTGCTCATATTCTCTCTGATCAAAATGAAGCTGTGACAAAGGTGACAGTGTCTGAAACTGGCACTGAGACATGATCCTGAGTGACTACCTGCAAAGCTGTTTGCTGCTCTGTTATGCTCAGATTTTGTGTATTGTAGACTATGAAGGTCATCTAGAGGAATGTAGACTAGAGGAAGGTCATCTGGTCAGATAGGTAGCATTCAGTTTTTATACTACAAAAGTAAATGAGATATTGCGTCTGAAAAGCTTAAAATAGAAAGTGACAAAAAAGATGATTCCACTGAAGTTCATGCGTGTATTACAGCAAAGAGGTATCAAAACTTGCTCACACTTCCTCCACGCTAGAGGAGGGATCATAATTTTTGCTGACACATGCTGGTGTGGGGATACTTCCTTGTACTGATGTGAAAAACATTTTCTTGAGAAGACATATTTAAGCTCAAAAAAAAGAAGAAACCCTAGAAAAGGGTATGCAGATGGTTTCACTCAAGGGAATCTAACGCGGGCTCAGAGCATCTGTTCTGAGAAAACAACTGCTGAAGAGAATGGGATTATATGGGATTTGGCCTGTTGCCATGGTGGCACACTCTGATTTGGGTTACTGCAAAACATAAATGTGATATCTCTGGAACACTGGGGACGCCTCTGGAACCTACAATCAGTGCAGCTTTCTGGAGAGATTTTGGAAAAATCTCTCGAAAAATCTGGAATTTAGAGAGCTAAAGTCTCCACCAGCGTAAGCAGTTGATTTGTTTTTCCTTTTTGTAATTTTGTCTGATAAAATTTTCAGCCTGGGTTTGATCCATATTTTGGAGGCACTGAGTAGTTTGCTTTAGCTTGTGACTTTGTCTGTCCGTAGGACTGGTTCCAGGCAACACTGAGCTCAGTAATGTGTTCTGTCTCACCTGGACACATGAGGCTCCAGGATTAGGGAACAAGCATCCTTTCGAGGAATTGGTCAACCTATCTTAAACTGGCAATTTTCAGGCCATATCTTGATTTATGGGAAGAGTAATACAGTAGGACCAGATCTAGACAGTGAAAAAATTGGACTGGATGCCCTTGCTTACGCAGCAGTGGGGTGACATGGGGTGGGAGGAAGTGTCCCCCTGACTATTCTGGCCATGTGGATTGAGTCCCCACTGGAAGATATTAAGTGGGCTCCCATTGTGTATCTTTGGCTTATTTTCATCTGTAAAGAACATGATTTGTGTGCTCTGTGATGTAATCCAAAATATGCTAAGTGGGAGCACACGGGAGATCGGCCTCAAAAATGAATTTGTGATCTGAGCTGAACCACAGACGTAGATGCATCTTCAGACTTAGAGCACAGAACTGGCATTCAGTATCGGAGGGGTGATATATCTTTTAGTAACCAGAACTACTTCCTTCTCATCCCCAAATCATATTATTGACTTCTCTGTCACACCGGACAGGGCATCTGGAGGAGAGGAAAAAGAGCTGTGACCTATTTTCCAGTATTTCTGTTGATGCCCCATTCAAGTACAATTGACCATAGTTCAGCCAGCCTGGTTTAAAGTTTCCATACGAAAAGAAATGAAATGCCTTCCTTTTTCAGTTCTCCATCCTGAGTACTTTCAACTACTGTGGGTATTTGATGACTGCAAGTCAGAATACATAAAATTTAGAACGCTTTTAGTCAATGTTCCCTATTTAGTCAATGTAAACATGTAGAAGTCTCCAAGAGTAACTCAGATGACCTAAATTGGATGCCTAATGAGTAGTCTTTGTATTTTTTTGATGAATATGAGTACATAAACCCTAAGTCGTGATAACAACATGAATGTAGAGAATGATTTTTAACTCTTTTCCACACAGAGACAGGCTTCTGACTGTTAACAATGTTGCCAACAGCTCAAAGGCCAAAACTCAAAACTGAGATTAAGAAATAGTAAATTTTGAAGAAAGTAAATGGGAACAACAAATTATTATGGACCTTATTATTTTAAATAGAACAAGAGGTATAAAGCCAGATTCTTTTTTTGCAGTGTACCTGTTCATCCTGTTCCTTCCCTTAGCTGTGTGGACACATTATTATGCTCTTTGCATCAGTACCGAGTTTATATATGGTCCCTCCATTAAATTCTGCCACATCCTCTATTCTTTTTTCAGCTCCACCAAATTATTCATTGTCGTGAAGATCAGTTCTAAGGGAAACATATACAGCACCAGGAGGACAAATGTTCGATTAAAATGCACCACTTTTAGAGCATGTGAAATTTTGTTTCTAAACAACTTGTCAGTGTCCTTATTTTCCACCTCAGTGATCTTCTTTAATCACTTCTTCTAATTGTGTATCTAGTTTTTGAGGGTTTTTTCCCCCTCCCCCTTCTCTTTTTCTCCTTCAGCTCCTTCAGCTTGTGGAAATGGTGCAGAACGCTGATGAGCAAGACTCATCTCCAGCCAGGTGATCATTTTGGGCACCAAATACTGACTGTGCTTCTAAGGGAAATCTGCAGGGTGAGCAAACCTTAAAAGTACAGTAAAAGCTTTTGATATGCAGTCGGCAGTTGTTGCAGGTGCATCCACCATTCAGCTTCTTTCTGTACTGAAAACTGTTCAGACAAGGACTTGCTACAGCACTGATTGTGCCAAAATGATATCCTATACTCTTTCTCTATTTTAGCTAGTATTTTGACCATATCAGCTGCACATTACAGTAATAAAACAGGCTTTAATGTACATGTGGAATGGTACAGTGGTGATATGCAATGCTGAACAAAGAGCTCTATTATTACCATACAATGTGAATCTTTGCATAACTAGTCACTGGGCAAAATTCTCAGCTGGAGTACATGCACATAACTCCTGGGAGATCAAGGGATCTCATGCTAGTGGGAGTTCAATAACATTACATATGAAGAAGAATGACTCTTAGCTGGCATTTGTTTTTATAAAAAAATACATGCAAGGGTAAATGTTTGAAGAGGCTGGGTCTTGTAATCCTTTTTGCATTTGAAGTACGATTTAGGTGAACAGCTGATTATTCAAATCTCTAACTACCAGCTTCTTTCTTGCAGTCAAGTATTTAGAATTGTTAGCCTGGATTCATATTTGCAGCTTAAGTGTGGGTGTAAATTGAACCCACAATGGACAAGCTCCTGTATGAAAACATAATCCTAAGTGTGAATGTACCTGTCCTTGCTTAGGGACTGAGAATACCATTCTATGCTGATTTTCAATTGTATTGTTCAAGAATCACACTGATGAAAATTTGAATGCCTTGTCAGTCCTAAGACAGTCTATTTTTGTTACAATGGCAACATTTGACTAGGTTTGTGGGAAAAAAATAAAGAAGGAATTTTATTTATGCCTTTGCAGGAAAACACAAAGTCTCTTATCACTGGTAATTTTCCATTTTTTTTAAATCTTATTATTTTGTTTGTGTTCACTACTACAACATGAACGTTGCTTTATATTAATCATTTCAGTTTTTGTTTCAAGCAAAAACATCATTTTGTTTTAGTAATGTGTTACAATGGAAAGTTAATAGTAAGGCAGAAGATTGCAGATATGATAAAGTGGGTGCCAAGACAAATTTGACACAGGTGATCTGTATTTTGCTTTCAAACTGCTTGCACTGAGAATGAGGCACATAGTGATTTGGAATTGGAATCTGCACCCAACAGAGGCTTCTAATCTTAAGATCTTGCAGGTTTGTTGGTTAGACGATCACTTACAGCCAATAAATCAATATTATTCTTTCTTCTTTACCATATTTCTAAATAGTTCAGGAGAATGAATTTGAATTATGAGTCCTTTCCAACTTGAGATATTCTATGATTCTGTGAACAGATACTGTTCTGAACCTTAAGGTTTTGCTTACTGTTTGTAATTAAGGAAAGACTGATGACTGTATTTATTCATACTCATTTTATAGTCAGACCATATAGTGATAGGGGCTTTGGAAGTGTATTTCAGGACTTAGAGATTGTGTCAGATAGGAACATTGTTTTGGTTATAAACATGGAATACAGGTATCATACATTTATGCTTTTTCACCCTTATGAAATGAAATTACATTTTTGTTTATGGAGGATCTAAAAGAAAAGAAAGACTGGTTACTTACCATGTTCAATGCCATAACTGATTTTCCAAGATTGGCAGCCTGTAGTAGCACTACTCTTGAAAATGAGGTTCTTATTGGATAATGTTAATAGTGGGCATGGAAAAAAAAATGATAGTAATTAAATCATGGGGAAATGTGGATCCACATATGCTACTTTGTTCCTCACTAGTTACAAACTACTAACCAGGTAGAGGAATGAGCTGGGGAGCGCAGAATTCTCTGAGTAAGAGGAAAGAAATGCACAAAGTGTGTTAAAGACATGAACAGGGAAGTTCAGCCTGGAAGCCTGTTTGCTGAAGGAATTGGCATAACTTTCTCTTTTTGGATGTAGTCAAGTGAGATATGCACACAATGAGCTGAATTTAAACTTAGATAAATATACTGTTTGGAAATCTGTTCTGTATTTTGGATTTAGAAACCCAAGAAGTACTGAAAATAACAGCTTGCTGAGACAGAAAAAACCCATTACATTAGAAGAAAGAACCAAAACAGTGTTCATCATTCAATGTTTTTCTTCCTTCTTTCCTTGTGACTTCACGGTCTAATACGCTCCATCAGTAAATATATCTCAAAAATGCATTGACGCTGTGTCTTTGAAACTTCTAACAAACAAAGAGTAACAGGAAAATGTCTTTCCATCTAGTGGTGAGTATGCAGGGGTGTTTTCTGCTGAGAAGCAGGTGTGATGTTGCTAGCTTCTGGAAGGAGATGAAATACCTGAGAGGAACTGCAGAAACTGCAAGAGCCCCATGTGATTGAATTATGTTTATCTACTGTGGTAGGTCATTATGGAATAAGTAAAATCTAGCTAGGTGTACAATTCTAACTTACTTAAACATCTGATTCTTCCATTGTGTCTCATCTTATGGGTAGAAATTATTCCATTTTTTTTCTCATTCTGCAGCTTCTATATGTCAGAAACCTGCAGTGTGACCTGGTATCGAAAGCTGGAAGCAGATCTCTCTCCCAGATGCCATTTTCTGTCAGGTCTTACAGTACTAATCGGATATGGCCACTGTCTTGTACCAGATAAACACTTACAGAGTCTAGCACTGCTGTTGAGAGGTGACTGACCTATGAGCAAGTGGGATCCCAGTGCTGGAGTGTATTTATTTGTTGCTGTTCCTAGTCACGCTCCCTTGGCTTCTTTCAAGTTATATGTTCACATTTCCCCTCATGTTCCCCCAGGCCACACAGAAGTATCTTTTCCATAGGCATAATTTAGTCAGGTATGTCATTTTCCTGCAGAAGCAGACAATAGCACACACCTTCACACATCTCCCAGGATCTTCTTATAGTCCTTTTATGGACCAGCAAGAGTCTTTTGGTCTTTTGTTGGCTGTGGCTTCAGCTTTTGTCAGTTGGCTTCATTTTGTCATTTGCTGGATTCTTGATAGGAATATGGATTCTGTGTATTTTACTACTTTTAACCACAAATGGAATTTTACTATGCATGAACCTGATAATTTTACATGAGCTCTTGTCATCAGTTTCCTTTCCAAGTTGATGCTGTTTTTATCATATTACAAGCTGCTATCTGAACAATCTTTTCCAAATTTGTAGTGTTCTTTTGTTGAGGAATTTTATTAGCTGGCATAATTCCAAAGTGGGAAGTTTTGGCTTTTTTCCACAGTGAATTATACACTCTCCCAATATGTCCTGCCTTCCTCTGATTTGCTGGGATTTTCTTCTCTTCTAAAACAGTCAGCACATTTTCATCAGCTAGTTACTGTTAAATATTTCTTAGTCATCTAAATACAGACACTAAGTATAGATGAGGCTGATTCTGTCACTTATCTCTTCAGGTTTGACCAGAATATTCACCTAATTAGTAGACAACCTCAATCAAGTTCAAGGTTAGCTCCAGTTCTGGCAGTTATGTTGCAGTAGCCAAGTGTAATAGATGGCTGATATATAGTGCTTTGCTTGGGATTTTTATGTCTCTATAGGCATTTCCAAGGTTTGTGTTGCTAATGCTGTTTTAGTACAATGTGCTTTAGCATGTACTGTGCCTCTTTTGGTTTTTTTGCTTCATAATTGATACAGTAAAATATTTGCTTCAATGCCAGCTTTCAGGTTGAATTTTTCAATGGAATACAGACTGTAAAGACTCTGAGGAGTGTGGTAGATACTTTCTGTTATCCTTCAATACTGCTCAAATCACTCGTGTTAGTTTGACAGGGAATTTGTGAATTTTTGCTTTGTTGGATAGCCTTGGTCACTTTGTACATGGAATAACAGCGTTCTAATTTTCTTTATCTTTGGCACTACCCTCAAAGCTGGAAGACCTTTAGTGAGGATGTACGGTCACAGAACAGGTATGGACAGTCTTTCTGGCTAATATGTCATAACATTTCTTTTGCTCAGATCTTCTACAAATTTGTAATCTATGGCATTGTGCTGGTTTTGGCTGGGATAGAGTTAATTTTCTTCATGGTAGCTGGTATAGTGCTGATGGCACATTGATGTTTTAGTTGTTGCTAAGTAGCACCTAAGTGTCGTTAAGTAGTGCCTATGCTAGTTAGGGACTTTTCCAGCTTCCCATGCTGTGCCATCTGCACAAGAAGCCGGGAGAGGAGGGGCCACAGCCAAGTCAGCTGACTCAAACTGGCCAATGGGCTATTCCATATCATATGACGTCATGCCCAGTATATTAACTGGGGGAGATGGCCGGCGGGAGAGCGATTGTGGCTGGGGACTGGTGGCAATGGTTGGCGCATGGTCGCATCATTTGTTGTTGTTTTGGTTGTTTATTCCACACACACACGGGGTTTCCCCTCCCTCCCCCCATTATTTTTCCTTTTCATTATATTATTATTATTGTTGTTATTGTTATTATTGTTTTATTTTAATTATTAAACTGTTCTTATCTCAACCCACGAGTTTTTACCCTTCTGATTCTCTCCCGCATCCTGCCGGGGGGGGCGGGGAGTGATCAAGTGGCTGTGTGGTGCTTAGTTGCCAGCTGGGGTTAAACCACAACAGGCATGGAGATTATCTCTGACTGGGAAGCAGATTTCTTTTGCTTTCCTGCAAGCCAAAATCAAAATCCCTCAGCAGCCTTTCTTTTAGTTCTGTATCACCAACATTAAGCATAGTTTGCCTCTGATCAGGTATTCCTCAACATTGCAAGAAATGCTGAATATAGCTTTTTGCCTCAGATCAGTAAAATGCTCATTTTCTGTCTAGATATAAATGACAGCAGAATGGATAGCATTCAAATACAAGGGTTTTTAGCATTACATTATTTCCTAAGCATTGTTAAGACTTAAGCCATTTTCAACTGTTTACATAACAAATGTTCCAGAGCCTCCTCTTCCACAGTGTTTAAATAGCTATTTTCGAGACCTTTCTTTTTTATCCAACCCAAAGAGTCTTGTAGAGCTGTGGAAGCGTTGCTTCCACTATCAGTTCTCAGCAGTATTGCTAAGATAAAATGGGGTTGGGTTGCAGCCCTCCATGTGTAAGAAAAATTGTTCTCTTGCCTGGATGCTTTACATTGGCCTCATTTTCGTGTACTTCATGTACTCATATCAAAGACAAAACAACCATTCCTTGCTTCACATAGACAGAAGATACGGCCAACATGACATTATATTTTCTACATTGTTGTACTTTTGGTTTGTTGGGAAACAAGAACAAGACCAAATATGAAAAGGTTGAAACAGAGTTCAATATCAGACACAAGATGAGGTGCAAAAGTTTGACATTCAGACTTGGAACAAGTATTTGTGCCAAGTTGGAGACCTCTTTAAAAAAGTAACTGTCCTTTGCATATAACTGATTTTAAGAAGATAATGACACATTAATGACTTTGAACACTTTTTGCTTTGCACACCTTCAGATCAAGTGAGATCCAGATTACTGTCTAAAAAATATGTACCTGCTGACAATAGTTTTCTTTTTCTTTACTGTCTTTAGCATACTGCCTGTAGTCCACAGACCACAGCTTCATCGCCAAAGGGGCTAGCTTTTTTCACTCGTGAGGTGTTTTTCCAGATCTTCTGGCCCCATGGGAAGACAACCATAACATTCTTGTAAATGTTACTACCATAAGGGGCACAATACTGTATGGTAGAGAGGCCTTTCCTCTGTGCTCTAGAAACATTTGTTTGCAAGTTCAGAGTACAAATACCTAAATATACAGAATTACTCTTATAATCTAATAGTGGAGCAGGGAAATATAGCTGCAGACATGTTGCAATAGAGCTGCCATGAGTAGGGCAGTTAGATTACATCTAAACCTGAAGGCAAAGGAGTATTTTCAAACTCCCAAGTGCAGGTGCATTCCCAGTTACACCCCAGCTCTTGGCATGCACATGTATGAACCTGCCCCCTTCAAGCCTTGGCTTGTCTGAAGAAAAGACACCACACATGCAGATGGCATCCAGTTTGTGGTGTTCTTTAAGATGTCCTTGATTTTTATGAAGACACGATCCTAAGGTCTACTATTAACTGGGACTTACAGGGTGGTTTAAATACCTTCTTAAGGTTTCGGGATACAATCTGACCACAGTATAGGACAAACACCCTGAAACTTGGGCTGATTGGGCCAAACACAGGCATCTAGCACATTTACCTATGAGAGCAAACAAAAAATAACATTTCAAAATTATATTCAGAAATTATACCTTTTCCTAATGTATTGACAAGGGAATGAAAAATAAGATATCTCACTGGAGCCAGGCAAAGCATATATAATAGCATGAGTTGGTCTTTGCCTGAAAAAATGTAACACTTTTTCTCTATAGCAATTGGAGTTGTTCAATTTTTGTAACAAAGCATTGGCTGTAATGGATGATTGAAACTCAGATTATTGGTTATGAGAGAATATTTCACTGAATATTATTCAAGGTGAAATTTTCTAGGGAGATTTTTTTCTAAAAAGAAGCAGTGAGAATACCTCCTTTTTGTTATGCTTCTGTTTTTTTATCCTTTATAATACATTTAACCCATCTTTTACTGCTGAAGAGGAGCAAAAATGCCTTCAGGAGTTTAATATAAGTTGCCAGATGAATGCCCAGTTGACTTACAAACTTTATGAGTCTTTGAAATTTCTAGTTGGTTTTATAGCACAGAGATTTCTTTAAGTTTCCCTCATGATTTCTTTCAGATAGTATGATAAACTTTGGTGTGTAATGGGTTTTTTTTGTTTGGTTGGGTTTTTTCCTCACTTGAGCAGCCATCCAGAAATAAAAGCCTTCTACAGAAATAATCAAAATATTCAGTTGATCGTGTTCAGAAAGAGCCTCATTCTTCTATGCAGTTATGCAATTATGGTGCATCTTGAATGATTGTCACTTAAAAGGGTTGTAACTTTCCTGGTTTATTAGAAACAGCTGGCAAATACATCAGAGGCAGCAATGGGATTATTGCTTTGAAGCAGATGTTAAACAGAATGGGGCAATAACAGCTGCTGCAATTAGAGGCATTGTGGGCACATTTCTGCACATCTCTGGTTCAACATGACAAAGATCCAACCAAAGACTGGTTAGTAATATTTTTTTCCAAATATTCAGAGAATTCAATTTCACATAACAAGTGCTAAGAATGTGGTTTTTTTCTTATAGCTTATGCCATTTCTGAAGTAGCTTAGACAACAGAAAAAGCTGAATGAGAGCTCAAGTGGCAGCTGATATTTTTTTACTTCAGGTTCTGATGAAAAGTCAACCATAAAAATGATTCCTAAGTATTTATACCACCCATTGTTGAGTGTTATTGAGTGAGAACAGAAGAGGCTTGCTTAGTTAGAGCAAGAGGTTCACTCAGCTCCTTGGAAGGAGAAGGTAGAGTGGAGCTAGCATCACATAATGCCCAGCTGGATGGGTCTCCTGGGCAAATGTTTTCCTCATAGTTTGCACCTGAATCCTGAAGTGGTCGTGCCATTACATGACACCCTCCAACCAATATGTACAAATCTACTAATCCTTCCTGCAGCAGCATGACAAATATTTCCTCATTGTTCATCAACATTTTAAATTCACAAAGTCTTGTTACTGAGTCACAGTTAGAGAATGAAGGTAGATGACAAGTTCTCCAGAAGCTTTGCAATCTCTTGTATAGAGGAGATGCTGAAAACCAGCTGGACTCTGATTGGCCAACATAGATTCAGAAAATGACAACATGGTTTTAGCCACTAATCAAACATGATATGGAAGTCCCTATGTCTGACAAAAAGACCAGGAAGTGGACATGAAAGAGACAGAATTTAGGAAAATCTGATTCATAATTTCACAGCTGTGTGCCCTTTTCCCCTAAGGACTTAGGAGGCCTTCACTAGCTGTGGCTGAGATTTCTGTCCAGGTGTGCCCCAAATTCTCCTCAGATTAGTGTACTTCAGAAAGCTGCAGTTTGCAAATATTTCAGTTAACCACAATAATGGTTATATCAGTCTATGTGAGGTGAAAAAAGAGTTTAGGTGCTGCGGAAGGGGCTAGGACAACTGGACTACACCCAGAGGCATTCTCCTTGAACTGAACACCCCCATACAGAATGGCTATATGAGAGAAAAAACAGTACATAAGAGATCTTTGGTTGTCAAGATAAATTACACATATCCCACACATAATTCCAAGTCAAGCTCTGTGACTGCCAGATTTTCTTTTCTTTCTTTCTTTTTTTTTTTTAGTTTGGCCTCTGAACCAAGTCACTGGGAGGAAGTGTGGTATGGGACAGAGGGAAAAGAAAGAAGATGGAGGTTAAAACACAAATAACTCTTTTTAATTTAAATTTTATTTCTCATAGACAGACTAGTGATGGATGATACAGAAAAGGTTGAAGCACTCAAAAATTTTCTGCCTTCATCTGTAGAAAGAAAGCTTGGTCTCAAATCTTTCAGACATCAGCATGCTGTGGGAAGAAGGGCAACGAGAAGCTGGGAAGCAACAGTTTAGGGAACATTTAGATAAGCTGGATATAATCAAATCCAGGGTCAAAAGAAGTCAGCAGAGGGTGCTTTAAGTGTTATGGTGATAGCAAGGCAACTACCATCTGTGGAAAAAACATAGGGTGAATGGGTAAGGTCACTGACAGCCTGGAAACAGGTTAAAATTTTCACCTATCTTTAAGAAAGAAAAGAAGGACACAGGGAACTATAGGATGGTCATCCTCCTCCCAGTCCCTAGAAAGATCATAAAGTCCCTTCTCTAGGAATTCATTTGCAGACACATAAGGAAAAGAAGACTACTGGGAATGGTGAGTACATCTCTACAGAGGGCAAATCATGGCTGACCAAACTGATGTGGTCATTGGATGTTCTACATATTTTCTCCTTCACATGCTTCAAAGATTTGCAAAAAGTAGGCTTTGGTGAAAAAGTGGAAGTTAATGTCACTGTTGTGCAGCTGCACACCTCTTCCCCCAAATCCCAGAAACATTCACTGCTCTTTGACTGAGGTCTGCATTCAGATCAAGTGCTCTCTGCACGTGTGCCTGAGGGCTGGTGTGACTGTTCCAGACAGATGTAGTTGGGAGGTGTTAGAGTTAGCCACCTAAATGACTGTCTTAGTCTGTCTGATGCCAAGCAGGGTGTAAATGGTGAAGGGGGAATTAGTGTGCAACTCAGAAAGCCTGAAGGCATTCTGTCTGTGTTAGACAGAGGCACAGACAATGTCTCTACGGGAAGAGAAAATGGTATATACAGAGCATAAGATATCGGCAGTTGGTCAGAAACTTTGTTTCCTTGATCTTGATACTGAATCTCACTGACCCGTGATTTTCCAGATGTGTTGTCAGTTCCTTAGTCTTGTCAGATAATGATAAAATCCATTCCTTGTTTAAAACTGATTTTAAATATATATATATATAGTGTATCTTAATCTTCCAGAAGTATTAGAGTGGATTCCCACCCCTCCAGTGAGGTTTGCACGGAGGTCGGCCTAAGAGACTGTGCAGATTCCTTGGGGGTTGTAAGGAACGGAGAAGTGTCAAACAAACGATTTTGACTAGAAAACCATCATTTTTAATGGTCTATTTACAATGAAAGAAGTGAACTCACTGAAATATTAAATCATAAATGTGTTTCGGATCAATTGAGCAGGAATGGCTGTTATTTTTATTTATTGTTACTGTTGGAGGAAGAGATAATGAAATGAAGATAATGAGATGAAAAGAGATAATGAGACGAAAAAGTCAACTTTCATTTTCTTCTTCCTCAGTTCATCTTGTACTCAGCACCAGTACTTGATATTTACTGAAGATGTGCATTCACTACAGACATTTATTGGGTTTTTTCATTACCTGGACATGAGAGAGAAAAAAAGAGTATCTTATGTTTAGTCTATAATTCATAGTGTGATCATGCCTGTAATCCTTGGTGAAAATTAGGGCTTTTTTTTTTAAACAGGAAATGTTCTCCATTTTATCAACTTTTTAAACAGCATTCTTTTACTCCATAAGTAAAACTCCCGACCTTGCTGTCACTGCATCTACATATTACCTCATGGGCTCTGGATAAAATATTTTGTACTTTCTTGACTGCCCTATCTATTTGTCACCTCCCCTGCACCTCGTCAGCTAAGCGCCAGCCATCAGGGAGTCATCCTTTGGTTACTGTGTGAGGACTGTTAGGTGCTGGTCCCTGACAGTGCTCTGGGACTGACAGCCTCAGCCACCAGGCTGCACTGGAGGGGCAACTGGGTCATGTCTTGTCCCTCATGCTCTGCTATTGTCATAATGGTGTCTGTTTTCATGAACTTCATGAGAAAAAAAACAGGGTGTGTGATTTTTAGGAATCTGGCATTAGACAATTTTAGATAATCTAATTAGACAATTAGACATTTCTCTGGAGTGAAAGCTGATGACCCCACATCTTTCTGATGACCTTTCAGCATTACCAGACAGTGTGACAATGCTGCAACATATCCCGATATCTACCATATCCCCTCATTTGATTCAGGCATGTTTAAGCTGGCACATGCTAGACAGCATCATCCAAGGACTACATCTTCTGTTATCTACTGGTCATGTCAGCAGTTATTAATGATGTTATGCAATCTTCCTAAGTACATATAAATTGCTGCCATTCAGCAAACTCTTTACTGTTATTGCCAACATTAAATTGTTTCCATAGTTCACATAATTTATGAACTTGCAGACCACAAATGACCAGTAAAAAGGCATATTTGGGTCATGTCTGCCACAGACCATTGTATATTAGTGAATATTGATATTTTTAGGTAAAGGAGTCCCCAGTTCAACTGTCATCTGACTCTGAAAATCGGCCTGTTCATCCATCACTAGTAACTTATGCTCAAGCTCTGCCTTGAAACACTTCTCTACGGGCAATGAACTGCACAGCTGGATAGATACCATCTAAAGGAAAAATAAGCCTATGAATCCACAATCTTATACACATATCCATAGCATGAATAAGAAACAGTGTTTCTCCAAAAGCCACTTCTGTTTTTGCTTTTCTTTATAAGATACATGTGAAGATAAAGAATTTCCTATCTTCATTTCAAGTGAATTGTATGCTCATGAACTATTTCTAACCTAAGAGAACGAAGTCCTATCTTTATCACCAGAATAGTTAAATCCAATTCAAGTTTCACATACTACCTTTTCAACACCCCTCAGTTCCTGGAGAAACAACTTTCACATACAAGAGGGTACATTTTCTTTAATACACTTTTCCTCCTTCTAAATTGTAGTCTTTTTACTGGGAATAGATAGGAATGCCAATTACTGACATTTGCAGTACTGTCTTTTGCTATGCTAGCAAGTCTTTCCAGTAGTAAATCTGTCCAGAGAAGAGATACACTTTGTTTTTGTACCTACTGTCCTCATTGCAAGTCTGTTTTTAAGAATACATTTATTCTTGCAGATATCTTCACTTTCATTGCAACTTTTGTTATTAAACCCTGGAAACGAGGTCCTCCCTGCATTGCTGTACCAACACATTACCTCACTATTTAGAATGTATTAGATGTACAGAAAAAGTGGTGATACCATGAGCATGTTTTCACGATAACAAATGTAAATTGGAAAATGAAACAAATTGTGTTCCTTGTCAAGATGACACTGATAACAGGAATGGGAAATAACATGCAGCCAGCTTCACTGATGTCACAAGATTTTCTAGTGTTTTTTTACATTCTTAAAGGTTATTATCAACTGATACTGTAGTTACAAAAACAAATTTATCAACTCAGCTGCAGTTTTATCAAACATCACAGCTATCCACATGTGTTGATCAGTACTTACCCAGAAAATAACTAAATGTTCCAATGATACATATTCATATATTTAAAAAATAATCTTACAAAGGTCTCTCTAGAAAGAGAGATTATTTCCAACCTTTTTAATTCAACCTCTGACTTAAATGTCACTAGAACATAGAGATTTTTAGGCCCACTCCAAAGGGCAAACCTTATGTGTCCTTTTTCTAACTTCTATTTCTGAACCTTATGGTGGGCCACTAACCTGGCTCCTGCTCCTACTCTTATATAACACTGTGGCGTTGTGCAGAAGCCATGACAAATTTCCCTAATGGCAGGAGAAGAAGAAGGTCAGTGTAAACCTTTGACATTGGGAACGCCTCTTTGGCATAAAGCCCTGTAGTTATGTAATGAGGAAGATGTGTATTTAAAAGTAAATCACTCTCTCTCAAGATTCATGCAAGGATTATGCAGGTGCTTAATTATTAAGCACTATGAGTACTCCCACTGAAGTCAGTAGGGCTATTCATAATGCAGAAATTCAAGAGCATTCACAATTCTTCAGGATAAGGGTTATTATACTAAGATGATTGTGGAGAAATGTAACTTTGGGACCAAATATATTTATTTAGATGTCCATCTTAAAATATTGTTATAGTATAACAGGTTAATATTTCCTTAAAATATCATTTTAACTCTGAGTTTCTTCATTTATAACACTTGCATTTTGGGGATAGAGACTCCTTGTAATGCATTTTATCTTAAATTATTGATGTGCACTGTCAACCTTAGTTCCATCATCTACTGTGCTATCTCTGCTGCATAATTATGCAAGTTAATGAAACTCCTCATAAGCAGGTATACTGGACATTTAAATTAATTAATATGTGTTTTATATGTATGCAGAGGAACATATTGTATTCTATTCTATTCATATAGAAGTTCACATATCTTGTTTATTACAAGTATATTAAAGCAGCAGAATGAGATTAACATAACAATCACAATACTTTTTACAGTATTTAAGACACTGGTTAGAGAATTCAAAAGAACTGCTATTTTTGTCTCCCATGCTATGTACTGCAGTAGATATTTCAGCTTGAAAGACAGGCCTAGTACCCTATTGGGCTAATCAAAGAACATTATTAAAAATATATATATTTCAGTTCCTCTTATGGAAATCTGTTATCTTTGTTAGGAAAAAAAATTCTCCTTGTTCCCTTTCTGTTTCATTCTCTTTATCCCTGCTTAATAGGAGAAAGAACATCATCACCAATTTGACCAATTTCAGTCAGTTCCAAAAAAGCATGCATTTTTTTAAACCAACATCTTTCAACCTGATTTGAACTATAGCCATTATAATTTATAAATTTCTCCAGAAAGAATTCCTACAGAATGTCAATTGATCTTCACCTGCTCTTCAGTGTTGGTAGTGCAATACAATAATACATCAAGCCAAAAGACTTTGCAGCGTACCTAAAGGGTATTCACATTATGGGCACCAAAGAGCTACAATATGTAATCCACTGCAGGGGATGTGGCAGCCAACACAAACAGACCTAAGTGGGGCTGGTAGTAGGAGAGCTATACCTGTTGCAGGCTTTCTCTTGGAAAAATGCCAAACACAAGGCAGAAATATCTAATTGCTAAAGGTTATAACCTGCAGCCAGTACCACAATAGCAGAAAATCTCTATTAGACAGGTAGTTATTAACACCTGACAACCTTTTAAAAGTTAGCTGCTGGGCTTTTTTTTCCAAGAACAGATATTAAAAAGGATTTTTAAGTACATTCTACAGATCTTTGCTTTCAAATCAACAAGTCACAATAACTGAGATTGGTGAAGCCTCCCCAACAAGATGCTGAACTTAAAACTGGCCACCACTTGCACCCTGTAATTCACATGCTGCTAATTAGTACCAAGTGTTTCTCTGTAGAAATACTGGTTAAAGGATGATTTTAAATTATTGTACTACTATATGATTTATATTTGGAGCATAGCTTTATCTTTTGTAGTCTGAACTCAGAACAAAAACAGTGCAAGTTCTCTGGGACACATATGAGACTCGTGAAACATTTCTTTCCATTAGATGATCAGAGACTGTAGAAATTTTTTGAGGATGGAGTTAAAGCTTCTGATGCGGACTGAAATATTGCAAGTCTCTTCAGTGAAATTTCCTAGTTTAATACCTACAAAGGAGTTCAGTTGCTGGCAGATTGGAGTGGCCAAATCCAAAATCTTTAATCAGAACAGCTAATACAGAAGCTGAATCTACCCCACCCCCAGCTCACATTTTTGATAACCAAATCTGGTGAGAAATTCCAAAATGAAACACAGAATATGATCTACATACAACATTTCGGGTCCTTTGCTCTGCATTTGTGCAAGATAATTAACAGAGAGAGCTTCACTTAATGAGCAAATAATGCTTCACATTTCATTTTCCTTGTGATTTGCAAATGAAGATTTTACTTTAAATGTATGATTTTTTTCCTAACTTCTACTGGACCACAAAATAAGCTTTCACTCTTTTTCAGAGAGCACAACTATCTGACCAAGCTGATATCACACAAGATAAATTACAGCATCATCAGAGGCGTGAACTTTTCCCATTTTCTCTTGTAAAGATATAAACTTAAAAATCTACTTTTGACATTTTAAACATTGACACTTCTAGACTTGCAGCCAAAGCAATAAGCAGAATATATTCCATTAAAAGCAATGATGTGAAATCTGGCCTTGGGTGTTGAATGTGACCAAAAAACAACAGCTTCATAGGTTTTAAATTTAGTTTAGACAGGATGAGAATAAGTCCCCAAAGATTTAGCTTAAAATCCTCAGATGTATTTAGGTGTCTCACTCTTGCCAAGGTGTCATTTCGCATAAGAGTTTAGTCCAGATACTTTAGAGGAATGTAGACCTCGATGTAAGCTGGAAACTTGCATTTAATAAACAGGTAAACTTTGAGGGGCAGCTGCCCATACACTGAGAAACATCTAAATAGAGAGGAGGCTGGACTGAAGGGTGCTTGTAGTTTGGGTTATTTTCATGTATTAGACCATCTGCTTCTAAAACTTGTTCTGCTGACACTACAGCCAGACTGGTACAAGCCAGTTCTGAAGTAAAAATGGTACAGGTTCTCTGAGGAGGCCCAGAGCATATTAACTCAGTTAAGTATCTTATAATTGTGGCCCCACCTTTACTGGATAGGGTTGACTCACACCTAGAACAAGATTGAATTTACCTGCAATTCACAACACAGTGGGTGCACTGCAACTTCTGCATAAATGTAACGTGTTACAACAGCTTTGTTAACCACAGCGATATCTTATTTTGCAGATTGGTGGCATAACTTTGTCCTAAACATTGCACTATTGCACCTGGCCTTATACTTTCATTTTGCATACTTAAAATGAGAAGCTTTTCAGAGAAAGGACTCATTTACTTTGTGTTTGTATGCTATGCTGTATAATAGCCCTCCTGTATTAGCTGTCTGTAAGACATTACAGAAATAAAAGCCCCAACTATTCAACAGAGAGTATCAAAACGCAATATAAATACCTCTAATGTAGGGTATGAATGGGATGATAGCAAAAAAGACATTTCTGAGAAGACTGACAGAATGTTTCTCCAACTCTCCTGATAAATGAGCCATGAGAAGGAGTGGGTATAAAATTGAGAAACTAAATCAGTTTGAAAGAAAATGTCTCTTTTAGAGTTCCACAGGAAATAATACTGTATAATGTAATGGACCAAAAAGTCACCTAAGTAGCTTTATTCTAAATGCAGAGTAATTAAATAAAAGACCATAAGGTCTCATCTTTCTTAAAGATGACACTGAAACAGTAGAGGATATGCTCCCTCTGTGGCAGCAATAATCATCTACTGAAATGATTTTATAAATTTTTACTTTTAAATGGGGTCCACCCACCCTTCATACAAAAGATAAATGTTTAAGGAGTCACTAGAATAAATGTAAAGCCTGTTGATTCCCATGAGACTGATATTTTTGTAGGATGGTAGTGGATAAAATTAACATTGTTGGAAAACTATATGAAAAGCAGAGAAGGGGATGTGGAAAGAGTTTGCATATCAAAACATCTTCCTTATCAATATAGATACTGGAATGATGGTCTGGAGGGTAGCAGGAGAACCCTGAGAAAACTTTTTCATGGATGTTTAGGGTAGATGTGACACTAAGAAAGAGAAAATAGGTAGAAAACTAATAGAGAAATCACAACGGATGTTAGTAGAAATCCATCAATAACGTATGGGTCTTTAAAGTATACTTTTTTTTAACCAGGAAGCAGAAAAAAATAAAAAAACAAAATTAATGTGTTACATTTATAAGTATTGCTTTGTAATTCCACTTTCAGGGTAACATTTATCAGTGCACGGAAGCATGGACTATTCTCAACTGAATAAAGATAATAGACCAATTAATGACACATTTCTGAAGGTACAGGAAGGGGAAAACATGGAGACAAATACAGGAGTTACACAGAGAAAAATATTGAGATAGATTTCTGCTGACTTGATTGTCTTCATCTCAGACTGAGGTAAAATTTTCCAAGTGTGCCTCACAACATGTATAACCACAGTTTTATTAAATGTTAAAAGACAAGATTCAAAGTTGTCAGACAAATTCTGTTGGATTTAGTCTTATTGTTCCAGCAGCTTCAAACATAAATTGATAAATCTGCTTTAGGCACTTGCTTTTGATTAGGAGTTTTCTAGACTGAAGTTGAAGCAAAATAATAAAAGAAATGTATATCATATATTTAATCTTAGTGACTTCCATTTTTGTTGAAAAGTCCATTTCACAATAGCTGCAAATGGAAGGTGAAGATAAAAACACATGGGGAATTTGCTGATGCTTTTACAGTTGATTCTTTGTGAATGGTGTATTGTAAAACAAAGTTTAATGTTAGAGTATCACTAGAACCAGTAACTGGCAGGAGTACAAAAGTTTCTTTCCTGACACCTGATTGCAAGGAACTGTGGAAATTACTTAATGTAGGCTGAGGCACTAACAAATAGATTATTAGTCAGGCCTGTCCTTGAGAAAGCATAGCTCTCTGCACATCATGGGCATGTTGCCTTTGGAGCAATTTGGAGTTCTTTTTTTCTCCTCAGACAGTAGTGGGAGGGGCACCTACGCCTCCATGGATGTTTATCCATACCTGTGTTAGTGAGGCAGAGACCCTGCGCATTTGCCTGTTGTCATTTAGCCTTCTGGTGGGACAATGTGGCAACAGACAATAAATTGAAACTCACTTTTGTTCTGAGTTATAGCTATATAGATTTGATGATCTTAAAGGTCTTTTCCAAGATAAATGATTCTATGATTCTATGATTCTATGATTTTACAGAACTGAGCAATAGAAAAAAGTTTTGTTTATTTCGCACAAAAATCAAGCTGAACTTCACATCTAATAAAGTGGTCCTAGGAATCAGGCCTAGGTTTTCGTTACCAAAGTCTGCTTTGGAGCCCTCTAAAGGACCATTCTGCCTCACTTTATAGATGCTGGAACAAACATGTCAAGAACAGCCTAAACATCCCCTGACCAAAACTCACTTCCAGCTGCTCTATTTGTTCAGGCCTCAGCCTACATTAACCGTGCATCCACAGTCTTACTGTCTTTATTTAAATCTGGAATATCTATCAGCTTAAATTATATCCTTAGTTTGCATAGTGAAGGAAAGGACCCTCATTTGATTGTTGGGGTCCGAAAGGCTCCTGTTTGTGAAGAGCAGCAGTATCCACCTGGACTTACAGTAACAACAAATAATCCTTGGTGCAATGCCGTTACAACAGTCCCAAGAGCAGAGCACAGCGACAGCTAGATGGGCAGCTAGTGAGGTCACCAAATCTGCATTATAATGGAAAAAGTAACATCCACATTTGTTGAAAGTTAAATTCCAGGATGCCTAAACCTATCTTGATTTAAGCATTATTGAGAAGTCATCCTCATCTAGCAGACAGTCTCTATAGGTCACACTATTATTTATTGAAAGTAGAGAGGATGGTGAGTGCATGGCAATAGAATGATGACAATGTTTTAAATTGATATAGCACTTTATATTCATGAATATCAAAATACTTTGTGGATATTAGTTATTCATACCTCTTGACACCAAAACGGAACTAACTGAATTATTATTTCACTTCCTAGACACAACTCTGTCATCTACATTCCCATGTCATTTAGACTGGTAGTGCACTTTTGAAGTGAGATTTCTGATCATCCTTATTTACTGTGTTATGGTCCATATCACAGAGCAGCCGTGGAGCATGCAAGCTGGATTGCACTGGGATGTCACTAAACCAGAAGAGGTGTTCCAGGAACACACTTAATCTGCTTTCATAGCAGAGAGGCATTCAGTCCTTGGATCTAGTAGTCCAAAGCAACTCCACAACACATGAACAAAATATGTGTGCTGGGTTCTGAGCACTGTTTGATCCACTCAGCACAGCTTCCAGCACATTGCACCACTTGTTCATTCATACGTAACTCACACAGCTGACCCAGCTCACTTGTCCCAACCCAGTTGATTTGATACTACTTTGCCTCAGGAAGGACACTGCTTCTCTATACTTGGTGTCAATGAGAGGCAAATTGTTATTCATTATTTTCCTTTTTCTTTTTCTCCCTGTCATAATTTTCCATTAGTATACTACTAAAAAGACAAACAGTGAAGGGGAAGTAAACAGTTCATCTTTTTACTGTTTAAAATGCAGTTTCCTCTGTGTCACTTTAATTCCAAAACAAGAGGTGTAAGGGTATAGAGAACACTGGTGTTTGTCTTGAATCTCTGCCTTTGTTTTGGATCAAAAATGCAACACCCAGGCCAAAGACAATACTAAACATTTACCGCTGAGGTCACTGATCTGCAATTTGTTGCAGTGACAGATCCAATATTGTGTTTGGGGAACAGACTGGATGGCTGTTAATGCACTATTATAGGCACAGTTGGGAAATTGGCTGAGCACCAGGTAACTGGAAGAACTGGAGCTTATTGCACAAGTCCAAGAGTGTTTTAACTTGTGGCTTGATTGCTAACATGGGGAGAGCTTTTAAAATGTTAATTGATTTCTTTTTTATAATAACATAAACCATCTGTAGCTTTGAACTTAAATTTAACTTCTCTAATTAAGTCTGATCCTTCTACTACAAGAACTGTCTGTCACACATCAATCTCTTCATTCTAATTTTGGTTCAGTTTGTCGCATCATTTAAAGCCCTGACCCCACCATAGCAAGGTTTTAGTTAACAGTAAAATAGTTCTAGGGGAAACTCGGTTTGAAACATGAGGAATTGAGTTTGGACCCGTTCAGATAACATGGGAAGGTCTGACAAAGTATCTTGTATCTTACCAATGTGTTTGTGGAAGACAAGTTATTCCATTTATCTGTGGATTATCTATGATTAATTTTTAAGCTATGGCTTAAACCCCTGATTTTCTGTGGAAAGTTCTCCCAGCCACACACTGTACTGCATGTCAGATTCTGAGAACTGTCAAGACACTAACAAACCATGCAAACAACAGATAAAAATTACTGGGGTGCATGGGGTGGGGCAAATGAATACAAGGTATGGAAGAAATCCACTGACAGGATGATAAATCATTTAGCTGTGAAACAGAAGCAGACTTGCCAGAGGAGGAGGAATGTCAAGGGCAAGAAATCAAAGATAGGTTGTGGACAAAGCTATTACTGTGATCATCATCATATTACTACGTGTGGGCAGAGAATGTCTGTAGGGCTAATGGTTGCTATGTAAAAAAAAGAACAAGGAAAACTTCAAGGAATACTTTTGGCTGAACCAATTAACCACTCTATTAGGGCTATACTAATTGTTAGGCAGATACGATGCTGCATGTTTGACATTAATGTTAACCTGTAGAATAAATTACATTGGGTGGTATAGAAAAAAATAATGCTCTGTTCCTACAGGAAAGTCAAAAATCTAGTGCCAGTCTCTTGGAGGAATTATTTACATAGTTATTAAAGCTTCTCCCTGGGATTTCATCCCCATCAAAAAAGAAGCTGCTGAACTTATTACACTCAGTTAAAGAAGGATGTTAGATTAGTCATGATCTAATAGAATATCATTATTGGGAAGACATGTACTAGAGATATTCCCACTTCATGTAACATGCAATGCAGTTTACAAAAAAACCCACATCGCATATCATTCCTCCACACCTTCCTAGATGCTTACAAAGGTCTGTTCTGAAGGTGTAAAAAGCAGTGATGTGTCAAAGTTGCCCTCAGATCCCATGTGAATTCTGCAGTTCTAAGCACAGCCTGAAGATTTGAGTTTTCATATTGAAAATTAAATTGGGAAGTGAGGACAATGTAAAGCAGAGTGTAGAGTGGAAGAGCTGGATTGTACTCTTTTACAGAGTTGAGACTTCTCCAGGTCCGTGAGGACTAAGGACCAAGAAGTCCTTCAAGCCCTCTTATAGGGGTTTTTTAATCCCAGATGGTTTGTAATCTCATCTGATTTTCCAGCAACTGTAATTTTAATCAGAAGGGACACTAAAATTGACAATGACAGTGAGTCCTCCAGGAATATAGTAGAGAGAAGGAGCAAACTGTAGAGGCCCAGAAAAAGTGAAACTACTACTACAAGCAAACAAATGCAATTGATAGAGACTTTAATGAAATTGCACTAAAATGTGCATATGGTCAGCTGTGGCAGCTCCATTCATGACTGGTATTTCATTAAGACAGCATAACTCAACCAAATCCATTCATGTGCCCAAGGTCTAAGAACTGAAGCATGCAACACTGTGAATGACAGACCAGCAGATTTGAATCCTGGTCAGAAAAAAACCAAGATTTTAAAAAAATTAGTGTTTCACAGCAAGGTGATGAGATGATCTTGTTGTTTTCATGGGGTTTTTTTCTCTCATTACAAATGAAACGAAGAGTGACATCCTTCCTCGCAGAATAATCAATAACTTGGTTGTCAAGCATGAGACTGGAATGTGGAGCTGCTGTTTGAAGGTACTGGTCTGAATTGGGTAGAGCAGAGATTTGAGCCTGCATTTTCCATACAAATGTATTATACATCCAAATAATTGGCACTTCTGGGACCATAGTCTTTACCTCGCTTTCTGAACAGAAATTCCTTTCCAGTCCCAAGAAACTTTTGCCAGCTAAAGTTTCATGCATTTGGTTTATTGAACTGATATTTCTGTCAAAACAAGGAAAAAAACTGATTTAATTTATAGCCAGTTCTACTGTGAGAACATTGTCTGTCCAAAAAGAGGAGAGTTCAGAAGAAAGAAGTGTTAAATGCTCTAGAAGACAGTCCTGCCTATATTGAGAGACTGAAAGAATGTATAAAAGGAAATTATTTCAGTGATGATTAAAAGGTGCTACAAGACATGATGGGAGTTAGAACTATATTCAGCGGTGAAGCCTATCATCTTCCAGCAAACTAAAAGACATTTGCTCAGATTGTACAATTTCTCTAAAGTCATCCTTATCAACACCCTTGTGTGACTGCAGAGCATTTTTATTGTACAGGTAGAACTGAAAAGCAAATGAAAGCACTCTTAAATATGTAGCTAGGTTAATGAAAGTAAAGGGGACCTTCCAGTTTTACAAGGGCTTTAAGTGTTGCATTAAGGATATGGTCCACATGCCATATGTAAAATGAACGATTCCTGAATGGTTAGTCTAAGCCACAGCTGATTCCAAGCCATACAAATGAATAGCTTTTTCAAGAGAAACTGATATTAAATGTGCTGGGAAATTGCAACAGAATCATGAAAACTTTGCAATAAGTAAAATGGGACCAAGAAGAAAGCACTACATTCATAAACCTTATATGACAGCATGGAATACACTGAGAATGATCTAGCATGTTTACAGCTGTTTAATTTAGAGGATAATAAATAAAGGAGTTTGGGGATCATTTAAAAGATGGTTGCAGAAATAGTTTAAAAGGAGCATGAAACTGGAGACTCTTGTTTCTGTGATTTCATAACAGCGTCATCCCAGACTACAAAAACTGTAAAGCTACAGAAAGAATTAGTGTTTCCAAAAGCATATATGTGAGAAGTTTTCCTCCTCTGTGTATTAATACATTGTAAAAGAGCATAAAACTCTTAATAACATGTGCTAAATCTTTATGCTGTGAAATGGCTTGTATTTTCTCATAAAGAACAGCCAAGAGAGATTTGGTTGATCTGTCCAAACATATGTCTGATTTTGAACTCCACACCGCTCCCCCCAGCAATTTGCTGTACTTTTGGAAAAGGATGATATTACCACCTTACTATGTGAAAACAAGAATTGCGCCTGAGGAGGAGACAAGGCTACAGTTTTTACAAACTTTGTCAGTCAGTTCTGTGGCTGTCAGAAACAGAGAGGGAATTCACAGCTTGGGGAGGACTCAGGAATTTTAACCATGGTTATGGTGAATGTACAGGATAGTTTTCCTGCCAGCAATTTAATGATGTTGTCCATATTTCTGGTGATTTTAAAATTAACCCAGGATTGACTTCTGGCCACCATTCTTTTTACTAGCACAGCATATATTTGCACTTTACTAGTATTTCTAGAACATGGACTTTGTCATAGCCAGCCTAGAAATGGAGTCTAAAAAATATGACACAAAGAAAAGGATTTACTACAGAATAAGGTACCAGTGTTTGGAATATCATCTGCAGCTGTCATTTGGAAAACTACATGGGCTAAGTTATGCAAAGCATTTTGGGTAGCTTTATAGATAGATAGATAGATATAGCTATCAATAATATGTTTATTACTGAACAACTTGAGCACCTCCCCAGGGTATTTGCAAAGTTCTCAAGGGGTCATCTTAAAATTAATCAGGAAAATATATACTTATCCCTAAAGATCTAAATATGCATTCTTATCATTGATAAGTATGGAAAATAATTTATACAGGTTACAGATTGAGAATTTAGAACATCAGCTCAAAGACAAGTTTTCCAGATATGGCAGTACAACTTTGGAGGTAGACAATGCTTTTTGGTGCTTTCTCTTAATCTTTGAGTTTAAAAATAACAACTGAGATAAAATACATATTTTCTGTCAGATTGGCCACTAGAACTACTAGGAATACAGAAGTAAGTAGGTGACAACTAATTACATCATAAAAGCAAATTAAATTCAACAAGGCTAAAGAGAATCTCTATCAGAAATTGATAGATACGGATGTACCAACATCTGTTTTGAACTTTGTGTAGAAATAACAGCCACACACACATTGTCATGTATGGCACTGGAATGATGCTTCCTATGGCATTTAGGATACGCATAGTCTGAATATTACACAAAGGCTAGTTTGGAACTGTAAAAATTTAAGTTCTATCCCAGAACATCTAATTTTTTTTGTGGCAAAAGAAGACATGAAAGCCACATACATCCCTGATATACTCTGTGTCATCACTTTAAGCATTCAACAGCCCAATGGCAATCTGTGTGGCATATACTAAGCCTGATACAGTTCATGTCTGATTGTGGCGGATACTTATCCTGGATCCCCTGAAGGACTCTGAATTCATTTTTTTCTACTCAAATGGTGGACTTGTTAAGGCTTGTTTTTAAGGATGGGAGACTCTGGTCAAATTGTGCAATGGAGGAAACTACATCCAGTCTACATATGAAGCCTATCAACCATTTGTCAGAAGAAAAAAATGTCACATCACATCCACTCCTTTCTACTTTTTGAAAGGGGATTAGTGGAAAGATTTATTCAGACATTCAAGAAAGTGACCCATGTTATGACTCCAGCAAAAGATAACTTATAACACGAGATTGCAAATTTTCAGTTGGTCTGTATGACAGCAGTGCATGCTGCCATAAATCACATACTGGGGATGTTGTACGTTCATAAAAAAGAATGAAGTGGCCACAAGTAGACAAGTACAATGGAAGCAAGAAACTATAGATTTAATTCACAGAATTCATTGTAACTTGAAATAACTACATAGTGATAACATTAGCCAGAAGTAGCCATTCAGAGAGAAGGTATTTAAAACAGCTTCTGTGCATGTATTGAACTTGATTCAGTAGAACAAGCACACATATTGAATGTAATTAGCAGTCAGACATTCAGCCAGAACAAAATGACTTGTGAAAACCCACCATTTCTGCTACAAGTGTCCTAAAATTAGAGGGCAGAAAATGTTGCTAACAAAATTACCCTGGAAAGCTTATACCTTGTTTCAAATATTGTTGTGTTGACTAAAAGCCATCTCTGTAAGAATGATATCACTAGCATATCTCATCTTTAATTAATAGTATTTTATACATAAGTTATTATAGATTTTACTCTAAAACATTTATATTCTAATTGTCCTTTTATATTAAAGAATTAGAAGCACATAATGCCTAGGAGTTGAGTGTCACTCTGAATACTTAGAATTCCTTCAGTGGGACTCTCTGCCCTCTGTAGCCACCAGAACAATGCCTGCATGCATAAATCCTGCCATGTCCAGATATGTCTGGGAGTTACAGGTTGTAGAAACCTGCAGCCAGCCTCCCAGTGACAGCAGCCTTCTCTAATTTTCCCTGGTAATTGTCTGCCAGGCCTTCTCCTCCATCCTGAGGAAAAGTAGTTAGGGAGACACAGAAGTTAGAGCAGCCAGCAGATCTTCCCCTAAGGACACCAAATGGTCCTCATAGGAGGGCAGGCAGCGATAAGAGCTGCTCATTTGGGTCCACTCCCTTAATTTTCCCCCTGGACATGAGAATAGGGGAAGAAAATGGGGAAGGGAAATTGCAGAGTGATTCTGTTTCTGCCTTTATCTACCACTTGTCCCTACCTCTCAGCAAGGGAGATGGTGATCTCCTGGAGCTAGGGCTGCCCCATAGTGGATAGGGTGCTAGGCAATTGTTTGTAGACATGACTTAATGACTGGGTGAGAGCCTTTCTTTCTTAAGAGGTTCAGAGCAACACTATAGCCACATCTACATGCTCATGAGCAAGAGGAGTTCAGAAATCAGAAGGCAGACCCAAACCTACGATGTAAGCCTCAAAAAAAAAAGTCTCAGAGCTTGGTGATATTTCAGATGGTGTTGCAGTTTCTGAGAATGGCATGCTTGGCGTAATTAGTACTTCCATCACCTGTAGGCTCATCTGTCTGGAAATCATCTGTTCAAGCATGCATCTCCCATAGGTTTAGCATGTTACAGAAAACCAAGGTTTTCTGGTGATCAGACCAATGAAAAGGTGGAATTGAAGGCAGTGAAAGAGGTCTAATGGAGAGGGAAGGACATAAACAGTATGAAAGAGAATGCTCAAAATGTACAGCAAAACCAGGCCAAATACTAAAATCTGATATTGTCAGTCATCTAAGCTCTATTATTTTACTTTGCTGTTCCAAATCCATGCAATATTTATCTAAAAATTTTTTTCAGAGTTTAAAAACTTCAGTGAAAGAACACTTGCCAGGTTCTCTAGCCTTTTTCTTCTTTTCTGGCTGTCTGGCTGTGACATAACTCACATGCCATTTTCCCACATTTCAAAAGAACCATAAAGGGCTCTTTTGCCCTAGTAAACTCTTGGCACTTTTTAAAAAAAAAAAAACAGTTGTGGACCTTGTGACCTTACTGTGTGGCAAAACTATTTGTACTCAGGAATAAATTAAAAATTATTGCAACACCACATTTCCTCACACTGTTAAACACATTGATTTTTATTTGCAATTTAATTTTCAGTAATTTATAGTTTTGCTTTTTGTTCTCCAAAGCTCACTGATCTAAGGAGTAAATACTGTCTTTAAAGAGGGACAGGATGTAACCATACAATTCTAGGGGTAAGTCACCATGCTTTCTTCCACAGCAATATTTTAAATTCTTAAATTCTCTTTAAATTCTCATGTATCTAGGCATACTAAAAACAATGATTATATCTCATAATAACTTAGACTACATCAAAACACACACAACCATATGAGAGAAACTTTAGCTGTAAATATTAATATTCCCCGAAGACATGGCCTCAAGAACATGTCCTCAAGAACATCTAGAGCAGTTGGGTTGAGCTTTTCTTTGAAACTACTTTGTTTTCCAAACAGATACTGACAGAACATTGTGGAGTTCCTTCAACAAGAAGGACATGGAACTGTTGGAGCAGGTCTAGGGGAGGGCCACAAAAATGACCCAAGGGCCGGAGCACCTCTCCTACAAGGACAGGCTTGGAGAGTTGGCGTTGTTCAGCCTGGAGAAGAGAAGGCTGTGGGGAGACCTTATTGCGGCCTTTTAGTACTTAAAGGGGAACTATAGGAAGGATGGGGGCAATCTCTTTAGCAAGGTCTGTTGTGACAGGACAGGGCGTAATGGTTTTAAACTAAAGGAGAGTAGATTTAAACTGGATGTAAGGAAAAATTTTTTACAATGAGAGTGTGAAGCACTGGAATGGGTTGCCCAGAGAGGCTGAGGAGGCCCCATCCCTAGAAACATTCGAAGTCAGTTTGGATGGGGCTCATCTCATTAAAGATGTCCCTGCTCACTGCAGGGGGTTTGGACTAGGTGACCTCTAAAGGTCCCTTCCAACCCAAACCATTCTATGATTCTATGATTCTATGAAGTTAGTACTCATAAATGTTATAAAAGTCTATCCATTAAACCTCTAAAAGTTTTTATTTTCCTTAAATACTTATGCTCTTCTCTCAGACCAAAGATATGACTGGGCTTCCTGCTCTGAAGCAGAGCAAGAATTTCATGAGGCAAAATGGAAACAAATGCTTAAATTTAAGATTTTATCTATGCTACTGTAATTATGTTTCTACAGGGTTCAAAAGAAGTTACAGCTGTATATAAGCCATCTTCTAAGAAAAGTCTTCCAAAAAAAAAGTTCCCACTCTTGTTATTACCAACGTTGCTGAGTTGGCAGTGGTAATAGTGAGAAAAGTCTTCAACAGCTTTCTTTATTTAAACACTTGCATCAGTAAAATTTCCTCAGCATGTGATTGATAATTGTTCCCCAGCACTGTTGTTGAGCAGGACTGATTACCAAGGGGATTAAAATTCCAGAAACTCTCTGAAGAGCGTCTCTGAGGCCTTCTCTTTAGTCTCTTTGCTGCAAAGCCGATATTAACAGTGACGGGATTTAAATTTAGCTTTTTTTAGACAATATTTCCTGGCATGATGAGCATCTAAGGTCTTATTGGAACCCCGTCAGAAAAGTGTCTGACTTCTGTCCAAGGCATAATACAGCTGGAATTCGGGAACGTACCTGAGTATAGCAAAGCTTGCTGGCTAGGAAAAGAAAGTAGCTACAGAGCAATAGATCACTCTTGTGGACTGAGCATGGGCCTGATTTGGCCTTCCCAGACTGCTCCCCCAGCTCTGCATTCTGTCTCCAGTTCTCTGGGCCAAGTCATTTTACCATCTTGGCACTAAGTCAGGTCCTTAATAGATAAAATGAAAATTTTTATATTGATCAGCTAATATAAGATCTTGGTATTTTTTTTACCCTTTTTTTTTTAATTCTAAGTATGTATACAAGTTCTATTTTATCTGGGGATGGGCTTTTTCTGTATTTTTGCCTTTATATCAGGGTCCATATGAGGACAGGAATGAAACTTGATGGTAAGTCAAACTGGACTTATTTTTAAGTTTAAGTATTTTATTTTACTTTCTTTAAATTTGATTATGTCAAAGAAAATATATAAAAGCAAATATAATTCTTAACTTGTTATGAATCATGCATATGTAGAACTGCCTGTTGAAGAACTGCGAAGGCATCCACACTGGTAAATTAATCAGACTGGAGACCATTCTTATTACTGTTTAATTTGTAACTGTAGGCTAGACATCTGCTTGAAAAAATTTACAAATTACCTAGTCAAGTGGTGACTCAATGGTTTTCTAATGCTTGAAGAGAAAATGAGAGACAAAGAGAAAAAAAATCATGTTAAAAATTAATACATTTTCTAATGATAATCAGATATTCAGCAGAAACACTACAGCTATGGGCTTCTCTCAAGCTATTCTTTGACCAGAACCGAGGAGTTGTTCATCATAACTGGCCCAAGACAGGTATGTGCAGATGGAAGCCTCTGTGAACAGACAAAAACTATTTTGTAGCTAACGGCACTTGTTTGCACTTGTGTTGAACCTAACTATACAATAGAAATGCTACTTAAAGAGATTTAAGCTCTACTATAGCCAGTTAGATGCAAAAATGGCATAATGCTCATCAGTTAACCCCACTCTCAACTTCAGCTCAGCAAAGCAGACTTGCTGAGAATTTCGACCACTATTTGGCATGTATTATGTGAAATCATGCCCATGGGTTGTGACAAAACATTCTACTCAGATGACCTCTAGGTGAGCTGGATCCTAAGGTCCCAGAACGCAATAAAGCACCCGGCAATCTAGTTGTACCTGTCACTCAGCATTTGTTGTCAGTTCTGCCAAATGCAAGATTTGGGAAGACAATCTGGTTGCTATAAGTACAGCAGCAAGTTATTATAATGGAGTTTCAGAAAGGAAGAAGAAAGACGAAAAGGTAGCAAATAGTTAATGTGTGGTTTTACATCAATTCATCTGAAGCCATAGAGTGTGACACTTTCAGAAACATTTGGCTAAAGAAGAGTATGAAGGTTTGAAATTATAGGGACATACAGAAACCAACCACTTATCACAATTATTTTTTTTTTTGTCCAAAGGAAACTTGAAGCCTTAGAAGAAGGACATATCCACAGGACACTATTACTGAAGCTGGCAATGTCAAACACATTCTCCCCTTGGGCATTTTACTTGATACCTCTAAAAGTCAAATGCCAATATGAGACAGAAACTTCTATTCTTCCTGCACAACAGACATGTCTAAAGAAGTGATGAAGCCTGAAGCAGTAACTGAATGGAAGCAGCTCCTGTTGTCAGCTAATACTCTTTTGCACAGCAATACTAAAATAGCTGAAGAGTATTGGGAGCAACTGCTCTTACATCTCAAGAAAAAACATTCAAGTTGCTAAATCAAAAAAGCACCTGTTGTATTGCACAAAACCAGGAATTTCTATGCCTGTGTTTCGAAGAAATCAGTGAGGAGATGTAATGAGGGCATCTGTGATGTTTTAGGAAACAGGGGAAGCTTTTTCTGTTCTGATAGATTAAGGTGCCATGGTCAACAGCATCCTGGACACAGGGTCTTAAAATAACAAGGAAGAGGAAATGTAACCGATGGTTGGTGACTTTGTATATGCTTTATACACTATTTGCTTTTTGTGCATGTGAGTGATCCCATTACTGGCATGAGCCCTTGCAAGAATGGGACCCAGACAGACTCTTTGACAGAAAATGTCACAAGAAATTTTAATTCAGCTTTAAAATCAGACACACCATTTTTTTCTCTCTTGTATTTTAACTTGCTTTTCAGAGATCCTTTCATTGCATTTTGGAAGAGTTTTCTGAAAGGAATCTGGCTTTTCTTGCTCATGAGATATTCGTGTGCCTTAAGTAATTTCTTTTAAAATCAACGGGAAACTGCAGCGGCACACATGTTGAGAGCTGTGCATAGTTTACCATCATCTTTTTTTTTTTTAAGGCATCTTTACTTAGAGAATAATTATGTGTTTAATGACATTTCATAACATCTTTGTTAATCAAAAATGTGTTTCCTCCTTTGGAATCTGTGCTTGCTTTCTTGATCTCAATGTGAAGTCTGGGCACAACTGCTGTATCAAAATGATTTTTCTAGCAAGAAGCTCCAGTGCCCAGCAGCACAATTTTTTTTCTTCAGAAGGCTGAGGTGATAGAGAAGAGGCAGGAAAGTCTACAAAAGCAAATGTTGAAATCAGTGGGGAAATGGATGCTTCAATATGGCAATTTAAAGCCAATATTTGTGGGATGGCAATGTGTCACTAATTCACATGTCTTTCTTTTGCACACTCTGACTTTCAAGTCAAAAGAAACCAAGTCAAATACTTTACTCATAGGATCACAGAGTGATGGAAAAATCCAGGTTCAGAAGGACCTCTGAGGAGCATATATTTCAGCCTTCTGTTGAAAGTGGGTTATTCAGGGCCCTAACAAATCAAGATTTGGATATTTCCAGCAAGGGAGATGCCACTGCATCTTTGGGCAGCCTGTTTCAGCATTCTCACCATGACTTTTTTTTTTTTTATACCCAGACAAAATTTCCCCTGAAGCTTCTGGACACAAGCTGTCCATTCTGGACACAATGGACTTCTGTCCATTGTTTCCTGAGCTGTCACTGTGCGTCCCTGTGGAGGGAGTATCTCCATTTTCTCTATAACTATCTTTCAGGCACTGGAAGATGGTGATTATATCCCCTGAGTTTTCTCTTTTCTAAGCTGAAAGTTCCTTTAACTTTTCTTCATATGTCAAGTTCTCCAATCCTCTAATTATCGCAGTAGCTTTCCACTGAACCCTCTCCAGTTTTTCAACATCTCTCCTGAACAGGGGGGAGCAAAACTGAACACTGTACTCCTGGTGTAGCCTAACAAGTGTTGAGGAGGTTGGAATAAGCACATTCCTTGATCCACTGACTATTACTCTTGCTAATGCAGCCCAGGACACATTTTGCCTTCATGGCTGCAAGTGCATACTCTGGCTGTCTTGCTACCTTCCAAGACCACCAGGGCCTTTCCAGGAGAGCTGCCCCAAGCACCCAGATCCGAGCCTATTTGGCTGCTTGGGATTATTCTGTCCCACGTACAGGACTTTACATTTATCTTTGTTACGTCTCATGCTATTCTTGCTGGTTTAATATACTAGCTGCTGAGGTCTCTCTGAATGGTGGGTATTCCTTCAAGAGTATCTACGTTTCCTCCATGTTTGGTGTTATGCACCAACATGGTGAGGGTACATTTAGGTATTTTATAAAGAGGCTGCATAGTATTGGACCTGATATTCCATGAGGAACCCCACTTGTGACCAGCTGCCTACTCTGGGCCAGTAACCACACCTTTCAAGTTCTGCAGTTCAGAAGCTTTCAACCCATGCTATGGTCCACCTCTCCATTTAATACCTTACCATTTTGTCATCAAGGATGCTGTGCAAGACCATGCCAAACACCTTGCTAAAATCAAGGTTATGTCAAGGTTGTTAGTGCTGCCTTTTGTTTGAGAGCAAGCAGCCAATCTTTTACCGTTGTTAGGGTTGTCTTGTCTGCCAAACCAGCAGCAGTGCTGTCTTTGGATTAGTGTGCCCACATGCTGTGCATTGTCTTACCTATTTTATTGCAATTGTAAAGCAAACAAAGCAAAGAAAGAAGACAGAAGATCCTCAGAAATTTTTTTCCTTCCTTTCCAAAATGCGGTCCTCTAAGATATCCTGTTTTCCCATTGTTTCATTTTTCAGTGAGCAGTCCCAGAGGCCTCGGGGGATCAAGGCCTTGTCTTAGAAGGAAGCTGGAATGGGAGCTGTGAGAAAATTCTCACTTGCAAAGTGAAGTGGAGGATTTGGGCCTTTCGCCAGTTCCATGTGGGTATGATGACTTCAAGGCAGTTTGCCATGTATTTCTGTATAATTTTGTAGGAACAAAAATAGTTTTTGCATTAAAAAATGAAAAAGTGATTTCAAACAGCTTCTCCAAGTCAAGAATATATAAGGCAACACTCAGAAAAGTAAATTTATCCTCACAGACGTTAAATCCCTGAACCACCATATATTTCATTTGGCTGGGCTTTCTGAGCTGTGTTTTTCACTGTTGATTTAACTGCTCTTCAGATCTTGCTGTTTACATGCTTTATGCTCACAGACCTCCAGACAAAGAAGCAACCATTAGGTCTTGCAGTATAAAGGCAGATCCTGGGTAAGCCCATCTTGAAAATTGCTAATGTTTGTAGCAAAAACAGGCAATCACAGCCAATATCAAGAACCAGCATGGTAAATTTTTCCTCCCTTCCTTCCTTTTTGCAAGTATCCCTCCATATTCTCATGTTT
This sequence comes from Morus bassanus, assembly GCA_031468815.1. NCBI lineage: Eukaryota > Metazoa > Chordata > Aves > Suliformes > Sulidae > Morus > Morus bassanus. The sequence continues at coordinate 41,550,663 of CM062567.1, read as the reverse complement.
ACAACTTTTGCCCCATGAGGCTGGAAAAAACAGATCATGAAAACATGCTCCACTTCACTTCAGCTCCACTTTTACTTGAGCAAATACACAATAAAAAGAATAAATACAGTAATAGTAATGTGTTGCATTTTCTTTTTCAGGTGCAGAGTAGAAACTTTCTGTCTGTCATACATTTATATAAAGCTTATCAAAAAATTTATTATTTTTCCCAGATCTGTCTTGCTTGATATCTCATGGCGTCAACTGCGATAATACACATGCTCAGATACAGTCTGGTATGATGATCCCGTATGGCGCAGCTGAAGTAGGATCTGCGTAGCAGCATCCTTTCTTATCTCATATGTCAACTTGCTTGAAACATTTGCAGAGAACAGTTAACAGTGCAAGCCACGTCTCTTCCATTGCACCAGCACATCTTGGCAAATCCATATCCGAGGGAAAAAATTATCATGATGTAAAGAATGAAAGCTGTACACACAGATTCATCTTTAGTCCTATCCAACTAACATTTGTGTCCAGTATAAAATCTCAGGTGAGTTTTTTAGGGATGGATTCCTCTTTGCTTTTATTTGTTTCCTATAACCTTTGAAGTACTTTTTATTGTGAGGCATATCAGGTTTTCTATCAGTGCAGCCTGTGAGGTACTGTTGTGATGGAAATGGCACCCTGAATTTGACACACTCTACTTCCAAAATGCAAACAACAGAAGCCACATTATATTGCTGCTTTGGATACTGTTCATTGCATTTCTTGCTTTCTTTGGGTGAGGAATGGGTATTGGCTTTGCAAGTTGCTAAACTCTGTTTTTAATAATATGCAAGAAAATGAAATATTCTTGCTCATTACACAAAGACTGCACAGACAGAGGAGCACAATAATATCTGCAGGCTCTAATTCAATTAAAAATCTGTGGCTAAAGATATAGAAACATTTTTAAGGATGAACTTTTGAATATTTCTCCAACTCTATTTTGCTTCATAAGGCAAACCGGAAACAACCCACCAGAAATAACTCCCTGAGTTCCATAATAGCTAAAGACTGTTCACATAAAATTCCAGGTCACCTCTGGCAGTTTTCTTCTTCATAGCAAAGTTAATCTGGAAATTAGAAGTAAAGCTCATATTCTAGCCTGGTATCATTCACACTAAGGAAACCCCTTAATTGTGTGCACTGCTGCTTTTATGAAATGGAGCTCATGTTGGTAATGCAAATACAGACCAGCTTCATGAAAGTGCTGCTGTTCACCAGTGTCTTGCCACAGATCTCTATCCTTATCACCATGTGCTTAAAAATGGCAAACATATTCTCTTACACAGGAGTTAATGTCAACTCAATTTATGCTAAGGACCACAGGATGTGTCCACAGAAGTCTCAGTACTTGGGGCTATGCAGCACCCTGTGTGAGGCAGCTCCTGTTGCTTGAGCCCTGGGCTAAACTGGGAGAAGCAGCTCAAGTCTTTTTTGTGAAGTTTGGCCTTACAGGATGCACATGTGCCCACATCCACACTGTCAGTGCTCCTGCAACCAATGGCTGCCTCAAGTAGTCCTCACCCTTGTGAGGAGGGTTAGGGTGTGAAAAAATTGAATTCAGTCTTTGCCTTTTTGTAAATACCCCTTTTTGTTCTTGAGCTATGCCTGTTGAAGTGAGATGGTTTGTTTTCTCCAAGTTCTGACTGCACTGTGCTCTTGGATATCCTTCCTTTGGGAAAGCCTAACATCCACCTGTATGTGTGGTCATTATTAGGCATTGTCACAGTGCTTTAAGAGGCCTTATTCTTCTGATCCTAGGTTAAAAAAATCTTTCTTATGTATCTGTCAAGTGTATGTGCAGCATTTAAGCTGTTGCAGTACTTTGTTGTTATTTACTACTCAAATGTTTGTGATTAGTGGCAGCAATATATCCAATAATTTCCATTTCTTCAAATGCAGGGTACAAATGAGGGTGTAGGCTGGGTCCTTGAGCTGTACCTGAGTATTCCTGCAGCAGACTTATACAGACAGACTGCAAGTCTTCCTCACACTCACTTCTTAAGAATTAGCAAAATTTTATAAATAGAAAAAGACTATTTTAAATGTCTTACTAGTTCTGAGTAAATATTTCTGGCATATTTTGTGCACCCAAGAGTCTGCTCCTGTTTATGCCTCCCAGAATAGCAGAAAAAAATAAAACAATATTTGTTTTTATTTCCTTTTAAAAAAACATTAATGCTTGGTCTAAATTCATACCTTGATGTCTATTTAAATGATAGTTTTGAACACACTGTAACAGTGTGAGTTTTCTCAACATATTTATAGAGATTTAATTGCAAATTGCCCAGTGTTCAACAAATCCAGCTGACCAGATATTTAAACACAGATAAAGTAGACCCTAGAGGAGGTTCTACTATTAAAAATATTGGCTTAAGACTGTCCCTTCATTATGAGCAGCATATCAGTGATTGGTAGGAAATGGACACATCAACAGTCATCTCAATTTAGATTGCTGATGTATGTGTCAAAGACTAAAAAGCACAACATACTCTCTGATTGAATTATGGCTTTCGTACTCAAGTTCCCACCTTCCCTGACTTTACAAAGACTTTTTTCGAGTACCCTGAAGTCAGTGGGTGGCTGGGTGCTACAGCTTTATTATTTCTCCAAGTGAAGAAAGGGAAAAATGCTGGGGGAGAAAAAAGACAAAACTGTTTCTGTCAAGAATGCAGAAGGAGAAGGTGAAAGGCACTATAATCAGGGTCTTTTCCTTCCAGTTCTTATATTGAAAGAAAATTAACAGACCTTATTACAGGACAAGGAGACTGAGAAAGACTAGAACAAACCAAGGATATTGTGACTGTGTAGCAAAATGAGTAAATAATTAATAATAAAAAGCAGTCTGCATTTGTCCAGAAGTTGTCTCTCTCATGTTGTCTTTGACTCAGTAAAGCTATTAGTTCTTTCTTTTCTTTCTTAAAATAAATTTTTTTTACTGTTTAGAAAAAAATACCTAAATACTAATTATCTTTCTGTAAGCCAAAAATTTTCTTGAAAACAACAACAAAAACATTGCCTTTGATAAGACTTTAAAAGAAATATCATCAGTGACCTTTTGCAAAAGCATGGCTAGATGGATTCCACAGGGTCAATGCAATAGCTGATGATTGAGGTAGTTACCACTAAATATGTATCATTTTTGCAAAAGAAAAATATTTTCCAGGTGCCCTCTGATATAGCAGAACATCTTTGCAAATCAAGTATGAAAGCAAAGCTGTCAAAATAAATGCAACATTGTGTTCCAGGTGCATGTCTCTGAATTTACAGCTCAAGCAGTGTGTCTACAGCCTAAACAAGATGGCAGAGTTTTCAGCTCTCTGAAGAATGACATCATTGTGCCCTTGTTATGAAAGCTGCCCAATTGCCCTTACAAAATGCTCCCGCTGCAAAAGATACTCAGTTGCTTCAAGTGCTGTGCAAATGAAGCAGAAGGCAACCAAAAGATACCAGCAAGAGGCCTGGGAAGGCTTGGGGGACCCATACACTGTGGCCATCCCCAGTGTTGCATGCTTGGGCGAGGTAATACTTCCCCAGGTTTGTATTATAAATTTTTTAATCTGTTTTTGTTTGTTTGTTTGTTTTAATCCCTCTCCCACGAGGCTTGAGCATGCAGGGCTGTGGAAAAACTGAGAACTACATTAATCATCTGGTTCCTATAGATTTGGTAAAAATTTTTGTGAATCAACAGGTTTCCAGGCAGACCACAGCCTACCCCTTACAGGGGGAATGACTTCCTAAAGAGAAGGGGAGCAGGTGATCTTCAGTATCTCTGCTAATCTTATGTCCCTCCATCTGCTGGATGGGTATTTTTATGAGACAGAATAACCTAGTCTGGTTTATTAAGTCCTTCTCTCATTCACAATGTTTAAGATTCACATCCTCTTACAAAGTAGAATTGTACTGTTATATTAGTGTCTTTGAAGAACAGTGCTATTAAATTTGGTAGGTTTACAGCTCAAAGACACTGCAGTGGACAAGAGAATCAGCTCCTTCATGATCAGTATTCTGATTTAAATTATTCAGTTTGACAACAATTTAGGCTGCTGCTGTGCTGAGTCCTCTGATCAATACGGTCTCGCTGCTCTCTTTTTCTACTCCCATCTGCTATTTTCATCTTTTGTTCTTAGTTTTCCACTTGGATTGTAAAGTCCTTGAATCACAATCATTGCTTTGTTCTTTGTTTGTAAAGTGCCTAGAGCGATTGAGCCCCGGTCTATAACTAGTGTGCCCAAATGGTGTAATAAAATAAATGTGTCGCAATTACTACTGATGCTGCAGTTGTTATCGTATCTATGACCATACAGGTGATAAATGAATGGCAGTAAAGTTGTAAGTTTTCCTTTTTATCACACAATGCATCCTACACATCTGCAGAAGGTGTTCTCACTGCCACAGCCATAACTGTTGGAGAGAGCCTGCCACTGGGCAGAAGGGTAGTTCAAGTTTAACAGAGCCCATGGAGTTCCTACTGAGGCTGTCAGAAAACCTTCTGGTAATCAGATATTAGCAAAGAAACTCCTTGATAAGCTTGAATTTTCATTAAAGGTATACCACCAAAAATAACCACCCTTCACTCATTGCAATTTTGCTCCATCCTAAACCAAGATGAATAAAGCCCAGGAAGCTGGGGGGAAAAAGGACAGTTATAAACCAAAGCACTATTGCCACCAGCCCTTTTGCTTCCACCAAAGGAAGATTTCACCAAAATCCCTCTACCTATGCAAGTATTCTCTCAGCTTTATGAAATCTGCATGATATTTCTGAAATATGCATAATACTTTTTTTCTGATTCATTATTAGTAGGAGGCATTTAGGATGAGTATATTTGCCTACATATTATGAAACAAAATTTTATCACATTGAATTAGTGAAACAATAGTACATACCATTACACACAAGTCCACACACACGCCCTGTAACAAAGTCTTTAGAAATGTTCCTAAGCTCCTACAGTACTAAAATGACTAAGCATCACATGTCAGCTGGGTCCTCCTATCTGACCCAAACGTGACAAAGCTTCCATCCTCCCCAGCATCAATCCCCCTCCTTCCCAGACTGACCGTGCTACATTTTTATTTTGTCTACTTCAAAAAAGTGGTAGCAGGAGGTCCTGGAGGGACTCTAACAGGAGTTGTGGTCCCCAGTGGGGGGGAAAGCAATGGACTTTCCTGGAAAAGTAAGGGGGAGAAGCAGCACCCTTTGCTCCATCTCACACTGAGCCTTTGGTGTTTGGTATTGTCCTGCACAGATCTGCCCTGGCCCGTCCTCACTGCCAAAGCAATGTCTGGGATGGATGGTCGGTGGGAAACAAGATTATTCAAGATGAAATGCCTGTGAGTCCTCAGCCTTTCTTGTGAAGTTGTCAAAAGTTTGGTAATTTTGTAGTGACAAAGACAATGCCTTGATGAGCCAAAGTAGCCTTCCAGGCTCACTTCAAAAATAACGTCAGACAGCCACTCTGTCAGTCATCAAGTAATGAGGTCAGGTAAATTGGGGAGGCTGGAGAAGGAGGATTTAGCCAGGAGAAAAAGAAAGACCTCACCAATTATTCACACTTTCTAAAGTCCTTTTGTCCCTTGTTCACAAAATTAATAGCCTGGAGACACTTGATGTTGTTCTAATATTATTTGGGGGGTTTGGTAACTTACCCCCAAGGATCACTATGGCCAAGGCATATTGAAGGCATATAATTGCCTCACTGTACTAGTGTTTTTCATCCCTTTCCCGTATATATAACTGAAACGTAAGGTAAATGTTGGTCAACACCTATACCCTTTGAGATATTACACATTCAAGAGCTGTACTTCTGTTAGTAAGAGTGTGTATGCTTATGTGTTCCTATATTTTAAAGACTCTAAGGAGAACCACAGCGTGTCCTCTATTCCCTAAGGAAATCCAGACAAGGTCCTTTATATAGGAAGCTCTTTTTTTATTATAAAATATACAAAGGCTACTAAATGTATAAAAATGAGTTCTTTTATCTCTAATATAAAAGCAATCACTTCTTCATCCAGCAAAAGTCCATAGTATTCTTGCAGATGGTTTTGTCACTGGAGTCGTGTCAATCCCTTATTGCCAAATGGTAAAGCCCACTTGTAAGTTAATGATGCATTTGCGGGTTTAATACTCTAGTGACAGAAGGAACTGTAATGAATCTCACTGAACTTCATTTCAGGGCATGAACCTGATATTCAATGGGTTGGAAAAAGTCACCTTCAAGGCTGTCAAACTGCTACACTATATTTTGCTCCTTCTGATGCTGTACACTGTCTTTTTTCTTACCTTAGCTCTTCAAGATGCAGTTTCACTTCAGACTCTATCACTGAAATGTAGCAGTCCATCAAAAGCTGAACAACATGTGTTGTATTAATTGTTTCCAGATTCTAGCTCAGAATATTAGCCTAAAAATATCCCAGCAGAAGAGGGATCTGTAATGAACTAAACGTGGCCATGCAATAGATTACAGAATGCCATTTTTATTAGCTATATTGTAACTGCAGAAAGATTTAGGGGGAGCCAAGGAATATATCCAGTTCTTTGATTCAGGCTGGTCAGTCTTATTTGTAGCTTCATGGAAAAGGTTTAGAAGCAATGAAAGAAACTGCACTGTTTTTATTTTCCCCTCCCCCTGCCTTTAAGCTACAGAATGCAATTTCAGGATGTAGTGGCACAAATGTGTTTTTATCGGTTCCTGTAAGCTATAATGTACCCAAGATATGACTGCAGCAACCTGAAAAACAATTAGCATCTGTAAAGCAGTCTGTGACCATGAGATTACTTCACAAAATGAAGATTTAACATGCAGCTTCCCCAGAAATTAGTTATGTTCGGGTCTGGCTTTTCTGTTCTTTTCTTCCTTTATTGATCCCTTCAGGCAGAAAAAAAATGGTGAGTTATCTGATTAAAATGTTTTCAAAACTGTAGGGAAATCCTGCACAGCTGCTAATGCCACCTGATTTGATGTTGGAAGTACATTCAGCCGGGTGTTGGTCAGAGCTTCTGCGTGATTTTAATAGCTGGTTAAATAATTTAAGAAAGGTCCAAGTTAATGCAAAAGCAACAACAGACTTACAGTGCCATTTTTTAAACAGATGGCAAAATTTAAATGATAAAACAAGTAAATATTTGTCTAGTTTGTAGAAGTATCATAGCACACATATGCAGGAAATATGGATTTTTTTTTTCCAAAGGTGAAGTTATTTGTTATTTGTGAATTGCTTACTGAGGTTTAATAGCTTCTGTTAAAATATTTCACTAACAGCAAGTCAAGTGGCCCTGGTGATGTGCTTACAAAGGTTCTGAAACCACAGGCAAGCACCTCAACACTAACTATTCAGCCTAAAACAAATGTGAAAGCTGTTTAATTTTCCCAGTTTATTTTGATCCAGAGATGGTGACACAATCTGCAAAAGGCTTGTATAGGCTTGTTTGCATATTTGCCACTGCATTTGCCAAATGTGTTTTTCTAACTCTATTATTTTGAATTTGCAGGCTTATGACAGGAAAAATATTGAAAGAGAAACACAGCTGAAACTACCCAGCATGTCTTGGTGGGATGAAAGTTCAACTCAATTTCAAAACAGATTTATAAATTGTTACATATTTCTCTGAAAACAGAGCAAGTTTATAATCTTTTTCACATTCATTTTACAGTGCAACCAATATGGGGTGGAAGGTTGTTGTTATAATGTGCACACAGCAGATTGCATTCCTAATTTGATCCCATTGCACATGATGAAAATTTTGCTCAGTTTCTTGTGAGCACAGTGAGAGTAGTTCCGAGATGCATTTTGCCTTCTAGTGGTGCTACTTAGTATGGAGTACTTCTCTATAGGGGAAACGTGGGAACAACTCAGCCATTTCTGTATTCTGAGCAGCAAAAGAAATATTCTTCCTCTTTTGGAATGAAAGATAGGGCATGGTGGGTTATTAATAGGACACATCAAATTCTTCCCCCGTCAGTACCAAATGCAAGACGTGTAAAAAGAATACCACACTTTCAGACATTTCATAGCACTCGAAATCCCCTCTCCCTGCCTCTATGAATGCACTATTATTTTGTTGAATGAGTACAAAGAGATTTGTGGCAAACATACTGCTTAATGGCCTCTATAGGATACTCTATTTCAAGGACACATAATGCTTTATGAAAAGTTAGAATTCTTCACATACCTCTTCTGTACTGGGCCTAATTTTCACTGTTTGTCAACAATCGCTCTCTAAAGTCCTCCCACTGTTGATCTAAATGCTCCCAGAGTGTCCGTAAAGCCACAGGCAGACGTTCATTTTCCAAACCGTTTGCCAGCTGAAAACATTACTGCTCCTTTGTTGTTTGTCTCTGACCTCTTTCAGAGGTTACCCTCCCAGCATTGCCAGCAAAGAAGGGATCATAAGAGGGATCTCTAATCTATTCCAGGCAAAACTGGCCAGGGTTGACTTAATTAAATTGTGTATGAGCTAGGATAGATGACGTTGTTTGAGACCAATTTGGAAGTGCTCATATCGTACTGCCCAGCAGCAGATCTGTGAGGGTTGTACCTCCAGCTGGAGGTCAGCGCTGGACAGTCGGTGTGAGGTCTCAGCCCAGCATCGCTAGACATAGATGGTTCATCAAGGCCCCCATGAAGGCACAGATGGTACTGGCTCGGGTTGTAGGGAATAGTCACAAAATGCCCTGGTATGTCCATACCATAGGATGTTTCATTCTTCCTATATAGTGATCTCAGAGTTATTTTGGTACTGAAATAATATCTTAAAAATATATCTCCACCTTCCCTTTTCAGCTGTTCCATGCTGTGATAGAAAAGACAGACAGTGGATAGTTCTGAGGTTTGTTTTTTGTTTTGTTCTTAAACACAGAGGTGGTTAAGAGTGCATGAATGATTACCAGATGAAGATTGTTTGTCAGACTTTGATGAGCAATTTGAAAAACAAATGGACTTATTCCCTTGTGTGTTTGTGAATAATTTACACAAAGGGAAAAGGGGGAAAGTGAGTGAATAAATTGCTAGTTAAGAGTTATCACTTGATGTTATTGATGGATGTTATTAAAATGGAGAGGGGAATAGGTTATAACAAAACTATACCTGCAAAACGGAGTTTCAAAATAAACAGAAGTCAGTGTGATGAATATTATAAGCACATGATACAGTTAGATAATCACTAGAACTTCTGTTCAAAGAAGAAGAGCACAAGAGAGAAGGCCATTATGGAAAATATTTCTTTCTAGTGCCCTCTAGATATTGGCTTGGTGGTTACGTTTACATTTGTTATTTCAGATTGAGATCACATCATAGATGTTTCCGGATAACAAATGAAGAACAAACACAGTGATAAAATTATTAATATCTGTGTATATAAATACGTTTTGTCTGTGGTGAGTTTTTACAAAGCACTCCCAACTTCTGCTATTCATCAATTACATTTTGCAAACACAAATCTAAAGGTGAAAACATTTTATGAATTCTAGTACAAGACAAGTTTGTGACTGTACTGACTTAGTTTAAAAGAGGTTGCTTCTCTCTTTTTTCCAAAGATCAAAAATCTATTTGAAAGAAATTGCCAAAATAGAATAACATTGTTATTACATTCCTTTAAAATGCTGAAAGTTCCAGAGAGACAGGAAAAGTTGCCCTTTTCAGAAAGAGTCATACACATTCACTTTGGGTTTCTTTTTTCCTTTCCCCCTCCCTTACTATATTCTATGTAGAGTAAAAACTTGTTCTGTTACAAAGCTTGTCTTTTTCATGTCAGCTTATACTGTCTGTTATATTGCAAAATGCAGTCAGGTTTTAGATTGAAATAGAAGTGGTTTTAGAAAAAACACAGCCAATTTACCTGCCCTTTGAGGTTCTTAATAATATTAGAAATGTACAGGCATCACAGCAAGGTCTCAGTAGAATGACTTTGTTAAAAGACAATCATCAAATAAAGTATGGATTTTCAACAATCAAAGGATGAAAGTGCACTTACCCTTTGTGGCAGGGTTTGCATGTAATGACAAATTTCATCTCAAAGGGCTTGATCTGGTTGCCACTGAAATCAATGGCAAAACTTCCATGTACTTTGGTGAAGGAAGGAACAGGTCAAAAAGATTACATACTGATTTAGGACAAAGCACAGTTTTCTGTAGATTTAATATGGTCTATTTTTTATGTATTTTTTAATATCTAGCAGTTGAGTTGGGAATGGAGTAGAAAGCCCTTTGGATTCCAGATCTTAAATACTCTATGATCTGTAAACATGAATGTCCAAACTTCGATGCTTTTACACTCATGTCCCATGATACCTGACCCTTTTTTATTTAGACACCAAGTTATATTTACAGTATGCTGTTACTTTGGGGAAAAATTACATCAGAAACTACTGGAATAGATAATAGTCCTATTATCAAGTGACGTTGGTATTAATGTTGGGGAGCTTGACCCACAGCACATCTGGGGTCAGGAAATCAGACACTGGTCTTTTGCACCAGACTCCAGCTTGGTTAGTGAATTGCAGTAGGGACAGAAAAACAAGACTGGTAGTTCAGAGATGAGAAAATGTCTGTTTAGGTAGCATGCCTTTCTGATTTTCCCCACCCTGTTTGAAAGCAGTTCTCTTTATTTCATGGAGCTGTTGGCTGAGAAAAGATTTCTGACCCAGATATCACTGTTTTCAGAGTTATAAGCTCTGTTTTTCAAAGAGGTAGGCTAGCAATGGCCAGAAATTTTCCACTCCTAGATTGCACCCAAGGACTTGAGAGCCCTGCAGTATATGTTGGGTAACAGGCACTCCGTGAAGGAGATATGTTGTTTGTAATTGAACAGACCACTCAGCATCCATCAATTAACAATTTAAGCAATACTTTATACTGGACTCCAAGGTGAAAAAAAGAAGTTTTTTTTTCTTTTTTTCTTTTTTTTTTTTCCTATCAGGTAAAGGATTTAATAACAGAAATGAAAATCAGACTTCTGAAAACAGAGCTATCTGAGCTCAGTCCCCTGATGACAGCTTGGGATTTTCTCCTAGGATGTCTTCCAAGAAACGGATGGAGACAGACTCAAGCACATATTCCCCTGGCAGAACTGTGCATTTGCTTTAGATGTTTTTTATTCTCCCAACTTCTTGGAATAACAATTAATAGCAAGTGAAGCACATGCTAAATCTCCTCCTTTTATTCTATTGCCTCCCTAGTGTGGTCAGTGGAAATAGAAATGTTGTTTTGTCAGGCTTCTCTGGGACACTAAATTCTTTGTAGTGTAGATTCACTATATCTGATTTGGTTTTCCTGCCCAAAGAGATTTTGTTTCATTTTGTATCTGGATGTTTACTTGACTCTATCCTTAAATTCTGCATCTCCAAACTTATTCATGCTAATTTGAATGGGTTTAGCATATGCTGGGAATGAATTATGGCTTGCTGCAGTATTTAGAACGTCCAAAAAAAAAATCTGTACCAACAGATTCGCCTATTATTGTTCTTAGTTTATCCTTGCCATTACATAGTAACTAAAAGTAATACAAAAATATCATGATAGAGAATGGGATTTCTGAACTGTAGAGCTTCACCATGCACATCTTCAACTTCATAAGGCTCCATGAGGGTCATCAATAATCATTTCATGCATGCCTGTGTCTAGCACTACTTTACATAATAGTTATGCATTATTTATTGTGTACAGGTGGGAAAACTGATATACAAAGACCCTTTGCAGTTTTGCAGATCATTTTCAAGCTAATCTACCTTTTAAGCTGCAGTTTTAGGAGTGTCATTAATGTGATTGCTTTTGCACTACATCTGGTGAGTGTGCAGAGTTGCCTCAAACAGCTCATTAACAACTCATGTGGGTCTTGAAGCAGCACAAACTCCAGACTGGTTTCATTTATCCTGCTTCTGAATAGGTAAACTAACCCACACTGCTTAGGCGCAGATTCACATATCCAACCTTATCTGTATAATGCTAGCTCAGATATCTCAGACTTACTTTGCAGGTTTCAGTGTAAGCATAGATGGTATGACAAGGTGGATACCTAGGCCTGCAAATGGCCACTGAGATTTTCAAGTGGCTTTTCCTGTAATAAATAAATGCTGACAAAACTATCCCTAAATTACGTGTGCTCAACCTCAGCAAACAAAATTATCAAGCCAATTTCGTATAATAAAATCTGTCAGAGCTTGTAATAACCAAAAGTCAAATGGACTAAGGGTGGTTTATTAATGTTACTGAAGAAGTCTTTACCTAGCGTTTGACTTGTATTTATCTGATACTAGTTTTCCAATTTGTTTCATTTTGGATCTCCAGGTAGAATTATGCAAAAAAGCATTTGAGATCTAAAATTATTCTAGACCTTTCTAGTTGCTAGCCTGTTAACACTTTTTAAAGCAAAGTAAAACTTGTTCAAAGGTGAAAAGTTTAGAAAAAAAACTAACAGGAACAGGAGTCTGCTTCTTTAAAGCAGTTGTCTCCAAAAACAGATTCAGTTTACCAGGGTTTTTGTGGATTCATCAATAATGTGATTCCGCCCCTCTATGTCCACTACCACACACATAAATTTGCCTCTGTGCATGCCTCATTTTTATCCTAACTGTTCAAATAACTTCAAAATTACTAGGCATGTTATTGTGATTTAATTTTTGTAGGCTGGAGTGCCTGTAAGCATTCTGCGTCTGTCTTTTTTTTATGTGAGGTAAAAAATGGATGATGTGCAGAATGAATCCTATCTGGCCCTGAAAGAGATACTTAATGTTTCATCTTGTCTTATGATTACTGGCTAGGAAGAAGCCATTATTGATTTAATACTCAAAGCCTTTCTATTTCTTAGCTATTTCTGACATACATTAAGCAGACCTGCCATGCTAAGTTTATTTACTGGGAACTAAAGATGAGTGTTTTTATTTTTGAAGAGCCTTGTAGTTGGGTAAAAATAAAAACATACCTGGTTTAGATCTAGATCCAATTTCAACTGAATTCCCCACAGGTAGGAAACGAGGGAAGGTGATAAATTTTTCAGATTATACCTTAACTCTTCTGGTTGAAAATGACACAGCAGCCTTCCAGCATTTCAAACAATTAGAACAGAGGTGAGGATCCAGGGGAAATAGGAAGCTGAGTGAGTCCAAGACAATAGGCCGAGGTTAAATTAGACAGGACAGGTAATCAGACTGGATTTGTAATCCCTGCTGTCCTCCTGGAGGTGAAAGTCTGGCCACAAATAAGACTACGAGAGCATGATTCTGTAAAGACATATGATGATCAAGGTTGGCTGAGGGACAAAATATGAGGAGTAAGGTAAATTAAGTAATCTTTTTTCAATGAATATCATACACAAAATAGAATATATTTTACAAGTGCTGTGTTCACAAGTTCAATCCAGAATGGCATTTCAATTATTTCCGGGGAAGACACATGCTATAATATCAAAAAACCCACAAAAGCACACACTTTTACTCTATCTTATAAATTTATTACTTTTTTTTTTTGAGTATTAATATTTTTGTGGTAACATCTGTCTCTTTTTTCACATAATGCTGCTGCAAAATGTTGTATTTCATTCACTATGAGCAACAGAAACATGATGTTTATAAATCAGCAGAAAAGACTGTGTACATAAAAAGGATTGTGAAATCACTCATATTTTCAAAGGGCTGCACAGACATGAATAGCCAGATTGTAATTGACCCCATCTTGACGGCAGAGTGAGTGATGAAAATTTACTGCTTTAACAGATAGAAAAAAATTGATGGGAGGCTGGGGGTGTGTATGAAGTGAATTGCATCTTCTTTCCTGGTACAGGGACAACCAGAAGAGATCAGATGCAAACAAGAAGCTATGCTCTTTCCACAGCTACAGTATTTCTGTATTCTTTTCTTCTCTGTGAAAAGTAAAGAATACAAAAGAATGTGCTTAGCCTGAGTCACATTTCCAGCCTTGATGCCCTCACAGAACAAATATCCATATCTGAATCCAACAAATTAAGAAATAAACTGAAAAGAACCAAAGGAATTAACAGCCTTTCTGTACTACATATATAGGTGAACACATCCAGGAAACTCTACTTCCTCCTGCTTTCTTACTACTCAAGTGGTTCAAAGAGAATAGGTGTCACTGGCAGCTTGTGCTGCTTCAGAACATCTGTTCACTAAAATCCTTACTTCTCCAAACCAGAAAATGTGGAGGTAAGACACAGAATACTCCAACATCTCAAAGGCAGGTAAGGTACCTGTCAGCGGCATCGTCCCTCTGTTCCAGCGATAAGCACTGGGGAGTATTTGCTTGCACTTCTGCTCCATTCAGTTAGGAATTGGCATTGTGACCAGTGGTCTGGTTTGCTGGAGAAATGTTGAGAGCCACTGTTGTTATACAAGGGTCTTTGGATGTTTTACACTCCTCTAGGAAACACTGGGTGGAAAGAAAGCACACTCCACCATGTACTGTGTGCATCTGCATCTGAGCTCAGAGAAATCAGGTCTATATTACCTCAAGAGTGCCTTTTAGAGGGGCAACACTGTGTTTCTTCTGTTAGAAGTGGGATACACAGCTCTTCCCATGATCTCTGACTTAGGAAGAATATGGTCGGGGGTTAAATGGTGTCTCATGAAGGTATAATATTAGATGACATCATATACATATGTCGTAGTTTAGCCCCAGAATCGGAAGAGCAAAAGCAAAAAAACTCGTGGGTTGAGATAAGAACAGTTTAATAATTAAAATAAAATAGTAATAGTATTAATGGTAATGATAAAAATAATGATTATTATTATAGTAATAATTATAATGATAATATAATTTTTAAGAAAAGAAAATAATAAGAGAGAGAAATGAAACCCAGGGAAAAGAGGGAAAAGGAAAATAAAACCACAAGTGCTGCAACTGCTCACCACCCACTGACCGACACCGCCAGTCCCTGAGCTGCAATCGCTGCTTCCCCCAGCCAACTCCCCCCACTTAATATATACTGAGCATGACATCACATGATATGGAATATCCCTTTGGCCAATTCGGATCAGCTCTCTTGGATGTGCCCCATCCCCTCCCAGCTTCTTGTGCATCTTGCAGAGCTGGAAATGTCCTTGACTACTGTAAGCACTACCTAGCAACAACTAAAACATTTGTGTGTTATCAACATTATTTTCATACTAAGTCCAAAACGCAGCACTATACCAGCTACAGTGAAGAAAATTAACTATCCCAGCTAAAACCATGACAGTATCCACCCCTTATTCCATACCATTTACGTCATGCTCCGGTCCCATACTATCCAATACAACCTCAATAACCACCACCTGTCTTCCCGTCTTTTGATAAAATACACAGATATCACTTATCATCCCCTTAGTCTATGAACCACCCCTGTAAAATGTCTGTAGAAGGTCCACAAATGTCCACTGAGTTCATTTAGTCCATAACTTTGGGCTCTATCTATCGTAACAGTCTTTCAGGGCAGGAGAGATGGTCTGTGTTGGATTGTTGCATGCTGAAGTCAGTCTTTGTTTCATCACCGCTGCACTTTGCTTGGTTCAATCAAAGTTCATTCTCCATTAATTTGGGACATTCTTACTATGATACCATTGATATGGCATATAGTAACCATAGGAGTGATGACATACAATATTATATAGCAATTAACAGCATACCATTCAGTTCATTGGCTATTTTCACCCAAAATCAAATCCCCTTGAGGTACACATCGAACTCCTTCATCCTCCCGCATCACCCACCAAGTGCACCCAGGTCCTCGAGTGAAAGCAATCCCACGAATGGGTTTGCCTTTGCCTGAGACAGGAATAACCCAGACAGTTTTCCCCAGCATACTTTTTACATGCACTACAGGGACTTTATCCCCTTCCACAGTACGTAAGAGTTCTGACTGGGCAGGGCCAGCTCGATTGGCAAATCCCCTAGTGTTGACTAACCAGGTGGCTTTTGCTAAATGTGTATCCCAGTGTTTGAATGTCCCACCCCCCATTGCTCTCAGTGTAGTCATTAACAGTCCGTTATACTGTTCAATTTTCCCGGAGGCTGGTGCATGATAGGGGATGTGATACACCCACTCAATGCCATGTTCTTTGGCCCAGGTGTCTATGAGGTTGTTTCGGAAATGAGTTCTGTTGTCTAATTCAGTTCTTTCTGAGGTGCCATGTTGCTGTAAGACTTGTTTTTCAAGGCCCAGGATAGTGTTCTTGGGGGTGGCATGGGGCACGGGATATGTTTCCAGCCATCTGGTGGTTGCTTCCACCATTGTAGACACCTGGTACTTGCCTTGGCAGGTTTGTGGCAGTGTGATATAATCAATATGCCAGGCCTCCTCATATTTATACTTCAGCCATCGCCCTCCATACCAGAGAGCCTTTAACTTCTTGGCTTGCTTGATTGCAGCGCAAGTTTCACATTCATGGATAACCTGTGCAATAGCGTCCATGGTCAAGTCCACCCCTCGATCATGAGACAATCTGTATGTTGCATCTCTTCCTTGACGGCCTGAGGTGTCATGGGCCCACCGAGCTATAAACAGTTCACCCTTATGTTGCCAGTCTAGATATACCTGAGCCACTTCAATCTTAGCAGCCTGATCCACCTGCTGGTTGTTTTAATATTCTTCAGTGGCTCAACTCTTGGGAACATGAGCATCCACATGACGTACTTTCACAACTAGGTTCTCTACCTGGGCAGCAATATCTTGCCACAATGGAGCAGCCCAGATGGGCTTACCTCTGCGCTGCCAGTTGTTCTGCTTCCATTGCTGTAACTATCCCCACAGGGCTTTTGCCATCATCCCTCAGTCAGTATAAAGATAGAGCACTGGCCATTTTTCTCGTTCAGCAATGTCTAAAGCCAGCTGGATGGCCTTTACTTCTGCAAACTGACTTGATTCACCTTCTCCTTCAGCAGTTTCTGCGACTTGCCGTATAGGACTCCATACAGCAGCCTTCCATCTCCGATGCTTTCCCACAAGACAACAGGACCCATCAGTTAGCAGGGCATATTGCTTCTCATTTTCTGGTAGTTTATTATACAGTGGGGCCTCTTCAGCACGTGTCACCTCCTCCTCTGGCAATATTCCAAAATCTTTGCCTTCTGGCCAGTCCATGATCAATTCCAAGATTCCTGGGCGACTGGGGTTTCCTATTCAAGCCTGTTGGGTGATCAGTGTGACCCATTTACTCCACGTAGCATCAGTTGCATGATGTGTAGAGGGAACCCTCCCTTTGAACATCCAGCCCAGCACCAGCAGTTAGGGTGCCAAGAGGAGCTGTGCTTCACTACCAACCACTTCTGAAGCAGCTCAAACCCCTTCATATGCTACCAATATCTCTTTTTCTGTTGTGTAGCGCACTTCAGACCCTCTGTATCCCCGAATACAAAAACCTAGGGGTTGACCTCGGGTCTCCCCTGGTACTTTCTGCCAGAGGCTCCAGGTAGGACCATTCTCCCCAGCTGCGGTCTAGAGCA
Source organism: Morus bassanus (assembly GCA_031468815.1). Classification (NCBI taxonomy): domain Eukaryota; kingdom Metazoa; phylum Chordata; class Aves; order Suliformes; family Sulidae; genus Morus; species Morus bassanus. The sequence continues at coordinate 41,533,202 of CM062567.1, read as the reverse complement.
CATTTTTTACATCTTGTCCTGCCCAGACTGGCCCAAGGGCTACTGCATGAACTATCTCCTCTTTAATCTGTTCAAAGGCTTGTCATTGCTAGGGGCCCCCTTTGAAATCATTCTTCTTCCAGGTCACTTGATAGAGAGGGCTTACAATCAGACTATAATTTGGAATATGCATTCTCCAAAAACCCACAACACCTAAAAAAGCTTGTGTTTCCTTTTTGCTACTTGATGGAGACATGGCTGTTATTTTGTTGATCACATCCATTGGGATCTGACGACATCCATCTTGCCATTTTATTCCCAAAAACTGGATGTCCTGTGCAGGTCCCTTCACTTTACTTTGTTTTATGGCAAAACCAGCCTTCAGAAGGATTTGGACTATTTTCTTCCCTTTCTCGACAACATCTGCTGTGTTGCCCCACACAATGATGTCATCAATGTATTGCAGGTGTTCCAGAGCTCCCCCTATTCCAGTGCAGTATGGATCAGTCCATGACAAATGGTAGGGCTGTGTTTCCACCCCTGGGGCATTCAATTCCAGGTGTACTGGACACCCCTCCAAGTGAAAGCAAACTGTGGCCTGCACTCTGCTGCCAAAGGGATTGAGAAGAATGCATTAGCGATATCAATTGTGGCATACCACTTGGCTGCCTTTGACTCCAGTTCGTATTGACGTTCTAGCATGTCTGGCACAGCAGCACTCAGTGGTGGAGTGACTTTGTTCAGGCCACAATAGTCTCCTGTTAGTCTCCATTCTCCATGAGACTTCTGCACTGGCCATATGGGACTGTTAAAGGGTGAACAGGTCTTACTGATCACTCCTTGGCTCTCCAGTTGACAAATCAGCTCATGGATGGGAATCAGGGAGTCTCGGTTGGTGCAATATTGTCACCGGTGCACTGCTGTGGTGGCAATTGGTACCTGTTCTTCTTTGACCTTCAGCAACCCCACAAGAGAAGGGTCCTTCGAGAGACCAGGCAAGGTAGACAACTGTTTAATTCCCTCTGACTCCAAGGCAGCTATACCAAAAGCCCACCTGTAGCCTTTTGGATCCTTGAAATACCCTCTCCTGAGGTAGTCTATGCCAAGGATGCACGGACCCTCTAGGCCAGTCACAATGGGGTGCTTTTGCCACTCATTCCTGGTTAGGTTCACTTTGGCCTCCAATACAGTTAGCTCTTGGGATCCCCCTGTCACTCCAGCAATACAGATGGATTCCGCCCCTACATAGCTTGATGGCATTAGGGTGCACTGTGCACCGGTGTCCTCTAGACCCTTATACTCCTGTGGGTCGGATGTGCCAGGCCATCGGATCCACACAGTCCAGTAAAGCCAGTTGTCCCTTTCCTCCACCTGACTGGAGGCAGGGACCCTCTAATCCCAGTTGCAGAATTCACAACTCACTTCTTGTGAATGGGAATCAGAAGTCTGTCTATTAAGATCACAAATAAAATCAGCGCTTCTACTCCTCTGTCTGGGGAACTGCTTACTGGAAACTGGAGCAGCAACTTTCCTGGAAGAATCCCCCTGAGTGATTGTTTTTCCTTGCAACTCACATACCTATGCCTCTAGGGTCGAGGTAGATTTTCCATCCCACTTCCTCATGTCCTCTCCATGGTCACGCAGGTAAAACCATAGGGTGGCCTGTAGTGTGTATCCTCTCTCTTGAGCAGAGGGACACTTAACTCCTAATGGCTGATACACTGGTCTGTACAGGTGGGGAGTAGGACATATCGTCTTCGAGTTGCTGAACCTTTTGGGACAGATTCTCCACAGCTGATATGAGGGAGGAAGAGACAAGTGCTTTGTAATCCCAGAGTTTATCAATCATGTCCACCACCATTGGTGCCTCTTCATCTTTCCAGGACATTACTGCCAGGGAGTTTACATGGGATGATGGTGTGCTCCATACAAACTTCTGCCACATGGGTCGTGTGCACTGGGCTTCATCTGGATCTTTGGATGATTGTTCACTATCCAGGTCACCATAAATCACCTCAAGCACAGCTAATTCCTTCAGGTACTGGATACCTCTCTCCATGGTGGTCCATTTTGCTGGGTGATATATAACATCTTCCTTGAAGGGATACCTTTCTTTCACTCCGGATAGGAGTCGCCTCCAGAGGCTGAGGCCTTGTGTCCCTTTTCCAACCACTTTGTCAATGCCCCCATCCCTAGAAAGGGATCCCAGTTGTTTGGCTTCCTTAGCCTCTAATTCCAGGCTACTGGCCCCATTATCCCAGAATCGGAGCAGCCAGATGATGACGTGTTCATCTACATGACGACTGAAATCTTTCTGCATATCTCGCAGCTCACACAAGGATAGGTATCAGGTAGCTTCCATCTCTTGTACGAGTTCTTCCTCTTCCTCCTCCCCTCCTTGTGATGGCCCTCTTTTTCCATCATCTCTTTCTAAATGAGTTGACTTTCTCTTCCAAGATTTCTTCTTGTGTATAGGGGTGATTGATACTGGGACAGGTTGATTCTCTGATTCAGCTGCAGTGCTTGTCATGGGGGTTTGAGTGGCCACAGCACCTGTTGCTGGGGTTGGAGTGGCCACAGTGCCTGTCGCTGGAGTTGGAGTCTCTGTGGTGCCTGTCGCTGGATTTGGAGTCACCGTGATGCCTATTGCCAGGGTTGGAGTGGTTGGAGTGGCTGCGGCGCCTGTCACTGGAGTTGGAGTGGCTGCAGCACGACAACATACAAGTAAGGGATTTGTAATTCCTGACAGACGATGTTCATCCAGTATAAAGTTTGACTATAGGTAGCTCGTGTGCATAGGCTGAGTGTGCCTGGGTTAGGAGACCATCAGTGTAACTCTCAGAAATGTTACAGCTCTGTGTGTGTTTTTCTTGATGGCATGTTCCTGATGTGCATGGGATAAAAAGCATAAAAGCATAAAACAACCGAGTGCTTTGAAGAGCTTCCAGACTAGGCATCTTCCAAAGTCTCTGCATATTAAGAAAATGAAGACTTCTTGCTTTGAACTGTTTAGTGTCTTGGGTTTCTTGGGGAATAAGAGGGGAAGATAAGGTGATGGTGAAATATCTCTAGTCAAAATTTTTCAGAGTTGAATCATTTTGCTCTGTATCGTCAAGGCATAACCAATTTCAAGATGTTCAAGTGATTACATGAGTTTTAGAGCAACCCTTCATGCAGCCCTTGAGAAACAAGATTTTCAGGAGTTCTTAGCTTGGATTTTGATGCTTCTTGTCATATCTGATGAACAGATGCAATTGCAAAATCTTGTCCATTTTTTTTTCGGAGATACCAGTTGCTTTAATACATGATGTTACTTCTCCCGACAGCTCTTGCCTCCAGCTGAATGAGAACACACACTGTGCCCTGACAAGGTGCGTGGCTTGCCAAGGTGAAAGCTATTCTTTCATCTGCAGGGGACATTCTCATCTCTTCTTTTCTGGGCCATCACGTGATGGCCTCTGGCTGGCATCAGACATGTCTGTTCTCATGTCCACATCACAGACTCCTCAGGCTCAGCATGGCTATCCATGTTCACCACTTAGCACAGCCATACTTCTCTATGTGGAGGGGAGAAAGCCTCAAATACCCTCCATATAGTCCTAGAACATATTGTATGAAATGTATTTATGAAATGTATGCCCTTGAAGGAGAGGGGAAAAAAAACTTCTGGCACAATATACCAAAAGCAAGGAGAGAGGCTACCTCTTGGGTACACTATTTGACTGTACAAAGATTATATTCTACCACACTCTAATTACCCACAATCAAAATGTTTTGACAGATGAAGTCCACAATGATTTTTTTTTTTGATCCCTGTCTTGAGTCTCTAATCTGAATTATGTTTCCCATTCAGTTTCTGGACTGTTAAAAGATATCATGGTAGAAAGATTTAAAATATATTGGAATTGATGAAAAGTAAGCAAAAAAAGGCAATATAAAAAAAAAAGAGCAATAGCCTTTTCCTTTCTTTTCTTCTCTTTTTGATTGAGGTTGATATTACAGACAGATCTTGCATATGAATCAGACTGTTCTGGTCACATGCGAGTTGTTAACATGTAATCAAATACTGCATTACTCACTATGCATATGTGTCAATGTCATCTCCTATCCCATTCCATTGTAACAGGTTTGTTTTCTCCAAAACATTGGATAGTTTAACATACAGTACGTTTATAGTGTCTGTCACAGTATGCCAGAACACAAGACAATGTTATACCTGGACAGAACTAAAGCCCAACGCTTTAGAGAGTGTTATCACACATGCAGCCCTCAGAAACCCTGTATCTGGGCATAGAAAAAATTCCTTACTGTCTTTTTTTTTCTGTGCTGGTATCAGAGGCAATTGATAGAACAACTATTGATGATCTATTGATAGAACTTATTATTAGCAATAATCTATTGATAGAAATGTTTATTAAAAACAATCTCCAACAAATTTTCACTCTTCACCTTTAAAGTTTCCCCTCCTGTGTGCCCCACTGCCAGTGCCTGGTGAGCGGTCTTTCCTCCTCCTCATGTTTACTTGGACACATAAATCGCTTATCCTAGCATTTGTGCATTATCCATCCCGGCAATGCCACCAGCATTTTCTCTCTTCAGATTAGCAGTACTGCTTTGTTCAATGTCTTCAATATTAGGTGATTGGTAGGTGTTGTTAGCCCTCAGCAGAGCAACACTGGGAAACAAGAATGGTTGAGAAGATCAGTTCAGCTGTCATAACCTTCCAGGCTTCTGATTCCTAACCCAATCTTACCTACACCAACACTTCAGTCTTATCTGATGTTTCCATTACTGTAGAAATACTGAGACAAAGATGTAGGATTTTTTTTAAAGAATATTTCTCCTACTAGCTCCATAGTGGCAATCCATAGACAGATTTTTGGTTGTTCTAAAATCAAAACCCACTTGACACATTCTAGGAAGAGCCTCAGCTTCCAAAAGACTCACTAGACAAGAGAGAAGTCAGCAGGTTTCCATCAAAATACCTCTTTGTTTTTAAAAAAGATATGCATAGAAGGCAAATGTGAAAAACTTAGTTCTTGGTCCCAGAGTGCAACCTCTACCTTGGAGAGTTTTGCATATTGCAGCGAGGCAGGGGAAGAAAAGTAGAATCTGCAAGTCATCTGTGTGGGCTGACAGGAACACCTCCCAGCTGTGGGCATGGAGCTTGCTTGCAGAACAAATACTTAAGTAAAAACACAGATATTTCCAAAGTCCAGCTGATTTCCAGAAAGTCCCACCACATGTTTACTGCTTCAAACAGGGTGAAGTCTGAATTAGATGCCAAAAAGTCATCTGAGCCTGCCCAGCAGTGACTTGGAATCTGACATGACCCTTTTATCTTATTTGGCAATAGTACTGCAACAGTTATAAGGATTTTTTCTCCTGTAGCTGGCAGATAGGCTTCAACATAAACTTTGTGATATGCCCAGATCAGCGCATACCAGTCTTCATTCAATATGTGTCCTCAAATGTGAACATTTTAGTCTACAGATCTGCCCCTTGGATAGTGTAGGTTGACTGTGGGAGTCACTTAATATAGTGTTTCCTCAACTGCAAGAAAATAAAGAACAAATGAAACAACTAGCGTATTTCTCAAATGATGCTGCTTAGTCATGAAGATTCAGCATTTTACCTGCCTAAAGATGTGAATTTCAAAATGATTTCCAGGATCCAAACATTTATCTAGTTTTTAATGTAACATTTCCCTGAGGAAGACTGAACTCAACAGTCATCACTTTTGCAAGATGAACAAAACCAGTTCAGCTAATTCTGATTTCCCTTCTTTACAAACTCTTGAAGGGCTGAAAAGACCCAAAGGAAAATGTCTTGTGATATTTTGCTGTCATTGCAGCTGCAGTTAATATAAAATTGTGTTTCAATATATTTCAATCATTGATGCCACCATTGGTGTTGATGCACAAACAAATCATTAAAAAAAGGGCTAGAAAATGAAATCTCTTAACTTCACACTAGTAAGCCACCCTCTGCATATCTAAATGGTCCCCTATGAGCAGTAACATGCTCTGTCTCCACCAGATGCTCCTTGGAAGAGGAGCATCAGAGTGATATGGAGCTGCTCCCAGAGGTGGGGCTTGTAGTCAGCCATGAACTTCATTCTGGGACTTTGTGTGCTGACACTCAGAAGGGCATCCCAGATATTACTGCCCCCTCTTCTTGGTGCAATGAGGCAGAAGAATGACCCTGCTTTTGGGCTACCCAGCTCCTCTGTCACAGCTGCTTTGAGGGAAGGAAGAGCCAAAGCTGTAGATGTAGAGGAGCTTGGAGCCTCTGGCTGAGGAGGGCTTTGTCAAGACCAGAAACATCTAGTTGGTCTAGGGGATAATCGCAGTGAATGCTGTCAGGCTATTTTGTTTGACTGCTTCACTGACCAGAAATGCAACGAAGCGGCATAATAAAAACTAGCATTTACACTGTCTCTCTCCTCTCCTCCCAAAGACACTGGGCACACCTGCTCTTCTGAACACATCACACACCTTTTCGCACTCTCAGTCTCTTCAAAGACTTAATGTCCCAGTTAGAACAGCTTAGATCATTTGCTCCTCTTTGATCATGTTTCTATTCATTCAATATCTCCAAAAATCTGCATAGTGTGTCAATATTGAGTCAGAGGGGCACAGTCAGAAAACAAGTTCCTCAGGGTTTAAAGCATTTTTCTTGGCAAATACAATAAGACTATTCAATAAAGGGGACACTGATTCTTTTGGGGCATTTGTATAGCCCAGTGCAACAGACTATTAGGTACCTAATAAATAACATTTAGTGTTAGAGCAATAACACTTAATTTTTTCACCCCTTTTTGTTAAAGTTTTTACTTTTCAGGAAGAAAATGCTAAAAAAGTCATTTGGAGCATATGAGATCTATTAGAACTGGGAAATGAGAGCTGGGAGCTAATATAGGATGTTTTGTACAGGAATTAGCTTACATTCGGGTTCGTTTTGAAAAAATGCTGAGACTTTGCTTATTTTCTACTTCAATAAACTTTATTGAACAGCAATATTGTTCTACCTGAATAAGCTTATTTAATGTTCATGCCTACACTGCACATCTGCGCAAATCCATTGTGTACCTGGCCTCATGTACACTTTTGCTACAGCTGTGTGTATGAATAGGATGGCTTGAGGGATTATGAATTGCAAAGGAACATTGAGCATAATGCTAATATTTGGTGTCCTTCTGTGATGCACGAGAAAAACTCCCAGATTCACTTCTTAAAGGTTTGTAACTGATCATTTTCTTTAGTGGAAAGAAACGGCGTAATGCAAAATGGTGGCCCTCATGGAGAACTAATACAGCACTGAACACCAGAATCTAAGGCATGTGCACTGATTAATTAGCATAAACAGTCCCTTTATATCAAGGATTATCTGGAATTTTTACCCTCCTCAGTCCTTGCAGAGCTGTGCTTTGCTGATGATCATTACAGATCTCTTCAAATTTTTTAAGGGTACATATACAAATGGCACTATAAACACAGAATAGAGCACAGCCTTGAGGCAAATAGAGTTTCTTGCATTTAACTGCAGGATACTTCTACTGAAGCAAAGTAGTCATTTCCCAATTATTATGTTAGCACAAGATAAATATGAGTTAACAGAAGTATCCAGCTGCCAAACTCAAAAACAAAAGGAAGAGACAACGTCTTGTCACAGAGATTTTCCTGCTGCTTAACTCTCCTGCCTGCTCCTGTGCAAACACTCACCTTTTTAATGAGGAAATGGTCCGTAAAGCTGCAAAAATGAAAAATGAGATATATATTCAATTAGCTGTAGTACTGTTGGCATGCCACTTCAGGTCAGCTGGAAAGCTTTGAAAAGCAAGACATTTGTAACTTAAAGTAGAAAATCTGAATGCAAACTCAGCTGGCTTAACTGCGAAGCTCTTTGGCAAACCACTGAAAAACATAATTGAATCTAGCCCTCCTGGGAAGGAACCTAATAAACTAGAGGACAACTTGTCTGCTAGCATTTTGATTTTGCCTTCACAGTGTTCAAGTCTTTGTACGATTACAGTAGTAAGTTTCACTTACAGGAATGATTACCCTACGCAGTTATAGGTAAGGGCCTGTTTTATCCTCCCCCTGCAGCTAACATCCATCAAAGAAATGGCTTTCTATACATAGCCTGCTTTCCATGAGTTTATTTTCAAAGGGTGACCATCATTTTATGGGCACAGGCGACACCTGAACAATTTACTCTGGCATTTTTTGTGCTTACAACCCATACCATGAATACAAATGTGATGAGCTGCACACCTGACTGAGTGGCTGCTGTGCACGCAGAAAACAGAGACACATTTTAGATGCGAGCCTGTGCTGCACCTGCAGGAAGACTAGTTATGCCAGTGACATTATGTATCTACACAGCAATAAAAAGTGAGGGACATTGCTGTAGGGGAACTGTAAGGGAACACACAGTCCCAATTCCCTCCCCATGCCAACATACAACTAGAATAATCCCCCTGTAGTCAATATCCTTACAGACGCCTTATAAATGTTAAGTTTTTTCAGCCTTTTGCTTGCCAGATTCTAGGATATTTTTGCCAGCAACATCAATTCAGAAAAATAATGCCACCTGTGATCTGATTCAATGCAAATCTTGTCTTTGCACAGCTTTTACCGTTTAAGGCAGATAATTGTACCAAGGCACTGAGTAAGACTCCTGCTATTCTGTGGTACGTTTTTAATTTGGGTTCTCACATTCCCTCCAATATAGCTACAATCTTTACCCCTCGAAACAATAGGTCCAACATGAACTAACCCCCTTTCTGTGCTTACTGATGCTTATAGCTCAGGAGAAGATAGCATGGCAGAGTGGTTGCACTTGTGGCAGGCTATGAGAAGCACAATTATAGGCAAGACCTGAGAGAAGACACAGATCTTTTATCTTGGGATTTGTTTCTATGATTAGTTTAAATGAACCATGCACAGCCAGTCAGCTAGTGGGAAGGGAACTTCAAATTGAGATTCCAGCTTGTCTGCAGATTCATATGAGGATATCCTGCCATAAAGGGTGACATAGAATCAACCTGTGATACCTGATACCAGCTTCAAAAGAACATATGGCCTCCTTTAACTGGAGCAGCATAGCTAAGTTTTGAAATACTTGGGATACTTTACAAATTAGATATTCTTAGAACCTGCTATATGTGATTAGATAGAAGAGTGTTTGGAGACACTGTAACTATCGCTTCAACCCTTGCTGTAAAATAGAGAGCTAATATGATGAGGATTGTAGCTCGCTGGCTACAAATCCTCAAAAGAAAAGGAGGGATTAATACCTGATACCAGCTTCAAAAGAACATACAGACTCCTTTAACTGGAGCAACATAGCTAAGTTTTGAAATACTTGGAATACTTTACAAATAAGATAGTCTTAGAACCTGCTATATGTGATTAGATAGAAGGGAATTTGGTGACACTGTATCCTTGAGTAGAATAAATAAGGGAAATGTACTAGAATAAGCTAGTTTAGTATCAATAAGAATTGTGTAGCTGAGCCAAAAATGAACTGAGCGTGCCCAGAGACTGAGTTCAACCAGTGGACATGGTGATGAAGACTATCGACGACCACCAGATGACCCTGGAAGGCCACCGATGAGCATGAATGTGCATGTGTTAAGGACATTTGCATATATTAATGAGTTCCAATAATAGTATGAATATGGTAATAATTTCCTAGAAATCTAATGAATATGTATATTTTTGATTGCATATAACCCCTGTAGTAGAGCAACTCGGCGCGCACCCTAGGTGGAGTGATCCCCTGTGCACCCAGCACCGCAATAAAGAATGCCTGCTTTCTAAAACTACAAATTGAGTTTTAGAGGGTTCTTATATTTGCCGACTTAGTGTATCACTTGGACTTCTGCTGGACAGTGCCTGAGAATCCAGCTCCTGGAAGGTACTCAGTATCATTTTATTCAGGAAAAGTCTCCAACATTTTGATTTAAAAAAATCATGAGGGTAAATAAATTCCTTGTTGCATATAGTGGTGGTAGAGTTAACTTCTGGTTTAGCCTGTGAAATAGCTTATCAGATACGTAATGATTACTGACTGTATGTCAGAGTGACACAGACATATTTAATTCAGGTTCAGTGAGGACCAGGTACTTGGGTCTGATAAAACCTTTGCTGGCACAGGCCGAGGGTAGGGAAAAAGACAGAGTGACTCAGTCATCTTTCCTGACTTCAGGGCAGATGCAGACCACTGTGACCCCAGCAAAATTGTGGTCATTCTGGCAAGTCAGCCAAGGATTACTAAGGACAGTGCACTTAAACCTGAGTCAAAGCATGACTGAACAGCATGAGATAAGAATCAAGCCTATTTTCTTTTTTCCCCTTGTCTTTCCTTTTTGTCTCTCCCAAACTATGTCTAAGGCATTCAACTTCTCTGAACTGCAGTAGCCTTCACTTTTCTTTGTTACTATTGAAATCCCTTACAATTGCTGTTCTGTTTCCCATGAATTCTTACAATTCTATGCAGAATTAATCCAGTTATTTCAGCATTTTTACCTCTTTAATTTGTCCCAATTATGTTAATGACTATGAACATTCCAGCACTAAAAAAAGATATTTCTGAATTGCTTCAGACAGTCTGGCACAGGAGTCTCTGGAGGTAGTTTTAGATGCTACAGATTTGGGTTCACATTTTCCTGCCGTGGTGCAGTATTAAGAAAAATAAAATCCCAGCTGGTACAGACAATGCCGTTAGAGAACTGAAATTACCCTGTACTTTCCTCAGGTAATGCCACAGCTGCATCTGACAATGACTGCTAAATTCAGGATTAGTTTATATGATTTCACAAAACAGAGACCTTAGGACTGTATTCTGTGTTGCTTACAAACCAAAGGAGTCACAGCCTTATATATATCATTGCTTTGTTTTTCATCCAGTCCTATTCTATACCCAGTTCTAACAAGCCATTTAATAGTGCCAGACTTCCTGCACTGACCACATTTATATTGCATCTTCATGCTTTACTGAGTGTAGAACCAGAAATGCAGAACACTGTATTCCACCTATAAGTATACTTATTCAGAAAGGTATTTTAAGTGCATTTAATCAGGAAGTTAAAAGAGAAAGAAGTGGTTATTTATACTGCTTAGAAAAAGTCCTTAGTAAACTGCTAAGAGTCAGATCTTTGAAGTCATTGTCTTACAGGTTTACTTATTATTTAATAAGTCTCCGTGAAGATTATACTGATTGCTAATACTCAGGACATCACCTGGAAGATAGAATGGCTGAAACAATTCAATAACAGGTAGTGAACTGTCAGATACCATCTTCAAGAGAATGACAAGGAGCCAGGAGAATAAGACCACCAGCAGCAGCACGAAAGAAACACTGTAATGGAGGAGACTATGCTAAATAGCAGGGAGCCAGCAATAAAGAAGTGAAGTAACCAAGCACAAAGCTGAAATCATTAGTCAGAAATTCCCACTCAAAACACGAGAGAAACCTCTCACTCACACACTTGATATTTCCAGAGTGAGCAACTGTTCAGGAGCACTCTTGATTTTGAATGTAAGGCAACTGGGAAGCAGACCACAGATGGAATAGGTCAACTCTAGCTATAAACCCAGCTGTGTTCTGCTGAAAACTCTGCGAACTCTTTATTGAAATAAGTGGATCTGTGCCAGTTTGCAGCAGCTGAAGGCCTGCCTCTACCATTTTATACATCTTGAACATTAAGATCAAACCAGATTTCATCATATGTCAAGACAAAAGCATGGACAAATAATTTTATTAATTTAGTTCATATTCAAAGGGAAGTAAGGGTATGAAATCAAATCTTTCATTTGGTCAGCCAGAGAAAATTATGAGCAAGCCATTCAGCAGAAATGGTAACAATCACCAAAAATGTTTTAGTCGGTTCCAGTGAAACTAAGAAACTGGACTGAACATAGGTTAGTTAATTTACTAGTAACATTTAGAGTTTGCCATCTGTGTCTGATTCATATAATCCACTCCAAGGTACACAGAGTAATTTAGCCTGAAAATCTGGGTATTGTGGTTTAATCCCAACTGGCAACTAAGCCCAACACCCTCTTCCTCCCCCCAGGTGGGATGGGGGAGAGAATCAGAAGAGTAAAAGTGAGAAAACCTGTGAGTTGAGAAAAAGACAGTTTAATAGATAAAGCAAAAGCTGCCCACACAAGCAAAGCAAAACAAGGAATTCATTCACTACTTCCCATGGGCAGGCAGGTGTTCAGAGATCTCGAGGCTCTATCATGCATAATGATTACTTGGGAAGACAAATGCCATCACTCCAAACATCCCCCCCTTCCTCCTTCTTCTCCCAGCTTTATATACTGAGCATGAGGTCATATGGTATGGAATAACCCTTTGGTCAGTTTGGATCAGCTGCCTTGGCTGTGCCTCTAGCAGCATGGGAAGCTGGAAAAGTCCTTGACTAGTATAGGCACTACTTAGCAACACTTAGCAGCTACTTAACAACAACTAAAACATCAACGTGCCATTAACACTATTCTCATACCAAATCCAAAATACACTATACCAGCTACAGTGAAGAAAATTAACTCTGTCCCAGCCAAAACCAGGACAGTTTTTTACTACTTCAGACCAAGGAAACATTAGCTATTTTCAGGTTTCCTCATAAATATGAAACTTGGATCACATTCACCAGAGTTTACTGAGGTCAGGGAACTTTTTAGTGAATACAGGCAGCTTTATGGCTTTTAATGGAAAAATGTAAAAGTTGGCTGTTTTCTTCAGTTCCATGAACCTTAAACAGTCATAGGCCAAAATATGAAAACTCAGATATTGTTTCCTTTGGGTAACAGTTTATCCAAATCCTCAATGCAAAACTTAAGAAACTCCTTCCTCTTCTTTTCATTTGTAGAAAGGTATTCAGTTACTCTTAGGATGCTGCAGAGTTGAAAAACAGTCCAAGACAAAATAAATAGCATATATTTTACAATAAAACAATGTGCTATATTATGACATATCAAACTGCAGATCCAGTACTGTCTCCTATTTCCATCCATTCCTCTCACATTAACAAAAATAACAGGCGCATTTTGCAGAATTGCCTGAACGTTACCAGTGGGCAGACAGTATTATTGAACCAAGGGGAGGAAAGTGAATTTTAAAGCCAAATATCCTCCCCTAAGGATGTTCTAAGTAGTGTCCCCTTAGGCCTAGGCCAATTGCAGTTTGGGATATTACTGCTTAGGAATTATAACTTTATACCACAAAGTGTCTCTTCTATTACTCATACAATAATGCACCGCATTTCTAAAAACAATTCTGAATCAATGGTCAATAAAGACCATCAAAAAGATGCAGAGGTGTATAATCAAGCTTTTATCTTGCTTTAGTAACTTCTAGGCAATTAAAATTTCATGACATATATCAAGAGGGTTGGGTTTTTTTCTGAGTTTATACTTAATGTAGAACTCCCTACAGTGAAATATTTGCCAGTGGCAATCTCTTTCATACAATATTAGCATATCCAATTCTTCCCTTGTGGGACGTTTCAGCATATAATATTAATTCACCATTAGGTAATGTACTCATTTTAGCAATCTCCTGCGTTTTCATTAATTAAAAACCTGGTACAATCCTTGTAGTCTATTCCACTTTACCTTGCTTGCTTTGTTTTGGCTTTTTTTTTTCCTTTCTTTTCCCCCCCTGCCCTCTCCCCACCTTGTCTCCAGGGTGGTGCTGTTTTTTAGTAGAAAACCTCTATCAATGCCTATCCCATATTCAACAGTTATTCTCATATACAGGTCCAAAAGCTTCCGGCAGGATGGTCCTTTCTATTTTGTAAGGTGTAATTATAATATTTATATTAGTATAAATGTAACTGTAATATAAAAATAACGTTGCTTTGCTCTAGGATTAGTCTTATTGTCCTTTTCTTCATAATCCAAAGTTTGAAATCCATTTCAATTTCCTTTTTTTTCTCCTCAGAACTGCCATGAAATTTCTACAAAATTGTGTTCTTTCTGAAATTCTCAGGTGAGTTGTACAAATTATGATCTGCTCACCTCTCCATTATACAGATAATTATAAGCTCTTACTTAAACCTCCAAATATTTATTGATTGAGGAAATTAAATAATGAAGTGTGTGGCATGAATTACTAGAGAATCATCCTTCAAAAGGTTTCGCTACATGTTCAGTTCTCATCCTTCAGGAGAAAAATAAGAGAGTCACTGTAATGAAAGTTACAAACATAAAATAGTAGATGAACAAAGATATAAAACCTGTGTCAGCTCTCTGAGATTACAAACTACTATTTGATAGTTACTGCTGGCTAGAAGAAAGATTCTGATAGTAAACCTCAAAGTACTACCAGAATTTCCTTTAAAAAAAGGTCAAGACAATTTGGAGCATTTTATTAAAGACTTTTTTTTTTTTTCTGTAAGTTAATGCTAACAACTCTATTCCTTTCTATATTTAATAGCTTGTCTGTAGCGCTTATTTTGCTATAGGTTTTATTTTCTCAAGCGTTTTATGACTAAACTTCATATCAGTGGTTAAAGGACTGAATATACTATTTTAAATATGAACTTTAATAGAATAAAAGAACATTTTTAGAAAGGAAGGTAATTATCAGGGAAGTAGCTAATATTCACTCTACCAAGCCAGAATGCAAACTCCTTCAGAGATAGTTTTATTTGTTAAAATGCTTGTGATTATTGTAACAGCACTTTTTTTTTCCTTTCAGGATGCTTTTAAATCCAGATGCTGGCAAACTAATATCAAACAGGCTGTTCCTATTTATTAGAAAAGGAATCTTGAAGTTTATGTATTCATGACATATATGTAGACAGGTCGCCTTGTGTTTCAGAGAAAAAACATGATAAAGTAAAACTTACAGAGGGAGACAAAGAAAAATACACTGGCAAAACTGATTTATCAGCTGAAAGAAAACAAGGTGAGAGAGCAGATAAGAGGCAGATGTAGAATGAAAGAAGACAAAGGAACGTGGCATCAGGTATTTCAAAAATAGTTGAGCCTGGAAACCCTAATACCCAGAGTCTGTATGCTTCTGATAAAGCAGATGAGGCTCTAGAAGAGAAGAAAAAATAATATGTGAGTGGGTTAAGGAGAGAACAGAAATATGCAGGGTGAGAGGCCCACCAAAAATCAAATGCAGCTTGAAAAATTGCAAGCCAGGACATCTCAGGGAAATTAATGCAAAACATGGGCATCCAATGATCAGATTAAAACTAGGGAAGCAGTAATAACAGTATGTCCTTTGGAGAAACTGTGAATAACACGGCAGCCATGAATTTGCAATGTAATATGATGGAAGTGGGACATAAAATCCAAGTAACAAACACAGGCAGCTAATCACAAAGTAGAGAGGAAACAGTTCCTTATCTATACGGCTCTGCTACAACTGTATCTGGAGTATTTCATTAAGGGTACCTTATGGCCAAAAATATATACATGCTTTGAAAGGGGAAATGGGGGAAAGCAAAAAAAAAAAAAAAAATTACTGTGTTGATTTGGGCTGGTTTATGGGACCGACAGGGACAGACTTATAAGGAAAGATTAAATAAATGCAGTATAGCTTAGATGCTTAGACATGGCTTGGGGAACTAAAGTAACCAGGTACAAGCTGGCATAAACGCTAGAGGCAGAAAGTATAGTACTTATAAGAAAACAGGAGCAGATTCCAGGTATCGAAATGTCCTTTTAGAAAATTTCCTGAAAGGTATGTTATTGTACAGACAGCAACAGAAATTTTCTGCTCATAGCCCTCAGTCTGGTTCTTATTTCAGCTCCTTTAAAAAAGCTAAACTCCCCCTGATCACCCTTGGCAGGCAGTTCTTCCCCACCATTAGTAATCTGGAGATATTAAAAAACCCAATACTTTTCCAAGGAAAGGAGGAGGTTTAGGGTGGAGGAAGACCATAGACACAAATAGATATAGACAGCTCAGTATTTATACTCATGAACACCAAATCAGGAAGTTATTTACTCTGCCCCCTCAAGCAGTGTCCCACAGGAGGTGGTCCCACCTGCCTCTGCAAGAACCACTCAGCTTTATGAAGACATGTCTCTGAGAGTTTGAATGAGGCTGCACAGAATCAGTCAGGCTCAGCTCACTGTCAGTATTTGTACTGTGCCATTTGCGTGCCACAGCCTTTAGCCCAAAACCCACAGGTTCCCGTTTGGGCTGAAGTGTAGTCCTGCAAAGCAGCAAGACCACACTGGACTGTGAGCAACAGCAGGCATTTCAGTTCACTATTATTTTTCTGGGATTCAGCTTTGCTTAAGGATCTTATGCAGGTTGTCTTCCTCTGGCTCCCTGGGGCTGAACACGCCTCCACCATAGCTTGCAGCACAGCATGGTGAAGAGCCGCTGAGGTGGCTTTGGCACAGTCACGGCTGCTGCCATGGCGGTGTGGACATCATCAGCTCAGCATGCATTAGTCCACTGAACCGATTTCCTGCAGATTGTATGGGAGGTGGAAGTAGGTCACTTGAGAGAAGATAACAGAAAAGCAAGGTTGTGATTGACTGTATTGTCTAATGAATATAGCAGAAGAGACAGCCTCTGGAAAAACAAACAAACAAAAAAAACCACCACCACTTTTCCAATATACACAATATTCTGAAGTTCCATTGTTATATGGGCTTTGCTTACCTCCACAGTCTCAAACAAACGGTTTGTATTTAACCCTGCAACTTACATTGTCTTTACATGCCCCTTAAAATGTTGTTTGACATCTGAGGGTCAGAACTGCTACATGTCCTCAGCAGATCTGCTGTTGGGGGTTACAAACAGTGCTTCTCCGTTAAAAAAAAAAAAAAAAAAAAAGACAGAAGATTGCTCTGTATCCATGGCTGAACAACCACACACATATCAATACCATGTCCCTGAGCAGCCGAGAGTGACTGACATATTTTGGAATTTTAATGAAACCCATCAGGGAATATCTGATAGGTAAAACATCTGGAAATCAAAAATCCATGGAGTTGTGCAATACTCAAGTGAGGACTGCTTCAATTCTCATTTTAGTCACACCTTCTTTATGTATTTTTAAGCACTTTTCTACCTTTAAAGTTAGCTCTGCCAAGCCTGCTGTCAGTGTAGTTTGGTTATACCCATTCCCAGCTGATGCTATCAAGCTGACCTGTGGTGAGGCAGGGCTGTCAGAGTAAGCGGATTCTAATATACAGTAGTTGAAATAATAAATGATAGGGGCTGTACACCAGAGAAAACTGTGATTATATCATCACTCCAGTGTCCATTAAGCTCAGCAATTTCTAGCTATTTGAAAAACTGAGATGTCATTTTTGCAACATGTAAGTGTTTTATTGAATGTAATAAAATCCACCATTTTAACGGTGATTGCTTCTCAGGACCTGCTCACAGGACTGTTATCTAAATAAATATTTCAGGAGGTTACTTACCTCTATCAGACTTTTAATTCATAATGTGAAGCTATATTGTTTTGGAAATGACAAACACTCTGTGACACATTTCTTTCTGTGTCTGCCAATGACCACGGCATTGGATTTATACCAGGACAGTGTCCAAAGCCTGGGAAATGCCCAGGCTCCTGAATCTCTCACTTCTGGAAATCTTGCAAGGACTGGCTCTGAGAAGTTCCCACACACTCCCCACACTCTTTGGACTAGCACAGAAGTACATTAAAACTGTACTTTCAGCACTTTTACTCTTCTGCAACTGGAAAGTGTCGTTAACTGAATTGTCTGAACCTTAGATAGGTTTGCATTTCATTTGAAGATATTTTTGGAAAGCTTTTTATTTTTCCTGGACTAGTTCTTCCTCCATGAACTCCTAAAACAGATGATTAAATGTAAAATTGAATTTCATCATCTATTTGTACCAGAATGTGCCACACGGTCATGGTAGAACTTGATGGGAAACTGATGGGAGGGTCCCCACAGATTTCACTGGGGTTTGCATCAGATCCTGAGGAAATCCAAACCCCTCTTTTTCTTCTTAGCAAACCTCCACATCTTTTTTGTGTCAGCCAAGTCACAAAAAAAGAACTCAGCCCTCCCGAAGTAAGAGAACCCAGGATAAGCAGCCAGGGAAGCGGTCTTAATACATAAATGCTCTTGGGGAAAAAATATAAAGCAACTGTTTCACCTTTGACCCAGAGGCACTTAATGAACCTGGATGGAAAGTACTAATTGGTGAAATGTGTGCTCAGGAACTATCTGAATGCTCATATATGAGCTATGACTGTGAATTAACTGGAAATCTGGCTCAATGAAATAAAAAAAAAAAAATCCAGAGCAGGAAACAAATGTAAACCAGTGCTACCAAGAAACAGATGATACAAACACTGTACAAGAGAACAGAATGAAAGGACATGTGCAGACAGACTGCAGATGCAAAATACGCTTACATCTTTTTAAAACCAATTAAATAGATGACAGAAATAATTCAATCAATGCTTGTAATTTACAAGGAAAAGATGCATATAAAAATGTTTGCGAGTGTTTGTGGGAGGGCAGATTTGCAAGCAGTGTCCGTGTGGCAGCATTAGTTTGTTTATCTGAAAACAAGGGATAGTAAACCAGGCAGGAGCAATTTTAGATTTGAATCAAGATTTAGGGCTAAGACACTGGCTATTTGCTAGCTGAGATGTCACTACCCCAAATATATTCACAAGGGAAGATTGTAGATTGTAGAAAGAGACTAAAAAATAGTTTGTTCTCTTTCTTTCTAATGTTATTGACTTCAGCAGAGTTCCTCCCCCTTTATTCCATGTTAGTGAGAGAGCAGAAGCAAGTATCTTGTAGTTAGTTGCTGAAGACTTATGGTTTTTACTGAAAAAAAGTGAGATGTGTCTATTACTTGAGATTAATTTTATTCTGACCTGTTAATCCTCACTGGATTATGGGATTCTTTGTTTATGTTCTTCTGTATTTACCCGTAACTGTCATGGATTGAGTACTGAAGTGCCACTGGTTCTAAAAAACTGATATTTAAAGGAAATTTTTTTGCATCTTGCTAAGGCTCTGCTTTCCATGAGTTGTTCTATGTTGAACACTATAATATGGTACTCATTCTAGGCTGCATGGAAAAAAGAAGCCCCAAACTTTTCTCCTTCTTCATTTTCTTGAGCTAATCTGGTAGCCCAGAAAAAGATAGAAAGGTAACATCAGCAACCAAAAGATCCCCTCGTCTGTGTTATTTGCTGCTGGTTTTCCAGCTGAGTCCACAAACATGGCCAAAAAGGATCACACTGCTGTTTTTAGCCCAGATCTCTAGGTTATTTCAGGATATGAAGCAACCTACATGGATGTCAGAGTGTATAGGAGGCCTCCCACTTCCTTTATACTCTTTTTGTGTCAGGATCTGGTCCAGATTTTTAATCTTGTGAAATGGTAGTCAAAGATTCCAATGTAAATCCCCCCTGGTCAGTATGCAGGAGATTCTGATGCCCTACAAATGCTGCAGCTCTGAGCAAACCATGGTGTACAGAGCATCCTAAGATACCTAGTGCCACTCTTGAGGTGGAGCTAGATCTGTACTTCTTTGTTCCCGTTTCAGACTTTGTTTCTATTTTATCATCTTCCTTTTCTTCAGTAAAAGTGTCAGTCTCCCTACTTAGCTGCATATATTTTGAAAGCTGAAATACCTTATGTTTGAATTTTACGGCAAGAGATAACAATCCTGAAGACCACATTTTATAAAAGCCCGAGATAAACAGCTTCAAGGTAGAGCAGATTTAGTCCTTGCTAAGGCCTGATTTAGGAGAAAACTTACATTGAGATATAAGGACAAGTAATAGTGAAGTCTGGGTGATGAAATTTGCAATGACTCATTCCTCTAGTAAAATACTCTCCTACAAGTCCTAATACACATGAAATTCCATTTCTTTAAGTCAATAATTTGTAACAGTAGAAAGTTAGGGAATGCCACATTTATGTGGAATGGAGATAATCTGGATCTAAAATGAAAGATGTGACTCATATTAAGTGACAGTTATGTACTAGTTTGCATTTAATTTTCTTCTTCCCTCTTCAGCTACCCAAAAATAATTACCATGCTATTACTGTCTTTTTCTGAAGAGAAATCCTGCTTCCTCCCCCTCTCCTGCCTTTTCCTCCTCCTCCAGCTTTCAAGTTAAAATATTGAGAAATGTTTAAAATGTGTTTTACCATTTATAAGCACACTTGATTAAGTAGAGCACTGGAAGCAGTGTGCCAAACTGTAGCACACCTATTCTATCACTAGTGTCTCACACATGCACACAGAGACCACAGCAAATGATCCTGTTCCTGTTCCCTTCCTGGACAATCTGTTTGGCCCCATCACAATGACTCCATATGCTCTAAACTTCCTGGGAGAACCACTACATCCCACCTTTCTGTCCGTGGTGTATGCTTTGGCAAAGGAATCCTGCCAGAGGAAAAGGCTACGCCTCAGCTCAAGTTCTGCAAGGTCTTAACACCAGTGTGGATATTATTCTCAGAAACCCCAGTAGCTTAATAATTTAAGCATTTTACCTTCCAGAATATTAGCCACACAAGCATGTCAGGTTTATTGATAAATTCAGTGGGATGTATGACAATAAGGAAAATGGATCCCCAGACAGACTTTGAACAAGAAAATCAATCAAATTCAGTTATGCTTTGCAGAAGAAATACCCAGAGTTTGTCATAACCCTAAACAGATGTGAACCTCTTTCTTCACCCCTTGAAAAACCAGTTTGGGCCTAGGGCAGAGCTCTATGGAAGCTCATAAAGCCATGCCTCTGCCTGGGGACTCTTTCTCCGTGATTTAAATTGGCTTTCTCTGCCCCCACTGTTTAATAGGACTCTGATTGTGACCTTGCTCATCTTTAAGCAGTTCCTCGCCTTGTCCTCCCACATTTGCAGTTGGTATTAACACCTCTTTCCCTTGCTCTGGTTCTTCCTTTTCCCTTGCTCTGCTTGCTGCCTCACAGCCTTCTGTATCATTTGGAAGAAGCTGAGCCCTCCTATGATGTTATCAGGCTTTCGTCCTCCCAAGGCAAACGTCTAGCCACACTATTATTGTTCCTAGCTCTTCATAGAAAGACAGATCAATGACATCCCCATGTCCTTCATACCAGGGACATGGAGCAAGCTCCTGTGTAAGAAGATAAATCCTTTGTGAAATCAAACCAGAGTCTTCAAATTTTGGAGACCAGTGTCCAAAGCTATGACTCCAGAGCTTCTCATTGTATTTTCCACCCTTAATATTCACTTGACTTTGGATTTGAGGAGAATACCTGCTCTTTAAACATGGCATCTGTATTCAGACACCAGCGTCCTTTAACTGCACTAACAGAGCTTGCAGAAGGAACAAAGACCAGATAAACTAATCCTCAGCTAATGGGAGATGTGATATCTCCACAAAATCAATTTGCTGAGGTGACAGCCTTTCTGTTGCTTTTGGTGAAAGCCACAATACCATAGGTAATAGTTTCTCAGAGCTGAAGTACTGGCTGTTATATAATTAATCACACCATAACTGAAGGCATTTTAAAGTTACTATTTCAGGCCTTCAGCCCTTGGCCATGTGAAATAGTTCTCCCTTGTGAGTTCCGGGACGTAAGCTGCAAGAAGCAAATGCACAGACGATGTATGTCAATGATCTTTCCTTCATAAGACCTTTTTGGGACTGATTCTGTTTTCTGAAATAAATCTTGAGTGACACATTCTGCCAAGTAAATTGCAGCCTTGTAAAACAAATGAGTATAACAAACACCTTTCTTTCCTTCTTTTAACCTAATTTCAATGCTATTGAAGTATTCATAGAGATTTCTACCTTCTAATGGCAAAGATCTTGAAGTGCAGCTTGCAAAGGGCTAGTTAAGGACCACATAAACCTGGCAATAAAAAAGAAAAATAATAGGTCACATTCAGAAAGCTTGTGAGTTCTTACAAGACACCATCTTGCTGCTCCTCACAGAGCTGTATCTTATCAACTTAGATTCTTTTTCTAGACTCTGTAAACTTACCTGTAGCATGCATAAACATCAATAAATTAAGTGACTTACATATGGCTTGATGTGTATGTCGAAGCTTTAGAAGAATACAGCAAGAGAATTAATGGGAGTCTATTCAAAGATATAAATTAAGTTAGCTAACCTTAGTCACTTTCTGTAGCTTCTTGACAAGTAAGTTACTATGTAGATTCAATTTCACACAAGTATGGATAAGTAGGTGTCAGTAGATCTAGGTGAATCCAATTCTATAAGAAATTAGTGTTCATAAAATGCCGAAGTATAACATATACATAAGCTCTGCATTTGTCTCAGAACGGAATGTTTTTAAACGAGTCATTCTGAAATTAATAATTAGTGTTTGTTGATTCTTCATTTGTTCTTGTATTTTTTTGTGAGACTTTTTTTTTTTTTTTTTTTTTTTTTCAAAATAATTCATTTGCTGGATTCCTCTACACAGAAGAAGTGGGGAGAGCTGCTCTTTGGGCAAGTGGGACACACAGCTGCATGGCCACTCTTCCATTGCATGGCACACAGCAGGAAATCTGGAGGAGGACACAGTCTCCTGAGCCACCTAATATAGCTGCCTCCCAAAAGCATATTTGAAAAAACACAACAGATGCAGAAGCTAGACGTTGCACTATTGATGAATACCACTATGAGAAAAAGCCTCTATTGTACATCAGACACCACACACTATAAAGAATTAAGATCATCTCTGTTTGTCATGTCAAGGGAAGGAATTTGGGTTGAAATGAGTTACTTCTGCCTATGATACCTATAGGCTCTGGCTTCCCCATCTATCGAATTTATGTCTCAGATTTTATCTGCTCACAGTCTTGGACCTTCTAATTTAGAGCTGTGTTAGGTGAATACATCTCACTCCAAGACAGTTCCTGAGGGCAGGAATGTGATGCTATCCCTCTATTTTGCATAAGGGATGACTGTCCTAATTTGGCACTTGGAAAGAGAATAGGAATTAGTAAATCTATTGTCTTGAATGAAGACATCCTGGAACAAATTCTGGAAAGGTTTATGGGCTGAGGAATCCTTGGCCTTTCCACAGGCTCCTCAGGAGATGGGGAGAAGGCAAAGAAATCTTCTTTTTTGCTGCCCAGGGCAGTACACAGTAGTACTGTACTGGTTCAAAAGAGAGTCAGTGCCTGCAAATAGCCAGCAGCACATACTTGGAGAAGAGATTAAAAACAAGATATGAGGGAACTCACTGTTCCCTTAACCTTCTTTACCAGCTGTCAAGGATTTCGTAAGACAGGTTATCAGCTTCTCTTTCAGTGCCTTCCCACTGGGGGCAAAATTACTCCAATGAAAATAACACCTAAAAGCTCATGCAACACCTATACTTCCCAGGTGTGCCTGGGAAGGAGACAGTCATAGATTTTTTAGTCAGGAAATGTGTTCTCCCCACCTTCCCAAGATGCTGATTCACCAAAACCAACACTTTTTCTAATGGAAGGGCTTAGGAATTTTTAAACAGTTTTTCTTCACTCTCTAGAAATATACTTTAGAAATTATAAAACTATTTCCCAGGCACAGGGTGGAGGGGTAGGGGTGATTGTTTTCTGCTTCAAAACAAGGTTTTGGTGGTTATTTTGTTATTATTGCTATTGTTTTATTAAGCTGCCTACCACTGCAACTGTTTCTAATGTTAAAAAGTTAAATGAAGTATTTTGATGGATAAATAACACATTTCTTTTGAAATTTCATTTGATGAATGTTTTTTGAAAATTAACTCTTTGTCTTAATATAAGACAACATGATTTATTTAATCTGTGAAAGATTTTCATGAGATAGAAAGATTCTTTCTTCTGCAGCTATAATTAAGCAGCAGCTTGTATGCACCTTTGCGTAATAGTTCTTTCCCTTGTGTTTCTTTGAATCTGTTCCTCTCTGTCCTAAAGGCAGGCCTTATCCATATAGTATAGTTGAGTCCGAAAAATAAAATGTGTTTCAAGTTTTCAAAGCTAAAAGTGGTGATTTAATCATGAAGGGAGTCAGTTTGCTTAGGCTATCTAAAAATAAGCCTGGTCTAAGCAAGTTTTTTAGGCTGTTTCTTTAGTTAATGGAAAATTAATGTCAGCTGTACAGGGTGTTGGTTCAAGAACAGTGTCTAAGATAGATGGGATTAATTATCTTGAACACTTGCCTACAGGCTGATGATAGAGCAAGCCAGGTAACTAGCTCAGACTAGATTAACATCTTTTAGACATCTGAAGTTATATGAGATTAAGGCCTCCTCTCCTTCCCAGTGGAATTAATGAAAACATGGAGAATTTATTAGCATTGTTTAAGTTGAGTTAGTCTTTTTAAACTCCTAAACAATTTTAGATTTTTTTTCTGCCATGAGTTTTTAATGATATTTGTTTCTCACTAATAAAATAAGCTTTGGTTTTCCTAAATAAGTTGATTTTAGAACTCAACATCACCAAGCAAACCTGACTGAGCTGTCACACTGTCATCACAGGACCATATGGAAAAAAAAGAGGAGAATATTGTTGTCCCCATTTAATGGAAGAAGACATGAGGGCATAAAGAGATGAAATGATGCTCCAGGTCTTCCAAACCTTTCCAGAATTATCAATAGAAATAATAGATTGATGGTAAGCTGTTATTAGAAACAGAAACTAAAACTAAATAGTAGCACAGAAGATTTCCCCCTGTAGAGCTATATAAAGATCCATAAAAGAAAAGTTCATGGACTCTTTTTTTTAGTACTTGTTATTTTCTGATTGTGACTGATCTCTTAAATATGTACACTTGTTAAACATATTTACGTAGCAGATTATGTCAAAACAACAAGCAACTTAATTCTTAACAAATGCAAACCTTGTTTTCTCCTTTCTTCAGAACTCATCAACATAATGGGAAAAAACCAACAAACTCTATTAGAGAAATCAAGCACCTGTAATGTAGAGCCAAGTCAAAAGTAGCAGAAACAGCGTATTACATGTTACTTTATGTTCCTTTTCCATGTCTAAGCTGTCAACCTTTCAGTCTCTGTTCTTTGAAAGGGAGCACAAGAACTGTCATTTAATATTTAAGGAATATTAACAATGAAAGAACTGTTACTTAAATAAAAATAAGGGTTGTGAAACTGATGTTGCAGCTGTCTGATCTCCAGTTAAGTTTTGTTTTGTATGTCAGGCAATAATATTTCATTCAACAACTCCAAAACAGATATGAATGATAAAATTCAACATGCCTCGCACTTAGACCTCTGGCAAGAAACCTGGACCAAGCGGGTACATGGCAGACTGTCCCAAATGACTGACACAAGGCAAGCACTAGATTTAGCATGCCTTCATTTGACAGCTGACCCAGCAGAACAGCACCTCAGTGGACTGCCAGTCTTTTTTATATCTCCGCTCTCGGTTATAATCTTGATTATAACATCACATCCCATTTAGCACTCTAAATTCACAGTCATTTACGGACACCACCCAAGCCTAGGCAGTCAGCTAAAAGGATAAACCATCTCGTTGTTATTATTAGCCATCAAAGTTCTGAAACATTGTCCTCTTGTGGCACGTTGAGAACATAACAAGGGAAATAGGTGTTTCTCCAGGCTATTTCCCTGGCCTTGGAACCTCCCAGCATGCCTGGGGAGATTTCGGTGCAAGGCACACGTGTGAATTGCTGCAGAGGAGTTTCCTTAGTGCCATAGTGTGGGCAGACTGGGACAAAATAAATCACAGCAGACTTACGTGGCAAGATCAGGTCTTTAACTTGTAGCACTGTGTTTTGGATTCCCAGTGTAGCAATACACATTAAATACAAAGCAATTTAACTGTTAGACCCACTCACTTTTTCACCAGCCTGAGGAAGTACCAGCAGTTTGCATATTTATACCTGCTGCCTGGCTATATACATAACTAAACAATAGAAATTAGACCTGACAGAGTTTAAAAGGTGAGCTGTAGCAACCTAATGTTAATAACTGCTGTACCACCGTAACATTTTGTTGCTTGTTTTTAGGAGAGCTCCTACAGGAAGAGCTTTGCCATCTCTGTTTTGAACTGTCACATGCCTTCTTCCAGAGCATCTGAAGGACATGCTAAACTCAGCACAGTTCTTCCCAGAGATTACACTGTGTGCACTCATTATCCAAGAGAACAGTGTGTCACCTTAACTTGAGTCATCACTGAGTCAGAGTTTTACCTCTTCAAGACTCAGTGCCATAACTTTCTACCCAAAGTTCCTGAATCATACAGAGAAAAAAGAAAGGACAGATACAAAAAATTTTTATTTTACATAAACACCTATAGACATGCCCAAGCTAAGGGCACATCTGTCAGGGTGGATGTAGACACATGTGAGCCCATAGAGAAGGAAATACTCAAACAGGCCCAGCAATATACCAATGCAGGTATACGGATCTTAGAGTGAAGATCCAGATTCAGCAAATTTGGAGGCTCATATACCCACATATCACTAGATGTCTTCACTGCCTAAGAGAACCCAGGCTCCAGCAGCATGCATGTCTGCCTTCTCCCATCCTCAGCTCTTTGTTAACATACTTGTACTAGAAAACAGAGCTCATACAAGTCCCCAAGCTCTTTCATATGAAATGAAATGAGTTAGTTACACTAGAAATGATCTGACAGCATCACATCTGGCTTAAAAGTACTTGAAGGTTTACTGTTTCCTGAAGAGTCAAGCCCAAGGCCATCTGGTTCACTCTGTAAAAGTAGAAGGTAGAATTACCATTTTCGTATGTCACCTGCTGGTGGACTGTGGATGGAAGATTCATGTAAGCTAATGATAGCCTCATGATATGTATAAAGTGAATGAGTTCCTTATTCTGACTGAAAGGAAAAAATGGGAGCCACCACCACAAATGCAGGTCAAATCAGGAGCTGAGCAATGTCAGTAGAGAGAGGTTCAGTAGAGAATGAAAGCAAATGGATATAGTTGGTTTTTTAGTGGAGATGTATGCAGGCATGTGTAAGCATAAACAGAGACATGCAGAAATATCACAGACACAGAGCACAACAGAAAGTCAAAGGCAGCTAGTTGTTGTTTGACTCTGACCTGAAAGAAAGCCAGGAGAGCTTTGTGAGGAGAATGCAGACTGGAAAACAAAAGAGGATGGGAACCATAACAGAGAAAGCATTCTGCTCTTTGATTTCCACTGATTCAGGGAGACAGGTTTTATGTACATTTTTTAGCAATAACATTAACAAATCAAAGAAATATTGTCTCCCACCTGAAGATTTCCTCCCAATAGAAACAACCTGCAGAAACCTAAGTGTTTGCTGAAGGCTAGGACTGCAAAAGGGAGGGATGCACCACATTCAGGCTCAGGTATGAAGTCTCCTAACCCACCTGTGTGGAGCGTAAGGCCACAGTTCTGCACTGACCAGCCTCAGACCTGGAATTCCTAGGATGGCTCAGCCACATGACCTTGATCCGGCTTAGGCAGGTAGGCAAAGTTGGTTTATGCCACTGCAGGAGAGGAGAAAGTACCTGACTGCAAGTAACATCAGAACTGAGCAGTCAGATAATATCTGAGCTGTCATAAAATCTAGTGCATAATTGCCTGCCACAAAAATCCCTTGAGCACACTGGAACAGTCAGGGTTACTTTGCACCAGTTCAGTGCTGCACCATATGGCTATGACAATTTAAATCCTATGTTGCATTTTCTAAAAACATATTTTCAATTCCTTGCAGCCACAGCCTAAGGAATAAAAGTGCAGGGAAAACACTGTAAAGATAGCAGCCAGCTGAGAGACAACATTAAAGCAGAAGTATGCCTCGAATCCCATCCCTCCATGGGATTTATTGAATATAAATAGTGTAACAGGAACAGAACCGAGGTGCCCCAAGCACTCCTGTATCATGTTTATTATCTGGCATGATGCTCATTTATTTATTCCACATAAAACATAAGCTTTAACAGAGGGAATGAGAACATCTTCAGTCTGCCCACAGTAGTTAATCCCAGGTTCAAATCACTTCAGAAAGATGAGGAAAGTTAAATCCTTCCCATCATCACCATAAAGTCTGAGTTATAATTAGTAGGTGAATGATTAAAATAGGAATGAGATAGAGACAGAGAGACATGTCAGCACTTCCAGAGATGCTCCATGTGAAGCCCAGTACAATAAGCAGCACTGGAGCACGCTTACAAATCAGTCACAGAGGGAAGCTAAACAATTTGTGAATCTAGCTCAGACCTTTAAGCATTTAGGGAGCTCCACTGTGACAGTGTTCAGACTTGTGCCCTTTAGGTGTTACAAGTGTAAGGCAGCAGCGAAGCAAGACTACAAATCCAAATTTTGAACCTAACTATTAAAAGCACCAGTGAGGTGGGTCATCAGCTCCAGCTGCTTTGGGACAATGAGAACCCAATGTCTGGATGAGAGTGCATGGCATATAGCCACTGCCTGCTGCAGCCTTGGAAAGGACCAGCATTTCCCCTCTGACAGTGCAAAATTGCACTGTGGATTCCTTGCTATCATGGCTACCTTTTAGCATTGAGGTTGTATGTTTGGGTATGAGAAGGTGGATATTTAATACCATGCCAGACAAACCTTTGGTGTAAAGTCTGTCAAGACCAATAAAGTTTTACCATGGAAGAATTTGACTTACTGTTATAATTCAAGGAGTTTTAGGATTAAGGGAAAGCAAAGGAGAATGTGTTCACTGCTTAAAGGAGGGTAAAAATATTATCTTTCCAAAGCCATTCATTAATATATTTTTTTTCTGCCCATAAGAGTCACACTCCTATAAATGCTGTCTCATATATTTTGAAGCACAAAAGGTGACCGGCTCCTACTTAAATGAATGAAAACAATGTTCCTTCTGATCAGATTTTAAAGGAGATCACTAATCAGCAATTTTTGAATGAGAACCAGTAGCCAGCTAATCCATATCCTGTGATACCTTCACCTTCCCATTTACCTTCTCATTGCCATTGTTCACATGGTTATTTAGCCGATCAGATGTTGAAATATTGGGTTGGCATTTTTTCAAGCTACCGAAGCATTTTTATGCAGACCAAGGGAAAACACCTAAACAGTACCAAAGCAAAGAGCAGGTGTCTGCAGTTTATTTTCCTTGATTGAATTTCAATAGAATTTACATGAGGTCCTCTTCATATTCATGTTATCACATTAGGGAGTCTGGGCTTGTGGTGGAGAATGACAGACGTTTAAGAAATTTGTCCAGCATTTGCAGAGGACAAGCTTCCAGATCTGAGAGAAAACAGTGGAGTGGAGTTTACTCTTCCAGGACTGGAAAGGACACAGTGGATTGCTTTTGTGTTAGGTTCAGAGTTGACAATCTCAAATAGCTCATCTGATGCAGCACATTCAATTTCTGCATTAAGTCAAGGTTCTTTAAGGTATTTAGCCTTTAAACTGTCTTATCTAAGTATCTTTGAGGGTTAATATTCTGGCTTATCTTGGAGGTGAATTGTAATGTCATTTACTTTAATCAATTTTGTTGAACAGCTGTCAGCCACTGCAGTCATACAGAGTCCTGAAACAGTAAGGACACAAGCTCTGCTTCCCCTTCCTAACTCTTCTTGCACTACTTTCCCAAGGCATTAGAGGATCTAAAAGCTTATCATCTTCACTGATCTCCAATGCTGGAAGGAAGGCTGAGAGGTCAGGATTATACGAATGATCCTGTCATTCCTCTGGAGAATTACTCTACCAGTAGTAAAGGAAGCATTCTTCTCCCTTGGAGAATGAGCTGATATTACAGGCTTGAAAGATGGCTGCTATCTTGGCTGCTCCAGCAATTACTGAAGTAGGCTTGGTGTCTGGAGTCTTTCAAAGGCAGCATGTCAAATGACATTTTACTTTCCAGGTTAGAAGTTAAGCATGTAAGTATAAACTGAGCAAGAGCCAAGAGATGCTACCTTTAAAGCAGGCAAAATGCCATCTGTCAGTGGTGCTCAGCCTCTCCAGGAGGCAGTGGTTTCTGGCTCATGCTGAATGCAGAGTCCCATGGGACTCAGAAACTGGAAAGCATCAATATCTCCTCCATGCGCTGGCCCTGCTCTGTGCAGTTCAGAGTCTGGCACCCTGCAGTACCGACCCATGATGGAGACAGCCTCCACAGCTGACAGATGTGTGCTTCCACAGCCTGATCTCTAAGAGGTGGGTGTGCAGGACATGGAAGCTTGCCAGTGCACATCCAGTATAAATCAAGCAAACAAAGCACACTGGCATACAAGCATTGCGTATTCCCATAGTGTGCTGGTCTCCAAGACGGTAGAACACAGAAGGTGACCCTCCTTGGTGGGCATGCGTTATGGTCAATCTGTTCGTCTGTCAAATGGGCAATTTCTGAAGATCTGGTCTTTATTTTTCCTCTGGCCAGAGTGTTTCCTGTGTGGTATATTAGAGTACCAGCCCCAGAAGAACCAATGCCTTTCGTATTACTGTGGAAGAAGACACAGAATAAGTGCAGTTTCACAGTTACTCTCACTCCACAAGCAATACATGACAGCAGATTGCAGACCCTATTGGAGCTCCTTCTTCAGCCTGGTGCCATCAGGAAAAGGAGAGGTTGAACTGCCACAGTGCTGACTGCACCTGCAGGGCAACTCACACCCCCCTTCTCCAAATCATGTTCTGCTCATGGTGACCACTCTTTAAATGGTGAGGAAAGGCCAGTACTTTTGGAAACCCAGAAGAGCGACTGAGGACACAACAACAAACCTGGCTGACATGGTGTGGTTGAAGCCATTTTCTAGAGGAGTGGCCAAGGCTGCCTGAAGGGAAATGCAGCAATTGCAGTTGACTGTTTACCTCACCAGCCTCCACACTCCCTGCCTTTCTGCCTCTTTCAGTTGCCCTGATCTTTTGCAGGTACATCTATCATTTCCTATCATTAAGTACAGGGAGAAATGGGTGCATCTGAGGGCAAGGAAAAAAGGACAAGGATCAGAGTATTTTGTTTGTTCAGAGCCCAGAACAACTTTCATTTACTCTGGCACTAGAAGGCTCCCTAAAAACACGTACTAATTCAGGTTAAAGAAAAAGAGCAATTCATCAACTTTTCCATTAAATCTTACTTACCATCTGTCCAGGCCATTGTAATTTGAATGTTTTCCCCTCCTCATTTCAGATAGAATTTTACTCGCAAGTACCTGTTCAGGAAAGAGCTTTTACTTTCATTAAAATATATATTCATTTGTATATGAACATATGAATATGAAAATACAGAAGCACCATCCATACTTCATCACAGACTGTGCACATGAGTCATTGTGCTTCTTATCTTTAGTCATGAGTGGTCATTAAAAAAGCCTTTTAGCACAATCTTTAAGCTTATTATAAACTGTGTTATAATACATTTCCTACTGACTAGTCTACAGGTATCCTGATACAGTGGTAATCAAGAAATTCATGGCTGCAGCTAAATTATACACCACTAAGAAAGGATGCGTACATTTGAGACTGGACTTTCTAGACTGCCAGTGAAAGACTGGTCCTGTCCCTGACAGCTTCATTCGAGTCAAAAAGAGCAATGAGTGGGAGAAAGGAAGCACCATTAAGCACAGTATACATATGGGGAACAGCAATACAAAGAAAAGGACTTGCCCAAGATCACACAGGAAGACAGGGACAGAGCTGGTAATTAAGCCCAAATGTCCTGAAACACAGCCCAGTTGCCTTAATAGTAACTTTTTCCATTTTATGCTGTCTTTAATTCTTTTCACTTCACTTAGATATTATGGTGACAGCTGCCTTACAGAAACCTAAAATGTATGGAAAGCAGGTGTCAAGAATTTCTTGGACACAAAAGTAAGCAAAACAGAAGAGATTTTCACTTTCTCCAGGGTGTATACTGACTTGTCTGCTGTCTTCATCATAAGAACAGCACACTACTTTGATAGCTTCCCTAGCCCTTTTATATAGATCATTTTTGTAATTGATAGTGTTACTGTGAAAAAGCAATCTGCTGCTGAATTAAAGATTAAACCAAGACTAAGCCCTTAGTCAGTGTGAATGTGTGTATTATTCAAGGATCCTGTTTATTATCAAGGTAATTCTACTTTTTAATGCCCATGAAGATTAAAAATAAACTAGTCAAAACAATAAGCTTACCATAAATTATATTCCTACAAGGGATGAGTCTGAATTGCATCACCAGAGTAGTCTGCCTCAATCATTTGGAAAAGGTTGTGTCATAAAACAGAATGAACTGTACACATTTTATACAGCTCAATTTCACCTAATATTTTTCTTTGTAAATTCAAGAGCTGGCAACATATACATGTTCCCACAGTTTCTTCATTAACAGGAGAGAGGGAGTGATTTTTTCTTTTTCAATACACAGTCCAGCTGAAGCCAAGCACTCAAGTAGGACAGCAGAGAAAGGAAAGAAACAAGCAGCCCCACAAAATCTTTCTGCCTGTTGTGTGCAGAGCGCTAGCCCTAAAGTACAGCTGGTTAAAGAAACAGCTTATTGTCCTGGCAGCAGGCAGGAAAATTTATCTTACTACTATCCACTGTATCCACTGGCGTTCCCAGCAAGTACAGTGTTAAAGGTTTCATTGACCTGGAATAGAGGAAACCCAGGCTCTGGCCACAGACCAGTGGGGCTGTGTGACCTTCTGTTCTGCACCTAGTTCCTCTGACTAAACACTGATCCCTGCATGTAAGCTACTCACTGCAAATTTAACTGAGAGCAAAATGAACTCGTCCAAATTAGATGTCTCAAGTATGACAACAAAAACCCATCCTGAAATTGCTTCTCTCTCTCCATTAAGCAGAAGAGGACTTTTTGGCAGCTTGACTAGCTGAGAAGGTGTAAATCCTGTGAGATGAATCATGGTCCAGCCCCTTCTTCAGGCTTTTGCAGTGGGAAGAATGTTTGTAAGTTGTGTCACTTCCACTATACAAATAAGTATAGGAAAGACAGACTTGGACCTGTTAGAGTGGGTCCAGAGGAGGGCCACAAAAATGATCAGAGGGCTGGAACACGTTTCCTATGAAGAGAGGCTGAGAGAGTTGGGGTTGTTCAGCCTGGAGAAGAGAAGGCTCCTGGGAAACCTTATTGTGGCCTTTCAATACTTAAAAAGGGCTTATAAGATAGGTGGAGAGATATTTTTTTACCAGGGCCTGCAATGACAGGACAAAGGGCAACAGTTTTAACCTGAAAGAGGGTAGTTTTAGATTAGATATAGGAAGAAATTCTTTATAGTTAGGGTGGTGAGACACTGCAACAGGTTGCTCACAGAAGTTGTGGATGCCCCATCACTGGAAGCGTTCAAGGTCAGGCTGGATGGGGCTTTGAGCAACCTAATTTAATGGAGATGTCCTTGCCCATGGCAGGGTGAGTGGAAATAGATGATCTTTAATGGTCCCTTCCAACCCAAACCATTCTATGGTTCTGTGATTATGAAGAAACATTAATGTCCTCAAAATACCATAAATTCTATCAAAAGTCATGGTCAAGATAACAGCCCCTTGGGGCCTGGGTCTGTGATCTTTCATCCCGATGTGCCTGCCCGCATCAGCCCCTCTTTTTGCTATATAAATATACAGCATTACTGCAGCATGTGGGGCAGCTATTCATAGCATGACTTGCTTGCATTTTTTTGGTTGCTATATATTCATATCTGATTGCCTTGCAACCCTGGTTTTGTTTACACTTCTCTAGTATTGGTTTTATCAGTTGTGCATATGTACTTAAAGGCTATTTTAGTACAAAGCCATTTAAAGCCTTTCAAGCCAATCAGTGCCATTGAGAAGTCACAATTTATAGGCACACAGGAGACACAATTTTGCCATCTGCATCTGAAGGAAGAAATGGAAACAAGAACATTTTACCTTAATTTAAATAAGGACTAATCCCTGACATACTGATAATTATTTATAAATCTTGGTCATCTCCTATGAATGTGTTCTCTGTGTTTCAGGGACCCAGAAATGCAACTATGGTACCTTCCCTCTGAGGAGGGAATATGGTCCTGATCCATGCTCAGAGTTTGAACCCAGCTGCTCTACAACATTACCCAGAGCTCACAAAGCAGAAGCAGAAAAGTGTGGACCAAAAAACCTTTCACACACGCCACTGAAGGAAAAAAATCCTGAAAAAAACCCTGAAAAAAAACACTGAAGGAAAAAAAACGCTCCCTCTTGAAAAAAACAGCTGTAAGATCTTGTACAGCCTCAGAGTAATGTTGAATAAAAAGCTGTGGCAAATGTATCTGTTCTCCAACAAAAGACTATCAAAAATATTTGAGGTTTCTTTTGAAGATATTGCATATTGCAATGGGGAAAAAAACATTTGTTAAAGGTCAAAACAATTTGCCTGCCATTTTCAACACAAATAATTTTTGGTTCAGACTGACAGTTGCCCCAGCATTTACTTTTAGGGTTATTTTAAAAATTATTCCTCAAATTAACTGTGATGAAATATTTTAAGACTTCCCTTTTTTAATAGGATGAGCAACCTCCCCCCTAAAGAAATCATTTCAGGTCAATGTGAATGGAATTTTTTTCAGTCAGTGAACTGAAAAATCAATTAATCCAACAGCCACTGCTGCGAGCAACTCAAGGGCACTGTGAGACCAAGAAACAAATTGGGAAAGAAGAACTGACTGATCCTGCCATAATACTTTTCAATATAGTGCTATCCATCTTTTCCAACAGGTTACCTGCTAAAGTTTCCAGCTGAGTCACATCTCTTGCTCAAATCTTGCTAGGGTTGGTGTTAAAAAAAAAAAACCAAACCAAAACCAACAAAGAAAACAACACAAGGAGGAAAATGAAAGTAGCAGAGTTTCATTTCTGCAACTGGAAGCTGAGAAGGGTATAATTACATTTTCATGGTTTGGTTAAATTAGAAGCCTTTTTGAGAAACTATCCTATTAATGCCCCCTCCAATCCCAGGTAGAGTGGGCGGGGAAGGACAGACAGTAAAATACTCTTCACAGGCTCATGACACAACTGCTAACACCAGTGCTCTCACACTCATTCTTTTCTATGATTCTTAAAATACCAATTCATTTCTCATTTCAGGAACTTTATTTCCATTCTCTGCTTGCTCTGAAAAAAATACTGCATATTTATCCATATTTAAATACTTCTTCAGATGCTTAACCTTCTCCTACCTCTTCTTTTTTTTCATCTCATTTACTATAACTGGCTTGGGAAGCATCTAAACGATTATAATGCATAGCATCAAGACACTTGATTTGTGCTTGTACTTATCTATATCACTGCAGAAAAACAGAAGCTTTGTTAACCTGTGAATTCTCCCAACAGCAACACAAAACAAATCTAGTTCTTTTGGTAAAAATTTATCAAAATAGAGGTGGGGATACCAATGCGTTAATTGATGAGATCTGCAGTTTTCTCCTCTTTCTGCACACAGGTCAAAGGAAAGTAATAACAAGTCCCATCAACTCAAGACCCAACCTCTCACACAACAGGTCACCTAGTTCTGTGTGCACAAATATATTCCATTATCAGAAACATTTTGATATTTAGGGAGGAAAAATATATTTCTAATTTCAATTTCTCACTTCTCATTATTTCCCTGTTTCTCTACAGCAAAAGTTAAGTTGGTTTGAGTGTAGCTGCAGTAGTCTGAGAAAGAGTAAAGATCTGTGCCTGGAAAGTCGTAGGAACACATGAAGTTTGCCATCTCGCCATGGGGCATAAACGTGTGATTAGCACCATGTTTGACCACCTATGACTCCCTTGCCTGGATGACTTTTCAAATAGCTTAATTGGCAACAACCTGTGGCAAGAGTTTTAAGTAGCTTCTCCCAAAATCGTTCTAAAGATGAACATAATTTCATACTGAGGTGCCAAAATTAAGTGACTCGGTTCTCACATGGAAACACTTTTTTCTTAGTGCCAACAAGACTTTCAGTTTCCAGGTCTAAACTAATTTTCAGATTCCAATTAAAAAAAAAAAATCTAAGGCCATTGAACAACCTTTAGGAAAGAGTAAAAGGAAAAGAAGAGTAAATTAATTAATTTTTGTTTAATTGAGGATCAATGTCTGTTGCCTTTAAGCAGTCTGTTGCCTGAAAGTAATGTGCTTTTTATAGTTTGGCATAACTCCAAGGCTTTCTATAACTACAAATAACTCGAAAAATGAAAAACTATTTCTGGTTCTTTCTAGTTTGTTTAATCCTGCATTTACATGTGCTCTGTGTATCTTCAGTTTCATTATTTTCTGTGTTTCTGTGTGTCTTTCACACTACAATAACAGAATGAAAATCACGATTGTAAAGCCCCAAGAATTTGCAGAGCAATCAGAGAGTGGGAATTTTATCTGACACTACTTTTAACTTTTTTTATAAATTAATGTATTTCAAGTTGATAGAGCCCCTTTAAATCATTGTACTCTGATAATCTGTATTTCTGATTATCTTATGCATAACTACCAGCTTGAATTTTTCAAAGCAAAACCTCATTTTCTTATTTTCTGCAAAGCTTTGCAACATTCACTTTTTGGATTTTCCCACAGATGTTGAGATGGGGATTTATATGACATTTCTAAGTTGTGAGAGTAACTTGATTTTCCTCTTCAAACACCCCAGGTACCTTGTGTTCTTTTAAGCATTCTCTTTCATGGCCCAGTTCAGCAAAAGCATTTAAGCACAGGCTTAATCCTCAGTCAAGTAAAGTACACAAACATGTTAAGTTAATATTAACGCACACCCTAAAGCTAACACCAAAATACGTGACCATTCTATCTCTTCTTGACTTCAAAAGACTAGTAGTCCAGGTATTTTCAGAAAGGCAACATATTTCATTTAATAAAAAAAAAAAATGTATTTCCATGATCTTTCAGCTCCCGTAAAAGCCCAAACTATTTCCATCTAACTATTGCCTCATCTCATATCAGAATAAAAAAATAACTTTGGTGGTTTTGACAACAAAATCTTTCTCTTTCCATTTGATAAAGAGTTTCATACTGGAAAGTCTAAAACTCAAAGGTACCACTGCTTAACATGTTTGGATTCACCATCCTTAGTATCAAAGTGGGCTGAGAATTTTCCAACAGAGTACTTCTCTGCTGCAAAACACTGTTTCATGGCTGAAATATGCTGCTTTTGGAAGTCCTCTTCTCCCTTGCCTGCCCCAGCTGGCCCCAGCACGACCCAGCCCTTTGCTGTGCTTATGGGATCCCAATGAGGAGAGGGTGTGAGAGGAGGAGTCGGAAGCAACTGCCAAGCCGGGTGATCCTGAGCAGGACTGAGAGATAAGATTAACAAACATTTTGGGAACCACCTATATTTGTAACAGCCGGCTGGACTGGACCATCTGCAACACTGCTCTGGTTTCAATGAAGCAGCACTTTACGGTGTTAATTTCCTCATTCTTTTTTTCTTACTTTATCAGGATCACTGAAATGATACTCCACACTAAATTTTCATCTGGAAGTTTGACCTTAGTATTCTTCAATTTCGGTCAAAATTGTTCCCTTGTAAAAGGAAAGCCATCAGAATTTCTTCACTGTAGATCCAATTTAGCAAAGCTTCACTGTTAAAAGTAACTTTTTAATGCCTGAACAATCTATGCACAGTGATAATGCATGTACTCTTGTAAGGCACATTTGTAAATTTATAAAAGTTTTCAGGTCTTAACAATTTTTCCTTTGATTTCTACTAGAATCTTTCCTTGGTTTTTTTTCCAACCTTTAGAAATGGGATATCACCACTGCTTACAGTGTCCTGAATTTCTGGGTGCAGATGGAATTTCCATTTTAGGATGGGCTATTCGATATTTGTATTTCAGGATCCATGGGCAAGTCCCTGCTGTTGTTTACAGAACATTTTTGTAAAGTATGCGCTCATGTATCTTGCTGAATAGTCACCAAAAGAGTTAAATGTGGCATGGCATTTGGAAACATTGCAAGCTCAGAACTTTTTGCAATTAATAATACAGGAAAAACACTGAACAGAACGCTTTATGGCAGTCTGCATTTACTGTATGTCTATGTTTTGTGCTGATTGCATTTAAGTTACATTAGCATGAAAATCATGCCACTGACAAGATTCAGTGCACTTTAAGAAACACTAATAATGATCTTTGAGAAAACCCAGAATACAAATTCCACAATCCATTGTCAGAAATAACATTATACTGTTCATATTTTTAAGTATGGTGTTGTAAAGCTTTCTTGATTTCTCTTCAAGCCCTGTAAGTGTTGTATAAAAAAGTCTGTGCTGGTGAAATTACCTGGCAGTGCCTGATGTTCTATGATTGTTGTTCCTACAGTACAGCTGGAAATTCAGAAATTCAGCAATGCCTGATGTTCCATGAACATTGTTCCTACGGTACAGCTGGAAATTCAGAAATTCAACAGTCAGCATCAGATTAAGCCATGCTTAATCATCATGAGCAGCAGTTCTGGGAATATGTGTGTAGTCTTGCTAACTCAGTCTTGTCTTCATCTTCCCAATAAAGATTTCCCCATCTGTGGCCTCTTTGCTCCCAGGAAACTTGGTGGTAAAGTATCCATTGGGCTCTTGCATCACCTCTCCAGTGATGTAGGTTTATTTATGCATCTGCCTTGAAGCAAAGCTGTAACTTTTCCAGACTGGTCTGTGAGTCTGGCTGCTAATGAGGTGACTGCTCCTTTTCTAGATATGAATGATTCATTTTAGATCAGAAAGGTTGGGTTTACACTACATTACATTGTTCAGTTTACAATGCATTGCTTGCATTGCAAGTTGCCCTGGTATTTTTGTGAAAAAATTCAAAAAGTCATTATTTGCTATTTTACTTAAGCCTGTTGTGTGTTAATATGAAAAACCACATTAGTAGTAAAATTAATTTTCTTTAGGAATAAAGAAGATGGGAATCTTACAAAATCCACCTTGTGGTAAAACCAATTTTAAATAAAAATATTTTATATCTTCTATAAATATAAAGTTCTTATGACAGCAGGTTAAGAAATTACTTTTTTTCTGGGAAAAAATTATAGAGAGAGCTTTCATTTTAGCTTTTAGTTTAAAATATGCCATCCAATACCAATGCATAAAACCAAACAATTGGAATAAGATTTAAAGTGTTTTGCTTTTTTTTTTTTTTTAAATATTAAATCTAATGCAAAAATAGAAGTGGAATTGTAAGCATTTTGAGCAGCTCTTCAGAATTTAATAAAGTGAAAACATACATTATTAAGTCATTGAGACTGGTCCAGGGCTTATAATAAACCATTGTTGTGCTTGTTGAGCAGAAGTGCCTATCACCTCAAAAAACTTATTTTGAGTTATAATAATTTGAAAAACAATTAATTTCTTACTACTTTTGCCCCTGTGTGATCCCAATTACAGAAGCAGCAGCATGCATATACCTACCCAGGCATTTGAAGATTTACAGACTGTTTTAGCAGCCCAGTCTAAAGGCTCTACCCTGACAAACTCTGTACGTGGATACCTTCAAATGACTACACAGGAACTGCCACACCTACAGGCATGTGCCTATGCAGAATGGACAATTTCACTGGCATTCAATTAAATCAACAGAAGCTACGTCTGATTCAGGACTTCCCTAAGCTTCAAGAGGACAGGGGAAATGCATGATATATGCTGTTCTCTTTTTCTGATCTTTCAGACTTTTGGCCAATGCCAGAGGTAGGATGCTGAGCTAGACACACATTTTGTCTGACCCTGGCCAACTGTTTTTACAGTGATCAGGACCAAGGCTCTGCTACTTGTGGTGTCCTGATGCTTAGGCTCAACACTTTTTCTAACTTAAGTACG
The DNA here is from genome assembly GCA_031468815.1 of Morus bassanus. Taxonomy (NCBI): domain Eukaryota; kingdom Metazoa; phylum Chordata; class Aves; order Suliformes; family Sulidae; genus Morus; species Morus bassanus. The sequence continues at coordinate 41,493,547 of CM062567.1, read as the reverse complement.
AACTTAAGTTGTATGTAATTATGAAACTTAAGATGTTTCCCTTAAGTGTTTGCAAAAGCGAGACTCCACCTGTGTAAACAGAATATACTAAAGAACACAACAGTATAAAATCAGAAGAGCTGAGACACACATAGGTATGACTACTGAGGCTCTAATTATGGAACTTTATTAAAATTTCTAGACAGAAGAACCCCAGCATCAGCCTGCTATTTCTCTCATACTGACATTGGACTGTTTGAAACAGGGACTGAACAAAGAAGCTCCATCCTCTACCAAATGAAAGGGTTTATTCCATTCACCCTACACCCTCAGTGCCCAGGAAAATAAAAAATAAATAAAAAAAAACCCCACAACACAAACCACACACCAAAAAAAACCCCAAATCAACACAACTAGAAAAGTTTAGAAAAAAACTTCTAATCAGCCACACTGAAGGCAAAAGAAATGTTATAGCCCCAGAGTGTTCCAGCTGAATTTCTGAACGGCATCTTTAAAAGCCTTCTGAACCCTTCTTAGCTTCTGAGCTAAACAGCCATCTAAGCAGATTTCTGAAAGTCTTCTTTAATAGCAAACTGACACCTTTCCTATCGCCTGTGCAGCTGTCAGTCTCTCTTCCATGCCCTAACCCTGCTAACATTTGCAGCTGTCTTTTATGAACATCAGAATTGCTTTAATGCTGCAATGGCCTAAGAAGACATGCCTTTTTCAGGTAATCTAGATCCGTCAATCTGTCCAAAACTAATACATCATTCCATAGTCAGTAGTTTATTTTGTGACAGTAATAGGCAATAAAATAATGCAGTGAAATATTTTAGTGTGAAGAGTCTAATTCAGTATAGGTTAATAAAGTCTGGGTGATTCATCATGGCACATTATTTATCCACAGTAATTTAGGAGGTAGATGTGTGAAATCCCATTGTAGTCAGTTGAAATTTATGTGCTGGACAGTCTTTAGCTTTTTTTTTTTTTTTTAACCACAAAGGACATTTACTTTCCTCACAGCAATTGAACAATAACCAGGAGTTGTAAGAATTGCATAATTTCTGGTTAAAAAAGCAAGACACAGATTAATGGTGATCTTTTTTAACTGCAGATCTGGGAAGACCTTTTAAACTGCTGCTATTTAAAAGTGATGCAAATTCTGCTGAAAGCACTGTAATGGTTAAAAATAGTTTGGGAATTAAAACACATTTGGACACAGATTTGAATGGTTAAAAATATATGTACATAAATAGAAACACCTACTTATGACAATTTTTAAAACCATTTATGTTAAATCACTGTAGCTTATGTGCTAAGACAAGCCCCACTAGTCTGAATATTGGAATAGAGCACTAGGTAATGGAAATTTATGAGAAATGATCACAGAACACTGCAAATGAAAATATTATTAATTAACTGCATGAGAAAACAGCATCATAAAGCACTCAAGGGTGTTTTCCAAAAACTTCATTACTGAAGGCTGAAAACTTAAGGAAAAGTTATCTCCTCTCCCATAATCAAAGCATCTCTGGTGCTAGCAACACAATGTGAGGCTCATCTGTGAGCAAAACGCTGTCTCCCTGGAAACCGCTAGAATGTGTCACCTCATCTGATCCCAAAATGAGAGATAAGAAACAAGAAGTGTGAAATCCTTTACTGTGGAGGTTAGCATTTTATTAACAAACACCTGCAGTTTGATGTTTAGCAGTACCTGAAACATATTATTTCCTAATTGCTGCAAAAGGTATTGAATCTCCTTTACAGTTGCATCTGTCATGACAGAGGTCCTTCTTTTCACTGTTATTTTCCTGCCTGTTTAACAGATCATAGCCTCAAAACAAAATTATAAATATCTCCTTTGCATAATTTCCTAATTAACCCACTCTTTGCTTCACTAAAAAATATATTAACACGTTCCTGGAAGCAAACTTAACACGTTTATTCAACACCACCATTGGGACTTTATCAACATAACTGAACATAACTGTTATGTATACGCTAGGATTGCTCAAAACAAACTCACGCTAATAGTTTTAATTAGGAACATCTCCTAAACCAAAGCTGTAGAAAAGGGACATTGACTGAGTAGCAAACAGCTAATGTGCATCACAAGCAATAATTTTTTCTGTTAAAGCTGCTCTGGATTCTCTGACCTGACTAAAAATTAAGGCTTGCTTTGGAGCTTCTCAGTGGCCACACAAATAATTCTCCAGATTTAGACTGAATTTCTGGTCACAATAAGAGAGAAAGAGCGCTCTGTGGGTCAGCAGTAGTCATGTGCAGGCTGATGCCCTTCAATTACATGGCTGTTTCCACACTACGTGACCTGGATCCATGCAGAGCAGTAGCGGAGGCTAAAGCTAAAGTGTCCTTAGATTTTTTGAATAAATCAGTATGTGGAGAGAAAAAAGAAAAGTGAATACCAAGCTCTTGTATATCATGGGTTGAACGCCTTATCCATTTTCTCTCTGTTTGGAAGACAAGCTGCTTCAGAAGCTCTTAGTTTCCTACTGCTGCAGATGGGAAAGGAAATTAACTTTTCTAGAAGATACATGAGATACAAAACACCTTCATATATAATCCAGTTATTTACTTAGTCAGAAGCAATCTTTACTGACATGAACATACTCCCCACCGTGCCTGTTGGGCATAAGCAGAACTCTGCAGTGAATAAGATATTTGAACACAGGACTTTCAGCTTTTTCTAGAGTTTGCAGGTGAATGATGAATGACAGAGGACTGCGGAAAGAGTGCCTGAATACCGTATTTGAGAACTGGACTCACCTCCTTTCTCTCACATGGTACCAACCAATGTTAGGTAAATGTCTTTGATTGCAGTGATTGCAGCTGCACCAATGATGACAGTTTGTCCATCCATCATCATGTAAGCCTCTGAGTTGTGAATCTGCACCACAAAAATGTTGTAGCAGTCAATGGATGAGACATAAAAAGCTACATAATATTAAGTACTCTGGAAATAAAACAAACCATCAATTAAGTCTTATTAATTTAACATTAGATAATGCCCCGAAGTGGAACATTTCAATCTTGAACTGCCCATGCTTTGGTATCTCTGTCTGTAATACAAGAATGTCACAACCACTTTTTGTAGCATGTTATGAAAGTCATTTCATTAATAGTTAAGAAGCATTCAATCCATAGAGAAATGAATGTCTTCTCTAGAGGACAGTCTGAATGACATGTCATTTAGAAGGCATGGGCCAAGTGTTCAGCACTGAGGATAAGATGAAATGGTGAATCCCTATTTGTTTAGAGATCACTTACACTGTGATGAGTGGGGACCGTTTAAGACAAAAAAAGTATGTGATCATGAAATTAAAGAAAGTATTCTCTCTATTACAATGCAGTCTTTAATATCATGATCATACAGTACTAATGCTACAAAATTAATTAATACTTAATTTCAGTATCTCACAGCTTTCAAAAGGTAAGTTTGCAGTTCCTTCTGTATGTAATTAAATATTTAACTGAGACAATACCCTCCTCTGAATCCTGATTCAAGGAACACTTTCATAACGCAGCTCTCAAGATGAGGTTAGGTGTACAAAAGCAAGCATGGGAGAAAAGTGATGGAAAGTAAAGGGAAAATGAAAAGCTGGACTAGACCATTCTTTGAGAGAGTAATATATGTGCTAGATTTTGTTCCTAATGTATTGGCAATAATATTTACAGAAGCACTACCCAGTAAAGACAGTGGTATTATTATCAGAATGAAGGACAGTCATCAACAAAGAGAAAACCAAACAATTATTAAAACATTAGGTCCTAATTCTGAAACAGACAACATTATTTTAAATTCTTCCATGGAAGAATATGGTCTGTCAATCCCAGACTGACAACTTTTAAACTAGATATTCTGCTATGCATCCTATCTTGCCTTCCCCTGTACTCTTTAAGATTTAAATGACCTGTCTTTTTAGCCTCTTTGGACCTTTTTGTTACCTTTGCAGTGGAATTAATCTGTGGTTCTGCATCTTCCAACTACTGTCATTATTAGGTGATAGAGAGAACACTGAAGTGGCTAGTCTGACCAAATATTGACTACTGATGGATTAAAATGCATACAGAAATTTTCTTACATTCCTAGAAGACATCAGAAGTTGTAACTGTGACTTTTGTTTCTAAAAAGGAGGGACCAGATGATCTTTTGAGGTCCCTTCCAACCTGGGCTGTTCTATGATTCTATGAAAAACAAAATCTATCAGAACAGGATATATTCCTATTAGAGTGATTTTTTGTTTAATAGGGCTTATCATCATGGATAAAATTTTAATAAATAATAACTTAGCCAGCTACTAAAAAAGATGTTGAGAAGAGGGCATAAATAAGGATTTTATGTTCTAAGTAAACAACCAAAAGAGAAGTGAGTAGTTCAGCTAGTAGCTAAGGTGACAACAAAAGGACACATGGATCAGAATCTGAAAAAACAGAAAGCAGGATTCATGGCAAGTATGTGACCAGCAATGTCAGGCTCTCTAGCAGCCCATGCTGATACCTAAAAACATAGCTGGAAACTTATGCTTATTAGCATGAGGATACTGTTTGTTGATTCTTGGTTGCCTGGTGTTTCTGTCTGGAAAGAACTAACAGAGTAGCAAAGTGCAAAACCTTCTGGAATTATTAGCAAATGTCTTTGCTAACCCTACTTCAGAAGACCATGTTAGTTACTTTGGTGAATCTGAAACAAAGAGAAGAACAGTAGTGCTGGTATGATGGATCATAGAATCATATAATCATTTATGTTGGAAAGGACCTTTAAGATCATGTTGCATGAGATCTTTATGTTAATCAAGTTTTTTTAAAAAGTTACCAATAATCTCTATTCACTGGAGCTGCAAGCCCTTGAAAATATCATTTTCTCCAGCTGCAGTATTCTAATCGTGAAGGAAAGAAAAAGAACCTGGTATCTAAGAATTTATAAGATAAGTCCCTACAAGAACATTATACTGATTATAGCATGATCTTTTTCCTTTTTCACTGGCCCCAGACAAGTCTCCCAAATACATATGCTCACAGGAACTCTAGAAAGTTGGTTGCCTATAGCTCAAGTCTGTAGCAAATCCCAAAAAGGCCCCTTGCTGCCAAGCAGCAAAAATGTAAGCAGAAGTTGCTGGAGTTGTTACACGGAAGCGCCACAGAGAAAATGCTATAAGGAGCTGTAATTCTTCCAAGAAACACATTGCCTCTCCACCTGGAATTTAAAATACATAAGAGTGCACCAGAGATACTAACAATGGTGAAAAATTGGTGGGGAAAAAAAAACCCATTTGTATTGATGTAGAGATGAAAGTTGCTGGAGGAAGAAAAGGGAGAGTTTGAAATATCATGGGCTTCCAACATGTTCAGTCAACCTCTGCTTACCCCAGAGATAAAGAAAGCTTTGCTAGCTGCAGAAACAGAACTTAAGCAACCCCTGTTTCTTGTGGTTATATTTCTATTAAATCCATTCTGATATCTTGCAGAAGCAAGCTTGTAGCTGAAGACTGTACTGTTAGAAAGCAGCCCTGTCTGCTAAAATTCATTATTAATAATGCTTGAAAAAAACAGCTTTTGATATAGTTTCTCTTTCTCAAATGCTTCCCATAGTCAAAATGCAGTACTGAAAGATCAGCAACAAAAGTGTTATGAAAAGAGAGGAATGAAGTGGTATAGCCAAAAGAGAACAGCTGCATTTCAGTTGAGGAGGGTTTATTGTACTGAAGTCTGAGGAGAATAGTAAAGGAGCTAAAGGACAAAAGGAGTAAAGGAGTAAAGAAAAACTAAAGAAAATTAGAAAGAAAGAAGAAAAGGATATTGCCTTCCATCCAAAAGTATCGACCCAGTGCAGAAGTTTAGTAGTGAGTCCTAAAAGAGCACATAGTTTTGAAAGCCATGGATCTTTGCATGTCTTCAAATTATAATGCTTCCTCATATAAAATGAAGCTTGCCTGTTCCTTAATTTTGCTGTCTTCCAATTATGCTTTTCTCCTGGAAGGTATTCACTTGTAATACAAATTCTATCAGAAACCTGACCTACTGCCATTGGCAATAGGACTGAGATTAAGACTCTTCACTTCTTTCTTTTTCCCATGATATTCCAGGGTTACCATAACTGCTCAGGAACTGCAACCGTCAGAAAAATAAAGCTTACAAAATGCTAGTTCAGTCTGTTCTTATGACTTCAGTTCTCCACCATATCCCACCACTGAAATCTACCTTGCCAGTCAGATTTTAATGGTGAATTAAGGAGTGGAATAGGCTTTTGTGGCCCTAATGCTGCCTTAGTAGGACTCAGAAAAGAGCAGAAAGGTTTGAACATAAAACAGCTGTGCACTACTGCCTTACACCATGAATAAAATAATAGTAGAGAAATCAGCTTCCCTGGAAACTTCATTCTGATATTTGGGATTGAAAACAGTGCTTCGGTTATAACAGCTTCACAATATTTTCTCCATGTGCAGCCTATTTGTTGTGATGGTTTTATTGGTTGAGTTCCTTTCGCCTATTACTATGCACTCCCTCAATGCTTCCTTTGCATTCCTCCCACACAGATTTTCAGGACTGTTTGCTAGTGCCAAAGGTCTGATTTCCAGCTTATATCAAGCTTTCCTAAGACCACAATATTTTCACCCTGCCTAAACTGTCAGATAGAAGTTGGCAGAACTCAGTAACAATTTTAATGCTGTTTTCTGAGGAACAGATGATGCTCTAACTTCTATATTTCACATAGTTTTTTACTAATTCAGATTTTGCTTTTGGCTTCATGGCTTGTCATTAGGTCCTTACAGAGGTATGGGTCTGTTCCTGTGATTCAGCCTTACAGGCTAACAGCAGCTTTGTGTTAGCCTCCTTCTTGTCGACACAAGTTTGCTGTGAGCTGAAAAAGAAATGCTGTGCATTCATGAGGTTAACCTGGACCCTACTTGACACTTTGCAGAATATTTTGAGATTTGAGTAGAGAGGGGAAAAGAATGTTAGGAAAGCTGGTTTCCTCACAGGTGTGTCCCTCCCTATGCTTCAGGAGTAATCTGGAAAATGATAAGCTAAAGGAAGCATTGCTATAGGATGTTCTGCCAAACAAATTATATTAGTTTGTTTGCTTACCTTCATTTCCACATGGTTCATCCTCCACTTTTCCAGAAAAGCCTATAGAGTGTGTAAAATGTCATCCCAGGAAAACCTTTAATGTCCCCAGATCTTGCTTTCTACAATGTTCTCCATAGTATGAGGGGGAGAGGGATAAACCAGTGGTGTTGACAAGAGTGCTGTGGTTATCACAGCTTTCATGGTTCCTAAACAGGGCTTCAGAACACAGTGCATTGAGTAGAAAAGGAGTTAGTCTTCTGGTGAAGATAAACTCTTTTGAGTTTTAGCAAAAGCAAACAACTACTTTTATGTAACTGCTATAGATCACACTGAATTAATTTGAGCAAGAACTTTCACAGAAACCTCTTCTGTTTTGTTGTATACAGAATCTGTTGTCCCAACTCCCAGCAAATGCACCACCATTTAGTTCATTCTTACAGGTGATAGACTTTAAAACACATCAAGGGTTGTGACAGACTACTGCACTTCTTTTAAATTCTGCTTCAGACTTTGTAGGGCTCTGGTTATAGCACGCTCTGAACATCAAACACAAGCAGAGCACAAAGAAACTGCCACATCAGCAGGTCTCACTAACCACAACATTGATATGGAGAATTATGACATTTAGCAGTGAAGAGCAGAATAGTGCAATTGATCTGAATGTTAATAAGCAAACTTTTTTCCTACACCCTTTCTTTATCTATAGCAAAGGAAGAAAAGCATGCTAAAAACAGTGGCTTAATTGGTAAATAGGCCACCTCAACTGGCAATCTAGTATTGTAGATACAGCTACGGAGAGGTGGAAAATAAGATTTAGCCTCCCACTTCCTTGTTAATTAAGACATTACTTGGCTAAATCCTCTCATTTATGCCCACAGCAGGAAAGCTAATTTGAAGTTAACAATTGCATCTTCAAAATTCAGGAAAGCCTCCAAAAGTAAGGCTCATCTTCCTGAACTAGAAATGCATATCAGAAGTCAAAATTAAAAATCCCTGAAAATCTCCAGATAAGGCAGGAATGAAGAAAAGTGTTTCACCACAGTCTAAGCTCTGGTTAGACCAGAAGTCATGGTGACCCTATAAATGTTGACAGACACAAGCAGTTCTGCACCAGTTGCCAAAATAATGCAACATCTATTCTTTCACTTTCTTGTACAGAGCTGTTTAGTGCTCAGTCAAAGGGTCGGGATACTCTTGGAGACTCTCCAGCCCTTCTGAAACATTCAGACTTTTTGTCAACTCTGGCTCCCTCTTCTGAGGCACACAGCCAACAGCCTTGAAGCATGAAGCATAGACAGACACAGTAACATCCCCCTCCAGCGTCCAGTGTGGGAACACTGGAGGTTCAGGAAGGGAATCTTTTCACTCCCAGCATCTCAGTGCAACTGCATCATGGTTGACATTATGTGGTCACACGTCTCGATTTTTTTTTTCTAATACAAAAGATATCTTAGATAAAGTGACAGGGGAGCAAGTGCCTCTTGACTTTCAATGTCTCAGTAAAAAGTATTCTCTTAAAGGAGAAAGACATCTTAGAAATCTGACTTAATGCCTTCTCCTAGAAGGAAAAGAAACCCACTCAATTCCGAGGAAGTGGAACGCCAAATTACATTATTTGCCTTGGAAAACTCAACTGCATCTCATCTCTATCAAATAATCAAACCAGCATTTGAACCTGACAAAAAGAAAGATATGAAATAAACCAATTAACAACAAAAAAAATACTTTCAACTTCTCCATATTTGTGGCCTATGAACTTCCTTGCTTCATATATATTTCCACCTTCCTGTTTTTGCCAAGGTCGCTCAGGGCCCTGAAAATGTTCAATCTTTTCTCATCCAGACAGGAGATGTAGGGACTCAAAATAGCACCCTCAAAATGTCTTGATATTATTGAAAGAATCACTGTTAGTATGGATCTTTGCATTAAATTCTTAAGAAATGAACATGTTGTCCGAGTTTAGAATGGGGGTCACTGTTGCTGGTGTGACAGACAGTTTGGGGGCATGGAGAACTGAAGATTGAGCTGTTGGTACCCATAACTTGTTCCTCTAAGTATCAACAAAAGACGAAACAATCATCATTGAAAAATAACTCTTCTCCTCCCAAGTACTCTGACCCCTTCCCATGAATTATTCCTCAAAAAACTCCTTTTGGCTGTCTTTTCCCTGCCATCTGCTTCCAGAATCCTCTTTCACTGGTAGCCAGCCAAACAACACTTACAAGCAAGGAGAAATGCAGAAAAACACAATAACCCATAATATAATATTCTGTTTCAAAAATGCAGAAATACAGCTACAACCCAGAGCAGTTTGCCATTCTAGATTCTCCAAACCAAGCCAAACAACTGAACCTGGTAAAAATCAAGTTGGCAGCCTCACAGTTTGAAACTAGCAGCCTCTCTCCTACCTTTTTTATTATTATTTATTTTTAATTTAGGAGAGAACACTGGAAAGGTAACAGTGAGATGGATGGCCTGGAGCTCTAATAGTGCTTATTACTTTGGGTTTACGCAATGAGAAATTCATACCTAGTGACTTAATAACATTGATAGCATCATCAATCTTGCCAACAGAAAATGGCTAATCTACTTTAGCAGCAAGTTCATTAAAGGTTGTCTTTTTATTTTTTTTTTTTAGAAGAGAAAGGGGGCCAAGATAAGGACCTTCCAGAGAGTATTTGCAAACTATTCCTATAAGAAGGCTAATATGGCAATTCACAACTAGGAAGGGAGAGAGGAATGGAAAAATCATAAATTCTTAAGAAAACATTATAGCACATAGATTAAAAAGGTTATTACTTAGAAGATTGAAGAGTTTTAAATGAAAGTGGCTGAGGCAGAATAAAATGGATATCCACAAAAAAAATGAGATTCTAGGAGGAGAGTTAATGATGAAGTGCCGAGCTGGCAGGAGGCCAGCATTGTCCAGATTAGTTCAGTTGAGTAGGAGGGATAATGTCAGCTGACATGCTGGCAGCAAGAAAGGCCTGGGAGATGGATGGCAGCTTAAACACAGGCTGGTCCAGCAGTCAATGGAAAGCTTGTTGCAATGATCAGACTGTTTATTCTATCCACTGGGATTTGGGGTACTTCAAAGTAACTACAGAATACACCTGTCAGGGAAACAGTTAGGAAAAGGGCAATCCCATCAACCAAAAATCCACGTGACTGGTGACAGACCAGACATATCACCAAGAGAGACTGCAGGCTGTATACTCATCAGTGTAACACTGAATTTAATACAAAGCAACTTTACTGACATCTTCAGAACTGACTCCAGATTTACACAGAAACTAATGAATTCAGAGTATGGCCATATTGGAATTTCCTACCAAGTGCACAGGGAAGACTTTTATAAAGAAACTCCACTGCTCTGCAAACAGAAATTGTAGTTAACATTTGCAGAATATCATCCATGGGCTAGATGTTCAGCCAAGGTAAATGAGCACACTTCCATGATACCAGCACAGACTCCAGCCCCCTAATATCTTCCATGGGACAGTGGTAGTATCTGCAGAACTGCAGTCTCTCCAAAGCAGATGTTGAAACAGCTTGCAAAACTACTAGGGTAACTAGTATAAATATAACTCACTAATCTACTAAACTGAAACTGAAAATCCAATCTTGCTGTGCATCACCACGCTCAGAGGTTTTTATTGCAGGAGGAGCTAGAGGACTTAGCCAGATGGGGTCCTATCAGGCCATAGACTTTAAAAACATAGGGAACATGATGATACCTTGCCAAAGGGCTTACAGGGGAAAAGAGAGGTATTGTGAAATGGATAGTCAGGGTGGAATCTAGACTTGGGTAGGATTTGACGAAATAATTATAACAAACCCCAGTATGAGATAGAGGAATCGTTATAGGTATGCTGCCCTTAGAATAGGGACAACCTCTAGGGTGGGGACAGTGAGTCTAGGAGTGAGATGGTAAACTGGGGACTTTTTAGGTTTGAAACTAATTTGAGCAGAGGGAGAGGAGTAGCCACCTGCAAGCTGGGAGAAGAAATCAGCAGGCAGTGATCAACTCAGGGATCAAGACCTCCAACTCCACCCCCAATGAGCATGAAGAAGAGGAACTGCTCTCTGAGCCAATTCCCTGGAGTAATCTGAACAGGCAAAAAGCTGGCACACACAATCATTGCTATACTTGATTGGAGTGTTTGTAGAACAACTTTCCCAGTAAGCAGGGATGGATGGAAAGATTATCAGAACTCATAACCAGAGAATTACAATCTATAACATCATCCACATTTTATTTTTCTGTGGATAGCATTCTGTTTTTACTTTCCACTCACGTTCTATGAACAGGGTTAAATGAACATCTAATTAGAGAAGGTTATGACTTAAACATTTATGCAAATCAACCCTTTTCATGAGTAGTATGGTGGACAAGTATGAAAATGGACTGATTTGTTGTCTGTGTTTCAGTTCCCTTTTTAGAAACCCAAATTAACCATTTCATCTTTGATGAGATCATCTTTCTCTGATGTCAAGTGTCAACATGCTAATTTGTGATCCTTTTTTTGTTTATTATCACGTTTAAGGTCAAAAAGGCTCCTCTGCTGTCTCATATAACTGCAAGTAAATTCACATTTTCAGTGTCTGTTTGAAGTCTCATTCCACTCTGTTATAACTTCACTGATGTCACTTTGACTTAGCAAACAATTACACTAAAGATGTATTTCAGGAAACAAATTCTTCCCCAGGAATATATCTGGTTGTTTCTTTAACTTTCGCAACAGAGGAACAAAGACATTGCTTAAATTAAAAAGTGGACATGAAATTTAACACAGTCACAACGTACCAGATTGAAAGATAACAATCACCTTTTCCCACAGATTTCAGTTAAAGATTTAGGTCATGAAAGTAATTGATGGAATTAATGCTCCAACTCTCTCTACTTCGTGCATCCGAACTCTCAACCTCAAACTATTTGCCCCCAACAATATCATTCTTATCAGACTTTAGGGAATATTGTAAACTGGTATAGCTCTAATCAAATTAAAAGGAATGAGATTTCTGTAGGTGGCAATTATTGTTAAAGCACTGACTACATCTGGGTGTGACACAAGCCATCATACAGCAATCAACAAGATTGAAACCTTTGGTTCAAGACAAGAAATGAGAAATGGAAGTTACTGTGGTAATCAACAGGCAACCAGCTGCCTCACTTGGATGCTGGAATAGGTTAGAGGGCAATGCAGAAATCAGCGTAATAGCAGCCAGAACAAATTTAGGAAAGCTTGCGAAGCATACTTAAAGGAATGAAATGCAAGTAAATGAAACTTTTTTTTATTATTATTTTTATAATGCTCTGAACGTGCTACGGGATAAATGGGTTTTTAAAACTCCCTATGCAATCTGTCTGGCATACTGTATTCCTCAAGAAAGCCAATCACATAAAAACTCTGGAGGTAATTGAAGAATATGTAATTCCATCGAATAAGGATTTCTTTTTAAATTGCTCTGGCAATCATAATGCAGTAGAGGCAATAAATACATTTAAAGAATAGGTATTAAGTGTTTTACTGAGATGCACCGTTAAAGATTGTAGGCTTCAATGCAGAGAATAGAACAATCTAGGTGAACAGGGCCAAAAAAGTCACACTCGGCCGATTTTCACCTTTCTCCATTTTTGAATGCATGCCCTTGAATAATTACAGCTATGCTCCACGAGATGCTAAGAATCAGCACTTTTCATGGATTTTATTAAGTGTTGGGTTTCTCCATTACTGTGGTTGGAGAAAAATAATCTAAATAGAGAACTGGCAGACAACTCCTTCAAATCCCTAATAATTTCAAATTGGGCACCTACATTTTCTAGAGCACCTCCTGAATATTCTTTCTGCTGAAATGATTCTGTTGCCAGTAAGGGAAGCAATGTAATGTAAAATTCTCAAGAGCCTGTTTAGATTCAAGAGGAAAAGGAGGTAATTTCTATTCCTATAAGCTGACTATCTTATACATGTTGCTCATCTTTTGACCATCTCCAAACTTTAGTCTAGTTTTCAGGTGTCTATAAATCACTGTCACATGGATTTACAATGCTGTTTTTCAAATACAAGATGCTTTTGATGCTTAAATAAGACCAGTGACAAATGCAAGAATTTTGCTTTAAATTACTAGAAGAAGAGTAGAAGATCCATTTCTGAGTGACTTCCATAGGTATTATGGAGGAAAAGTATGAGAAAGTAGATATGGTACACCTATTTTACCCAAAAAGAAATGAATTCGGATAAGTTTGACAAACATTCTTTTATTTATTTCTTTCATTTGTTCTGTTGCTTTTGCCACCCAAGCATGACATCACAAAGTTTGTCAGAAAAGTGTGTCTTATGGCCTAGGTCCTATCACAGTGCATTCAACTAAAATCCATTATTAATTCTACTCATAGTGGAAAGCAGTATGATATTTACTTTTCTTCTCAGAAATTTAAAAAAAAAAACAACTGTTTCAATTTGTTAATAAGTAGAGCTGGTGCACAGCTGAGACATTAGATTAATTCCAGATTCAATAGCCTTTTGGCAGGTAAGCACCATGTTACTTGTACATGAATGAGATGGTAGTGACATTCCAAGCACTGAAACAGCATCCTCTGTTCCCTGGCAGCAGCACCATAGTCTTCAAATACGCGGTAATCCTGGCTTGGAGGAGATCCTGCACTGAGGAGATTTTTGTCCCTGTAACAGCTTCTTGTTAAAGGACAATGGTCATGGTAATCATGTCCAAGGTAGTAGAAAACTCTCTATGAAGCTTCCCTTCTGCACTGTTGTTAGTTATTGTCAATTCCTGGTGGATTATTTAATCAGCCAGATTTACACTGAAAACCTAGTAGTGAAAGACTACTACTTCGGTTTCTTGGGTTCTCTAATCCTCTATGAACAGTTTTGTTGAACAGCACGTAAACAAATAGAAGGACTAACAACAGGCTAAAGCTGGGAATTGTCATGAAGAATGGTCGTTCATCTCCATGGAGTCTCTGATCAGTTCTGAGTAGGAACTCCTTGCTCTGTGTCAGAAACTAGCAAAAGCTCCAACTCATTTCCCTCTGCAGTTCAGCTTTACTCTGTCCTACAATGGGTAAGGTGAGCCAGAAGACAATCTATTCTGCCTTTTGCTTGCAGAAAAAGAAATTAAAGAAAAGAAATTAAGACCCCTGTGGGGTTTTTTGTATGTGGGATACCACAGGTAGGTAAGAAAGATTTATACCAACTGAGGATCTGACCAACTGTTCAGATAAGCCAAATGAAGCAGAAGGCAGCTTAAGTGACTTTCTCAAAGGGAAATAGTGAACAAATGGCAGCACTGAGCACAAAACTCTAACTCTTGTTCTCCCTTTCTAACTACTAGAGCACTTCTCTCCCAGGCACCCACTTTTGGATTTAGCTAGAAGTTGAGTCACACCTACATTGGAAGAATATAGCAGTAGCAATTTTAGGATAGCTGGAAAGCTGTTTTGGGCTCTCTCAGCTCCACCCAACAAGAAAGAAAAGAAAATGACTCATAATCAGCCTTGGGACAAGGCAATGTGCTTCAGGATACCTTATTCCCACAGAGACTGGATATCTTGAGAAAAAAGGAGATTGTTTTTGACAAGGGCCTGAACAACTGAAGGAGAATAACTTGAAGATGACTCTTAAAATATAACACGGACACTGTATATATATATATATATACACCCTAATATACAGAGAAGTGGAAAAGGGAAACATAATTACTTTGAGGTTGGGCTAATAGCCGTCAGGAATTCACTGCGACACTAAATAAATACTTCAACAACTGCTACCACCTATTATTACAAATTTACTTCAAGGAGCAGATAAAACATCATCTTACCTTTTTCCTTTTTTTAAATCTTTCTTTCCTTTTTTTCTTTATTCTTGTTCCAGTCCAACTTCATTTAAACTAAATATTTAAACATGAAGTACCGGGTAGCCCAGAGGTATGAATACTCAGCCTTTCACTTCTACCTCAGTTATGTAAATATAACTGAGATAAACAGTATCCAATATGTAATGATTAACCTGTTTTTAGAAGAATATTTTTTTAAACTGTTGTCAGTTAGCATTAATTGGTATTCATTAACCTATGGAGGAAGAAAAGTTAAAGTGTTAGTCATTTAAAGTCAGGATGTAAAGTAAGGGATAAATATATATTTTACATTTTTTCAGGTTGTTTAACTTCACCATATCATTTTATTACATGCTTGATCTTTTAGTTGGCTGCTACTGAGCAAATTGATATCTAGGTATTTTTAAGGAACAGGGAAATACTAAAAAAGAAAACAAAAATATGTTAAAATAAAGTTAAGCCAGAGTCAAAACCAGTAACTTCAACAATTTAAAAAAAAAAACAAAAACAAAAAACAAAAAAAATACCCCACAAACAAACAAACAAACAAAAAAAAACAAACAAACAAACAAACAAACAAACAAACAAAAAAAAAAAAAAAAAAAAAAACAAACCTCCAGGGAACACAAAATTATCTAGTGCTATAAACCCTGGAAAGTTAGAGCCAAAGTTAATTTTAAAAGAAATCTAAACATGTCAAGATAGAAAAATGCACAGAAAACAATGTTATTTCTATTTTTTTTGTGATTTCACCAGTAGAAGCCACATGGGAAAAAGGCAGTTAAGTCAAATTTAAGATCACAAATAATAAACGCAATCAGTATGCACTGATGATAGTCATATGGCTATTGCACAAATTCAAGTTGCTCATTCCTATACATGGATGGTTTAGAAATTAAGCTGCTCATTTCACTAATGGCAATAGATATCCTCATATTTCATATCTTTTCCAAATATTTAGGCTCTGTAATCATAAGGCTCATTTAATCAAAGAACATTACATTTACACTGGGAAAAGAATCAGAAATCAAAACAACCAGATGGCTAGAGGGCCTTAATCAGGACCTCCTACAAGAAGGGTCTCTCCCAAGAGATGTGAGAAAACAAAGCAGAGCCATCAAACATAGAATCAGTGATCACAACAGGAGAAAGGAAAAGCACAACACACAACAAAGTAGAAGTCCTTAAATGAATGACCATGCAATCCACATGAGAGGACAGAGACAGAAAAACAAAGCAAAGGAAAGATCTCTGCAGTAATGCTGCCGGCACCCAAAATTTCGAGGTCACTACCACTCTAGGAGATAAAACTGATTTCTGCTTTACCAGACAACCTCCCACAATTCAGAAGTGAGGAGAAAACATGTGTCTGAATGTTGTGGGAGAGAGAGAAATAATGAAACAGGTTGATTTTTTTTTTTAAAGTATCCAAACTAGAGACACAAACATAGAAATTCCTACTCAAAATGACATGCTTATTCTATGTGGCCATTACAAGGGTGAGTTAAGGTTGTTACAGAAGTCCTATCTTCCCATTATCATACAGAGGACTTAGAGTGAAGCTTAAGCGTAACAAACAGGTTTCTCCCAGCTCAGATCCAAAAGATGTGTGAATATGATGAGGACTGTATCATTTAGTTTTGGGGACAACTGCACCAATCCTGAAATGAACTTTCCTTAAACTAGTGATGGATAGTCTAAAACTCATACAACTCAGTCTTTGTTATGGGAATGCACACGCGCGCGCGCACACACACACACACAAAGAGCAATAATTATTTTAGCAAGTTTTGTGTCTGTTCAGCCAACACATGGTAAATAATTTGTTCACTCCCTAGCTCTATGCCATTGCTTAAGCTCTCCTTAAAACAGTCAAGGAACATATATGCAGTCATATGTCATGTTTTTGCCAAGGAGATTATAACATCCAGCTGGATGGTGTGTATGTGACCAAGGTGGGGACAGACAGTAATACATTAATGGACTATTACAACCTTCCACTCACACAAGCAAACCTGAAGGTCCAAAGGGCTTAAAACGTACCTCTCTGTTTGCTGTTACTCCTCCTTTCTGATACGTAATTTACCTCATTTTTCACTGCATTCAACTTATGCACACTGTGCCTGTACAGCAGTACATTTCATGTCCATGGACACACATTTCTGTGTGTGTTAGAACAAAACTGAGTCTGAAGCTTTGCTTGTCCTCTAGCAGAAATGTCTTCATGGGTAGGGACAGCCTGTTTCAGATGGTAGCTAGGCTCACTGCTGATTCATTGCATGGGTTGGAACACGATCCCTGTGATGAAATACACATTGACATCAGCCTGACTGTTTTGCAAGCCTGTTAACAAGATGATTATAAAGTACACACACTTACATGCATACATAAACATATATATATATGATATACACGTACAAGTTAAAGGCAGGTAATACATTAGAGTGAATGTTCCAGGTTTCATGGAGATGAGGGCCATCCCAAACTGATGTAAATTCATATAGCTCAATGGATATTGATCAAAAGCTATTTTAATGTTGCTTTCAGCAACATTGTAAGACTTTGCCAAAATAAATTAACTGTTTGAGGTCAAAGAGTTCAGTAAAAGTAGCAGTGTATGCATTCTAATGATATGATTTCCTCACTACTTTTTAATCAGTTGTGAGAGTATGGTACACTTTTTCAAAAGCGAGACTTGATTTTGAGTATCTTAGTTTTGGCGGTGTTCCAGAGATCTTGTTTTTAAAGACCTGGTCCCCTTAACTGTGCCTCGTCTTGAATATGCAAAGGCTCAGGGCTCCGAATCACCAGTCACTAGAAATGTAGGTCATAGGTTTTTAGCTGTATTTCTTGTTGTTTCAATTTACCAACACTGACTCACTATGACGGCTGTTAAACTCCATTACTGTTAGAATGTCAATGTTTAACATGTTTCTCTAAACTGAACCATATGATTTTGTGGTCCTACAGCAGAATGATTGCTCTCCTTTACTTTTAATATTCCCTTTGATAGACTATACTACCATAGTAATAACCCTGAAGTCTCAGAAGCTACCACGTACTAAAAATAAATGTTCTGAGATGCTGTTCTGCAGAATGGAATATGCAATACATCTTACATCTCAATTTTGAATTTTTTATAAAAAACATACTGCAATGCAAAATAATACTTACTGTGTAAATTATCTAACAGATGTTATTCTGCAATTTTGCTTTTAAATTAT
The DNA here is from genome assembly GCA_031468815.1 of Morus bassanus. Classification (NCBI taxonomy): domain Eukaryota; kingdom Metazoa; phylum Chordata; class Aves; order Suliformes; family Sulidae; genus Morus; species Morus bassanus. The sequence continues at coordinate 41,475,401 of CM062567.1, read as the reverse complement.
CCAAAATGAAATAGGTCTTCTTATTAAATCGTCAAATGACATTCCTCTTCCTGTAATATAGGTGGAATTGCTGGTATAAAGAAAACAAAGCACTCAAACCTCCTTCTTTTTAACTGTTCCAATACAGTATAGTTTTCTACATTTGCATTGACATTTATTTAAACTAGAGGATTGGTATGGAATTATCAATTACTTTTTGCCTAACTCCTATTATTTCAAACAGGTATTTAAGAACAAGAAATTGTCAGAAGGAATGGAGGAAGGAAGCTAGTGAGAAAGGAAAGCAAAAACATGAAGTACAACTGTTCTTAAAACGTTGCAGCATAGAGACCCAGAGTTTTGAGTCCCTTTCCACTACTGCACAAAATCTTATCTTTGAAGAACAGCTAAAATTGTGATTCAGTGTTATCAATAATGTGCAGCTGATTAAAATGAAATAATTGAATTCTAAGGCTATTATGTATCACAGTGACATTTTCCATTAATCTTTCTTTTTCAGCTTTGAGATTGAAATAAGGAGTCTTCTTAACTTAGATAACTGGACTGACACCTCACCTAGCATAAAGGCAAAAACATTGCCATTGTGCAAGAAATGCAAGTGTTAGTTCATCTGTAGGGAAGACATACTTCTTATAAAATCCACAAACATAAAGTAAAATTAATGTATACTTCACAGAGATAGAAGGAATTTAGAGAGGGGAACATTGATTTGGGGACCAAATTATTCTAGACAAACTGGAAGAACTTTCTTAATTTCTAAATCTGTTTCTAAGCAAGAGAGAAAAACCCTCTGACACTGGTTTTAGATCATAAAGCCAGCAGACTGTATAAAGTAACACTTCAAGTCCACAGAATTACACCTAGATTACGAAGGCAAGGAGAAAAAAATCCTTTCTGTTGTGTTCTGATCACCAGTCAAGCCATTACAGGAAAGCGGAATATAAAGCAGAGTGTTAAGGAACAGATATAGTTTTGAAATGAAGTAATTGCACAAGACAGGAAAAGCAGTAATAGCTGAAAGTTTAACCTTAACTTCACCCTTATTTCTTAAACTATTCTTCTTCCATAAATATATGAGACATAAAGAACAGATAACCTAGTGGTTGGGACAGATATGTCCACAGAACTCATTTTGCTGGAGCAGTACTGATAAAAAGTGGCAGTATTCATTTGCCAGTGTTGGCAAAAAGTGTTATTGTATAACAGTCCATTAAAGGTTCTGGTTATAGCAATACAACGTAGATTTTTTTCACAGATTTGAATTTCTTTACCTTCCATGTACAGCAAGTTACATTAAAGCCTACAGTCTGAGACTTGGTTTAGTTTCAAACTCCAGTAAAATCTAGAGAATGAACCAAGGGTGAAGAAAATCAGTTCAAAGACGAAAAAAAAAGAAAAAGGTTAAAATGGTGGCAGATCCAGCTAGAAATTTCCATTAGCATTGCATGTCTGTGAAAAATAGCCCAAAAAGCTCCATCAAATATTTGACCATAATTTTGCCTGGTTTTTACCATAACAATTATTCCAATTTCATAGAGAATACAGGACTGGAGACTTCCACCTCTATGACCTGTGGTTCATGCCTTACAAGAGCGTCTCTTCAGCAAGTCACTGAGTTTTTTATTTTCACATAGATTCTTTGTATATAAATATATATACACGTACCAGTGTAGTGCCAGAAACAGTGATGTCAGCATGGAAAGGAAAGCTACAAGTGGAACTCAGGGTTACATCAGTGAACTAACACTGCTGAATATATATTCATGCATGTGTCCACTACCTATGCAGGTAGAGAAAAAACAGAACTAAAAAGCAAAGTATCCCCAGAAAACTTCACATTACTAAATTCAAGCAGCCTCAAGACCTCCAGTCTCATTATGAGAATACTCTCATTGGAAAGGCAAGGAATCCAGCTCTGATCTAAAGCATCTATACAAAACTATACAAGCATCTATACAAAGCCACCTAGTTTTTTTCCAAGGAGGACTTCAAAACCAACATAATATTGCTGCATCACCAAAACCAGTAGTCCTTTCATTGAATATGTCAGCACACACTAATGTCAATGCATTGCAAGAGGGGAGAAAGTTGTGACCTTATTCCACAGGCATGCAATATAGTGTCCCTATCTGGGGGAATGACAATGTAAGCTACTGATGAGAGGGAGCATGAGAGGAAGTGAAATGGTGCTGTATCACTCCTGAGGAAAGGTAGGAAGGATGCAGTTACCTCCCACATCTCTTGCAGAGGCAAATGAAATGTCATCCTTATTGTTAGACCAGTGTTTGGGAGGGGGAGACACTGGGTTCCATACAAAAAAATGAGAGTTGCTCAGCAGTCTTTGAAATTTTGCTGTGTTAAATCTGACTGCTAATTGTTGTTGCTGTTACTTAGATGGGAAATGGAAATGTGAAAATGGCATAATTTCAAAATTCTGGCATGAGCCAGTCGTAACCGAAGCATGTTCTCAGGGACCAGTTGGAAGGCAGGTGGAAGGCACAGTGGATCTGACTCCTTGCCTCTGAATGATCTTTGATTCATTTTATACTGCACAAGGAACACACCCAAATCATTGTTGAGTTTTCTATTTGTGGAACTACGAAGAGAGGGAGAGCATTTTTATTTATATCACTAATGCCAGGAAGATTTCCATGAGAGACATCCTGGTCGGCAGCGTCTGCATGCAAGGTTGACAGAGGAACATGCCAAAATCAAAATCTATGCAGTTCTGGAAATACCTGCAAAGACATTTAGATACTGTGGGAAGTTTACAGAGGTGCCTGTTTTTCACACCTTCAGTGACAACAGGTGAATGGGGAGGGGATATTAAACTGGGAAATCTAAAGTCTGGACTTACAGTTAAGTTACATTTCGGAATTAAGCCTTTATCTCCTCTCAGTATCTCAGTTTGTGAAATGGGTACAAGAGTGTTCCATAAATACTTACAGAAGTCTGTGAAACACAGAAATTATGGTAACAGTTAATTATCCCCAAGAGAAACAAGGTTTCTTAGTAAAACTAAAAAATAAAAAAATATCCTTAGTATACAGCAATTCCCTCCACCTTGGCCCAAGATTTTTCCATATGTTCAAGATCAGATCAGACTCACCAGAACTTTTTTCCTTACCAGGATGTCAGTGTAAAGTAACAGAGTGCCTCTAACACCCCTTCCGTGCTACTGGGCAAGAACCTTGGTAATAAAAAATGCCTTCAGCATGGAGCTGCAGTCACATGGTTGCTCCCATAATGACTTACACACTGAGTCAGCATCTAAGAAAGTGATTTTTTTTTAATCCATTCAATGAAATTATATAATCACATAATTCTATAAAGTACTACAGCATATTATGATCTCCCACTATTAATACAAGTGTATCTCCTGATCTGGTTACAACAAATCCCAGTGAATCAGTACATATTTCTTCACTCTTCACTTACTCCACCCAGGGAGGAAAGAGGGGAAACAAACCACAGCTGTTTTCACAACACGGCTCTTTATCAGTGTCTTGTGTCTTCCCACCCACCATCCTGCCCAGCTGCATGTGCATGTGTATCTCTGCCTTTTAGGCAGCTCATCAGCCTGACTCATCAGGGAAGTCGCACTGACTCAGCGAGGACATTGTGCCAAGCCGCGTTTGCAGCACCTCCAGCAACATTCTCCAAGACGTGTAAGATAGAAGAGAGGCAGCGGAGACTGCATCACAGCAACAAACACATTTTCAGCAAAATCCATCTGTGAAGCCAACTGATAATAATCAGCTAGAGGCTAGAAGGCAGCACATCATTAGCCATTATAAAACAAACATGCGTGATACTGTTGAGCACAGGCATAAACTCTGTCAAATGCAGAACTGTTCTGTTAACTAGCAATATATCCCACCTATTCCTATGTTATATTCAGGGGGAGGGAGCAGAAAGAGAGAAGATCTCTTGAACGATGACAGGTTAACTTAGCTGCTTGTGAGATCTTTCTATTGTTAAGGGTTTTGTGGTTTTTGTTTGGTTGGGGTTTTTTAACTGAAATACCTACCATCAATTTTAGTGAAGTCATTTGTTGCTCTTCAGTGTGTAGCTGTAAAACAAACAATTTCAATATGATTGAGAGTATTTTTCTTTCTCACTTGTTTCTATTGTAACCAGCCCATCCCATACGACCAAGGAACAAACTCCAGCTCTGTATTTACAAAGATCTAATCCATAAAGGTTTTAACTTCTGGAAAGACATATAATTAAAAACAGTATTTCCATGATCACTGCCATGCATGGATCCCCAACCACCTCTTAGTCAGCTGTCGATGGAAAAATAAGGAAAACATTGGTGTGGCAAGTGTTTCTAATTATAAAAAGTACAAGTACTCACTGCACAGAAATTTTCATTTTAGTATTCAATCACACTTGCTTGCAAAATGCTAATAGACTCAGATGGCATATAGTACAACAGCAGTGCAGCTTTCAACAGAAATACTGAGCAACTGGTTATGTTGCCCCTTGACTATTTAAGATTTGTTTACTTAAAATTGCAACCATGAAACAAGATTATGTCATTTTGAGAGGAGATAGGCTTTTAAAGAGAGGTACCAAGGGCCTACTCATAAAAGATTATACAGTTACGCTTCTGAGCTCAGGAGAAAGAAAAATTGAAGTATTTTTTTAAATTAAAATTCATTAAGTCTTACTCACATTGCCTACAAATGTTTGTTTTTTAGTTACAGTACCCTAAAGGAGATTAATTTTTTGCTTGGATTATAAGGAGGTGAGCCAAGAGCTCGAGGCTCTGCCACCAACATCTTGAATGATCTTGGGAAAGTTATGTCATCTCCTTGAGTATTAGTTCTTTCACATAAGAAAGAGAGAGAGAAATAGCACTATCTTACACTCAGAAAGGTACTGATATGCTAATGGTTTAATTAATGTTTTTTTAATTGTATTGAGAACCACAAAATGAACATGCCATATGTCTCTACAGTTAAGTGATAGAATGAAGCTCCCTAAGAAAGAGGCTGCACAATGCATTGTCCAAATAACAAAAGTCCAACTTCACTTGTTATAGTAAATTGTTTAGAAATGTCATCAAAAGATCATGGTAGAGAAAAAATTTAGTGCAACTCAAAAAGTCCACTCAAATCATATGGAACTACCTTATGTTCATAACTGGTGACCATGAAAAGTATAGAAGTGGAAATGAATTAACTAAAATTTATCTGCTAGAGCTTAGCTCACACTGGTAAATAAATTGATGAAAAGAAGAGCTACTCTACTAATTTTAGACTTTGTTCTTCAGTCCTAAGTTTTGTGGTGGTGAGTAGACAAGACTGAAAAAAGGAACCCACATAGCATCACTGAGACTTCTGCCTCCTTTGGGTAAGTCCTATGAACCACCTAGAATGGAAGGCTTCACCACCCTTTCTTTCCTTTTCCTTGTTTTTCACTCCCTCTCTCGGCCCTTCCATCCTTCCATTTAGCCTACTAGAGCTGCTTTTCTTATTTATTTTTGTGATACTGCTGGGCACTCCTCTCATGTTAGAAAGCCAGCTAAAAGCACAGTGGCTGAGGACACCAGGTGCTGTGCCTGTCTGTAACTGTAAGATTTTCAGCATGAGCCAGAAACAGAAACTACATTTTCAGTCTTTGCTGTCTTTTTTTTTCTCTCTCCTTCTGTGTGTGCATTGCTTTGTCTTCAACAAAAGCAACCACAATAGCTCAAATCCCTAGTACCTGACTTCTTCAGTGTTCCTCCAATAGTTATCATCCTCGGTACACTCTAAAAGACTGTCAGACAAGATTTTCTAAAAGCAAAGCAAAAAGAAAAACAGCCTCTCTAGAAAAGCTGTAAGCTAACAGGAAAGGGAATAATATCAGCTGATAACGTGAAATTTTTACTTAATGCTTTACAAGTCTGAGTAAGCCCCCACCCCACAAATGTTTATAACTTTAAATAAAAACTTAACAACATTTAATCTTGTTTGCTATGAGCATAAGCAGGCTGAAGCCTGTATGCATGCAATACTGAACTCTGTTTCACATTTCAAAGTGTCAAGTGCAAATTAACCCCTTTAATTCATATTTTTCAAACTGGGTATTAGTAAGGCATTACAAATAGACTCCAGTAAACAGAGCAGGCAAATATTTTTGTGTAGGATGTTTATACATACATTTAGGTCTAGCACCCTCCTCTGTTGGAGGTAACAGCTAATCTTTATAGACATCAGTGTTGCAGAAGACAACTCTGTATGTCACCAGACCTGGCCCATACTAAAGTACTGTAAAGTACAGCTGCCATAGCCAAGTTTGCTTAGTCAGCATCACATTAAACTCCATCTGGAGGAGGTTTAGAGCTCTTCAAATAATTGGAGAATCTATAAGGACTAAGGCATCCTTCCCCAAACATCATGGTGACAGTGGAGAAAAACGAGAAACATTTTCTACCTTCCCCTTTCCCTGATGAGAGAGGATTTGTTCCACTCAATTTTATTTCTATCCTGCTTGACAGCTGAAACTGTCAGTGACAAATGCTATTTGGAGTGTATGGTCTCTAAAATATCTCACAGCTTATGATTATTAGATATAAAATGTCAAATCCACAGTTTAATATGCCTATGTAATACTACCTTCCTGCCATCTGCAAGGTCAGAAGACAACCAAACTTAAAACCACCAGGTTACGTTAGGCAATAATCTGAATGCACTGGCCGTTGAGATGTATTGCTCAAGATACCTGCAGTGTTTCCCCTGGGCATAGTACAGTCAGTCTTCATGCTGCCAGGGGAGCTTAAAATCACAGAGGGATTAGAGACAAAAAATGTAAAAATTAGGCTTTATGTAAAGCTTTTCCTACACAAACAAAGTACCCTGAATTTCAAATGGAAGGGCCTTTATGACCATAAAGCAGTCCTAGCAGGAACGGCTGAGCTAGAGTGCTCATCTTTCTTGGAAAGAGGTAAAGGTGAAATCACTTAAAATAAGAGCAATATTAAGACAGATGCATTTCCAGGGAAAATGGGCGGGGGAGGAGAGGGAAGCCCTTGGTGTATCATATACTTCTCTTCCGTTTCTACTGCCTTCAGAGTGAAAATTTTTGCAAACTTCAATGCAGTGTTTAAAACTGCCCTTATAAGATCAGCTTTGAAGTATAGAAACACAACCCAGTTTTGGTTCTGTTGTTAATTTTAGATCAGTTCATTACCCTTTCTACCAATGCAGCTGACATTAACTTTAGATTCTAGCACAAAGAGAATCATCATTCAAAAATTTTGCCACCTGTCCAAGGCTGTTTACACTAGGAAGAAAAATATTTACATTTTTCCTTCCACAAATATTAAGAAATTTAGAGCACTAAGACTGAATAATAGAAAAATAAACTTTCTTAACTTTCTTAAAATGCCTGAAGTTTGAATAAACAAAAGATGTATGAATCTTTCAAGAGATAATACTTTTCATACAAAGGAACCATGCACAACTTTCTGTGAACTTTCAATCTTTCAACAATGTTTACAATTTCATCATATATTATCTTTTTTTTAAAGGATGTGTTTGAATTGGATCACAGTGATTGTTCATCTTAATGACATTGTGAAATCTTCTAGCAAAATATATATTTACTTATTTCCATATTTATTTTGCCATGATAGTTTTTAGGGTTACATGTATAAGAAAAAAGTGTCATTATAACTTTACCATAATTTAATCTTCAGTGAAAATGCATTACATCATAAAGTTCAGCACATATTATATAAATAGGTTTTAATTTTAGAAATGTGTTATAAAGCATAGAACAGTATGAAGAAAGAAGTCTAAGTTACTGACATTATATCATCTTAAGAGCTTTATAAGTCTTAAAGAGCTTTAAAAATGTACCTTACCTAATGTACAAAATCTTTCTTCAACATACTTCTAATAAAATGGAGATAATTTTAGGATTCATGCAACTGAAGAATATGGAAATCATCATTGTGGCATATGGTTCAAGATTTTCATTCATTCAAACTTTAAAGAATGAAACATCTTCTCTAACTCTCAGCAAATGAGGAAAAAAGACAGTGAAGTTTTGCTACACAATTTTCAAGGAAAAATAATAACTAACCATAGGGTTCTCTGCTGTATTATGCAGCTTATGAAATGGGCAATTAGCTGGAAGTGTATATTTGTTCTCATTTTAAACCATTTGTTGATAGAGTAGTATCTCTACACTTAATACTATCATCTCCACTCATAAATAAAAACACATTTCCAAGCTTAAACCTCTTGACTATAGCAGACTTTTTACTTTTCAAGTGTTCTTAAAAACAAACATGATGACAACTGATCGTTTCATTTAAGCTGTTTGTATCAACTAAATTGTTACAATTTTTTTTTTTTTGTTGAGACATCCAGGGCCACAGAAAATAATTTGCCCTTTCTCCATTATGCCTTTAATTGTTTATGTGGTGTAAGAGGAAATAATACACTATTGGCAGTACATGAAACTTTTGCTGTACCAAAATGTTTCATTTCTTGGAAAACAGAACAGCATAATTTATTACCCCAATCAAGTGATCGATGTGAATGATTTCAGGTGATAGCTTAGCATGTTTGTATTACTTCTGTAGGATTAAACAATTGTGCCTTGTAATTTTCTGTATCTTCACTTCTCAGTGATGAAAAAGAGTTTCAAGGATTGTGCTCAAAATTATATGTTAGAATTATTTTTATAACCCTGTTCATTTGCATGCTTTGTTGCATCTGACAGACCACTCTGGGTATTTAAGAAATCTCTTCCACAAAAACTGCAGTAAGCTTTATGGCTATTATTGCCATGTTCACTGATCCAGGCAAAATCATTTGTCTACTCAGAATGCAAAGAACTATTTTTGGAGTGTGGTTATGACAGCCTTCTCAAAGACAAGAACAACCCTTTTAAGCATGCAGGAAGTCGTGCAGGCAGAAATTTGCCTTGGCTGAACAGGGAAATCCCAAAAATTCCAAGGCAAAACTACTGCAGAGGAGTGCTCCAGAGGTCCCTTCCAACCAAATTATTCTGTCATTCTATGATTTGTTGATGGAATGTTACCCTCAAAGTTATTGCACAGTCACAGTCCACGTGGCAGATAGTTAAATCAACCAGAAAGCATAAAGTATGCTAGGAATCAAAGACATTTTTTCTTTATGCCTTGGTGCTGTATACCACCATACAGCAAGTAATCATACAAAAAAATACTGTTCGATATGAAAGGATGAATACATGAGTTAGTCCTAGCTGTGCTTCTTCAAGGTAGTCTCTACTGACAAGGTAGATTTTCTAGACTATAATGTTTTAAAAACACTTTTCATTTTTGGAAAAGCTTCTCAAACAAGAACAAGTGGGGAAATGAAACAAGCTTCAGCAAAGATAGACTAACTCTCATCACAGATAAATACCTCTAAGGCAGCAAGTATTCACAGTACTTCTCTTAGCTTCCCCCAGTTCTTTAACTCTGGACAGTTTCCTCATCCTTCAAGCAGTTGTCTCACTGCAGTCAGAGGATTTTTCACCCTGTCCTTTCTCTAAGAGTACCTTCACTTCTGAGAATACTCCTCTGAAACATACAAAGATGTTCCATCTCAAAGACACATTCAAGAGAAGCTCAGAGACATATCCCCTTGTCCATCACCACCACTTGGCTCCAAAGCTCTCTCTTCTACAATCTTCTCAGCATAACAGAATACTGTAACCACTTATAATTTCTGCTGTGGTTGGCTGGTAATTTCCACACCACTCCAGGAAGTTCTACACTCATAAAGATTGAGGTATTCCAGAGGGCAGTGGCTAGCTAGTATGTATAGTATGACCTAAATCTTTCTAATAAAACATAATACTATGCACATGTGGGAAGCATAGCTTGTTTACATAGTTATTATTGTCCAGAAGACTTTTTCTTTGCATAGTATTTTCTTATTGGGCTACAAATGCAGGAACAGATGCTTAAAGAATATTCATTTTTAATAGCCAAAGTCTGAAACATGAAGTCACATCTCTGAATCACGCTTCAGACAGGGTCCTTATACTGTCTTCTTAAACCACAAAGGGATTTTTCTGTGTGATCAATTTTTCTTAAAACTCTGAGATTTAAAATGGTCGCTACACTGAAAACAGGATTGATCTACGCAGATAGAGTATTCTGTGGAGCTCTGATTAGCTGATTCAGCTTTATGCATGCTGGAAATGAATGAAATATAGGATAGTCCTTTAAAATTAGGAGCAGTTTTCACTCCAGGGTACCAAAAACACCCAATATTAGCAACAGTACCTTAAAATGACCAACAGCAGATACTCTTAATTGAGGGAAACTCCCCGCAAAATTTCTTGTCAAAGGAAGCTCAGCTACTAGTTAAGGAATCCAAGTGCAAATGCACTTTGACCTTGGATCACACCAGTAGTCTGGGACCGCCTCTCCCTTCCAGCTGAATGTTCAAGGCTGGTGGGTATTCTGAGGGGTCTTCTAGAATATTTAGAGAGTATTTTGAGGTGGCTCTGAACATCCTAAACTGTCCCCATCTACCCTACCCTGCAGGAGCCATTCTACTTTTTCTAAAAGACTTAAATAGTGCAAGAGAGCAAGAAAGCAACACTCTAACCTCATCGTTAGGGCACCTTCCTTGGAGCTAGATGTACCACAGCTCCCATCTTTGCTCCTGGGAATGCTCCTTCACAGAAAGAAGACAGAGTCCACAGCAAATTGTCAGAGCTTTCTTTACGCACCTGCTAGCCTGGCAGCTGGAAAATTAAGATCCACATTCCTGCTAGGCTGCAGAGAGAATGGGGTTTCTAGTCCCTTATCTACTGGACATATCAACATGACATTTTCTTTTCCACAGCTGATACTGCTGTTATATTAAACATAAATGATTGAAGAGCTTTAGGAGGACTAAAGATTTATTATTTAGTGAAAACTTTTGCCCAGCCCTAACTGCAAATCGTAATGTTATGCCTGTGACTATTTGTTTTGTATGCCTGTGACTACTTGTTTTCTATCTGCAGTGAGTGGGCAAGAAGTCTCAGGTGGCATGGTGGTGGTAAGTTGTCATTCTGCAATGCTAATGTCATGGTTCAGATTGCAGCTTTTGCTGGGGAGGCCGTCTGAAAAGGCTAACTTACGTTTCTTCTAAGTCACATTGATGTATTGCTGTCAAGAAGGAAGAGGGATAGAATTTTCAGCCTCATGAATCATCAGTAAAACTGCCCACTAGTTTCTCATTTCAAAGGCTACTGATGAGCACTACTGAAAATACATGCAGGGTTAGATATGATTTTCAAATACCCAGATGAAACAATCCAGGAATTTCAAATGGCACCATTACTATTTAGGCCAATGTGAAGAATTTAAGACTCCAAAGTCATTCTCAGCTGCAAGCAACCAGCTACTGCAATAACGAGGTTGATAGGAGAACAAAAACCCAGCAGCTATGTTATCTCTTATGGAAAAGTCCAGTAAAAGGAATGCAAAAATTGACCGTATCTATTTTTAGTTTGGTTCTGGAATGTGGTTTTCAATAGTTCACTGATTTCCCCTATTTGCAGACTGGTATCAGAGTATGAAAGCTGGAATTCTTTCAGGAGAAACAAAACTGGAATATGTGCTCTGTTGCTAACAGTTGTTCAGAGAACAGAATGGAGCTAGTCTGAGGTAAATTCAGAAGAAATAAGCACAGTTTGAACATCAGTTCCTCAGCCACAACTACTTCACTCCTCAAATCCTCTCCTAATATATTGCATTACTTGCTAATACATAGGCATTATTGTTTTACAAGTCTGTTGAGGCATTCTAAAGAAATCTATACTTGAAATTACCATTTTTTAAATTCAATTACATATATTTTGGGTTTATTTCTACATCAGATTTTTGAAAGCAAGTTTGGAAGGCAAATTTGCAACAAGGTAAAAACCTCATGGCACATTTGAACAGCATAATGTCGTATGATTCCAAACTACAGTGCTAGAAAAATACTGCCATGGTTTAAAGTGAGAATAATAATCATTACAGACTACACATTGCCATGTTGAATAGACAAGTAAGTCTATTCTTATTTCCTCTAAACTTGACTTGGAAACAATGGGCTCAATATTGGCTATTTACTTTATCTAGAATTTTGTCACTGACTTCATTGCAAGATCATTACTGGGACAATGACATGAACTTAGGCAATAACTTGCCAAATGAATGGCCAGGGTGGTACTTTCTTTGATCAGTTTGATAGCTTTATTCTTAGTATCTAATTAAAATGAGGTGTCTTTCTGTGAGACATGTCAGGGGTCTCGCTGAAGGAGCTACTCTCTGAAATGATGTAGCCTGCACAACACAAGAGTTAAGACTAAATGTCAGTAATGATTTCTTCTGGCCTTAAAAAAAAATCTACCAGTGTGCAGCAAGAACTGATTTGAAGAATACCATCTGAGGAGTAAATCTTATTCAAAGTGAATAATTACTGTTTTTTCCCCCTACAAGAAAGAAACTTCATCAAGGAGGAATGAAATACCAAGTTTTTCAATGAAATGTTTTTAACTGTGTTTTCACAGAAACAAGATTTGATGCATACATACATATGGATGGAAATCAGTGTTTAACAACCTGGAAAACGTGGTAAAGGAGATTGAGCAGCAGGAAGTAACATAATTGCCAATACCCTACATCATACTGGCATATTTCAGCAATAACCAACAATGCAGAAATGGTAGACTGAGGAAAATTAGGCCTTGAGCCAAACAGATTAAAAAACTAGAACAAAACCACGAAAGTACCTTCCATGAGGTAGCAGCTACTTGGATATTGGAGAAAAACTCTAAAAAATTACTGAGGAAGAAAAGTAACCCCTAGCAAAAGGTGAAAGAGCTATTGGAATCAGAAGTGAAAGCAGACTGCAGGTGAGCAACTGCTGCTGGATTGATGCAACATCTGCCCTTGAGCCTCAAATCAGCAGAGACTGAGCAGGTGTAGAGCAGCAATATTTCCATGTGTTTAACTTGTTACACCTTTCCCTGGTCATTCACCATTTGCAGATACTGAAGGAAGAATAGTGGTTAGACAGAGCTTTAGTCAGATCTACTCTCATTGCGTGTTCTCATTACTGCACATCTTTAACACCGGCTGCTTTTCCTGCAGGTTAATTGTAAAGGGAAAAAAAAGCGACTCAATATTACATTATCAGAACCTCCATCTTTTTTACACTAGTTTCAGTAGAAAAAGAAAGTGGTTTATCTCACTAGGGAAACAATATAGCTGGACTTTCCTGGCACAGCATTTCTTTCTGAAGCTGAAAGAGGAAGTGTTTCACCCTACTTTACATTCTCTCTCTTTCCTGGTTCTCACTTAAATTACAGAAACAAAGATGGCATATTAGTACGTCTAGCAGATCTTGACTGTCTTAAAGTTCACTGGTGCAGATATCTACTGCCATTCAACTAGTGACCAGCTGCATATGTTCCCATGGTTGCAGCACCTCTAAGAAATAATATCTGCTCCCCCAAACCAGTGTTTGATTTCTGCATCTAAATCTGCACTAACATGAACATCATGTTGACACTGGCCTGACATCAACTGAACACACCATTTCCTTTTTAGTCAAGCATGCAACTTACCAAGCAGGTTATAAGGCATAAAACTCCAGTAAAAAAGTTGAAGTAGAACTTGTTTCTCACTCTGTCACACACACGCTATATTTGCTCATCTGTTTTTCACAACTAAAGGAGTGGTAACGAATTGGCAGGAAAGTTGTGTCAATTTGCTCTAGTAAAACTGCAAATGGTAAAAATCTATTAACATTTATTGGAACTGGCCAACACCCCTCTCTTCTTGAGTGAATGTGGGCTTTGTTCCCCCCCAAAAAGTAGTAAAAAGGACTGTTTATAATGGTTGGCAGCAATACCATCCGTAACACAGACCTTTATATCCAGCTATTTGGATTCATGTCAGCCTCTAATATTTTGAGAAATTGATCCACAGAACAATCTCAGGGTTGTGATTCAAAATAAAATGCATTAGGTATGTCTACCCAAATGGCTGGGTACCAGCACACAGTTGTTTTTGAGACCAAGCTGATGGATCATGCAGCCAATGTGCTTCCGAATGCAGGCTCAGAGGCAGCTCAAGTGTCCTCTGGGGAACACATATCTGTTAGACTCTCAGACTCAGGCTCCCCACATACAGACTGCAGGCTGTCCATGGGTGATCATGCTGCTGAGAGGTGATATCACACAAAAAGCTGCTCTATAAACCATGTTTCCAGAACTAGATAAAAATACCATTGGTTTTGTCAGAGACCAAGTAACATGAATTAAAGGTGATTCAACAAATAGCAGTAAGAGGTAACAAAACTGATTGCAGCCTGCCTGCCTCACTGGAGGAACAGTCCCAGGCAACGTTAGACACTCATACCTAGGATACACACTTATCTTGACAGTGCAGATAGCAGAAGAGGTACAGTTGCTTTGGGTAACTTGTCTAAAATCTGAAAGAAAAAAATCTTCCCTCTGGGCATCACCTAACTAAAAGTTTTGGTCTCAATATCCTTTGAAAATAGAACTCTGGTAAAGGAAAAACATTAATGTATTTTACAGATAATGTCATACTACTCCTCACTCTTTGGCACTCCAAAGACCATGACACTGTTTTTACCACCTCATGGATTTTCCACAACACTAATATAAAACAATTTGACTTTAGGGTTTTGTGTTAGTTTTTGTTTGGTTTTAGATCGCCTATACATTTTTGTTTCACTGCAGTGGCTAAAGGCATAGCAGCGGGAGAAAGACAGTCAGGATTCTGTTTAAAAGAAAAGGGGATTTTCTGAAGATTAGACAGACCTGACTTGAATTTTTGGAAAGCCTGAATTTAAGACTAGCTCACAACAGTTTCGATTCTGTTTCAAGCAGATGGAGAAACCATAAACCCAAATTGCTTATTACATCTTTCAAACTACAAACCAGGGCTAACTATAAAGAGATTTGTGTAACACATAACAGCAATGGAAGGCAGAGCTGAGAAGAAATGGAATCTGTATTAGAAAATATCTGGACCATTGTTGCTCATGAATTGTTTCTCAGTTGTCCCGCCCATGGGGAACTCAGTAAGAAATAGCATGAATAAACTTACCATACTGTTAGTTACCTTAAATAGTTTGCTTCACTGTGTTCCCCTCACATAACACACATATTTTTTCTTCCATGAAATTGATTAATTAATTAAACACTGAGCAGACAGCAGAACAGATTAAAGAAAATCTTCTTAAAAATATTCAAAATAATTGACACTTGCTTCTGTATTTATCGTGGAAAAGTCTATTGTTCTGGCACTAATGCTGAAGTCAGGCATGAGTGAGGGATTGCAATGGAAAGGTTGTCCATTACTTCTAAACAAGAACCCTGCAGAAAGGCTGAACTGCTGGCAAGAATGAGCATATCTTCCAGTCTCTTCTAATGACTCATGCAATGGCTCAGAGTGTCAGGCTGAATTGCCCTGCCAAGTCGTTTGTTTTTGTTTCTCTGAGAAAAATGAAAACTAAAAAAAGGAGGAACCTTCAAGGAATATGGGGCAAATATTAAGGTTCAACATAAGCTCAGCGAAACAGCCAGTACTAACATCTGTCAAGCACTTCTACTGAAGTTCCCATTTAAAATTAATGCAAGTAAAAGTTACAGAAATTCCATTAGAAATGGTATTTTAAAGCTATTTACTGCAGGCTTGTGCACATGGGAAAACAGTACTAGCAAATGATTTGTAAGCAAACAAATACAAATAATTCACATTAGTACAGAGATTTAAAATTTCTTTCCCAGTGTTTCTTTTTTCAAAAAAGATCTCCTAACAAAGTGGAATTATTTTTTTTGTTTGTTTGCTATGGATTTTAGGATACTCCCACTAAATTTACACTTTTGTTACATGGTAGTTCTAAAATATGTTGATTGGAAGCAGGGGTTAATGTAAAACAACAGCTGTTACTTAGATATAATCGCATTTCCAGCACAAGCAGTGGCATGATTTAAATATTCTTTATAATGCTGTAGAAATCATAAGTAATGAAGTTGTTATTGCTTGTACTTCTTAAGCAATTCTGTATAAACTTTCATATACACTTAGATTTCAACTATCTTAAATGTCTGTATCAGTCCTTACAAAGGCTAAGTTCTCACCAATTTTAAAAGAATTTCATTTGACATCAGTATATGACATGTTATTCTTCCCTCAATGGTTACATCCTGCAGAGTGGAAGCAGTACAGCAGACAACAGAATTTCCAGCCTCGCTACCATTTGGGCTGCTAACTGATCTGAGGATCAACGGAAAAGTGAAAAGGGTGAAGTTGTTTGGGAGAGGAGGGGAAAGGAAAAAAAAAAAAAGATAGAAATACGAATGTTTATTTGCATGCAATTTTGCACAGTTTAGAGTGTTTCACATACGCAGAAAAATTTATATGCTTACCCAAGCCTAAAATTTAACCAGCACTTAGTCAAAGAAGCTGGTACCTAAAAGTGCTTAAGATGTCAGCTACTGGCTACTAAAACTACCCAGTACAAAAAAAAGCAATGGGTATTTTCCTTTCTCTGTTTCTTGCCTGCCTTAATTATCAGAAGTTGAAATGCAATTTAAGGATAGATTTTCAACTAATTTCCATGTTGGAACATGAACCTTATTTAATCCAAAAAGAGGTGATATTCAGCAACATATAAGTTATAATTTCTCATTATTAGCATTTTTTTCAACAGCTTGTGTCATCTTATCACTAATCTTTGGAACTAGTGAAAATGAGCTTATGAAATTCTTCTGTGCTACAAACTGTTTTCTCCAGTCAAGATAGCCAGCAGGAAATGTACATAAGGGAAGAATATTAAAGATTATTTTTGTCAGCTTTGAGTAACAAATTAATATTGTTGATGGTTCGCTCCCTGTCCTCTCCAGCACAGGTATGCACAACCCATTTGATTAATGCAGTCCCCAGGTATACTCTGCTTAAACTCTAATAACTGATATTTGGAATACTGATCAAACTATAATTCAGTGTGAATTTCCTTTAAATATAATCTTTCTGAAGCCAATCATAAGTAGAGTTGTATAAAAAAAAAAAAAGAGAAAAGACAAAAAGTATTACTTTAAGGCCAGGTTCTGCCACTCACAGTCATAGCAAGTGGTACTTTGTAATTAAAGTTCTGATAATGGTTATGAGAAAAGTAGAATTCAAGATGAAAGGGCGGGGGGAGCTAGGGAATCAGTCCTTATTGAACAGGAAAATAGACAGGCAATGCCTAAAAGAATCAGAGATGGTATTTGCACTGTTAATTCAACACCATAAGAATGAGACGTATTTTCACTAGTGTAAATAACCAAAGGTTAGGGAAAAGAAAATGGAGCCTCTAAGGGATGGCTACAATAATGAGGCCAGTACTAAAACCAGCCACATCCAGTATTAACCTTGGCATTTAGAAATAACAGGAAATTATTCTGGAATCTGCAGATGTTTCCCAGAGAAAACATATCAAACACTGTAGGGATACTGGGGCTGAGCCAGAACAGGAATGTTTGAAGTCTGACATGAAATGGTGGATGTGACAAGAGAGAAAATGAGTACAGAAAGATCAATTTAATACATCTTTGACAATTAAGAATATGCCAAGTGTCATTGTGAAAGGTAACAGAGAACACAACAAATGTTAAGGATTATGGAGAGCTGTGCACATCTGATCTAGAACGGCTACCTCATCTGTAATAACTGTACTTCAACAACTCGCTCCCCAGCCTCAGCTGCAGTGCAGCAGGGGATTTACAGGAGGAGAAAGAAAGGGAATACACAAAAGTAGGTGGACACCCATCCTCTCACTGGCATTGACCAGCACAGCAATTTCGCTGCTGCAGAGGCCACATCAACAAGGAGGCTACATTCAGTCCTGGTTTTATTATTTATGATTCATAAGCACCACACATTTTCAATTGTGGACTGAGCCGTGTCATAGATGAACAAAGGCTGAAATTACAGGCTTTTCCATAGAAAGAGATTATGGTTATGAGTATTTCTAAGGATGGATAAGTTGTGACCTTTACACATTGCCACCTGCCTAATATTACATGGACAGAGATTAATTTGTATCTCTATTGATACCCTGCACACATAGTGTACCAAAGCCACAGACACCTGCCTGTAACTCCCTGAGAAGGCATGCTGGCTGCTGTCTCTTGCAGAGGGTAACACCATCACACAGCAAGGGGCTGGCACTGTGGGTAGCGGTTTGTTCCTTTTGCTGCCTCCTGTGCTTTCTGAGATGCACCTGGGCTGTGGAAGAACATTTACTTTCAGAACAAGTGTTTATTTGTGTAGATTTTGATGATACTCATTGTTACTGGACCGTAAGGACTAACTGTGTCTCCCACCTGGCAAATAAGCAGTGACACTGGAAAATATGTGAATGAGTGGGAGCTGAAGATGTAACTCCAGAAGAATACAAATAGTGGGAGTGAGACGCAGGAACTTGTGAAGCAATGGGAAAACAACTGGCTCCTTAAATTGACTTAGGAACATTGACTCTTCCTCTGTAAAGAGTCAGAGAAGTTCTGCACACCTGGTGTGCAGCACAGATCGAGCTGTGGAAAAATACTACAAGGAAGTTCAGCCTTTGGGACCTAATAAGTGACAGAAGTCACTGTCTGAGTGACAATTCCAGCCCAATCCCAATAAATTTCTAGGGGCAATTTTCTATTTGCAGATGTCTCTCAAAGCCATCATCATTCAGAGAGCAACATCAGCACAAAGCCTCAGCAGTCCAAGCTGGCATGGAAACCAGCGCTATGTTGTGGAGCTGATATGGCCATGAGGTTTTCAGCCATGCTAGACCAAGCAGTGCTCCTGGCCTTGTGTCAGAGAGCAAGCATGGTGGGTATTGCTTGCATCTCTCTTGCAATGTTTATTTCAATTCTCTGCGAGTAAAATGGATTTTGCTGCATGAAAATGAATTCCACATACCAAATTTCTTTCAGTCCAGACTTTTAGGTCAAACCTATGTCTGCCACAAGTTCACATGTGCTTTCAAATACCTATTTATAAAAACAAGTATATATCACGCAGTCCAAGTCCTTTAGAAAGCAATCAGTGCTTGGCTACTTTTACTCAAGTACAGCCAGGACTTTTGATTATTATTACTTTTTCTAAATGCCATTCTGTCCACGATGGTACATCATTTTCTTTAACCTTTCACTTTATGACAAGCAATTGTGCACAACCCACATGAGGTAACTACACCTTCCCAGGTCAAGTAGACAACTCAGCATCAGCTTGGATCAAGCTGTGTTGACATTGATTGTCTTTTTTTTGCAATGCCTACACAGTATTTTCATACCACTTCCAAACAGCACTGGAATGATAAGGACAGTGCAGCAGGTGAGGCATTTACCTAATGAGAGCACCAGACACTGGAGAAATTTTAGCTGAATTATTTTCACTCCTACAGAGAATATTGCCTCTGTGCAGGTTGGAGGAAGGAATCTGTCATGAGAAGAAATGAAGAAAAGTACTGAGATCAGTCAGGAGAGCTGGTCCTTGCGCAGTAATTGCTACCTTACAAAGAAAGAAGCAGAAAATGCTCAATGGTGTAAGTGCTTTAAAGTAAAATTCATTGATCATCCAAAATCCAGCACTATAAGGAGTATTTTTCAGTTTGTAATCAGGCAGGCCTTTTCTTTCCTTGTGTGTTTTAGACAACACCACAGATTTAAGTCACTGGAAGGGATGTAAAGGGAAAATAGACAAGCAGCCTTTGATGCCATTTGGAATGAACATAAACTTGTCTTCTGGCATCAGTGCAGTGGAGAGTTTCATGTCCCCATATGGTTATTCTCCTGGCTGAAGCCTGTAGAGCAGATGCACAACACATGGAAAGGAAAGAAAATTATACTTAGATAATAAAATTAAAGCTGGAAAGTAAAGGAGAAAATTTCAGGAATCACTAAAGTGAGTACCTCCCAGAATACACTCTGGATTATTTCTGCTTCCAAAAACAGAAAGGAAAAAAAATAACCCCACCAACCCTTCTGTAGTTTATGAAAATGGTTTGCTTTATGAAGAGAGCTCTGCTGCCAAAGTCCTGCTGCTCTGCAGAAATGTATCCATGGAGAGAAGGCTGAGTGCTGCTTATGCTTTTGTTTTTCCCTGACTCAAAATGGATGGAACACAGATTCTGTCTTCCATTCAAAATACATTAAATCTTCATTTAGGGATACTATTGAACAGTCATAAGAAGGACAGCTTCTCAGGGAATATCACTTCTTCACTGCCCTCTGACAACAAGCCTGGATTTGACAAGTGCACTTGATAGCAAAAATAGTTGCCAGCTAATAATAAGCTCCAGTAAATACAGCAACTATGACCTTCCAAAGCTATGTCAGCTGCATATCTCTTCAGCTGTGCTCAGACCAGGCAATATTACAACTGTCTGTGCAGTGAACCATGCCTCTTTCAAAAGCATCTGTGGATTTTAACTGATCCCTAAGCATTTTAGAAATGCAAAGCTAATTAAAATTATGAAAGGATTTCTCTTCACCCTTAATGGTAGATGCTTTACTACTCTTGTTAGCTGCTGAGTTCCATCTCAGCCAGAGATATTAGTGGCAAGTCTGTGATGCTGTGCAAACTATCATCCAGTTTGGTTAATCGAATTAAGCTTTCTTGGTTATTCTGCTATAAGAACACCTGATGGGACACCTGGAGGGCAAACGCCTGATGGTAGTTTCAAGTACTAGAAGGTGCTAAATAATGGATAAACTACAGGCTGCTGCAGTCTGCATAAATATCCAAATTGCAATAGCCTGAATGAGAAAGCTTTCAGCACTACCAATTAATTTTCATTAGGCTTTGCTGTGATGCAAACGTAGTCCCAGCAAACTAAGAGCTGTTACTTCTCTCCAAAGTCTCTAACGACAAATAGAAACTTTAAGGGAGTGGTGGAGGGGGGGAAGAAGGGAGGGAAGAATGCCCAGTTTAAAGATAAATTATCAACGGTTTAGTAAAATATGGGTTAACACAATTTCCAGCTTCTCAATTCTAAAGATCTGAATTCAAAGTAGGTTGCAAATAAAGCAACTCTGGTAATTTCAGTCTGGTCCCTAATGGACATCTGTGTTTCATAAAAATATATCACTTAATTAGGCAGTGGTGAGGAGACATTCAGATCTGGAACAGAAAAGAGGAACTTCGAGGTCATGACAGAGGTACTCCTGCAGTAATATACATGCTGGGGATGACAACTGCACAAGTTGCATCAATTCTTTGTGAGACAGTATCCCCGCCTTCCCGTATGAATTGCCAAGAGGTAACCTAACAGGGTTATGATATGATACCATTTTGTAGAACTGGGCAAGTAATGCACAGTAAGTTATTTATTCACTGAATTTAGCTCCCCTTTTGCCCCCCTTCTGCTCTCTCCTCCTTGTTTGCTGTTGCAGAACACCTAGAAAACTGTTGTTTACAGTTCTAACCTTACCAATCTTCAACAATAATAGACAAAAAGTAGTGTAAAATGCTTTACTTTCTGGCTTGCTTATTAATATTCAAAATGCATATGACTGGTCAGATATGTTCTGACAAATCTGTTAGCCTCCTTTGGTAGAAAGGTGCAGAATTAATTCTGCTGTGAATTTGCAACCTTAAAATTTGGTTGGTAAATGCATACATATTTTGCTGGCATTCCTACAGTATCTAAAGTCCTCACTGACTCCCCAAAAAAAAAAATGTTGTGGGTTTTTTTTTGTTTCTTTGTTTGTTTACACAAAGGTGAAAAGGAAGGTCAAAGCCCTTGGACCATGTCAAACAAAAATGACTGAGGAAGGAATAAGGTTTAAATTCACATCTCCCATAGCCCAAGATTATACCTTAGTCATAAAATCATCTTCTGCAGACAATTGTGATGATTTGCTTTCCGAGAATCTTGTGCTAGTAAAATCTGCAGCTCAGAATTTTTATACACACAAATAATGTGAATACCAATAACAGGAAAATACAGCTGAGGAGAAAATATCAACACTTACATTTCAGTCTATTTGTTTTATGCATACAGGACAGCAATAAGGCAATATACTTGTTAAAATACCTGCATTAAATCCATTTATGAATAGCTCTTAAAGCCTTGCTGTTTTGAGCTCAGTTCAATTTACAGCTGAGGGATATTCTAGAGATAAGAAGGATCTCCAAAGAGAGGGTGAGAATCTTAAATCTGATTTAAACACAAGGCATGCCAAGTCAAGACATTGTTCAGATTCCATCTAATATTTTTCCTCTTCTAGGGATAATTCTGAAGTCCTGAGTAGACATGAAGCAGGACAGGCCTAAAGTTTAGGCAAAATCTCAATGACATATGTTTAGTGAAAGGTTTGGCTTACACCTTCCCTGCCTCAGAACTTGGGTCCAAATTCCTGAAAATGTCTTTTCTTGGATTATCTCATTTAGAAATTTAGTCTTATTTGGACATTACTATGATTAAAATCATAAATGTATATGAGATGGAATTACATTCTCTTCTGTTTTGCAGTTCAGTCTTTCTATAGGCAGACTCACCTCCTATAGCTTGTACTAAAATATGCAGTCTGTCTCATTCCTTACTACAGTCCAGTCTGGACTTTTACCTTCTGTTACATCCTTTCTGCTTTCTTCCTAAACCTCCATCTACAGACAAGGGTGCAAAAGAGATGAGAGGAGGGTATTGGCAAAATTCAGAAGATGATAATGGCACACTCAAAACTGCAGATTAGAACTTCCTTACCAAATTAAAATATTGCACACATCACTGGCTAGCTTCACTAGTAAAAAAGTAATTATCTCCCCTTCCTCTTCCATCTTGTTCTGTGTGCACGAATTGCATAGCAGTTTCCCTTAAAACTAACTCTGGAAGGACATAAGGCCATCTTCTAAGATTTCACAATTGAAAACATTTCCAGTAAAATGTCTGAATGGAGTTTTAAAGGTGTAAATAGTCAGACTTCTGGACTATATTTGAATGACAGTACTTGAAATGTTGTACAGTAAGCTTTCAAGGAACCATTTCCTATGCCACTTAAAAGACTACCTCTGTATTTGTGGTTTGCATAGGTCAGAAACAGCCTTTAAGGAGTTGTTCAAAGAAAAGTTCACTCCATTAACACTTATAATAAAATTCTTATTAATTACTGTTCTGCTCAGAAAGCATGAACCTATTATTCAGCAGCCAGGAAATACAGACTTCATGACAGCTCAAGCTCCAACCACCTTGGAAAATGTGGACTGTAACCTGGGATCTGGCTGAGGAGATCATACATACATACAAACAATAGTTTGGGTTGGAAGGGACCTTTAGAAGTCATCTAGTCCAACCCCCCTGCAGTGAGCAGGGACATCTTCAACTAGATCAGGTCACTCAGAGCCCCATCCAACCTGACCTTGAATGTTTCCAGCTACAACCTCTCTGGGCAAGCTGTAAAGACCCCTTTATGCAAGTCACAAGGGACTTAATATTTTTCCCTTGTGACAAGTAGCAATGGTTAATTCCCAAACAGCTTTCTCTAGAAAGGCACCACAAGTAGAGATCTTCTATCTTTTGATAAATCTTTAAGGAAATACCCTTGAACTTCTTTGAGGCTAACTGGTTCCCATTACAGAGAAATGTACAGACAGATGCAGGATTCTGTGACTATTTTGCACGTTCCTTTTGACAAAATTTAAGTTTTACTTAACTAGCAGAATCTCAACAACAACTTTCGCTTTAAGTCAAGCAAGGGAACAGTATGCATGCCTTCAGTATTCAGGGAAATGCATTGCCCATTTGCAACAGAATCAGCCATCTCACGTGACCTTGAAATGACTATAAAAGATGAGATTTCCAGTAGGCTACCTCCGGTATAGAAGCTTCCATTGTAGGAGGACAGATTTTCAAGAGATCTTAAAACATGATTAGATGCTGGCTTCAAACCTTTGGTTGCTGATCTGCATGCATAAAATTAAAATTTCATGTCCCTGCCAGGTCTGGTCTGTCATAATGCTTCATACTGTAAACTTCATAGGCTCTCATGATGCATTTGCAGCTTTGCATAGCACAATGGAACTAAGATTTGTTAGGGCCTCTAAGCCATAATACACAGAAAACTATGTAAGTCTAAATAAACTCCCTTTTCCCCCCTTCAAGTGGCTCTTTTACTTCGCTCACTGACAATACAACCCCAGGAGAGAGGTAACAGACAAAGGAGAACAAACACACAAAAATATTTGCCTTACTCTTTCAAAGCAGTAACCAACATCCCATTGTTTTCATCATCTTTGCTATGTCAAAGGCCACTTATGTGTAACTACAAAACAAAATGAGAAAAACAAAATAGATTTGTGAAGTACAAACAAAATGGAGTAAATGTGAAAAAGGAAAGGGCTAACATGACTCAAATGTAGAACTCCCAGATGGTCTAAAGAGATGTTTTTGGATATAAACGTATGAATGAAATCACATTAAGCAAATATTACCCATGACATTTTTCACTTATCAGTTTACACCTTTTCCTGGAATTCAGGAAGAAACATTGCACTGATGGCCACTAATGACCCCAAACAGACTGCTATATTAATCAAGGGTTGCCCCGTGTGGAGGCTGAAACCCAGAGTCCAGTTAAACCTATGGAGAGTTCTTTTACTGGTAGATAGTACAAGTTGGCTGCCTAAGAAAAATCTGTCCATCTGTACCTCTATCACATACTAGAAGACCTGTGATCATTCAAGGGGTTTCCTACAAGAATATGTGACTTTTTGGGGTTTGCAAGGAAATACAAAAGCAATGCTCCAGCAGCACCCTAAGAGGACAAAGATATGATAAGCAGCTGACAAGAGCTGCTATATCCTATTTATGCTCTTCCCTACTGTTTTTAGCTTACCTCTTGTGGTTTCAGGGAAACATCTTAGATAAATATGCAGGAGAGATTACCCATTAACCATCATGTTAGAACAGTATGTCATACCTTACAGAGAGAGGATTCTGGCTGCAATTTCTGATGATTACTCTTTTACATAATCTTGCATGAGAACTCTGGCCAGTATAGGTGAAACACAATAGCTGTACCCTGATGCTATGCTCTGCTACACTAATAGTTCCTCAGGGAGGAAATATTTCAGAGTAAACACTCAGGAGAAGTTACTCTGCTTTATTATGCCTCTTCACTTCCACAAAAAGGACTTTCTAAGTTTGAAACTCTCCTCCAGCCTGTGCCCACCGGAGCTCTATGGGATCATAGGTTTTCCATGCTCCGAGTCTTTGGGAAGGGGAGACACAGCAGTGACAAGTTATGTCTGCCATGTAAGAGAGTCAGAAAAATTGTTTGGTGGGAGAAGGGGGGTGGAAGAAATTATGTATTTTAATATAAGTTAAGTTTTTGATCTATTAAGTAAAACAATATATGTTTGTAAATAGCCCAGAACTTTATATTGGTGCATTCACATTTATTTAAATAAGGTAAGACTTTTCTACACATTTTTGCTTTTAAAACAGTTGCAAAAGAAGCTACATGAAGTCCTAACTCCTATAAACAGGGTTTCCTTTTGAATTTTAGAATGCTGTGGGACCTAGAGCAGAAATCCAAACTGACTTCTAGTCACAGAGCTGTAAGATCCCCAGAAGTATTTTGCATATAACTTTTGGTGAAAATGAGAAAGATAGGTAAATATTTGCATGCAATCACATGATTTATCAACAACTGTTTTTTCTGAAAGAAAGCTGGGCCAGCTGAGGAATAAATCTACCTTCATAAATGATCATCAAACTTAAGTACTGTAGCATGCATTTGCTAATATGTGCTTCCATTTTCACTGCTAAAATGATCAGATTGTGTGCCTCCTTGAATGGGAAGACTTTTGAAACAGAAGAATTCAGTTTCGTTCGTATTTTTCACAGAGTACTCCACTGCCACTGCATCAATGCTGCCTGGGAACCCTGGTGGATGAATCATTCCTAGCCCCAGGTAAATGAGGAATATTTTGTCCATTCAAAATCCTTGAAAACACCTGCAAAAACCACTAACAATCCTCCAAATTTGTTTGGGTTTTGGGTTTTTTGTTGTTGGGTTTTTTTTTTCTGGCAACTGTAATGGAGCTATTAAAAGCCATGAATAACAGAAGGATTGATCTTTTAAAGACTTGTTCCTCTTCACCTCCCTCAGAAACTTTCAGAGAATCTCCAAAGCCTAGTACAATTCTCTCCTTCCATCCCTTGCCTGGATATCCAGGGGAACAAAGAAAGTGATTTGTGGGTACGTTAAAATAAACAGCTGAACAAAGCTCAAACAGCCACTTAGCTTTTCTCCCCTCTTCACTTGTATTAATACCTCCTCCATAAAAGCCAGTAAAGCAAAGGAGCTGCTGAGTGAGAAAGCTGTAAGATCATGATTCTCCCTCAAACCCTGTTGTTGTCATGCAGGAACCCTTATTCATGTTCCTTAAATGATCCGAATTCAATTGCAAGCAATGCCAGAGACAGCATGATGGGACACGCTGACAAAGACTCCCCTTTATTTACCTTCTCAAGAGCTTTGACAGTGAGCTATTTTCTTCCTAGTGCTGAAATCACACCAGCTAGGTCAAAATGATTCCAGAAATGGGGATTCCTTCTCAAACAATACTTAAATACAAAAGAAAAATCTATTTCTAAATAGCTGAAATAAAACCTGGCAACAGCTGTAAAAGCAGTGATGAGCTTTACTTCTCAAGGAAAGGAAGTAAAAAGTTGACAACACTCATTTCTCACCTTTAAGTCCAGCGGATCCCGCAGAGGTCTGCTAACTACCTTCCTGTTAATATTACGTAATGGAGGAGATAGAAGCATCAGGGAGCAAAGGACAAATATTTGTGCAGAATCCTTGAAGTAAATACTTAAGAAATCATGGAATCATAGATCATGAAGTATTTTATCCATTACTTTTACAATACAATGTGTAGGACTATTACACCCCATCTATACAATGCAACCCTGGTGCAAGCAGAGATTTGACAAGCAGCAGCCTTGAAAGATAGGCCCTAAATAAAACAAAAATAGAAGCTATAACGAGAATAAAAATCTCTGACCCTCGGGGAATTCAGCTTCAACCAAAACTCAGTTGTGGAGTAGGAACAGCTTTAAATTTCTTTGCACTCATTTGCATCTCAGCACTAAGATTCTGTCCAAGAATAATCAGCATAAGATACTTCAGAAAATGTAAATGGTTTTTAATAGATGGATTGTCCTCCTCCTCCCCTCTCTGGATGATTAAAATTAATGTTCTACGCAGTCTCATTCTGTGATTTCAGGATTTAGCTCTTTTCATTCGTAAGGATTATGCTTTTAAACAAAAATGACTAAAATAAGTTTTCTTAATTCGTGTCTCTGGAGAGAATTTTTTGTCCCTTCTAAAAGAAGACTGTGCACAAAACTGTTAGTGAACATAATTGAGTATTGTTCTATCTAATTGTAGTTTATTTATATACTAAACTAAGAATGTGCCACAAAAGTTCTACAAAAAGTATGCAGAACAGAGTAATTCTTGCCTACTTCAAAGCCTGTGTATCCAGCATTTGCCATATCCACAAAGCAAAACTAAACAACAATCTTTACCCCATCCCATTTTTCCAATATATATGAATCACAAGAAAAACTTTAATTCTTAATCTCAACATCCTCCCATGGTATCTTTACCACTTTCAGCACTAGGAACAATGTGTTCTGACACAAGGGGAGAACAGAGATTTCACAGCAAGTGTAGGAGCCTGCATGTCCAGTGCAGAATTTGAAAGGCGCAAGGCAGATGAAGTAGCATGTTGTGGGAAGACAGCAAATGGCCTCACCGCTGAGAAAGCTCCAACACTGAATTCTGCTTTTGCCTCTGTTGCAACCATCCTAACTCATGTCATTCTTCCAAAAGATACGTTTCTTATCTTGCTCCAGGGTCTCATTTGAAGACACTCTGTGAATAAAGTCAACGGAGCTGCACATACAGAGGATATATGTGCAGATATATACGGAGAAGTCAGACCCTGTGAGTTTCCATCTTGGTTCCCACTGTTGGTCAACACTGATCTTATTCTCTCTGCCTTTCAGGCACACAGCTTCCAATGTGGGGTAATATTTCCTCATCCTCTGTTTATCAGAATACATCGAAACATCTGAACAAACTGAATGCAGAGAAAACTAAGCTTTGGACAACTGAATTCTGTTTGTCACTGAATTCACTTAAGTCATTGGGCAAGTTCTGTCAGTGCCGTTATGGATCCTTGGGAAATGAAAACACAAGGCCTGGTGATTGAAGACTTTATTTTAACACAAGCCCAACACAGGGATGAATGAAGATGGATGAGGTGATTTTAATTCCTAAATTTCCTAACTCTTAAATGGTTGCCTTACAACTTAAAAATTAGTATAACTTTGAACATTTTAACATGCTTTTTTGGGTGTATTACATATTTTATTCAGTGATATGGCAGCATGACTAATTGATTAACAACTTTTAATATCCTTGTAATTTTTTTTTAAACTGTGCTGAAAATACAATAAAACATTATGACTTAGATTACTCTCTTTTGTAAGTGATATAAACTAAAGCAGCAGAGGAAGAAAAGTTATTCAAACTTTATGGCAACTGAAGATGTATTTTGCAAAGAAATCCATTCAAATTTGACAACTGTTAGATATCTTACTGGATGGATGCCTAGTCTAAACCCAGATGTTGGTCCTGAAAGCCCTATTACTTGTGTCTAACTTAGCACAGACCAGGTGTGAAGTTTTTCCTCCACTTTGTACATTCAGACAAGACAGTTTATGCTATGCTCAGAACAGCTCTGAGACACAGACGTTACTGCCTCTAGCATACCCTTTGCTTGTCACAGCTTCATGGAGAGAAGTTGACCTTCAACTTGACTGTCTGATTGATCTCTAATCCATTTCTGCTAAATGATCCAGATTTACAATGAATAAGTAAAAAACACAGACTTGGTCGGAGGCAGAGGAGATGCAACTGTACAGCCTGGGGTTAAAACCATCTTGTCTGGATCCCTGCTAGACTGAAGTGAAACAAAAACCTCACACAACAAGCTGTCAGACTCAGTTGGAAGACAGCAGGTGACTGCGCTACCTCCAGTGAGGAGTTGCTAAAGTTTATTCTCACTGCTAATCTAACACACACACACACACACACACACAGAGCAACTGACAGATATGCAGCACCTAGATTTTCACACCGTGCAAGGCACTTCCAACACAAGGACCAGGATGGTTCTTGGTGAAGGTGTGAGCTTAGACTCAATTATTAGCCTCCCAAATCATATGCTTAATGTCAGAGAAATTCTAACCCTGTATCTGGACTGAACTTGCCTGAGAAGGAGGATGGGAAGAAAATGGCATTTGATGCACAACAGAAAGTGATACATAATGCAGAGACATTAGTAGAAGCTTAGCTAGAGTCAGGGAAGCATTTGCCAAGACTGCAGCATGACAACTGGACCTCCTCTACACTACTTCCATGCAAGAATGTCATGTTGCTGAAAGAACTCCCCAGTTGGCTGTTACAGTCAGCAAGAGTCAAATTGAATCCATACTATATTTTGGTATTCTTAAGGAAACAACCTTTCCTCTGGTATTTAAAAAATGGCCATGTCTGTGAAGTCCATTAGTGACTGAGGCTGAAGGATAACATGAGTCTCTCACTGCTTGGTATGTGTGATATGAGTTTCACTTTCTTGATCTTGGATGAAATCTCCATGAGGTCTGAAGACTGGTGGAAGAGAAATCATTTTCTTAAGCAGCAGCCATAGGAAAGATTGCTTACTTATCTTTCCCTCTTTGAGGTACAAATTGATTGTCAGATGTTATCTGAGTGTCTGGGTGGAATTTCCTCTGGTCTGAAGCATCCCTGTTTCATTAAGAATCTAATATCCATTATGTGCAGTGCTAGCAAAAATTACTTCAATTCAAGCCACTTTGAAAAGCTTAACTACTGTCTCAGTGACAACATGACATGCACTGATGAAAGTCTAATGCAGCTCAGGTAAGGAATAAAGACTAAGTTTGATATATCCAGTAAGGCTGCCTAATGCTTTAGCCTCAGAATGCAACCTTATCTCCTGGAAAGCAACATACTCCCACAAAGAAAAAAAAAAAAAAAGGGCTGAAAAAAAGCCAGAGCTGCCTGCTGAGGAAAAAAACCAAACCCACCAAAGCCAAAAACCCACAACAAAAAATTGTGTGCAGTGAAACCCACAAGAATACAAAATGGATTTCAAGCTGCATCTCAAAACACTAAGCTAAGACCAGATACAAATAATGTCCACATATTTGTGAAGCCTCTGCTCAATTTCAGGTGGATGTCAGAAAATTTCTGGTTTCACAGTGAAATCCTTTTACTACTCCACAATTTTAAAATTAAGTCAGAGGACTGGCTTGGCAGTCTGATACTACTGAAATTCAGGGTATTACCTTAACCATCTACTTCAAAATTGAGAAATTTCACTTTTAGCAGTCTTTATTTAAAGTCTGAGCTAATAAAAAGAAATTATAGATAAGATGGCATGCATATCACCCTGGTTTTAATGGGTCACAGCAGAATCAAAGCCTGTACAACCAAACAGAAAGTACGCATTTCTAAACTTAAACAGTACACACCCCGACTGAAGTCCTTGTCTTTTTCAGAGCATAGTCATGAATGCAGGCTAAAATCCTATGCTCCCATAGCAAACTCTGTGTAAAAACCAAAGAAAACAATATGATCAGGTCACGTTGTCTGTCTTCTAAGCAGACAGCCCCTATCTGTTTCCTGCCGGACAGGACCCCAGCCTCCAAGTAATACCAGAGCTTAGCTCCACTCAGTTGTGTCTGATTAACCTAATGCAGGAAGCCATTTCCAGATGGGACCCCAATTTCAATCCAAAAGCTATGCCACTGTTTGGCTCATCAGGGCTTCCACATCACATACAGCACACCCTAAGGGATGGCAGCTTCTGCCAGGCAATACTTTCTTAATACCTTACTGAGGTAGACTGTGCTGTTATTCAGACTTTACACAGCAGAACTGCAACATTGTACTAAAAAAAAAAAAGAGAGAGAGAGAGAGAGAGAGAGGAAAAAAAACCCAAAGAGACAAGCTCCTGAACTTTGTGTCCCACCTTTCTAAACCTGATGAAAAGTTCACACTGGAGAAGGTTCTCTTAAAAGGATTTTTTGTTCATTTTGCTTCCTCTATCTCTAGGGTGGTGGTGGAGCACTGGAACAGGCTCCCCAGGCAGGTAGTCATGGTGCCAAGCCTGACAATACTCAAGAAGCACTTGGACAACGCCCTCAGACACGTGGTGTGAATTTTGGGGTTGTCCGGTGCACGACAGGAGTTGGACTCGATGATCCTTGTGGGTCCCTTCTAACTCAGGGCATTCTATGATTCTATGGCTCTATGTATCAGAGAGATTTTAAACAGTTAACTGATCTCCAGAGCAGACCTATTTATTCTTTTTTAAAAAAACGCATCTGATGCACAAGAAACCCAGATTCCATGCAGTCCACATGTTAGAATGTTTGTTCCTAGTAATTTACAATTGTGAGTTTTAGATTATTTTTGCAATGAAGCTGTTCCCAGCTGGCTCACATGCAGACTTTCAGCCCACTGAGTGAACTGCAGCACTCTTTCATCATTCCTGAGCTCCTTCCCAAAAGCGACTACAGGAAAAATGGGAAGCCTTGTAACAGTTTATGCAACAGAGCAACTTTCCATTGGGCATTAGTAAAATTCTTTCAAAACTATATTAACATTTTTGTTCCTATGAAAGCACTGAAAATATTGAAATCAATAGGCATGAATGTTCATGAAGGAAAAAAAAAACAATAAAGGCAGTCCAGCTGCTGGAATTATCATTGGGGTGAGGGAATGGGAAAACAAGGTCTACATATTAAATTATGTTGCTCAGCATTTAGGACACAAGCAAACATTAGCTCACCAAACAATAGCCAGACTGTGGCCTATGTGTTCAAAAGAAGAGAGTGATGTATATTGTATTGGGTGATGGAAGAGCAACCATACATCCAAACAGCTTCCACCTTCCCGCAACCCCACCCACTCTCCTAACTGTCTGCAGTCCTCTATCACCCCCAAACTGTGATACTCAAGCTCACACCATGCCATAGAAAATGTAGGCTTCTCAGGTAAAAGGCAAATGGATCAGCTGAACTTGGTCTCCTCTAGGGAATTTTTAAGAAGAATTACCCATAGTTATTACTATAAATTCATAGTTCACAAAGCTACACTAAATTTAGCTGAGCCACCATTAGAGATATCAGGTGTTTAGTACAGAGCAATCCATGTTGATTATATTGAACCGAGGCATATTCAATAACGGAATACAAGGGAATACTGAAAATGGTGTTGGGAAACAGACAGTCTAGTGGCTAGTATCACTAACCATGGCCTCTCAGAAATATTAGAGGCATTATCCCTTCTCTACTATAGATAACTCCTTTAAGAGCATTGTCATATAGAACCAGTAATGGACTGTACAGAAAGTAAGAATTATTGGTTTATTAATCCTACTCCTTGAAGAAACTTATGTGATGAGAACACTAATGAACACTACAGTAAAAGCCTGTTTCCTAGATGACATTTTGACACAGAATAGGCAGGCTGTGTTACAAGAAATAATAGTGTTTTAAATCTTCACATGAGCACTTCAGAGCTGTACTCCTGCCATACAATTTTGAAAATGCATAGGCCCTCACTGGTAGGCTCCCAATTTTTTAAAATTTAAGATTATGTAGAGGATTCATAAGGCATATAAGCATGTAACTGGCATAAGTAGTATTATTACAACAGTTAAAGTCCATCTTTTAAATATGCAAACAAGCATACTTTTGCTTTCCCTTATGCTGTATGATACATTTGCCTTCTGAAAACATCTGAATGGTACCTAATTATAGTCCTTCAAAATCCTCCTTAAATTTTATTTTGTTACAACAGCTACTAACAAGTTGAAAAGTTTAGGCTTTCAATGTTCTGACCCAGAGATTCTTTTGTGTTAGCCAACTTCATCTTGTTTTCATGCGTCCTCCATCTGCATGTCTGTTTTATACTGGGACTGTAAGCAGATGCATCATGCCCCACAACTAGGAATGGATAGCTCTTACAATACAAGCAGAAATACCATTATTACTATTATTAATATAATAAAAACCATGCCATATTAGATTAGTTTCTCTACTGAGGCAACCTTAGAAAAAGAATTTGTCTCTGTACTTCAGAAACTATACAACCATTTCATGAGCATATCCTCACAAGAGAAATATGAATCATTCAGAGACACACATGGTGTATATGAATGCCACATTCTTGTATTTGGATTCCTGATTCATCTGACAGATGTGAGAAAATTCATGAACTTAGACAAGTCCCAAGTGATTGCACATGTGTGGATGCTGAAAAGCACAAGTTATTCCACCTACTTTGGCACCAAAAGTACTGGTTTTTTCCTTCTGGTCAACTGTACTTTGTGGTATAGCTACAGTTGTGCATTATTAGCAATTCCACCTGTCTTTTCACATCCATTAAGAAGACTTTACAGACCTTATAATAATCAAGAGTAGTGGCAGCTTACACTCTCATATTTAATCCAACTTCTCATGCTTTGAAACCCTTTAAAAACAAATTAAAACCTCCCAGCAGGTATCTGAGGTAATATGGATAACATAAGGACTTAGAGAACCTTTTTTAAAATAAAATACCATAACAGAAACACTGAAATGCGAGACAGATGCCAAAGTCATATATTAAATGCACACACATATATTTTGCCACCTTTGCATGGTACTCATTACAGCTGTGATATCAAACAACACATGGACTGATCCTCCTAACTTAAGTCTTTACTCCCATATGATCTACTGATATCAATGGACCAACTACTCCTGATGTTCCTCTGTGCCAGAACTTGACACAAACCTCAATGACCTCCCTGGAAGTCCTCTTGCTGAGCATCCTGAGCTTTAGGCAGGGTGCTTATGGACTCTACGATGAAAATTCAAGACAGTTGTGTGGGGCAGGCTAGACTGCACAGACATCATGTGTACCTCCTGATCCCCTGATCCCTCTTCAACTGCCTCAGAGTCATTCTCTATAAAGTTCACAAGCATTGCACTCACACTGTGCAAACAAACAATTTGTTTTCAGTTCATGATCCTCACCATCAAACACACAATAGAACTCAATTTCCTAGTTTATTTCTTTTTTCTTTTCCTCCCTCCCTTCTGCTGTTTATTACCAGCAAATGTGATCTCCATCATATAGACTGCAAGATCTGTGGCCCAGCTACAGTGTTGCACTTGTACAGATGCACTTGTACAGCACCCAGTGCAGTGTGCTTTTGATCCTAATTTGGGACTCTCAGACTGTGAATACTTTTTGTAGTATTGCTTTCTTTGGAATTCACAGGCATATAACTCATGGCTTAAAATTAAATAAATAAAATCTATGATTAAGCATCAGAATGAGTTATAAATATATACAGGCAATGCCTCTACCTCTCATCTACAGGTGGTTTCTTCCCCTACAGGCTCTCTGCATCCCCTTCTCACTCCATTTAGATTGTCACAAAATATATTTCAAGTAACTATTTTTAAAGAAGTAAATTTTGCATTTGTAAAGGTATATAGACTCAATAGCTACCATATGCTTTACTAAAAGTGCCCAGTACTAAGCTTCCAGAGGCATGTTAATTCCTTAACGTGAAGCAAACCATACAATGTTGACAAAAAGTTATGCAGTGTTTACCTGAGGTATTCCTTAAATTTGTCATTTCTAATTTCTTAGTACATGGCATGGGCTATCGCCCTTCATTCACAGAGTATGTATGCAGTCCTGTGAAATATTTTCCTCCTGACCTAGTCATTTGTTTCATGAGTAACCACAGAAAAGTTACAAATTTATCCAGGCATCCATTTACACCATCCGTAAATTTGGCTAACAGCAGTTTACAAAACCACATGATGCTATAATTCATTACTGAAGCTGTACGCTGCTTGGGGCAGGGAATGCCAATTCATTTTGCATTTATACCACAGCTAAGTAGGCAGATCTACCGAGGGGATGCCTAGGGAAGCTGTAAGCCGCCTCCTCCTCCCAGCCTATTAGCCAGCAGCACTCACCTCCCTGTCAAATCCCGTGGACCACTGAAAGCCTGTTGAGGCTGGGCACCTTGACACAGTATTGCTTAAGACCCACACAAATAGTACCACCAGCATTTCAGAAAAGTATGCTGTGATCCTCAAACAATGGACACCAATTACAAAATAGTTCTTTTCTATAAAAAATTGTAAAATTCAGTAATTTTTCATGCTGTGTGAGTCTAACAGATGGGTGATACAAAGCATGAGAGAGATATCAGTTCTATTTCAGCATCCACACCATTTAAAGCAGGAGCTTGCCACTTAGTAAAAGCAACTGCAAGGAAAATGTCTCTCACTGGAGGTCACTATGCTCTCTGAAAGGTATAGTGGTTAATTCACCACAATGTACATCCATCCAATACCCAGATAGCATGTCACATTGTTCTAAGGAATATGATCAGACTTTCTCAGCCAGTTGGATTTGCTGGTTCAGCAGTCTTACGACTAAAAACAGGGATGAAATACTTTTAGTGCCTGCTTTTAAATTATGAAGCTACAAGGAGGCTGAATCTTGATTAAGAGACAGGCAGGCAGTTGTACATTGATTGACTAGTCTGATGCGCAATTTCCTATCATCCTGCTCAGTGAACCAGTAAGGTGAATGTAATCAAAAAAGGTGTCTTGCATGGACAGTTTACAGCATGATAATTGTAGGAAATGAATACAAATTAAAGCTTTTAAAAGACAGATCCACTGCAGGTCATCGTAGCCAAGATGCTGCTAGAGATTTTCTACAAACAGGAATATCCACCACAAGATGAAAAAATGGGGTCTAAATCTTCCAGATTTAAAAAAAGGAAAACCAAAACCAAACAAACAAAAAACCCCACAACAAAGCAGAAACATACACACACATTGCAACAAAATCACCACAGAGGTTAAATGGATGGCTTTAGAGTTTGGCCCCAGTTCTGATCTCATGACACATTTTAACCCAGCATCACTGATTTCACTTTGCTTTTCCAAATTTACAGCAGTATTTTCAGGAGAAAGATATCATTTAAAAACTGGTGGCCCAGATACTCTGGGAACTTCTGGCATAGCTTGGCCAAAACAGAGGTAGTTCATCAGCAGGTAGTTTCAAAAACAGTTTACGTTTTATTTTTACCAAACTTATATGGTTTTGGATTCAAAGATATTTTAGCACAGCCACCCTTCATCCTACTATGGCAGCCTTCATTAATCACTATTATAGATCATAAAGATAAAATCATCATATTACTTACTGAGTGAAAACTTCAAAGGAAAAAAAAAAATTTTCTCTTTCCATCTGGCAACCTCTGAGGCAAATATTTATTTATACTTGTACAAAAAAATAAAAGAAAAAAAAAAAGATTGCTCTAGATCCAGAATAAAGCCAAATTACTTCCTGTATAGTATAAATATGCATTGTATAAAGCATAAATATGCATTGTATAAAGCTGAGCTTAGACTAAGAAATAAGATTTTCCAGGTTTCTATTTTAGATTTTTACACTACAAATTGTGCTGCATCTTTCCTGTGGCTCTATTTTAAGAGGCCCAGTAGAAATTAAGTCTCAGTAAAACAAAGTGTGCAATCAGGGAAGCAATAAATGAGCACTCTGGGAAGACATAAGCAGGTGAGAATCAGTTTGAGAGATTGTTATGGTGAAGAGATCAGGTAGATAGAATCCAAAACAGTTTGAACCAGGCAATTAACATGGGACTTGTGACAAGAAAAGCATGTGTAATAACACATTACTGCCCCCTCAATGAATTCGTTCAATTGTAAACTAGCTGAACAAATATGGATTTTAATCTCATTTGTTTATTTGTGGGGTTTTTTTGTTTTGTTTTATTTTGTTTTGTTTTTTTAAGTAGGAGTAGCTGAATAAGTAACACCACTGAATTACTCTCAAATCTCGTACAGGGTTTTCAGAACAAGCTTCCAGATTGCTAAGACTAAAGTCCATATGGACTGCAGCCCCACTGGGCAAGTTCTGCCCTTGCTGCTGAGCCACACCAACCCACCTCACCCCATGGATTCCGCAAGTGCTCTACAGCTCCTGTGGGACTACCTGAGCATCACCTGTTCAACAGGGTCTGTGTACCGCTGTCCCAGTATAACTCATAGAAAGCTGAAATACGGCATTCCTGAGATCAGATTATTATAAACTATAGGCTTTTTGCTCCTGAAATCAGACAAGTGCAGCAAAATTACTGAAGTGTTTCATTACCTTAATAGTTCATTTTGTTTTGATTTTTACTTGGTGACAGTGGGAGAAGGCCAGGAAAGTAGGATTAAATACATTACTTGCAGATATTAGATTGAAAGCATGAGTGTAACTAATACCATGGAATCTACATGAGCTTACACAAAGATGAACAAGGCATGTTATGAAAATGAAGTGGTAATTCTACAATTTACTTTTCTGAAGATAGCCTTCAGTTCTTGGGCTAAGGTCCCTCCTTTCTTCACCCCAGACACGGAGGTTTTTTTATTGCAAAATTTAACCTGATGCCCCTTTGTTTGGAGCCCAATTAAAACCAGCTCTGGATCTGGTACCTGACACATACCAGAGAATTACTGGCAAAGTCGTATAGGCTGCCTTTGATATTTCTGCAATCAGACCAAGCCCTACGGCTACACCACCTTTTTTCAAGAGAGGCAATTCCTCCACAGCTAGAGGACCTTCTCCTCTCTGCCTTCCCAAGATACAAACACCTCCTTCTCCAGAGGAATAGACCTCTCCATGCCACTGCTACCAGTGCTGGGTCGAGTCAGGTTTGTAGTGGAAGCAGGCTTCAACTTCTCAGAAGTTGGCCCTCAATAAAAGAGCTGTTGCTGCCTCTGAAGTCTGCTGAACAGGAAAACACCAAGCACGTTGGCAACTTATGGGAAACATTTTTTAGTGAAAGGTTGCCCATTTCTCAGCTACTCCCCCAGGAAAATACAATTAACTCATCTGCAATGAGAGCACTTAGATACACTTGATTTAGTTACAGCTTGTGTGCAAGGTCCTACCATCCCTGTCCCCCTGTCCCAGACTGTTGACTTCCATGGAACAAAAGACTGACCCTGGAAGACTTTTCCTAATTAGCATTCCATGACTAATGCAAAAATTAAGGAAGATAATTGTGCTAGCTATACTTCTGGGGGAAAGCTTTTATGAGCTAGGCCTGACAAAGTAAGTGAAAATCCCAAATGTCCAAGTGCTCTAAGAACTTAAGAAAAAGGGGAGAGAAGAAAGAAGGCAGGGGGAGGGGGGAGGAAAAAGATAAGATGCTGGGAAAGTGTTGCAATTCTGGTTTCAGAGAAGAGAGGGTGGGAAGACCTTTTGTCCTCACCTCTGGGCCTCACCCTTCTCTGCTTCGCACCACTCAATCTTTTTGCTGTAAAAGGGGAAGAGCAGAGTTGCTCTGCGTTAATATGGCCTGGAAAGTTCACCCCACCTCACACTGCGTGTTCATCTACAATAATGAGAAAATCCCTTCCTCTTCCTCCCAACAACCAGCATTTCTGTACTAAAAAAATGGAGCATGCTGCATATTTGTTGAATCAAGTTCTTTTAGCTTAAATCACTTTCCATCAATTGAACCATGATAACTACCTGTTGGTAGCTTCGGCCCCCAGCTCGTGTAAGGTAACGTAGTTTGGCTTAACCAAGCCAAAATTATTTTGGACATGTCACGTACTAAGATACAAGCACAGCTAGGATGTGACCCAGAAGTAACGTGCAGATCCTCAATTCCTCATAATTTGATTATACTACTTCACCAAGGGTACCTGCTCTTCCCACTGTAAGTCACTATCAGCTCCCCTAAAACCAGAGGAGCTACTCACATCCTAAAGACATGAAATGGGTTATATGAACACAGAGAAGCTCAAGAATAACAACTTCAAAGAACTTTTCAACCCACAAATCTCAGCAAACTTGAGGATTTGGGGAGAAAGGTTTATTTCTCAAATCAGTGGCAATTAAAAATGCTATTAGCCGATAATTTAAACTTGACAGATCATCTTAAAGAGCTAAAAATTATTTTCCAATTATAAAGTTCTTGTTTTCTCAAGTAGCCAAGAAGAACAGATGAGGCAGAATGAGAAGAAAGGATTCATGATGTAATCTACATTGGACTACAGTCAGCAAGATGACCAGTCAGATTGATTCAGAGTGACTTCAGTAGAAAAACTTTTCCCTTGGTAGAAACAAAAAAGGCTAGGAATTATTGTGGGTCTGTGATAAGGCAAGACTGCTGTTTCTTTGTTTGCTTTAAGATAAATCAGTATTTAATGAATTCTATACAACTTTTGTTCGTTTTTTTTTTGTTTGTTTGTTTGTTGGTTTTGGTTTTTTGTTTGGTTGGTTGGTTTTGGTTGAGTTTTTGTTCTGGGGGGTTTTTTGGTTTTGTTGCTTTTTGTTTTTTTGTTTTTGTTTGGGGGGTGTTGTTTTTTGTTTTGTTTGGGGGTTTGTTTGTTTCTTTGTTTGTTTTAAGTGACCCAAGTGGTGAAGAATGGAGTTTCTTTTGGTGTTCTATCAACTACATTGATGGCAGGTCCCATTATGATTTCTTCTCACAGCTTTACTCAGGAAAGGAGCTCTTGCTATTCCTGTCCCCACACATTTATTTCTCCTTACTGGTACCAAATATTTTTGAGTCTTTTAGGGACCAGCAGAAGTAGAATATTTATGTTAGGATGCTACTTGAGATTGAAAATCACAAAGAGGCTTGCAGCTGCTCACTTTACAAAAGACAAAGCAGCTTACCCTCATCTGCAGTTCTACTGTAAAACCGCTTGTAAAGTCA
This sequence comes from Morus bassanus, assembly GCA_031468815.1. Classification (NCBI taxonomy): domain Eukaryota; kingdom Metazoa; phylum Chordata; class Aves; order Suliformes; family Sulidae; genus Morus; species Morus bassanus. The sequence goes on along the minus strand of CM062567.1, from coordinate 41,435,485 downwards.
CCTTGGTTTAGATTAAAAGAGATGGAAAAGATGCATTTTTGTGAAAAGACTGGTTAGCAATCATAGGTAGGACCTGCAACATATAGTTAATTCAAAAGAGTTCAAGGAACATCTCATCCACTCTCCAATACTTTATGAACAGCAAAAAATAGCTGTATCAGACAAATTCAGCACTTGTACACAGCAGAAATAGATAGTTGAATCACTAGCACAGATCTTCTCTCTAGAAAAGATCAATAATTTAATGAAGAGAGAAAAAAAAGAAAAAAAGACAAAACCTGTGTAAGAAAACTAGGTGAGGTGGTAGGTATCAGTACTAGGACTTCATTCCCAGCTGTCAGATTTAAAAACAGCAACTAGTCCAGAAAGAAGAGAAAAGGTTATATTTGCAACCTCCCTACCTGAGAGGCAGTAGAAACAAATATAAATATGTTCCCCAGAAGTGTGAGAAACCACCACTGCCTACTGTAAATCAAGGCAGAGCTACTGCTTCACTTCCTTCCCCTTAAAGGATGCGGGGAAGTCAAGTTCTTCCCCAGGACTAAAAATTAGTACTGATGAAGAAACTTTACAGCACAGTGGTTGTGGCTCTTGCTGTCCCAGCTGGCAAGAGGCATGATCAACCTTTGCTCTTTGCAACGGACTTTACAATGCTACAAAATGGGGTGGATTTCTTCTCCATCTCAGTTCCAGGCCTATTTCTGCAATAACATGTGCTGATTTGCAGGTTATGACTTTTTTCATGGCTAGTGAATTTGCAGAGGCTATTTACGTTGTTTTGCCTCAACAACGTCAAACCTGATTTTGAATGTAATCATTGAATTGGCCTCTGCAGTATCAGTTCAAGAAAGTATTTAATGATGTTCTGTCATAGTTTTAGCTGGGATAGTTAATTTTCTTCACTGTAGCTGGTATAGTGCTGCATTTTGGACTTAGTATGAAAATAATGTTGATAACACACTACTGTTTTGTTCGTTGCTAGGTAGTGCTTACACTAGTCAAGGACTTTTCCAGCTTCCCATGCTCTGCAAGGTGCACAAGAAGCCGGGAGGGGAGGGGGCACAGCCAAGAGAGATGATCCAAATTGGCCAAAGGGATATTCCATATCATGTGACGTCATGCCCAGTATATTAACTGGGGGGAGTTGGCTGGGGGAAGCAGCGATCGTGGCTCGGGGACCAGCAGTGTTGGTCAGTGGGTGGTGAGCAGTTGCAGCACTTGTTGTTTGGTTTTTTGTTTGTTTGGGTTTTTTTTTTCCTTTCTCCCAAGGTTTCACCTCTCTCTCTCTCGTTATTTTCATTTTCATTATATTCTCATTATTATTGTTATTATTATTACTATTTTATTTTAATTATTAAACTGTTCTTATCTCAACCCATGAGTTTTCTTACTTTGGCCCTTCTGATTCTCTCCTCCATCTCACAGGGGTGGGGAGTGAGCGAGTGGCTGTGTGGTGCTTAGTTGCTGACTGGGGCTAAACCACAACATGTTCTTAAGCCCATCCTTTAAAACAACACTGAATCAGGTGCTTAGCCTTAGCTGTGAAAGATATTTTCTAAAAAGCACAGATTTATTAGTAGAAAAATTCACTGTTTGTTCTCTGTCTCTTGCTCTGGAAGGAACAGGTGTATTTCCACAAATGCTATGTGCTTATGCAGTGATGCCAAGGCATGAATGAGAGACACAGTAGGAGTAGAATTGTCCACAAAGCATCAAGCTGGTAGTAAGTAAGCTGCTACAGATCTAGAAACAGTACTATGCTGTGATGTCTGTACTGTTAGTTATTGGCATCTCATTTTCTCTAGAGAGGAAAGAGACTCTAGGCATGGAAAAGGAAAAAACTATATATATTAGCTACCCTGCACTCAATTAACAGGTTTTTTTTGTCTGTATTGCTTTTTTTTCCCCCTCTTCTCTTTTTCAAACTTAAAAGCTGCAAGCTATACATGTGAAAACATGGCATATGTTTCACCACATCAGCAAAACACTGTCTCTCAGACTGACAAGCATCATTAACAGACAGGGCTCATTAGCCTTGGAAGGTCAAGTGTATTTTGTTACACTCCCTCTGAGGGCTGTCACACTGCTCTGAGCCAAGATACAAGTCTGGTTACTCCTAGCAGGACACTACACTGTGTGGGCACGTACCAAAACACCTGAATGCAGAGCATGCAATTACTGCTTTTGCAGGAAACTTATGACAAGTCCCTTTCTTGATGGTAAGTCTAGGATCATTTCCACAACATATCATTAGTGACATAAGTAGAAGAGATCACCAATTTCCCCGTCTGCCAATAAATAACATTCAGAAAAGCAAGTGGATTTTGAAGAGTCATGCCATCTAAATTGCACATGTATATGCATATGTATGTTTTCTGTTCTTAGAGGTAGCAAAAATAAAGTTTTACATTTAGAAAAGAAACAGACCTCGGCACAACCAACCCCAAAGCCAGATCTTCAAAACCTCTCAAATCTTTCCTGAAATTCTTCATCTGCATTTAAGAAAAAAAAAAAAAAATTGTGCACATGACAAACCAAATATTTTTATGTAGACATCAGGAATACCTCAAAGCACAGGATTTCCCAAAGCACTTGTACCAGATCTGCATGTAAATTCCTAGCTGTTAGGTAAGTATTACCCTGGCTGAATTTTTGCACTGAAAATCCATTTGGAACCACCCCCTATTTCTCTCTTAAAGAAGAAAGAGGACAGATCAACATAATGTAGTCCTGTTGTTATCTGATTGGTTTTTCTGAGATTCAAAGGGATGGGACCACATTTAAAAACAGGTATGCAAACTCCCACTGAAAACATTACTGATTTTTCTGGCCAAGCAGTTGAGGACAGAGTATTACAAGTCTCAGAGCTTCCCAAAAGAAATCAGAGCTTCTTTGGATACAGGATTAACATGCAGTCCCTTATCCACTTTGGCTGTATACACAGCAACCATCAGCTTAAACAGAAAGCAGTTATGAGAACATTTGTAGCCACAAAACCAAGTGTCTGCATCAAAGTATAAAGTAATAAAGCCTTTTGAAACTGCTGGAGTCCCAGCACCTGGAGTTTTGTACATAAACACCTGCCAAGTACTGCAGAAGCGTGCCTCCCCTCTGCTTCCTGCTCTTTACACCAAAAAGCTCTCTACTCACTCCACACTCACACTTCATAGTCAATATATTTTTTTTTAAATTAGGTAAGGCTAATAATCAGGAAGGGCAAATCTCCTGTTTGTGAGGGGTCTTTTGTGCTTTACCAGTGCCTTCCAATGTCCAGGACCACTGTGGGCTCTGCAGTAGCAGCAGATACTGCCCTGCAGGCAGGGCTAGAAGATACAGCAATGGAAACTCCCTGAATCCCCCCTCATATGCTTACGAGTAATAAATAGATGACCAAGCTACAGGAATCCCACTTTTTTTTTTTTTTTTGCCAGGAAAACAAACTTTTTGATTTATGTTGTTTCACTAGATTGTAAAAAGAAGCCTTTTCACACACTTTTACCTGTCACCTGGGCTTTAATAAAACCTGAAAATGTTTCTCAAGCCAAGGTCTCCTAGTCAGAGTGCAACAGCCTGGCTTTAGATCTTGGGAACTGGACCTCCAGTCCAACATGCTGGGCCCCATAACACCTCATAGTGCAACTGGTCACAGTTCCCAAAGGCTGTGAACACACAAGTCAGCTCAAACACATGAGCCTACTATCCCTAGCTACTGTACCTTCAGACAAATCAAAGGTAATTCCTGTTCAATTTTAGATAGCAATTATGCACAACTTAATCACATTCCAGTTCCTATATGTTAATTTTTTTCCGCTCTCAGGAAGCTCTGAAGTTTCCCATGGTTTACCTTGTTCATAAATTGGAGAGACATGGATTTGATGGACAGACCACTCAGTGGATAAGGGATTGGCTGGGTGGTCGCTCTTGAAGAGTTGTGGTCATCAGCTCGATGTCCAAGTGGAGGCCAGTGACAAGTGGCATTCCTTAGGCGTTGGTACTGGGACCGGTGCTCTTTAACATCTTTGTCAGCAACATGGACAGTAGGATTGAGTGCACCCTCAGCAAGTTTGCCGACAATACCAAGCTGTGTGGTGCAGTTGACATGCTAGAGGGAAGGGATGCCATCCACAGGGACCTCGACAGGCTTGAGAGGTGGGCCAGTGTGAACCTCATGAAGTTCAACAAGGCCAACTGCAAGGTCCTGCACATGGGTCAGGGCAATCCCAAGCACAGATACAGGCTGGGCAGAGAATGGATTGAGAGCAGCCCTGAGGAGAAGGACTTGGGCATGTTGGTTGACGAGAAGCTCAACATGACCCAGCAATGTGCACTTGCAGCCCAGAAAGCCAATCATATCCTGGGCTGCATCAAAAGAAGCGTGACCAGCAGGTCATGGGAGCTGATTCCGCCCCTCTACTCTGCTCTTGTGAGATACCACCTGGAGTACCCCAACACAAGAAGGACATGGACCTGTTGGAGCAAGTCCAGAGGAGGGCCACAAAGATGATCAGAGGGCTGGAGCACCTCTCCTATGAAGACAGGCTGAGAGAGTTGGGGTTGTTCAGCCTGGAAAAGAGAAGGCTCCAGGGAAACCTTCCAGTACCTGAAGGGGGGCCTACAAGAAAGCTGGAGAGGGATTCTTTCCAAGGGCATGTAGTGATAAGACAGGGGGTAATGGCTTTAAACGAAAAGAGGGTAGATTTAGAGTAGATATAAGGAAGAAATTCTTCACTATGAGGGTGGTGAGGCACTGGAACAGGTTCTCTGGAGAAGTTGTGGATGCCCCATCCCTGGAAGCGTTCAAGGCCAGGTTGGATGGGGCTTTGAGCAACCTTATCTAGTGGGAAGTGTCCCTGCCCGTGGCAGGGGGGTTGGAACTAGATGATCTTTAAGGTCCCTTCCGTCCCAAACCATTCTATAATTCTATGATAAGACTCATAGCTGATCCACTTACACAGAGCTGTAAAGCCTGGACTTTTACCTAGCCTAATACAAAAGTCAGGTATTAAAGCACCCAATACCGTTCTTTCTCTAGTATGAAAGAAGAAAATAACAGAATTCTAATTTAAAAGTTGTTAGGTACTTCTTCCTATCTCCCTCTAGTTAGCTTACTCCTTTTAAGACTATATACTATACATTTACATGAGTCTTGCACAAAGAACTAAAACTAGCATTACAGTGCTTGTAATCAGATCAGCTTGTAATCACAGATCAGCATTACAGTGAACTTGAATCAACAAAGCTCTCTCATTTTCAACAGATCTACCCTAATTTACACCAGTCAGGGATCCAGCACTTTGAAACCATGACTCCACACCACAGAAAAAGAGACCAGTAAGGATGTCCCTCTGGATGATTTTGGCTACTACCTTACTACCTTATAGGTAGAAATCCTACCACTCCTGTTCCCCCAGGATCAAGCCATTTCACAATGCTCCTGCACTCTGCTCTGCACTATGAAAGACTCTGTTTCTCTAGCAGAGCCAGCTCCCTCATCTACAACTGTAGAGTCACAGCCATACAGTAGTCTTAAAGAAGTCATCATTAAAACAGGAACTACAAATCTATATTGTTCTACCTCAGTATGTGGATTTGTTCACCTGTTTAAAAAAAATAAAAAGTGTTTAGGAAGGGTAATGAGAAACATCTTTGTCATCATAATCTAATTCTTGCCCCTCAGCTGCCACAAATCAGCATTGCTCCACTAATTGCATTGGACCTGCTTTGATATATACCACCTGTTGATCTTACTCTTGATGCTGGATGTAAAGTAAACTCATGTCTAAGAGGCCAAATGCTCAGCTGGATTATATCAGCATAGTCCTTTCTTTGAGGTGCATGAAGCACATGAATTTACAGCTGCTGTAGGTCTAGTCTTGAATTGTTTGTTTGAATTTTTAATTTTCAATAACCTACCAGGTATAAAGAGTAGCAAAATTGGCACAGATATAGTTTATAAAGCTACATATTTGACTGCATGTTAGTACCTGATAATTATGCTCTGAGGTACACATACATAAATATGATAGGAACCAATTTCCATTGATAGTTTGTCAAAACCTTTTTCTGTGTAATGGCCAATATGGTGAAAGAAATCATACAAAAGCCACTGTTTGTTTGTGCCTAGAGTTTAGTTTCAGAATTCACTCTCCTGTTTCTGCTGGGATTTTTTTCAAGGCACTTATCATTTGTGGAATAGACCCTAAAGATGCACATTTTGTTGCTGTAACCCAGTCAGTGTTTGTCTAGCTAGAGCCAAGTTTACTGACACACTTTCAGCTTAGAAGGTCTGTTTTATTTATTAGAGCCAAAATTGTTAAGCTTCGCAGCCTAAAGTCAAGCACCAAAATCTATATTTAGGCATTTATATAAGTGGCCTACTTTTCACGGGCAGTAAAGACCTGTAAACTTCAAAAGAAGTCAGCACCCACCACCTCTGAAAATCAGGTCACTTACTTAGCTGCACAGATACGCAATTACCCACGTTTGGAGGAAACATGCCTTCATTTGTATGGCTTAGGTATATAGAGCGGCACAGTGTGCCCTATGAAAAACACTTTGAACACACCTTTTGAGAATTGTAATTCCTTCTGCAAGTCCTCTCACAAAAGCAATAACCTTCTAATTAATTGTATCATTGATTCCCTTCATCTAGATTGAATATGATCTGACTAGTGAATTGACTAATAATGTGTTGAAAAGACCCCAGTGTTTTGACTCACTTTCTTCTCATTTAAACATTGTATAAATCTCAGGCATTGTCTCTGTGGTGGTGGTCCAGAGCTGGTTGCATGGCTGAACAGACCACCTTCAATTGATTTGTACAATAACACGTCCGTTGCAGTGCTGAGATCTGTTTAAGGTATATTGATTACCAAATAACCTTCTATAGTTCCTATTTCCCATGCTACCAAAACATCTAGTCAAAATCTTTAAAGGTGAAAAGAAATGTCTGTTAGAAAAGCTTTCATTTATTATCAGTCTAGGACTGAAATAAAGGGTGCTATTGCTAGGATTGGAGCTGCAATATACTTGCTGCTGCTCCACTCATCATTAAGCCCCCGATCGTGAGAGACAAGCCCCTCCTCTCACTGGTCGTAACACATCCCTAATGAATTTCGTTGCAACACAGCTGTTTGCAAAAAACAGAAGTGGCTCAGCGGGAATTGCACTGATGGTATTCCAAAGATGCTTTACAACTGCAGCAAGGATTTCATAAGTGCATTGTGGGGGCTGAACACTTGGGCTGCTGAAGTGAGCTAAGCAGGCAATAGCAAGGACTCCATCTAGAATAACACGAACTTTCCTTTGCACTTTGGACAGATAGCAGTTTTCAGAGCATAAGCAATATTATCTTGGCTTTGCAATTCTGCAACTAAAGTTGTGATGCCTAAAAAGTGACCTAATTAAGGTTTTTTTTCTCTTTTTCCAATACTGTAAGCTAATATGCTAGCATGTAGCATCCACTCTAATGTACGAAGTGTGAGGGACTACACAAAAGAAGGTATCTACAATCTTCTTGGGAGAAGTCTACAGGAAGAATAATTCTGAAGGTATTTTCTATATTCTAGAGTACATCTACTGGCTCCTTGGCAACGAACCTGTGAGATATGTACATGTATATACATGATCCTGTGTTATTCTGTTCCCTGAGAATTCTCATCAGGATGCAGATTACATGCTTTATTATACTATTTTATTATACTATACTGATTATACTACATGCCTGATAAAGGCCAAACAACAAGGCTCTGTCTCTGCAAAGATTTGACAGACAGAATGTCCCCACAATACCTGAACTATGCCAACCTTTCAAATGTAAAATTTAGCTACATTCCAAATCATATAAACAGCACCATCCTGAATTATAAAAGAAACTAAAAATCCATTTTTCTTCCGAGCCTGGAAGGTCCTGATTTTCTTTTTCTTATCGTGAATTGATTGCATTGTTATAAGTTTAAGCAAAGAGGGAAAGCAATAATGTTTGGCTGTTGATTCCCTGAAGTATGAAAGAGAAATTATAGGATTTCAGTCTTACAAAGAAACTCTCTTCTGGATGCGGTCCTTGCAGCATCTCTTTTTGCCTATTAACTGTATGGTAGTTCATCATGTAAACATTTGCAAATTATGAAGCACAAAAGATAAAATACTGTAAATAAGATTCTCCAGAAACAGCTAAAATGCAGAGCATGCATGGACTGTTGCATACTTACCACAGCAAAGAAGAACTTATGACTGACTTAATAGTGCATACAGTATATGTCCCAAAAAAGTTTACCTTAAAGAAAAAGAGACCTGTTCTACTGTAACCCCATTGATTTCCATCCAACTGGACTGAGCTGAGTATCTGTACATAGATGTAACTAAAAGGATTTGGTGTATGCCATCATTATTGCACTGACTGTTATTGAAGCCTTCTACTTTTATTGAAAATTGTGTTTCAAATTATAATAATTTTATTAAGTTATAATTTAATTAGCAGCCTTAGTTTGTAAGTAGCCCAAGACAGGAAAACTGGAGATGTTAAGAGTCTGGGCTGAAATGCAGAGAAGTATGGAAGGTGCTTATTTAAGGACCTGCCAAAGCCATATAATCTTATAATTCAGTTTTATGAGTAAAGGGTATCAACTCCTACAAATTCTTAGAGATTCATTTCCAAAGAGGCCAAGATTTGGACACACACACAAATAATAATAGAAATAAAGAGAAAAATGGGTTATAGCTCTTTTTTAGCCTCAGCACTTTCCTGGAAATATGGAAGTGCAACCAGCCTGCTGTTCCCTATTCTAACCAAGCAGAGGAAATGGCAGTAGGTTCTTAGGTCATTCAGATAGGGACAAAAGGATACAGTATGGAAAATGCAGAGGATCACTGATTTTTTTCATCTTCTGTCAGAGAAAGATTGGCATTTTTAATATTGGCAAGTATTTTGAATAGGAAGTTTCATAACTAATTATTCATACTTCTAGCACTTCCCTTGGAAGACTAATCAACTGGTTAATTTAGTACTTCTCAACCAGTAAGAAGTGACAGCTTGTAGGTCCAGTCAGTCAATGAGGCAGGAAGTGCCACCTTCCAGTCACAGCTAGGATCTATTCATTACAAGGAATAACGTTTCTGAATTAACTGAAACTAATATGGAGTAAAATACTTGAGAGGACCTGGTACAATTCACCCTGCATTGAAAAAAGTGACCTTTTTAGTGCACTTGGTGTCTGAGCAAAACCCAGTGAAGTCAGAAGAACCTTTCCACTGACTTAAATGGCATTATCTCTTTTATCTGCCACTAGACTTCAAAACTGCACTGACCTAATTGAGCTCAAAATTGGGTGTTCATAAGTGCAAACTTTCCTCAACCATTTTAGTTATTTTTCCACTGCTGTATCCACTGTGTCACATAAAAAATGTATTCAAACTTCTTTGGGGTGAACTGCATCATGGATGGAATGAAGAAAACAGGACACCTGCAATGTAGAACCATATCCCTTTAAAAATAAAGTGACAACACACATTTCTTTGCTTGTTAGACTGTACCACTAGATTCACACATTTCCAAATGGCTTAACAGTTTCATCACAACCTCAGCAATTATTCATATAATAGAATGTTTTAAAAGGTAGATGGTTTTATTCAACAAAATGTCTCAATTTTTCAAGTCTCTCATGTATTTCCTGGCAAAATCACATTGGAATGGAAGAATAAAAGCCATGTTTTATTTGTCTTAGTGACATAAATGTTCTCAGTCAGAAAGTATAGCTAATTTTTAATGATATTATAACAATAAAATTAGACATATGTCAGTTTTCCTGTTGTAATTGCTGATAAGGCATACCTGTGCCTATTGTTTGAGACACAATATGCCTTTGGTATTGACAGTATTCAGCTAGCACTTATGGAAAGATGTTAGCATGAAGAAATTTCCTGGATAGGTTGCAAAGTAGATTGCACGGATAATTGCACTAAAAAATAGCTACCTATCTGTTGGAGGGGATTTTTTTTGCTATTTGTTGGGCCTTTAACATTTTAGCAGAACAACAGAGCTTTTTAGATACTTTGAAGTACCTACACAGCAGGTTATGTTAATGGGAAGCAATTTAATAATTCAAATTAATCTTCATTGAAAAAGAGGTGTCCATGCAAACAGAATACTACAGGAAGGTAGACATATGTATCTTGCATTCATGCATATAATTACACTAGACACCATGTAAGTTCTGCTGTCCATTTACCTTTCTGATAGCACTTGATGCCCTACTCAAGCTGTGAAGTGTTTCTACTGGAAAGGGAAGCCCAACCTTATTCACTTGTTCTTCACCCATTCTACTTCCTTACTGTCTAGAGGAAATCCACTGATACAATTCACCACAATTAGGATAGAGCTATTCCCATCAAAGATCACTATATTAGCTAGAAGAAAGCCAAAGACAGTAAAATCCTGCCAGTCTCAAGGAAGTTATTGTCCAGTTGACAACTGCATTCACTGCTAACAGATACCCCATAACCACTACAGGACAACCTTATCAGACTTGATGAAGGGGTATAACTTAGTGAAGTCTGACAAGAATAAGCTCCCTGGAAACTATTCTCATAGCTACAGCTCTAAGAAAAAGCTTTGGGCAAAGAAACTGCCTCAACAAGGTTCTTAACATGCCACAAAAGGCAAAATCACAGGCTAGAGAGATGGGTGTTGAAAAGTTGGTGGATTATGTTGAACAAAATATTGTTAGTTTGGGAGGAAGAGGAATTAAGAGCGGTTATCACTAGTAAATGCATTGTCAATGGATGCAAAAAACTGAAGAGAATGTCTTGTTAAAATTACAGGAGGCGGAGGCCATCAATTCATCTCCCTCTTAATGGCAATGCCTCATAAATAGACCTTTCCTTCACACAGACTTTCCTCAGTAATTGCGTAAATAATCCATGTACTTTTTAATCCACCTTTTTGCTCATAGAGTGCTGAGCACATTCTCCAAGTTCAATGCAAAACAAATTATGGTAGCATCAAGATAAGCAAGTTCAATTACTTTATCAGTGTAGTATTAGAAAAGTGTCAAAATGACAATACACACACAGAGTGTGCTATACAATTCTTTCCAGTGACATATTTTTATTTTAAACACATAAACAAATAATCCAATAGATTATTAGTTCCATCATCCTTTCTTCCTCTCTCTCTAATCCCACATACACTCACCAAAACATACATCTTAAAACACAGCAATTGCCCTTGGAAAGTGCTGATTTAGAAATCATTTGTCTTTCAGGTAGTGGGAGCTAAAAAATATTTTAATTTCTGTATCTTTTAAAATTGATTTTTTTCTCTTGAGAATGGTGCTGCAGTGTGTAAAGAAATCTTTCATAACACTGAGGTAGTCATGAACTCCGTTTGGTATTAAAAGACCTAGTAGTCATCTCTGAGAAGAGGTATGTTGAATAGTTGTGGCATATCCCTGACAAATCATACTTTTATCTAGCTCAGTCTGAAGGAAAAGTAGACAAAGTAGATCTCTTAGACCAAAAACTTTATAAAATCTCAGCTGTCAAAGTCAAACAAATTCCTTCTTCACATGGTGTCTATAGCCCAATCTTTAAAAACATCAGTGTAAAGGGGACCCTACGTTCCCTACGAAAGCAAACAGGTATTGGCCTGATTTAATAGGGGTTGATGGTAACTCTGTTTTTAGGAAAGTCAGGATGCTCTTTTATGATTTCCTAAACATATATTTCTATCCTGATTTCATTAATTCTCAGCTATCGGTTTTGGGGCAGTTTGTTTTATGTTATAGCCCACTGCGGTAAATTGTTATTCTGGATATCTTGTTAAATTCTACATTTCAGATACTATGCCCCTGTATACAAAAGAAACCTTCATATATTAACTACTTACAAAACAGAAAACAATGGACTGTGCTCTCTTAAAGGTTCAGCATCTGTGGGGAAATACCTTTCCGTTGTCTTTTAAAATAAGATCCTGACACCTTCAAGTATATTAGTAGACATATGACAGATAAAATTAAAAGGCTTTGAAATAACAGAACATGAGAAACTTCACCTTCTGCCTAGTAAAGCTAATTTTTAAAACAGTTTCAGAAACATATATATTTATGCCAACGTTATTGCAATAGCATCTCACTTCACCCTCTGCCAAACTACTTAGCTTTGGAAACACACACTCTACATTATAGCTTATATGACTGAACATAGAGCTGAACAGTGTACAGTGATATTCCTGTATAGATTAAATAAAAAGAGCCACTGCAGATATTTTTTAAACCTTTCCACTTCTCAGTAAAACCAATTCAACACTAGGTCAGCCATTATCCACTTTGGGAACTGACAGCGCAAACATATCTGTAAATATTGGTAGAAACAGTACAAGAGAGACATAGACATACTGGAGAAAGTCCAATGAAGAGCCATGAAGATGACAAAGGGATAGGAGCATCTCCCATATAAGGAGAGGTTGAGAGAGCTGGGACTGTTCAGCCTGGAGAAGAGAAGGCTCAGGGGGATCTCATCAATAGATACCTAAAGGGTGTAAAGAAGATGGAGCCAGGCTCTTTTTGGTGGTGCCCAGTGACAGGACAAGAGGCAGTGGGCACAAAGTGAAACACAGGAGGCTCCATCTGAACATCAGACAACACTTTTTTGCTGTGAGGGTGACCGAGCACTGGCACAGGTTGCCCAAGGAGGTTGTAGAGTCTCCATCCTTGCAGATATTCAGAAGCCATCTGGACATGGGCCTGGGCAGCCTGCTCTAGGTGGCCCTGCTTGAGCAGGGGGGTTGAACCAGGTGATCTCCAGAGGTCCCTGCCAAACTTGACCATTTTGAATAGCTGAGAAATACAAGTTATCCTCACTAACAAATGCTCTCACATCTCACTTGCACTTTTTCTCTGAAACTATCTAAAGAGGGAAAGCTGAGAGAAGAGGTATTCTGTAAAATGTCACTCCTGTTACTGCCTTACTTTCTATGCTGATTTGTACTGGTTCTTTTCTAAAAAGCAAATCTGATTACCTCCTTCTCCTTCCAAAGCACCACACAACATAGCAAAATGAAGCAGACAGAGGTGTTGGGTGTACCTCATGCCTAACCTGCAAATTAATTCTGCTTCTTCTCAGTTAAGACAAGGCTAACCCTCTCCTCATGCCCTGAAGGTCTCCCACAAAATAGCAAGAGAGGAAAGAGACATAAATGGTAGAGTGATTCCACACCTAGTCTGCATCCTGTCAGAACAATGAAATTATAAGAGGGCTATATTTTGCATTATGTCTTTAAATCAATAATGACCAGAAAATATGTAACAAACCTTGTGAAACCAGTTTAAGTGTTACACTGAGGGTGCTCCAATGCAGGACATTTAATTTTATACTTAATAGCTGTTAGGATTGGGGAGGGGGAACAGTTTTTTTGTTTTATTTTTCCTGATTTGTACATCTAACTCCAGTTAATAGACCTGTCCACAATACTTGTAGGCCAAAACAAAATACAAGCTATCAAAGCTGTGTCACCATTCCCAGAATACAAAGCTGCGATTTGGAAAAAATAGTCCCCTACAATTTCTAGAGTCCCTTCTGAAATTATTATCAGTGACTTTAAGCTGTTTATTAGTGTCAGTGTCAGGTTCCAAATCTGTGAAGGCAGACATATCAATCACATACAGCAATGATGACAGTAGCTGCAAATCAGGGGAAAGTGTATTAACTGCCAAGGCCTCCCACACATGGAAAAACATTTAACAAAGACAGCTGATTAATTCATTCTCACACAGTCATTTATACTCCACTGCTGACTGCATTTCAAGAGTAATTTCCATTACTATAATAAGCATACTATAGGATTTCCTAATAGGAACAGTTCACAGTTTCCTTGCAACATTATCATATTAAACACAAAAGGCAAGGAAGAGGTTCTGCAGAACATTCCAGGATCCCTTAGAAAATCTGTAGCAACAGTCATGACAAACTTTCAGAGGTATTCAGACCATGAGTATGCCCTGTCTGCAGAGACCTCATTATGGCTATTCACATAGGTTGTCAGAGTCCACACCTTGTTCCCCAATTATTTCCTTTACTGCATTTAACCTCTGCATGAATATCCTAATTCACAGTGTGGGATCCCTCCCCTGGCCCTTTTGCAGCTTGCTTTTCTATTATTCCTTCTCTGGGGCAAGAATGTTCACTAGGTTGTTTTGACTGTGAAGGTATTAGTCTATGTTTTAAACTTCCTTCTTCCAATGCATGAATGTCTGCACAGGGATTTCTGAGGGTTTATTTTATTAGTCACGCATGATATTTATATCGTTCTATGGCTCTTCCTGTGGTTTTCATACACTACAGTTTAAAGTATTCAGAAAAATAGATGAGCAGTTGGGAAAAAGTATGCAATTTTCTGTCCAGTCTTTCTGTTGGAACACTGCCTGCTTTTTTCCTGGCAAATGAGCTAGTTAATTCTTTGCAGACTATGTTCCAGAAGCAGCTCTTGAGGAAGAGCCCTTGTGTCAGATCTAGGAAGTCCTAATAAATCAGCATCTGAAAATGACAGCATGCAGAAATGTGGCATGCGTGGGCCTTTACAGAACTGCATGCAAAAGAATAATTTCGCTGTCAGCTGTAACTTCCCTCTCCCCAAGTCTCAACCAGTTGGAGTGCTCTTGACTGGTACTCTTTTTGTCTGTTAGAGAACATCATCACAAATTTTCCTTCATTTCATCGCTGTAAAATCACTCAAGGAAACAATATGAGTACCCTGGATATCTCTTGCCATCAACAATATCAAACAACTGAAAAGCTACTTTATATCTGATCTTCCTCAAAGAGATTCCCCAGGGGACAACAGAAGTCTTAGAAGAAATTGAACATGCTCCCGCAAAATCTCCCCTCTACTGTTTAAACTTTCCGCTGTTGCAAGCCCCATCAGTAGGTTATTGACAAGAGTGTGAGTTTTCATACAAGGTGATCAGAGAAGGTAATATTTATACTGGGAACACAGCCATTGACCATAACTGAATTCCAAGAAAGGAGAAAAAGGGCATATAGCCCATTGGAAGATTTATGTTAAGGTACAGCAAAACCTAATGAAGATACACAAAAAACTAGTGATCAATTCAGAATACACAGACTTTAATATCTAATACAGAGTTTAGGGCCAGAGGAGATGATTAAATCATCTGCTCTGACCAAGCTTAGGTCCCAAGATTTTATATTTTGCTTAGAATCCCCATACTAAGATGAAAATTTGTGCTTAACTTATCTCCTAGAAAAATATCCAAAGTTGAACTGGAGACAGTACATGAAGAAATCACTATTCCCTTGGATGGTTTTTTGCAGTGCTTAATCATCTTCACTGTAAAAATATTGTGACTTAATTCCACTGTGAATTTGCCTTGCTTTAAATACTAGCCAGGTACTTATTGTGAATCCTTTCTCCGGTAGATATAGAAAGAATTAAGGAGTCAGCAGTACTTTAACCCATTTGAAATGTTTAAATAAGTCCTGCAATCAAGTCACTTCAGTCTTGTTCACTGCAATGAGAAGGGAAGCCTGCCTCAAAGTGACTGGGCAGTCCTCTTGGTTTATGGAAGAGCTGAACCATGGCTGCCAGACTGAAGAAGGTGTTGAGGTTACAGATTTATTTCAAATAGGCAGGCCACTAACATGAAAATTGAACTCAGTAAAGATAAATGGAATACTACTCATGAGCTGAAGAGAAGAAGGAAGAAAGAAAAAGGATCATGAAAACTGAATGGGTGAATAGCAACAGGTGAAAAGAAGGAAGGAGGATGAAAAACACACTGTGCTGCTCAAAAAATTATATTAAATTTCCAGGTCCTTTAGTTCACATTGAGAAGAGTAGTTTGACTTGGGGAGAAAAGAAAAGAAAATTGCTAAATTTGTACCTCGTTTCCTTCTTACACCAGAATTCCCTTCAAGGCAGCACATGATCTGGATTAGAAACTACTGTCATTGATTCAAATGGGTGTTACAAGCAATGGATTATAAGCACCTCATTAATAACAATTACTGGTTTCTGAAGCTCTAGGCAGGCTCCCTATTTATTATGATATTAGTTAATAGGGTGAACATTTCTCTCTTAGCCTTCCTCAGCTCTTGCTGCCAGAAACAAGACAAACATTCTTCAAAGACAACAGTCCTCTGAATGAGGCAGGCTCCATGTCCTATGGATATGCACCTGAGCAGCATCAACAACACAGTCAGTGTTGGTGATACAAAAAATGCATGAAAGTACCAGACTGCTTTTTCTTCTAAACTATTCTATTTTTGAAATCTGATCTGATTTGCATGCACACCTAGATTACAAGAAAAGCACATCATGGGGCATAGGTCTAGCCAGAGTAATTTTCTGTGTCTTATACAGCAAGCAGCCTTCAGGACTACCTCAACTGTGAGTTCAAAAGGTTACTCAGAAGATTATTTTACAGGAAGATTCTAAAAGAATTTATTACAGTGGTAGATTCACTCTGTCTTTTTAAAGTGCAGCTGCTTAGGTGGTTGCAGACCATTACACCCATAATTTCCTACACCATGAACTAGTCAGAACAATTCTAGTGCAGAAGCCATGCAGATTCACTAGTGAGATGTTAAATGTAAACTAGTCTTAACTGCACTCAAACAGTCTTTATTATTGCTTAGACCAGATCTGAAGTAGGTTTTATCTGTGTAACTATAGGACTATATGCATGTAAATGTGTCGACATGTCTGAAGGTAATTAAGAGGAAATAGCCAAAACTGTGCCTGAGGTACAACATTCAAATAGTACATATAAAAACAGGTATATTTGTTTACACGTTTTTTGCACTTATAGTTGAATACCAAATGATACACCTTAACCCTGAAGATTCAGTGCTACTATGAAATGTATCTCAGATCAACTATTTAGTTCATGTAAACACAAAAATAAAGCAAGGAGAGAAAGGAGGAAAGAAGTCAGTATTGCCAGGCAAGGGAACGCAGCTGTTTCTGGACCTGATAAGCTAAAGATAAACATTTCTGACAAACAAAAGAAGTGAAGGCCGAAGGCCTGAGGGGCCCCTGAGATTCAGCAAAATGCATGCATTAAATATATTTACTTTTGGTACAATACTGAGTTTACTAACATATATAAAATCAGGTGGGCCATCTGGAGGCATTTATTTTCTGAACAGTATAAAACAAGTCTGCACATAAAAAGGCAACTATTCCAGCCATGTCTTCATCCATTTGCATTTATTTTAGGGGCATACAGGACCCTGAAGGTATGGTTCCTTATACTTCTGTGCTAGAAGTTGCAAAGCACTTAAAGAAAATGAAGTGCTTGTGTCCCATTCAATAGCAAGTGGAAGCCTAACTCCTTAGTCCCTCTAAAATAATCAGTCTTAAAATCTTGATGGTTGAAGAATGCATTACCCTCTGAAGGCTGTTATTGTCATCTCTTCAAAGTCATTATTGATTGTATTCATTCTTATGCTGAAAGTACCCTCAAGAGGAAATTTGATAGACACGTTGAAACACGAGTTTTGCAGCTGCTTCCTGAGGAGTTTGCATTTTATAACTATTTGCATAAAAATGCATAAATACTGCACAAAACTTACCTACCATCATTTGACATCTAATGTTTTAGAAGTTTGGTTAAATTCTACCTCATGGACATCTGTTTAACATTAGCCTAAAGTGAGTGCTGGTTAAAAGCTCAGGAACTTGGCCCTTCCTCCTTACATTCTATTTTTTACAGTGCTAAGGCAGTCTCAGGGAACACTTCATTAAAATAAATCTCATATTTTGCCACTATCTTGTCATTTACCTCATAGTGGGAGAAAAGTAATGTCAAATAGCTTACTGAGCTTTGATACATCTGCTCACTGATATTGGCTTAATTTAACATATCCATTGGTTCTTTTTCTTAACACCATCTTGTAAATTATCCTTCCGAAGGTTTTTTTTTCTGTACCATTTTGATGCATAGTATGAAGCCATCCATCACAAGTCGGAAGCAATGTATCCGCTGATGGAAGGCCCACTGCTTCCAGCTCAGTGAGCACACCATTCATCTTCTCGAGTGTGCCACAGCACTTCCACCCTTGGCCGTTGCCACTGGACGTGCCTCCTCCCTGGCTGGAGCAGCTGTCCAAGGTACCCTGAGACCACCTTTGGGAGCAGCTGCTCTGCACAGCGGGGCTTGCTGCCCTGTTTACCTGCTGCAGGTGAGCTACATTTCTGTCTCTAGACCATTTCCATTTTTTCTCACCCACTCATATTATTTACCAACTCCATCTTTTATTTGAAGTTACGCCTGCTTCTGTAACTATCTTACTACTACTGTGTTAGCTACCCAGAAAACTCACCACAAAAACATTGGAATATTCTATAAAGCAGAACACGCAAATATTCCCACACACCTACAACTACATACTTTGTAAATACTTTATTTTTACTTTATCAGGTTAAACTATGATAACTTTCCTGGTTTTTATGTTTCCATGCAATCCTCTACAGATCTCGTTTCAAAAAGTGGCCTTCCATTAATTGCAAAATCAGTTAACGGCAGGTTGCAACTGACGGCATATAGACATTCATCTATCTGACTACACTCACAGGAGTCATTTAGTCTGAATGCTCCCCAGTAATCATAAAATCAATAACCACCTTCTTTTACCAAGTTCCTCTGTATGTGGAAGCTCTTTAATAACTTCCTCCATTTCATGTATCATTTCTCTGTGACTATTCAGAGGTTTTCAAAAAGAGTCTTTCCAAAACAAGATCTGATTTTATCTATTGTCACCATGTCAAGCCTGACAATATTCAAGAAGCATTTGGACAACACCCTCAGACACATGGTGTGAATTTTGGGGCTGTCCTATGCAGGGACAGGAGCTGGACTCGATGATCCTTGTGGGTCCCTTCCAACTCAGGACATTCTGTGAATCTATGATTCTATGTTTCTATTCTACAATAGCTATACTACAGGGGTTTTTTGCACTATTCTGGTGGGCCATAACAGTTTTTCATTTTTCCTGCTAAAAGTCTCAGTACTTGTTCAAATGTACTATGTTGGTTTTGGCTAGGATAGAGTTAATCTTCTTCACAGTAGCTAGTATGGAGCTGTGTTTTGGATTTGTGCTGAAAACAGTGTTGATAACACAGCAATGTTTTAGTTATTGCTGAGCAGGGCTTACACAGAGTCAAGGCCTCTTCTGCCTCTCACACCACCACACCAGTGAGTAGGCTGGGGGTGCACAAGAAGTTGGCAGGGGACACAGCTGGGGCAGCTGACCCCAACTGACCAAAGGGATATTCCATACCATATGATGTCATGCTCAGCATGTAAAGCTGGGGGAAGAAGAAGGAAGGGGGGGGGACGACACGTTTGGAGTGATGGCATTTGTCTTCCCAAGTAACTGTTAGGTGTGATGGAGACCTGCCTTCCTGGAGATGGCTGAACACCTGCCTGCCATTGGGAAGTACTGAATGAATTTTGTGTTTTGCTTTGCTTGCGTGTGCTGCATTTGCTTTACGTATTAAACTGTCTTTATCTCAACCCATGAGTTTTCTCACTTTTACTCTTCCGATTCTCTCCCCCATCCCACCTCGTGGGGAGTGAGCAAGTGGCTGTGTGGTGCTTAGTTGCCAGCTGCGGTTAAATCACAACACGTACTGAAAAGTCCACATAATACATCAAATGATGGTTCAGTGGGGGTTATTTGGACAGAAATTTTTCAGAACAGCAGTTCCTCAGGGTTCCATTTTAATGACATTATTAGTGTCCATGTTAGACACACTATCCCCACCTTCTACTCTTGGTAACAGGGGATGTTAACTGACATACAGTGGTGCTGGCCTCAGAAGTAAACTTCTGAATTCACGATGTTTGAGAGCATCCAAAATTAGGCTAGAGGAGTTCACCCATCCTGAATCAATGGCAGCAGAATCAGTGTTACTTTGAATGAGAAAGTCAACTACCTTTTAACTTAAACTGACTTTGAAAACTACTTTTCTACTCTTTTCACAATTATAATTTTTCATGTCGTCTCCTTATTGTAAGATGCTCTGAGTGGCTTTCTCTCTTTTATTTTTGCCATTACTGCTCAGTAACTGTAATCTTTCAAATGAAGTAGAACTCTTCAATATTGCTGTATTAAGGGAAATTATAATAGCCTATTGACTGCAGTTTAGTCAATGATCCATTTGTTATTCTGTCTTAAAGCCTTCTGGAGTTTGTAAAATAATGTATTTGATTATCTCAAAAGTCAATATAAGCACAAATGGGGACTGCAATGAACCAAACCTGTTAAGATAATTAATGTAGTTGTGAAAACAGGGTATCAAGTTGTTCATCCCACCCATTACACCTAAATCTGAACTGCTTTCCTAGGCTAATAGTCTGTACAAATAATCAGGCATAATCCCACAATAAGGCATTTGTTGGTCCAGAGATCCTTAGCCTTAAATGTGGTGTAAGTGCACATTTTACTTAGAGATGGAACAGGGTAATAGCTGTCTAAAGTGCCAGTGTTAACATTTAAAAGGTAAGACATGGTACCTCATATATTTGGTAGGTGAAGCAGCTTTGTTGCATATTTCACTTTAAATGTCAGGCAACCAATCAGAAGACAGTAAAAGGGATAGACTACGTATGAAAGTTTGGGTTTTAATTGGATCATCCACTCCCATAGCGCACTTCTATTACTTCCCACACCAAATTCTGATCCTGATTTTTTAGTTCAATATAATTCTTTTTCTCAGAGTGCAAAAACAAAAAAACATGAAGACAAGAGAGTTGAAAAACAAACTAATGGAAAAGTAATGGAGTAAAGACTCAAGCTACAAATCTTCATTTTCTCCACAGAGTTTGATTTTACAGGACCTCCAGCACCAAAACCCCACATGAACTACTGAGAGGTCAGTTTGGATAAAGTCAGACAGACTAGTAGACTTATGTGGGAGGCAGATGCTGTGTTCATTTAGGAGTCTCTTGTAGGTGAGGACTGGCAGAGAAAAACAGGTACAACTAACCCTTCACCTTACCGCAGGAAGAACATCACTCACTCACCAGCAACCACGCATTTCTGTACCTCCTGCAGCCATATCATTCAGACTAAAACATGCAGAAAACACTTGGCTTTGAGACAAACAATGGAGAAGGCAAACAGAGTGCTCACACACAGCATGGTCCTAAGCATTCCTCATTGAGGCAGATGCTGAAGCCTCCTTTCATGTTCCTGCATCTTTAAAAAGCAACATGCAAACAGCAGTCCTGTCTCACTTCAGAAATTCAGAACTGCATTAGTTCATCCTAAAATAGCTATAACTAATACTCATCTCACTTAAATGGTATTTCTTCTGTACTTGAAAATATGTCTTTTAGCCATCAAAGCTTTTTAAAAAGCTGTTCACCAAAACTCCTGTCTTCCTTTTTCACCCAGAACCAAGTTATTTCCTCCCCCCTCCTCCATCCTGCTTTCTGGCCAAAGTAAAGCTCAGTAATCTTTAATGCATTTTCACCCATGTAGGCTATTCCAGCAACATTTCAGAATATTAATCTCTGCGTTAACTATATCTCCAGAACAACCTGAACTGAGTTTTCAAATTTCCTTTTTTCCACGGGTAGAAGGACTGTGTCTTTCAATGAAGTTATATAAATATGAAGTTATAGAAAATCTTGTTTTAAACATGTTCTATTGCTATTTCTAAATATTTCTGAAACTAAATTGGCACAGCAGAATGTTTCAATTTCAGGTATTTATCTTCTCTAGCAGCACTATGTATGGTACAATAACTATCCATTAACACAACAAGACAGCATGTATAAACACTTCTTCAGACTCTGAATATTATTTACTTTGATGACATATGGAACCTTTTTCATTTACTCTTCACAAACTTGGGGATTTTTGTTCATCTGTATGCTTAAGAAAGCCATTTCCTACTCAGTGATAGAGGTTTTTTATGTATCTACTACACAGTTGCAGCCCACAGCCCCTAGTTTACAGGAATGCTTTGCACCCAGCCTTTTTAATATCCTACAATGCACTTTAAAAGAGAATGGAAGTGTCTTTAATCGCTGTTGTGTTTTTCCACATCCTCATGTTTTCCTGCTTCCTCCTTTCTGATAGCAAACTTTTTCCTCAGACATTCTGCACTTTCCCAGAATACGTTTTTGAGTACTTTACAAGCAACAAACCAGCACTGATATTTTGGGCCACGTATCTGCCACAGACTTTCAGCCTGTTTCCTCTATGCTTAACAAGACTGTTCTGCTCAATACCACCAAATGGAGGTTAACCTCCACTGAAGCAAAAAAATTGAATGGAGTTAGCTATTCTGGCTAGCAGATTTATATTTTCACTTGGTTTTTAGCTTTATTTTTTTCTCCCCATTGGATATAGTCAGCATGAATTTAGTTAGGTGACTGCTGTGGAAACTACTATCTGCTAGAGGATTTCTATCCTACAGCAAAGGAATGGCATCCCCAGGTAAAAGAAAAAGACTAGCACTGTCACCCTCAGGAATTTCAGCAGTTGTTAGCCTTTCCCCAGTGACTACAAAGAAAGGTAAGAGTTGTGGTGCAGTCCTCTGTCCTCTGGAAAATGACTGGAAAGCATTAACTCATGTCACACAGTGAGCCTTAGCCATCAGGTAACACTGACATGTTATTATTGTAATCCAGACTCGGGTCTCTGCTGTTGAAACAAAATGCCCTACTAGATCAGAACTGGGCTTCTGCCCGTAGGGAACAGCATCAGTGTCAAAGGAAAGCACAAGCAGGTAATGTAGTGGATAGGAACTGAAAACATAGCAACCTGAAACACCCTCCTATCAGATTTATATGCACTACTTTCAATTCAGCTGAATTCCTTTTGATCTTGTATAATGAAGAGGGAACACCCAAATTATCTTCTTAATTCCCCCATTTCTGTTGTGTCCTTTCATTTTGGTTCTTTTTCTTGATTATAGTCCTAATATTTTCAGTCTATTTTTATACAAAGCTATTTCTATATGACTCAATCACTTATATATTTAGATCACTTCTCTTTCCATAACTCCTGCTAGGAAGAATGACCAGACTTGACCACCGTATTCAAAATGAAAATTTTTTCTCAAATGTGTATCATGACATTAGAGCATTTTTAGGGTTTTTTCCTACCTTGTTCACAGTACATCCAGTCTGTTCTTGTTCTGTCTAGTACTGTGCACTGAACAGAGGCTTTTATTGAGCCTTTAGGCAAAAGTTAGTAGAATTTCAAGGCTTTCCCTTAGTACATAACACAAACTGCAATTTTGCTTACCTAAAGCACCCTTTCTCTTAAAACAAAGCCTTCCTTGCTTGTTTGGCAATCCTTTTCTGAAATTGTTCATAGTCCTTAATACATTAAAATTTAGTCCTTCATCTTCTCAGTGTTGCATGAAGATCTTGAAGTTCTCTCTAACTTCTCTTTGTAACATTCAGAAACACTTCAATTCATTCATCTACATTTTCTCTCTGACATCCTATATTTAACTCTTGTAGATCTCTCTCTTAACTTTATACTTATTACATCTTAAGCTTAGTTTAGAGTCTCCTCAGCACTTTCCCAGAGGTACATTTAAAGGACACATGAGATCCAGTACTTGTACATTCAACAAGTAAAAGGGATCACTGCACATTGCCATATTGATACTTTTCATCATAACTGAAATAGGGAGATGGCATCTTCACCAATCAGCTCATCTTCTAGAATAACAAGAAGCACTTGAAGAACAGATCAGCCTTCTTTACCTTTTCTATGGAATCTAGATTTTCTATCCTACTTTTTTTTCTTTTCAGCAAAACAGCAGAAAAAATCAGTTCAGATAAAATTCCTTAGACACTTGTGCTGGTTTTGGCTGGGATAGAGTTAATTTTCTTCACAGTAGCTAGTATGGGGCTATGTTTTGGATTTGTGCTGAAAACAGTGTTGATAACACAGCAATGTTTTAGTTATTGCTGAGCAGGGCTTACACAGAGTCAAGGTCGCTTCTGCCTCTCACACCACCACACCAGTGAGTAGGCTGGGCGTGCACAAGAAGTTGGCAGGGGACACAGCTGGGATAGCTGACGCCACTGGCTAAAGGGATATTCTATACCATATGACATCATGCTCAGTAATAAAACTAGCGGGGAGGTTGGTGGGAGGGCTGCTGCCTGGGGACTGTCTGGGCACTGGTCTGTTGGTGGTGAGCAATTGTTTTAATTTGCATCACTTCCCTTTCTTGGGGTTTATTTCTCTCTCTTAGTTATTTTCCTTTTCATTACAATATTATTATTTTTATAATTGTTGTTGTTGTTATTTTATTTCAATTATTAAACTGTTTTTATCTCAACCCATGAGTTTTCTCACTTTTACCCTTCCAATTTTCTCCCCCATCCCGCTGGGGGACAGTGAGTGAGCGGCTGTGTGGGGCTTAGTTGCCGGCTGGAGTTAAACCACAACAACACTACAGCAACAAATGCTATAAAGCTATAGGTAAATTAAGACAAATAAACAGAGCTACATTATGTTCAGTACCTATAAAGATAGCTCCATAAATAATTTTGTCCCTGCTTCTTTTCATCAGCACAAAATTATTTTGGCTTCTTAAACCTGGATTCATCCTGTCTCATTTTAGCCACTTACTTGAAGAATGTCAGTCTGGAAACTCTCTATCACGGTGTTACAGAGGAGACAGTGGGATAATACCAGAGGGACAGTCCAGGTACTAAGAATGCTGAATTGCCTTTAGACACATCTATCAATCTCCTTCAATTACAGAGGTGCTTAAAGTAACTCAGCTTTTAACTCAGGTATTACAATTAAATGTCTGAAGTTAATTGTATTTAATGTGTTTCCAAATATGATTTAAATCAGTGAAAAGGCCAAAGGATCCTTCTATTGCTTTTCCTGACTGTAAATCATCTCTCTGTCAATACTTCTTACTTTGCCAGGTGGGGGGGAAGCCTTCTCCCTACCTCATTTTGAAATCCTTATGTCAAATTAATAAATACTTCTGATACTTCACTTTGCTTCTATTGCAAGAAATGTAAAAGTTTGCTACAATAGTTGAATACTTTTTTCTACCCAACTACCCCTTTCTACACCTTTCCTCTAGCTACAGCATGCTAAACTGAGTTCTGTGTACCAGCACCTGAGAAAACATATCAGTACATCCAGCTAGAGTCATCCTCTTTTCAACATATGGTACACATTATTCACATAAAGCACTCTCCCTAGCCCTCTTCCACTTTTGGTCTTGGCAATTGTATTAATTACAAATGCAACATGGGATGCTAGAAACTTTCAAAGAGGGGGGAAAAAAAGCATCCCCAGGTTATTTCTTTGAAGAATATTTTTCTGGACATAACTAATGTAGAATATGAAAATGCAATAATTTGATTTGCAGTAGAAATGTTCTTTCTTCTAAGATCCAAAATAAATCACCAAAAGCTTTCAAAGCTGACATTTAATCCATGAATTCAAATCATTTCTAAGATTTATGTTCCATTAGAAAGACAGTTTCAATTCCCCATGCCCTTGCAATATTTTAATGTATAGCTAGCAGAAAATGCATTTACACAGTATGCTTTTCATGGCAACAATATCATTTATTAATAAGGCTTTTTTTAAAAAAACATAGCTGGTTATATTCTTTTTTATTTGTTTATCTATAAATAATGAAGGGAGGTTGAGTCAAGACTTAGCACTTGCATAAACCTGTGGGATAGCATGTTTTCTAAAGAAAGGAATAACTGGAACTCTGCAAAACAACAGGGATAGTTCAAAAGGCAGTAGATTCTATCTAAAATACAATGTTTGATGTAGGTGCAACCAAATTAAAGTCAAAATAAGACTAGTCCAGCTCTCCCCCTTCTTATCTAGATAGAAGGCTTCCTATGTGCCCTCTCACTGTTCTGTAGGGGTGTTATCTTGAGTCTATGGCATGGACAACATGCATTTCAAATACCTTGAGAGCTCAATCTGGGAATGAAGGGTAGAGAATATCTGATAACCTGTGGCATTGTGATACTGGTAAGTCAAAACCTTATTCCCCTACAGTTCTTTCCTTAATGCCAGCATCTTGCTATGCGTAATATCAGCTCAATCAGAGACAGGAAATATCTGTTTTGGCTTCTGGAGTACTGTATATAGTTTCTCTAGGTAGTCATAAAATATGATGTACTGGTGTCTCATCCTTCTCATTGCACAAGGACTCCCACTTAAGCATTTCTATTCACTAATGTAAAATATTTGTATACGGGATTGTGAGTTTAAATAAAGAAATAAGACTTTGCTATGTTAAAAGTGCAATGGATGCAAATAATAAAATCAGGAGATTGGACAAGAGGATCTCTTACATTGAATTATCATCAAACAATCATATGCTCAGCCAGACCTTATCTTCCCTAATGTCAACTGATCATCACACAGCAGAAAGATTTTTCTTTTGAAGGCCTCTTAACTCCCATAAAGAAGATGTACCTTTATTTTTATCAAACACATCTAAAGAATAGAATTCAATCTCCAGACATCTTCTGAGATTTTTAGGCTGACAGCTAAATGTACATTTACCTCAGTTGGAGCCAAGTTAGATTGACTCTTTTTTAGGACTTAGTGTAAAGTCCTTCAGTTGTATATTCAGAGCTTGTAGCTGTCAGTGGATTATTATTTATTGAAAAAAAAAAATTCTTCCCTGAAACCTCAATTAACTTTTGTAATATGCTATTTTATTTTTAACCAAAGGAAGAAAAAAAATATTACCAGTTTTAATTAACCATCTTAAATTATATTCCTATCTCAAATCAAAGGATGCAGTCTGGATTCAAGAGATTAAATGACTAAACTCTGTTTGCTCATCAGGCAATGGTACTGCTTCAGGATGACTTACCTTAGACATGCACTTCAACTCATTCTCAATAAAGCATGCGTTCTACTGATCCTCTTTAGCCATCCAGATAAAACAACATGCTGCTACCAGAATTCAGCTTCAATGGTGGATATTTCTTCCCTTGAGCTATACCTATCTCTTAAAACATGTTTGAGCAAACAGGAGCAAAATGCTGTTATCAAAACAGATCAGCCAGTGTTGCTGGATTATGGGCATTAAACTAAAGTACAAAATATGTTTTCTGGACCTTGAAGCAAAGTCATAAAATCCAGAAAGAACTCCAGTGGTGAACATTACCCCCTTCTTCTATGTCATCATCCACTGTTAACAGAAGTCAGGGTGAAATATCACACTTGCAGTCATGAATATTTAGATTTGTAGTTATATGCATGTGACCCCAGTAGTTTGTTTGCTTTTTAATGGTTCCAGATTTGTGAAGCATAATATGAAAACTCCTAGCACAGGGATATGCTACTGGGATAAACAAATGTATTTGCATGAGGCTGTAATAAAAAGTACTATTTAAATATAATAATTGAACATTTTTTACAGTAATTATTTGTTAATGCCTCTTCTCAGCTGAATTAGTTTAGAGTAGCATTTTGATCTTAGTTTAGCCTTTTTGCCATTCCAAGACAGCACTGTGATTTACATCAGAGAATAATTGCTCTTCCTGAGACTACGGGAATTTTTACACAGGCCTTGGACATCGGGTTTTAGCTTTGGTGTTTTGGACTTAAATCACAGCTTTCTGTATCAAAAAGTAAAATGGTGTCTCCAGAGGAGATTCATCTGGCATGCTGGATGTGCACTGCTTACTAACAACATAATTGGCTTGGTAATATGTCTTCTGTGTGGTTTTCAATAAGCACAGAAAAATCCTTGATCAATCAAAAATTCACAAATAGCATTTTTTTAAAAAAATAATTTGTATTTGAGGCATCTGCAGTAATCTCACAAGTTTGCTGGAAAACTACAGGTCTGGAGGGAGATGTCCTTTTTTTCCTCTTCTCTCTTTTTTCCAGTTAAAAGCTTTCCATCATTGCCTCAGAATGAGTTTCCCAGCTTTTATGTGATACCACAGGCTTTTTAAAACAATTTATTCTCAACCAGTTCCAGATGTAGGCCCTCAGAGGTGCCAAATTGGCTGCTTTTCCTTTTCTTCCCACCGGCTCCCCCCTCCCAGTTCCTTCTGATAGTTTTATCTCCATTTTCTTTTCCTCCCCCCCCCCCCCCCCCCCCCCGGGATTATTCATTGACTCTCTGAGGACTAAGGTCTTTGTCATGTATTTGAGTAGTGTAAGCATCAGTAAAAAAGTAGGCATATTAGTAGCTTTTTAATTAAGCAGTTAAAACATTTTTTCAAACAGAACCAAACTGAATAGAAATTCTGGATTTAGATTCACTTTGAGAAATACATTTCTGAGAAGGAGTAAAAAAGAAAATAATTGCAAAAAAAAATCCTTTAAAAACATGGATTTGTAGGTCAGAGCCTGAGACTGGCAAACCTTATATTACTCATCCTTCAGAGGAAAATAAATCTGACCACTTTTGTGTGAAGAATGCACCAGCACTGTATTGACATGATGGGCCTTGATCAATGCATCTGAAAGCTTTCTTATTAGCCTTCTCTACTGGACAGAAATCATCCTTTCCCATAAAATTGTTCAAAAATAAATGGTATTTCACAGCTAACCTTAAATAAAGCGGATTAGAGAGTAGGTGGTCAAATACAGAAAGAAAACTTAGAAAATCCTTCTTAGACTTGCCAGATAAATCTAAGTTTTGATCCAACCATGTCTGGAGTTGATCGAATCAGCCAGGGTGACACATCATGTAACTAGACTGCAAACATTACAATCAAGGTTGCCAAGCTTCCCACTCACAAACAAGGAAACTTCCCACAGTAAGGTCTAAAAATCAGAAGGTAAAGCCAGTATTTTGGGTTAAGCAAAATCAGGCAAGTTTTATGATCTTGATTTGCACTATGATATTGTTTGAATTAACATTTTAGTATCAAATACATACCTGCTCTTCAGAATCACTGTTAACAGATATTCCTTTTATACTTTTACAAGGCACTAGGAATGGTGATAGCCTCGCATTTCATGAAGAAACCTACTTCCCTAAGACTCCAGCTTCTAATCTGAATAGAGTTTACATCATTTCCTGCAAAGTAAGAACCTATTCTTTCGTTATTTCTCCTACAGAAAAGAACTAGAATTGTATGATGCTTCTCCTTTCCTATGTGCTTTTTAAAATACATGGGATAAGTGGGGAGAGACAGATAGCCTCTGACTACAGCAAATGCATAATCAACGAGAAACAAATGAGTTTAAATGGGGGACTTGTTTAGATTCTTTCTTGTCCTGTTTCATTCTTTTTGCCTTTTTACTTTTAAATATTTGAGCTGCATTTGTATTTTTTGCTGTAAAATCAATGTTTAAAATAGCCAAGGCAGCGTTCTGGAAAGCACTTTCTTTAATATACTTACTAAATCAGAGTGTCTGTACAGTCTTTAATTCGTGAGTGATTCTGAAAACTGGCACCCATTTACAAGGAGACCTCAGGCTTGTTGCCAACATGCTCTGAGAGGGGACAGTGACTGTCAGCAAGTGGAACCTGTTCCTGATCTGAAACTGTGCAGTATCTAAGGAACAACCAACAAAATCAGCAAGCCCCAAACTTGCTTAATCTAGTTTTGAAGGAAGACATGCAGACTGTAGGACAAACGGCAAACTCCCGCCCCAAAGAAACAAAACAAAAAATAACAAAACAAAACAAAAAAAATCCAATACCACAATAAAACATAACAATCATAATGAGTGCAAGAATGTTTTTCTTTCCTGTAATAACTGAGGAATAAAGAGATGCTTTACAATGAATACACTAACGAAGACAGAGGATTTGGGGGTTGGGCATTACCAGAAATAATTTCCACTGCAATGAATACGTACTTTTGTAGTACAGCAGCCAGTTGCTGGCAAAGAGAAATGCAAAGCTACATTAGAACAATTCCTAAAACAATAACACATACCCTACATGGCTTGATGCTAAAGGTTTTCAGCTGGAAATATTACTGATATTGCTAGATTCATCTTGCTGTAGTGACTGATGGATTCTTAGTGGAAGTGGATCAATATATCTTTTGGTATGATCATTATTAGACCAAGAACATCATTCTCTTTTCAGTACACTGCTTTGGAGCACTGCTGTTGAAAAACCTCTTGCACTGATTAGTTATTTATTGAATATTTCTACATCTAGTGCAATAAAACGTCACTTATCTAATCTGAGGTTTTAGTTTACAAGAATATTTCCCATAAGAAGTAGTTACAGCAACAACCATTGTTGTGGAGATACCTGAAGTACATGGGATTGTACCGAACTTCAGGGAAGAGGGGAACATTTTATTTAAGCACGTAGGAAACCTGTCTGGCTGCAAAATGACAAATGGTGGAAGGAGAAAGAACTTGATGGGACTTTAAAACCTAGATTTTACTTTCATGCCCACCTAATAAAAAAAATGTTATTTTTTCTGTGGCTGCAGCAAGAATTCTGAGAATTCACTAGAGACATGATTTAAAGGAGCAGGAAGAGAAAATATTGCAAAAGCACAGCTTACATTACAGCAGAAATAACTCCTGGTTATTCCAAGAATCTTCTATTCAAAATATAAGTATTCTGGTCACAATGTCCAAAATCTAGACTAAGCCACAGTTTTCTCACATAATATTCTTAGGAGAGAGGGAAGAGCTAAATCAAAATAAATCTGTAAGCACTAAGAAAGAGAGAGAGACAGATCCCTAACCTCATCACATCCCTCTGAAGTCCCATTCATCCTCTGTCCAAAAGGTTAAACAGGTACTTTTAGGAATACCAGTATCTTCAAAGGTTCAAAGAGAATCACCCATGACTAAGTGATACTGAAATCACTCATCGAAGAATATAATTTGCAGTTCCTTCAGTATCTACCTTAACTGGAAGGACTGTTAAATTACCACAGAGGCACAAGTCAGAAGGGAAGTCTCATGCTGCCAGTGTTACAGCCATCAGAGCATATACAAACTACAGATGGCAGTTTCTTGTCTCAGAAAGGATTGCCTCCAACTCAAAAAAATCCTAAAGTTTACATCATCTTGACAGGAACAGGAATGGACTCCAGAAGTAAAAAGCAGTTGCTTGAGTACAGGAGTTCATGGCTTCATTATACCCATTGTGTGCAAAAGCAATGGAGTCCATATCAATAACATGTATTTGCTGCTTTCAAAGACTGATTTTAAGAAAAATGGGAACAAACATTACATGGATTTTCTGAGAAAAATAATTTAAAATGAAAAAAAGAAAAATAGATTGAGATTTGGAACAGTGCCCTAGATTCCACAAAATTTCTAAACCTATGGTCAAGACGAGACATTAATTAAGAAACTGGATAAAACATAGGAAAACAAACAAAACTCTTGAAAAACGTCATTTAGAAAATGGGATGGTAATAGCAGTGAATAAGAATTAGGCAGTGGAAAGTGCAGCCACTAATGAGGAAAGTTGAAATTCATAAGAAGAATCTGCAACCAGCACAGTTAATGCCAAAGGAAGACTCTTTTTATTACACTAAAAATGATTGGTATATTAACAATTGTATTGGGACACTGTTCAATAAGCAAGGGGCAAGTGTTAATAACACAGAGACAGAGATTTTCAGTACATATTTCTGCTACATGTTTTGCTTGTAAAAAGTAAATTACATGTATACATAGTGGTCATGATGAAACCATTCTATTAGTAGCAAAACAGGATGTTAAAATAGAATCTATTTTAAATTCATTTAATTCATAAATATTTTTGACTCAGCAAATCCAGATAACTCTCAACTAATAGCTAGAAAAGAACTGGTATAGGAGATGTGTGAGCTGTTGCTGTGGTTTTTCAGTGAGACCAAAGGCTCATTTCCAATACTTAATGGTAATTTCCAGAGGACCAAGCTAAGAAAATAATCTTCTGCCAAGACTTACAAAAGGGTAAGTGGGGGGATACCTGAAGTAATTACAGACTTTGTCATCCTACATTGATCCCAAAGAAAATAACAGAATAGCTGATATGGGACTCAGTTAAAAGACAGCAGTACAATGAAGTACTAGTCTAAATGCTCTTACATATAATAAGTCTCAATCTAATTTTTTTATGAGATTACATTTTTGATTGGTAAAGGTTAATAGTGTTACACAATACACTTAGATCTCTCTGTAAGGCATAACTAACTGCACACTGCACAATATCCTGATTAATAAACTAGAATAGAAAATCAGCATTGCATACATTAAATGGATTAAAAACGGTCAAGGATAGGTCTTGTTGATCTCACTGGAAATTACCACACTTTGGCTGTATTTCCAAGGGTGTTGCCACAGAGTACAGTTGTTGGCCCCTAACTATTTAATATTTTTTTATAAATCAATTGTAGGGAATAAATCAAACTGACCCAAAGATTAAGGGAGTAGTAAATACTGAAGATAATTCATTGAGACAGGACAACATAGATCACTTTTTAAATGATAACAAACAACAAGCCACTCGGGATGGTGTGACCAAGGTCAAACTTGTTGGAACATTCCAGGTAGGCAATATTAACTCAAGTAGAATGCTGCTGCATTTTAGACCATATTATGGACCAGTCATGAGGCAAGTTTTCACTCAGCATACAAATGAAAATTAAGCTTTCAGGGGAGCTTCTAACATTGTGTAATTCATAAAACCATGCCCTGAAGCCAATGAAGAGAAAATATATCTGAAGCCATTAGACGTCCAGAAAGGCAATTCTGAGTAGCAGTCTACTTAACCCAGAAAACCTGCAAACACACATGAAGACCATTCACTTGAGGATTTCCAGAAAAGAAAAACAATGTAGAAATTAAAAAGCAAAATTTACAATCTCAAATGTCCCCAACTCATAATAACTTGGTGAGGAAATGAGATGAAATAACTCAGAAAAAAAAAATCCCACAACATTTCACATCCAAATCAAGGATTCAATATCACTGGTGAACATGATAAAACCAGAAGAGACAATTCAGGCACATGGTGCAGTTGAGGTGGAATAAAAGCCAGCCTCCAAGTCTGCAGAAACTTCTTTTGTATTCACAATTGATGAAAGCCCTGAGAAGAGTCTGCCCATTTTGTTGACAATCAACTGGGCACGCTCACTTCAATACTGAGATGAAAGCATAGCCACTATGTACTTGATTTGTACACTAACTCAGTGTAGTTACAGCAAAAAAAGATTTAACCTTATTCATACCTCTGCTGGTTTTGACTAGGATAGAGTTAATCTTCTTCACAGTAGCTAGTATGGAGCTGTGTTTTGGATTTGTGCTGAAAACAGTGTTGATAACACAGCAATGTTTTAGTTATTGCTGAGCAGGCCTTACACAGAGTCAAGGCCTCTTCTGCCTCTCACACCACCACACCAGTGAGTAGGCTGGGCGTGCACAAGAAGTTGGCAGGGGACACAGCTGGGGCAGCTGACCCCAACTGACCAAAGGGATATTCCATACCATATGACGTCATGCTCAGCATGTAAAGCTGGGGGAAGAAGAAGGAAGGGGGGGGGACGACACGTTTGGAGTGATGGCATTTGTCTTCCCAAGTAACTGTTAGGTGTGATGGAGACCTGCCTTCCTGGAGATGGCTGAACACCTGCCTGCCATTGGGAAGTACTGAATGAATTTTGTGTTTTGCTTTGCTTGCGTGTGCTGCATTTGCTTTACGTATTAAACTGCCTTTATCTCAACCCATGAGTTTTCTCACTTTTACTCTTCTGATTCTCTCCCCCATCCTACCGAGGGGGGAGTGAGAGAGCAGCTGTGTGGTGCTTAGTTGCCAGCTGGGGTTAAACCACAACAACTTCAAAATAGGTATGCATACCTATGCCTCTGAGCTCTTTAGAACTCTTAGAAATATGCAATAACAACGAAACAGGCCTCACAAACTGGAAGAATTATACCCAGGACTTACAGGTATGCCATGGATAAATAAAAGTCACTTCCCCATCTTACTACAAGGAGATTCTGATCACAGGGAAAATGTTTCCTCATGAAATGGCATTACAATTATAAAAGCAACAAATATCAAATGAGAACTGAATGCAATGCATTTTGATTACTCCATTAGAATTTGTACTATAAGCAAGCAGTCTTGTGAACAGCATGAAAGTACAGTGATGATAAGAACTAAATGCATATGTAGTGCACCAATCATTCCTGGAGACATTTCTTCATTTATTTATGTTTAACTTGATGCCTTTGTTTCCATAGGAATCAATATTTCCTTGTAAAGTTAATGACTACTGGAACACATTAATGAGCTATGTTAATAGACAATAATGACACTATTAATGTTGCCACCCCTATATCTGTGAACTAGACTCAACAGAAAGCAAAAAAAGTAGCATTACACTGGTAAGTAAATTATAGGTGAATTATGAAATCCAGAGTGATTTCCCAACTTAAATATTCTTAAATCCCTTTTTACTGATTATATCAAACAAAACACTAAAGCATCAGCATCAGCCATCTCTTGTAACTATGCAATATCAAAAATATAGTTACACACCACAGTTTTGCAAGTCCATCTATGATTTGTTTTAAATATTATCAGTAATGTGAATAATATCTCTCCTTAATTAAAAGCTTGTTAAATTTTCCACTGGCAACCTAATTTTTAGTTTTGTGTTGCCTTCACTGAACCAAATATCCAAAAGAGGATAGACACTTACCTCAGGCATAGTAGATATCTAACTTTTCTGTATCAGGGGAAAGAGTTAAGCAATCTCCAGAGAAGGTGATTCAGAACACCTAGGCTTGATGCCTAAAATAGAGGTTATAAAAAATTTCCCATACATATGAACTTATCTAGGTTTGATTCTCTGCTGAGACAAATTTTAAACTTCAATAAAGTAAAACTTGGTTCAACCTCCTTTTTTTCCCATTGGTAGGAGTCCCATGATTCCAAATGAATGTAAAACTAAAAATGTTCATGCTAATCTATGGTAAGAACCCTTGCCAAAGATTACTTTGAAGTTAATTGCTGGCATTATTTAAAGTGATACTGCACAGAGATTACAAAATGTATGTGGCTCTTTAATCGATGCTCTGGATCTCATAGTCCTGAGAATTTTGCAGTGGTCAGAGAGAATGCCAAGACTTGTGTTGTACTCTGCTAGCAACAGCAAGGAAAAGGTATAGTATATCTAGGCTTTACTTTGAAGAAATAAGTAAGCCACACTTGAGCCAGCAGCAACATTTATAGTAACTTAAACAATAGTAATCTGTTAGTTAACTTCTTAACTGCACACCAGCCAACATATGTCTTTAACCACATCTCTTTCTTTTCCCTGGTTTATAATTTATTATGAACAGAGAAGCATCCACTTCTAGTATAAGATAGGCAGCATAGCAATGACACATAACATTTGTCTGAGGTGACCTCAGATAGTAGCTTTTCTGCCACTTTAACGGACAGCAGTGAAAATGAAATTTGCACATATACCAAATTTAGGGAATTTGGGGCTTATCCGCACAGGAAAGTTACTGCATAGTAAACCTTGTGCCCATGGAGATGGGCTGACAAAGGAGTTAAGGAGCTATAAGTAGGAACAGAGTCTTCAGCATTTTGCCTTCTCTAGCTATCTGTGTTTGTGGGAGGTGACTAGAGAGGTTCAGTTCTGCCCCTAATGAATGCACCCAAAGTGAATGCCAATGCACTGCCTGCATATAAAAGTGCCAGTGATTCTGCAGACTGAGAACAGGTTGTATAAAGACCGCAGGCTACCTTCCAATCTGTTCATACCAATGTCATCTTTGTCTGTATTTTCTGCAGGACAAAAAAGGCAGTTTTGGCAGATCTTCAATGCATGGAGGAATACTTTGTTCAAAGGTTCTAGGAATTTTGGTGGGTAATGAACAGAAATGTTGATGTGTTCTTCCAAAACAATTAAGCAGAAATGTCTGAAGCACATCAAGCGCTCTGAAGCTGAGTCTCAGGTTTGAAGTTTTATGGGTTCATAAAACTACATCCACGCTCACAGAAGTTTTGCAAACTCCAGCTGACTTTGCGAGAACATGATGTAGCCAGAGAATCACATTCCTTCAAAAAATTTAGCCACCCTTTTCTGACAGGATCCAGAAACCTTCTTCTGACTTTCAACACATATAAGAGTTATGTATAAAAAATATTGATTTCAAAAGCATTGACATCTTGTGCACTGAACAGTCATATTCCTTCTTTCTGTGACTGGAAATAAGTTATGTAGCTTTGCAATTCATGATTTTGTAAATTACTGGGATGAAAAGTAAAAAGAGATTTCAGGATAATATTTGAACAGTTCATTATCATACCCAGTTTTGAATGTTTTTTAACCATTGAAAATTTTGAAATGGAAAATTCCATTACCTTGTCATACTAGAAATTGAGTTTATCATCAGTTACTTTACTTTTTGGATAAATCATTGGATTACTGCAATGTAAATGTTTACATCAGAGATCAGGATACATCCTTCAATGCAGATAATGAAGGATTTCTCCATATCTGAATACAAATTAATGAAACAAATTAAAGCACATCAGAAAATATGCAGATTAAAAGAGTATGTTAAAGAAAACTGCAGGTTTTGTTTAGTATCTTTGCATATTTGTCTGAGTCAAAATATAACTGATCTTGTTCAATTTCGGGTTATTACCTTGATGCAGGAGAGTTAAGATCATGCACACCTAATGGAACCTGATACTTTAGTCTTCACCAGAACTTCCTCCATTAGCTTTCACATATAACACTGCAGATAGAAAACCAATGAGGACAGAACACAGCCAAATGTATGCAGCAAGCAATTGCAGGAGACAAAGATCTTCCTGCATCTAGTCCTGAACTGGGATCCTGTTGCACATAACTTGGAGCAGTGACAGTCCACAGTGTGGAGGCGTAACAAATATGAGACTGACTACTCTCTTCAACAAATCCTGTTTAGCATAATTGATTTTAAAACCAGTACTTCTCTTTCCCCAAGAACCAGCATGTCAGTGGAGCTCTGCTGGATGCTTCCCACTCACCACACCATGCTGTGATTTTCTACAGCTTATCTCAGATCCATAACTCATCTTCTGTATTTCATGTCCAAATGCAATTAAAAGTGGAATGAAGGAAATTTAATTTGTTCTTTGCTGGAGTCTATTTAATGACAGTAGAGTATTAGAGAGGACTAGTCAGAATAATCTTTAAAGTTACATTCATCTGCTTGGCAAACTCACACTCACTTTTGGCTTGGTGAGTCATTCAAGGTATCAATGCACCTGGACATGTGTGGAGTTCAAAATTCAGTGCAAAATATCTGATATTCTGATATCATTATAGTTTTCTTAGGAAAATGTAAATTTCCTGTGGAGCTATACAAGCAAGAACACAAGATGTAGAGCTCCCCATCTTCACCTAGAACTAAGGAAAATTTGAAAACATTAATTTACTTGTTAACACCATACATGCATAGGCACAGATAATGTTCCTCCCCATTACATTCCAACAGGTTAGTAAAAAGAACAATTAATACATTGCTTTTCTAGCACAAAGTGCTAGGAAGAAGTGCTAATGCATTGTTTTAAAAGAGGTGTCTAATTTTCAGATACAATTGTAAGTTACCAAAACTTACTGTGAAGATTTTAAAATATTTATGGCACAAATCAACAAAACCACACTCTTTCATCTAGCCTATTCAAGTTTCTTGACTAGGCAGTGTAAGAAGAGTACACAGAGCATCAAGAAAGAAGCTGTATAGGATATTAAAATGTAATAAAAATGCAAAACAGTGTGTTGCTCAGGATTACATTGGATAGTAGTTAGCCATTATTAATTATTTAACTCTAGAAGCTCTGTGAAATATGTATGACCAAAACAAGGTCATCATTTGTTATTTTTCTGAAGCCCATCCAGAATCTGAGCTTTTTGGAAAATGACCTTGAAACAGTCATTTTTACAGTTAGAGTTTTATGCTGAAATCATGATAGCATGAACAGCTTTTCAGCTGAAAGCTTTACTTGATTGGTTGGCCAGGTAGTTGCCTTTTTTTTTTCCCACTAGTTTTGCTTTGGTTTGGGGATTTTATAATGCAGATTAGAGAAACAGCTCTAAGTAAAGATAAGATCATTTCCATATAATGACTTTTGGAGTGAAGAGCACAAAGGTACGAAATAAGGGCTTTTTGTGGTAAAGTCAGATTAAACTTGAAAATGCAACATGAAATTATGAAACAGGTTCCTATGATGCTCTTCTCTAAATGTAACTGGAAAATACAAACCTCCAAATTCTGATTGCAGAAGAGAAATTATCCAGCAAAAGAAAAGCTGCTACCACCGGGCTCTATAAAATGAGCCCTTGGCCCCTATTAAATCAGAAGTGAGAAGCCCAGGCTGCCCCTCTACATCTTGCAAATTTGAAAGGAAGTGATTTAGTGTGTTTTTGACACTGAAAAATTCTCATGCTAAAAATAGTTTCACACAGTGAAGCAACAGGTACAGATATACATATGAACAAGAAATTCAAGTGTAACTAACAGATTAAACGACCTCCAGGAGCACTTTTCACATGTGCTCTGAAAAGACCTCTGACTACCTGGGTAACTTCACGCACTAACCTAACATTTGCCACATTTGACCTCAAACTGTGTAGTGATATGTTAGTGTAGGGATTAAAATATGTAGCTGAGAGTCAGCTTTGCTCCTTGTTTTGCCAGTGAGCTGATAGGCAACCATGGGCAAGTCACAAAAGCCAAAAGACAGAGGGTTATTAATTTTAATAACCTGCTGTCCAGTTTAAGGCACTACTCCTCACAAATGCATATGAGGCAGTATATCACCTCCAACTACAAACCAAGGTCTTCAAACCTTGCACCTGGTTTGCTATCATAACTCTTATCTGGAAACCATGAGTGACTCCTTTATGACTCTGCTTTCCTGTAACTACACTGATTTGTCTTTATTAGCATTTTAGGTATGTATTATTGACAAATATAACACTGATTAAATTAATATTGGACTAAAAATGTGTGATATTAGCAAATACATGCCCACACATTAATATGCAAAGGACAGAAGTCTGTAGCACTGTTATAAGAAGTCCCCGGCACATAGTGGCATTTGTTAATAGCTTATATCAAGCACAGAAATGGAAAACCAGCATAAAAGTCTGTTATAAGTTTGTCTACTTGGACAAGTTCCTGAACCAAAACCAGTACATCTTTCATCTCAGATGAAAGCCCTTTAGCTGTTACTTATGCTCCACTATACATCATTTAAACATATCTATATATCAGCCAGCAAGGTCTTACCAATGAGCATGAGTTTGTTTTCTTTTAAATCAATTACATCAACGAAGAAGTTGACAGTTGAGCTCATATCTCTACTATGGAACATCAAAAGTGTGTAATACAAGAGAAGAATCATTCACCATAAGACAAATAATCCTATGTGGTTAGCAGTTCTGTGCAGAGAGTAAGACGACTTTGATAAGCCAGTGCATGAAGCAGAGATCATTCTGAACGCACCCAGTCCCACAGTTTTTCTCCTTTCTACATGCCCATCAATGTCAATGTCAATGCCAGATATTTGTGCTAACAAAGCAGTACAGAAGTTTAGTCTTGTTTAACCATGGCCGCATAAATGACATGCCTAATAATTGCCAAATTGTGCCAAATAAGCCAGCTCACACAACATATAGCTTATGTCAGCTTTATGCCAGATTTGAATTTACTGAGGAGAGATGGTGCCAATCTGGTGGGAGACAGGAGTGGCACAGGCAAGGCTGATCCACCACAAAGCCTCCAGGTTCACCTGCCAATGTTTTCTAAACACACTTGAACCAGAAGAGGGAGGCAGATCGGGACTCTGTGCCACAGGACTCTAGTGTTTTTCATCTAGTGCTAGGATCTGCAAGGGCAGATTTACGTTACCATGCAACCACAACTTTAGCTAAAATCTCTGGTGCCTGCATTCTGAAGTGATGTATTGATAAGAAAAATGGCTGTTAGAGAGGAGAAGATTACAGAACAACCCATCAGGGAGGATTCAGCACATGAGATGACAGAGGCTTGAATTGAAATACATAGTGTCTTAGAGCTGGAGCGACAGAGTCTATTTTTCTTGCTTTCTCTTCTTTTCCTCTACTGTACTGAACATCATATTTCTTCTCTGCCTTTAGCACCTTCCATAAATGTAAACCATCCTCTCTCTGTTCCCACAATGGTGCTTTATAAGAAAGAAAATGAAGAAATATGAAATTAAACTTCCACAGAAAGCTATTAAAATACCTTCGTACCACTTAGGCATCTCTGCCTTAACATCCTGTTTGAGCAGTAGATAAACTATGTAAGGTATTGGCAGGAACATGGGAGAGGGTGGTGTCAGTTTATTCTAAAGGCATTATTTGTCCTTTCTATTTATGTTCAATTTATTACCAACCCTCCAGCATCCCACTCTTTTAAAGAAGACACTACTGTTCTGAGTCGTTCAAGACGGGTGACCTCAGCATGACTGCAAAGCAGTTAGAAGAAAAGTACCTGTTCATTCACCCTAAAACCAAGTTTATGAGGGTTAACACACTTCCCTCAGCTAAAATTCCTGGTGACACTGCCCAGAGCTAACAAAACCTCCATTTTCTTTTGCTGTTAGGACTGGCATTCTGACTGAGCCAGGCTACAAAATTAATGCTCAGGATGGAAGAGGGGATGGAAAAAGGTGATGGAATGGGATGGCAAAACCTATAATCATCCTTTAAGCATGGACCAATGGCCAAAGTTCCCAGATATCAAAGCCATGAGGCTGAGCTTTTCTGACTACTTTTGACTTCACTGAAAGCTGAAATGCACTTAGCATCTGGCAAAACTCCGCCTCCAGCTTTTTTCCCCAATGCTCTGGGATGTCTCTAAACCAAATGAGTGCCTTTAATCTTTTATTCTATTGTTGATTTCTGGGATGTCTGCCACAGATATATCTATACCATCCTCTTTTCTTCAGTGTCAGAAAATGCATTTTTATTTAGTGGCGCAGAAGAAACAAGATCCAAAAAAACCCAGTGCATTTTAAATGTTTTCTGAAGTTTCAATGTCATTCCCAGGTAGCAGTTAATGGATAAAAGTATTATCTCCCCTCCAAACAGCAAGCTCAGCAGAATTGCCATAGACAACTGCCTGCAGATTGAGAGACATGATATTGCTTAATTAGCACAGGTTATCTGTTACCTTGAAGTAGATAAATTTGCCTAGTTAAAACATTAAAAATCAGCTTTGTCTCCAGTCATGAGAGCACATAATGCGCAAGTCCTTCAGAAATGCTCACTAGTACCCATCCATCCAACTATGTATCTCTTTGTCAGGTCATCTGGACCAAAGAAAACCCTGGAGATGCTCAGTCCTATCTTCCTCCCAAGTATTTTTAAAAAGGACTTCAGAATTTGAAGACAGAGATTTGATTTCTTCTTCCTTGTTTTTACAGAGCAATGCTCTGGAAAGGCTGATGCTGTTGGCATTGTTCTGACAGCAAGAAGAAAGCTTCATTTCTGTTGCTTGTAGTTCATCTGTGGGAGTCACTTGTCCTGATCATGGTACTACTAGGTTATCCCTGTCAGCAAGCACTTGTCTTTGAGGTTTCAGTTTTTTGAAGCTACAGCTTTTTCTGAAGAGCAATTCTTTGCCTTTGAAAATGGCAGGGTAGCATCACATGATGGTTATGAGAGAGAGAGAGAGAAGCTTTAGCCATGTGAGTCAGCAAATCCCCTTCCCTTCTACTGACTAAACAAGAACCTTTGAAAAGATAATCCAAAGGAAAATAAACTTCAGAAGCCAAAACAATCAACAAAAAGGGGGTTTGTTCAAAATTTTAGAAACCACTCACTGACTTATTAGCTGCTCTGCTCTCAGCAGCAGACACTGGATGACAGGAGACCTGGATCCTAACAGTGCCAGGCAGAAGGAAACCCTGCAGCCTTTCTGCCCAGGGGC
The DNA here is from genome assembly GCA_031468815.1 of Morus bassanus. Taxonomy (NCBI): domain Eukaryota; kingdom Metazoa; phylum Chordata; class Aves; order Suliformes; family Sulidae; genus Morus; species Morus bassanus. The sequence continues at coordinate 41,393,578 of CM062567.1, read as the reverse complement.
GAGGATGCCTGCCCCCTGCCTGAGCCTGCCGTTTTTCTGCACATCACAAAGACCTTTCCATATAAAGCCTGAATCCCCTTCACAAGCAGTAAAGCATCAAGTGCAATTACACCACTTTTTTTTTTTTTTTTTTGCACAGGGCTGCACTGAGATAATGTAAAGGGAGATGAATAAGGCCTGAACCCAAGTGATATGTCAGTGTCCGTGTGACATCGGAGCAGTATTTACTTACAACCCCAAAGGAAGGATTCAGTCTCCTAAGGCACAAGGTGATGTACCGTCTTTGAAATTCACTAGCTAGATACAAGCACTGGTGAATTATGAAGTATTCAACAAGACAAAAACTTATACTGTGGCATTGTGTATTAGTGGTCCTGAGGCCGCGATATATTAATGTACGCAAATGGATAACAGTAACTCAGGGAAAGCTTGTGCGCACGCAGCCTGAGATAAAGAAACAAATTGCAAAGCTCAGCTTAATAACCACAGTAGGTGGCAGCCAGCCAGTATAGTCCATATGAAATCTTCAGAATAACTTCTGTCAGACTGGAGTTAGTATTAACTCCAGCCCAGGTGCAGGGTAACACAAAAGATATCTTCACACAGTGGTTTCACTCCATCAACATTTCTTTTCAAGGCTGTCAAAACTACAAGCAGACCAGCAGAGTTAAATTTTTATGCTGAGGCTGACCCCAAAAGAACAAGCTACCTTTTTTAACTTTGCTCTCCTGTTTTCTTATTTCTTTATCTTGGACTGTGATCTTGCAGGATTTCACAAGCTAACTGAGGTTAGCTTGGGTCATTGGTTAGATGTGAGATCCAAACCACTACAGTCAGGGTCCTTCCTTTGATTTGCTATTAAAGGTGAGTCTGCAACAAAGTCATTCAGCTGAGGTCTGAAATTCCAAGAGCTTGGGAGTGTTGTGATTGAGGGCTTTGGTGTGGACTCATTACCAGACCAGAGCTGAACTGTTGTTAGGGCATGAGGTTAATGTCACAATGATACTGAAAGGTCTCGGCTACTCGGATTCATTAAAATTTTCACAACGCTCCTGGAAAGGTGTTTTTTCCATTAATACACAAAATCCGATCATATGCAATGCTATGGAAATCATTGAAGTTCTCCAGTTACTTCCCAAAAGTGAGTGATGGATGTTATAATCCTATCCTCTGATTTATGTGTTTGTTATGTATTTATTATTACCTTAAAAGTTCCTTCAAGATCATTCTGGGTGAGTATTTCTAGACAAATATAAAATATTGTTATTTTCAAAAAGTCCAGGTTTCTGACTGGTCCTCACAAAAAAGAAAAAAGTGATTTGTTGTTCAAAAACACCATTGGAATTGTATTTAAATCTTACAATTTTAAAGTGACCTTGCTGGCTTTAAATCTACCAAAATAATAACGCAATGAAGTATAGAAATAATATCTGGGTAGTTCAAGGGCTTGAATGAAACAATTAATGACATTTATTGCAACTTATTTTATAGAATCAGAAGTAGTTTAGCTATTTTATATTTCAGGTGAAGTAGGAATATTTATATTCTGTATTAAAAATAAAGCAAGGTTACTAATACAAAGAGAATGCCTAGGGGCTAATTACTCAGAAGCACATATCAAGAGTCTAACCAATATATTTAGAACTTTATTTCAAAGTCTATAATGAAAACTCATTTACTTTTTAGAGATTACATGCCTAAAATTAGGATCAATGTCAAAAATCAGTCATCAATAAACTGATTCTGCATTAGAAAATAGAATCTATTTATCTGCAATAAAGCTTTCCCATTCTTATGGACTGAATGAAACAGGCTCAGTCTGAGAGTATAAGAGAGAAAACCAAAGGCTGAAACAGTGTGATAGATCCTTTGTGGTTTCTGGGGAAGAAAAACAAAACAAAACAAAACAAAACCAGAAACTGAGATTCTGCTGTCCATGCCTTGTCTGCTTTTTGGATGTCAGAAGTTCAAAGGGTGAGAGAAAGTTTCTTTTAAACACTAGAGAATGCCACTGTCTTGGGAGTTTGGATAGAGTAGTCTGGTACAAATAAATAGGAAAGTTATTTTAGATTCTTCTAGGCTGTGAAACAGCTGCTTTCCCCAAAGGTTTTCATCTTGTCTGTTATCTCATTGAGGAAAATGTATGAAATAACCATAATAGCCTGTAAGTTATGGACTGGTCTGTCCTTTAATTGAGTATCCTACATGTGCCAAAAATTAGTTCATGACATAAGATACATTCATACAAGCAATTTGACTGAAGGGCATTCCTCAGAAATGCAATTTTAAATACATGAAGGGCCCATCAGAGAAAATAGGTGTATTTTCCTTCCTGACAATCTATTGCGTTTTGGGAAGTAAGGCCAAAAGGCAGACGATACCAAGGAAAGGACCACCATGGCTTTCCAGCCATGTTCCCGTTCATTTGCCCTCCATGCTAGGTACAACAGGATAGCATACGAAGCATGTAAAACTGCCAGGCTTAGGAATCGCAGAGTGCAGCTGAAGATGTCTCTGTGCTTGAAACAAAACAGGAAGTCTAGCATCTTGTCAGGCTTGACATCTTCATTGCAGCTGAATCCCTGTAACGTATGTTACAGCTGAAGCCATGATAAAACTGAGGAAAGGCCCTTGCATAGCTAGTGAAAGTGGATAAAAAAGATGAACAGGCCTGATGACAGACTCCACCAAGCCTTGAATTTTCTTATTTACAAATTACCTGAAGGGGAGGCCACTACACTCCTGAAGTGGATGGCATTTTTATTATTGACTTCAAAATAATGCAGCTTCTCCACCATTTGGCATGTGTCTGTGCTGTCACTGACCTAAAACTGACATGTTTTATTTGAATTCACTTAAGCTCCAGAGTTTAACATCTGCCAAATGCTGTAGCATAAACAGAACTCTGGAGCGGATTTTAAAAAATTATAAGAGATAAGCACTGTATTTTCAGAAAGTTATTTCTGTCTGTCACCTTATAAATATATTGCTAGTTCCCAGAATAGGGAATTCCTTACCTCATTACCCTAACATTGCTCTTTTAACTCTATTTAATATGCAGAGAGAAGAAGCAATTGGTTAATATTACTTTCTTGACACAATACTGCATCAGAGCAGGTGCAATTGCAGAAGAGTTATGAATACAAAGTAGACCAGCAGTAAGTTAGTAGGGATATGCCATTTAAGGCTGTCTTTTTTAATTCAACTGCATTACTGAGAACAGGAGAGGAAAACACATGTTACCAGTCTGGTTAATATTTATATCCTACTATACAGTCCATTGGCATGAAGGGATCTCTGTATGCAAAATACCAGATGTTATGGGAGCAGTGCTAGAAGGTAAACAAATTGACTCAGAGACCATATCATATACATACTCAGACACATGAAGCTTGGAAAAGTAAAAAATTCAATATGTCTCTGTCCTACATGAAATACATTATCATCTTTCCTTTGTACATCTCTAAGCCTGTTTGGAGACAGGGTCCGATTACCACATGATAGGAAGGAAGGCTGATGTGCTGTTTGCTGCTATGCTCTGGCCTGGAGAGCTGATTTAGTGAAGTGCCATGTTCTTATGTAGGCAAGGCCTTCTCTCTCCTAAAAAGAAATCTTTACATTTCACAGGCTGCCACTGAAATCTTCCAAATCAATTACAACTAACGTAATGCTTGCAGGAGAAAGTCTAGAACAGGAACGATGAGTCTTTGTCTGTTTCTCTGGGGCATTAACTTGCATAAGCACAGATGATGGATTAAATATTAGCATTGTTAACTGCTTCACTGACAGAAAAGGAGGACTGAAAAAACTGCAGTGGTATGTCCTGTGGAGATACCTCATTTTATGAATAACAGAGCTATGTTTCCTTCCCACTCTTCAGGCTGGAACTCTGAATGACAAGGTTTGCTCACTTGACCTCTCTTCTGTGCTGAGAGTACTGTAGGAGCTGCTGGTTTTTTCTGCTCATCTTGATGGGTGGCTTAGGAAGTCCCATTTTCTCTTGTGCTGTGCCTCAGGATTATTCAATCCCAGGAAATGTTACAAATTTTGTGTCAGGAATAGTGCAAGAGAGGAGTAAGAAAATTAGAAAAGTATAAATTACTCTATAGCATCCTATCAGCATCTTCAGGAAAAGAAAGGTAACCCAGATGATTCTGACCATCCACCCATTCTACACAAAAGTGGCTTTTTTAATGATTTCCACCTGGAAAATTTCCATGAATAGCATTTTTCTTTAGAGAAAAGACGATTTGATCAAAATCTGATAATTAATGTAGCAAAAATACTGTGAATTATCTTGCCCATGGTCACTGGAACATCTAGGGAGAGATTCCAAGTCTCACAGATCTCCAGCCAGAACCCAGGAGCCCAATGTTGCTAGTATGCTTCACTCCTCTTTTCTACCCCTACTATTTCTAGAGATTTTACTGTTTATACTTCCCTGTACTTACTTCCTCTACTCGTTTCCAAAGTCAAAAAAATCCATCTGTTCCAGCTGCAAAGACTCAGCACTTTATCCCTATAATCTGTATTTCAGAGGCCTAATGAATCTGCACTGTAAGTTCATACTGTAGTCATGTTACAGGATGATATTTTCTTCAGAGGATATTTGAAATAAAAAAAGGGAAGGAGGAGTTACTCTTCAATTAGCTTCAAAAAGTATGTCAAAAGCCAAAAGAGTAAAATCTTCACTCTGAACCAAAAGTCAATGATAGAATAAAATCTCACTAAAAAAAAAAAAAGAACAAAGATAAAAAAGACATCAGCACAATAAATTGTGATACATGGCTTACTGAAGCTATGGACTTATTTTTTATGATGTCTAAAGGCTTTGTTTTTAAAATGTACCTTAAAAACAAGTTTAAGGAGAATGAATTCTCATGGCTTTTAAGGGGCATGTGAACCTTCCTCCCTAAATTGCTGCATTATTGGTTTTAACTCAGCTCAGGTTGGTAAAAAACAAAAGTCATTACCAGTGGAATACCCTTGGCAGGTATCTGTGAACCTTATTTAATGAACCTGAAATTCAGTCAAGGTTCAGCACCTTCCCAGACAAACTAATAATGAACTTGCTTAAGTACTAGTGAAGGATATATTGCTTTCACTCAATCCTATGTCAAATTTGACAATTTTGCTTTGATTTTGAGGTCCTCTGGAGGTAAAAATAGTCAAAACAGAACAACAGAAGTTAGAGAGAAAAATAAATCTTCCTATATCTAATATTGGTATCATTCATATGTGCTCAATAACAGAAGAGAGCATAGTTTTGTATTTTCCAGAAACTACATGACTCGAAGTAGTAGCCAGCTTTCTGTTAACAACAGGTGATAAGACCACAACGTGTGTACTCAGAACTAGCACAGACTGACAATCTGAAGAAAAAAAATCAAGGTCACAGTGGGCAGGGAGGTCCAAAAACCTGCTCAGGCCCTTCAAAAGTGACCATCTATCTTTGATTACATTCTCCAGTCCAAACTAAATCTTTCATCCACATTTAAAACCTTTAGATGGGAGGCTGACAACAAAACAGTGACAGGCTCATAACTGCAATGATACTGTTGGATATAGGATAATGACTGCATTGACTAATCCACAAATGCCTTTAGGTAAATCATTTTTTTGGCTAAGTACACACAAATATCCTGAGTTGAAGCTAGCAAGTAAGAGTAGAACTTTTTTTATTCTACTTTCATCACCTTTGGCTTTTATCACCTTTCATCACCTTCAGCTACCAAAAAAATGTGCAATGTAAACCCCAGCAATTCAAGGTCATTCAATTTAACACTTTCATGCAAAATTTTAGAATTTTGACTACCATTACATATGACAAGGCTGGAGGCTGATCTATGGTCATTGAAAAAGGTGATAAAAGAATTTCTTGGGACACTCTACACATGTCTGATTCATTTTACATTAGATCAGTCAGTCTATTCTCTGCAGACCCTGAGGACCTCTGTCCACTTCTACCGTGTCAGTGAAAAGGCAACCAAGAAAAGGAAAATTGTTGTCACTAGGACTGAATTCTCTGTGTAAGGGCTGACACCTGCTTCAGAAAACGCTTAAAGGTCTGCAAGTGAAAAGAGACTGACAACAAGTGTATTAGAATAATATTAATATAGGCTTTGGAGCCTCAGAAATCTTGACACAGGTGTTTCAAGCCCACAGACTTCTGCTGCTGAAATGCCGCCCAGCTGGTGACTCTTTTCAAACCTGCCAGTCAGTTGAAATCAACTTCTTTTCAACAATATCCTTGCAGAGAAGATGAAAAGGATATTCACTTTTCTTCATTATGGAAAAGAAAAATGAAAGCATTCTTTACATTTCCACTTTTCCCAGATTCCTAGATCTTTTCAGCTGTAAGTTTCCAAATCTGTTTGGAAATTTAGAAAAAAAAAAAAATTCAAAAATTTCTATTTTTATTTGGAACATCTTGGTTTCAGCAATGTGGTGCTGAATCCACAGCATGGTTCTGAAGGACCCATGCTTGGGGTCCTGCTGAACTCCTGAATGGACCAATGGCTCCCGCCATCCTGGTACAAGGACAATATTTCCATCACGTCTGTTCAGAATTAGAGACATGGATGGCTTCTACATCTTCTCACTGCCACTAACATCCTAGTCAACTTCACTACCACTCTCAGTTTTGAAAGTGACAAGAGTATCATTTTTCCTCAGCAGATGCAGGGATCTTATAGTCTGTGGGAAATTTTATGTTTGTGTGTGTGTATAATATATACTATACTATAGATACGTTTTAATATAATAAATGAGATGTGTGTGTATGTATATATCTTTTTCAATTTAAATACAAAAACCAAACAAAAACCCAAATAAGTAAAAGGAAAAACCCTAACAGGAGAAGGGGAGGGAAACTGTTTCTTGTCTTGATATCAACTCTGTAATATTACTGCTTCAACTGCTAAACATTTTGATCATTTCCCAGGGGCATAGCACCTTCCATTTCTTTAAGCAGCTCCATTTCTGTCTCACTTCCTAAGTCAGAAGTTCAGTGTAGGTCATTCTTCTAGTCATCACCCTTCTATGACTTCCCATCACCTTCTGCATCAAGTCACAACCCTCATCCCCAGGGCACAAGCTACAATCTGCTAACATCCAAATTCTCATTCCCACTTTCTTTGTGTATTTTAGCTTCCTTCCACAAAAAACAGTTCTCCTTTACCATTTTGCCTGGAAATCTTCATTTTTTATGCCAATTACTTTCTTCCTCTTTCTGTACCATCCTCAAGGCATTTTTCATTGAACCTTCCAGCAATGTATCTGTAGTGGCCCCACTGCAGGACACTACCACTGTCCTGCTGGGCACACTTCCCTATGGCTGGCTAGAAGTACTCCATGGAAACACAGACTACACACTCTATGACATGTGACAGGGACTTAGACATGCTCGTAGCTTTAGTAATGCAGGATTCCATGCCTGTGCCAGAAATGGGAGGTACAGTGACTCCTAACACTGATCCTCAGGATTTATAACAAAAAAATTGTACCCTGTGGTCTCAGCTAATTCCCTCTCTTTGCAGCATCATACAGATAATGGAGTCCTCTCTGGCAGAGCAATGAAGTGGGTAGCCACATGCCCCATCAACCAGCTCAAGCAAAGGAAAACATGCGCAACAGATATGGCAGGTTATTTACAAGAATAATTTACCCACAATGCTTAGAGGGCATCCTGGTCATCAGGGATAGATTGTGCAACAGCAGCTGTGCTGCACCATCCCTCCAGTTCAGGTTGTAAACAACTGGGGACATTCAACAAAGTAAGACCTCTGTGTGAGTCTGCATATATATGTGGCATGGCTGTGAGCAAGCCTGTAAAAAAACTGCTGGGTTTTAAGCATCACCCTCGGTTCTTTTAGGAAACTGCTGCCAAATGAAATGTGTGCTGCTCTATGACTTTCTGGGTTGATTATTTGCTGCAAGGAATAGATGGGCAGGCATGTTAACCATTTGTTACCATATGCATTATGTAAATAGCTATACTGATGTGTCATCCATTCATTACGAAGTGCTACAATGAATGCAACTTTCCATTCTAAACATTCAACACTTAAATATTTCCATCCTGGCCCCAGGTAACGCTCCATCTAATCCTAAATCCGCTCTCCTGCAAAAGTCATTCCTTCACCGTTTTGCTCACACAGGTGTTGGACACATTAAGTGATTATGATGGACTCTTCATTACTGACAATTTGTGGGGTTTAGCTGTTCATGGTTGAAGTCTGCATCTTAGATGCTAGGGCCAGCAGATGGGCTGCAGATGGTAGATCTGCTGCCCTGAATTTAATAGTGGCTGAAGAAGAAATTGTCATGCTAGATTGCAGCACGGTGGGAGTTTTGACTGTGGTATCTGAAGCATCAGGAAGCAACCTAACAAAAGCTGCTGTGATGTAGAAAGTTAAAGAAGTCGTGTTTCAGTAAAATTTTAGATTGTTTTAAAGTGGAAGACTCCCTCAGAATATCTTGTCACTATTGCTTAAATAAAACAGCATGTGATCCATTATATATCATATACACTACATAATCAAAGACAGTATGCTTATAATGACTAAGTTTCACACTTCAGGTATTAATGCTTACTCTTCCTATAAACCAACAGACAATGTGGAGAGACAGCCAGCTGAGAGACCAAAGCAAAGTCATGGGAGGTGAGTAAAGAAAGACAGAAAGGATGGAAGACATTGTCAACTTCTGTTTGGAACTTGCATTTCTCCAAAGTGAATATTACCCAAAAAAACTCCCTCTATAAGTCAGAACCATGATAAATTGGGAGAGAAAGAAAAGGGGAAAATTACCCCACTGTTTCAACTGTGTTGTGAAAGAGCTGCATTAGGAATCCTGATCCACTTTCAGAAATAAAGGAAAACTTCTTCTCAAGAGGGTACTCCCAGTGCCTGCTCTAAACTGTTACAAAAAGCCAGAATTTCCACTTGTATTTCCAGAGTGGTGAACTCACCTTCTCATCTACACAAATGCTTGAGGGATCTCAGCTTCAGCATGGAAAGAGTTTATCCTTCCCTTTAGGAATGACCATTCTCTATTGCACAGCCTTGGCTTCGCCACAATTCACTTTATGCCATATCAAGTTTTATCACACCAGGACTCATTCTAAAGGAGGAGGAGGGAGGTAAGCCCACAAGAGATCCAAATAAAATTCACACCACCAGTGAAATCAAGACCTCCCACATGCCTGCTGAACCCCCTTCTGCACAATGGCAACCATTCTTTCCCATCCCTCGGAGCATGTTTCATGTCATATTTTCCATTTCTGACTTCTCGCCAATGAGCAAAAGAGCAATTCCCATCCACCTGTTAATTCTCTTTAACGTAGATTTCCATGTGTCATAAACACCTCCTGAAAACAATACAAATTCCTAGACATGCTGAAAACAATTAGGCTACCCCTCCCAGATGCACGAGTCCATGGTGAATGTGCTTCTGGATTCAAACCCACAACCAGTTCATGTTTCTAGCAGCATATATTTGAGGTGCTCAAGTGGTGTGCAGATGTGACTCCTCAGTGGTGGAATTGCTGGAAGGGTGTAACATTGCCACATAAAAAGTGTTTCTCCTCCACAGGAGCTTTCCCCCCATTCAGGAGGGCAGTTGTGCTCTACCACCTTATGTCACTGAATCTTCCCACGCCTGCTCTCCCTTTGTGTTACAGAGTCATCAGAAACAGGAGTTTAGACAAAGCAGTATTTACATCACCTATATCCCTTCCTCCACAGATGTCAAGCCATGTCATCCACTTAAGAAACAAAGAAGGAAAAAGACATAAAATTTGTATTATGAGTCTCACAAATAAATTCTGCTCCTTCCCCCATATTGAACAGATTTTGGGCAACCCTCACGTAAAGGAGAAACACAGCACTATGAAAAAAGCTCTCTAGCACCGTATTTCTAAAATCAGAAAACTATTTCAAATGGCAGCACACTAAACAATTAAGACATACAGCTGTTGGCCTCACATTTCACTTGCACATGTTCTGATAGGAGTGCACCAGGCCTTTGGTAAAAGCACTGCTGTTTGCATTTACCTCACCTGAGAAAATGCCATTCAGAGACAGCATCCAGCATCTAACCAGGTCTTGCCTTTCATCCAGTTTTCCTGTTGGACCAGGCAAAGGGCAGGGAGATTTAATTAGCTGCCTGTGGTCACAGAGGTGCCCGTAGCTCCATCGGGCTTGAATCCAGAACCCCTGCTCACCTCGGACTTTCACAGGGCTCTGCAAACTTGGACCTGCCAGACCCTCTGTGCTAAAACACTTACTCATGTGGCTCACAGGCTGGATACAACTTTTTCTTCTCTCTCTCTTTGTTCAGAATCTGTGGCAGACATGAGTCTTTGTTTCAACCAGGTTATTTTAATAAAGAGAACAATCATCTTTCCAAGGCCATATATTGAAAGCTTGGGAAAACCCACATCAAAGCCAATCAGGGGCCAGATGTTGCCAATACAGGTTGCCAGCAAAACCAACCAGAGGTGAGAGTGCTGAACAGTTTCCTAGAACCATGCACTTGAATATTAAATCTATAGCTTCAGGCTCTCTGTGACCTGGCAAAACAAAAGTGTGAGGGTGAGATCTGTAGTACGATTAATATATTTTGTCCAAGGCATACTTCTTGTGTGTCCAACAGTTAGGCCCATACATGTGCAACACATACCTACATGTATTTTATGTAAGTACATTTAAAGTATATTCCAGAATACAACTATGTGAATGGAAAAAGAAAGCAAAGCTTTCATATCATGAAATGCAGCAGTTTTGCGCTCCAATATGGCCTCTGTTTATTAAATCATTAGGCAGTAACCTTAGAGGGGAACACGTTACATAAAAGCACATACAGTCTTCAAGTTTAAATGGATCATTATGTTTTAATGGGAGTTAAGGGGATCATAACTAGGAAATTTTGAGTCTTATAAAGGAGTAGCAAGGACCTGTTGCTTTGAGATTCATATTTCATTTATTTTCAGTCTTCCCTAACTATACCACAGGGTTTTTTGTGTAAACACATGAATATACAGAAGACCTTCAGTAAACTTTAGTATCTCTACGTACCATTATAATGTGATAAGCTCAAAAACAGAGTGTCAAACAGAAGGAAACGAAACTTGTTTTTCTATGACACCTTTCATACTCCAAGTATCCTAGAGCACTTTAAAATAAATGACTTGGAAACTGCTAGTGCAGTCATGCAGCAGTTGTTAGTTCAAACTCAGGCCTGGATGTCACAACTTATTTTGGTAAAAGGAAGAAAGTACTAGCCAAAACGAGAAGTTTCTTCCTCATTCTTTCCACAATGTCCATTAGCTCTTTAAATCTCACCTGGTGTAAGCAGAAGAGTTCAGCCTGGTATCTTATATTGCCAGTTATTCACCACTGGTTTAAAAACTCTTTTAAACCATGTGTACAGAGATGCTCACAGACACTTCTATACCCACATATGTTTAAAAAGCAAATCAGTGCAAACATTTCCACACCTTAATTTCCACTACAAGACCAGACAATTTGCTGTCCTTGTCAACAGCATAATACTCACTTAGGGAACAAGATTACAAGAACTTGTCCTCAGGAGACTTTCAATTCTCTGCATGTCCTGGTAGTGGCAATCCCATTTCACACCAACTACCAAACTTTCAGTTGGTCTCCTGGGCTTCTCCTGCCCATTGTATTAGCCTAGAGTAAGAAATACTAATTCCTCAGGCACTTTTGCCTGCAGAAACTATTTGCAACTCCCAGTAACTTCCACAGGAATTACACCTGTGTACATAAAACGAGTTTTGGACTCTGGCTATTTTGCTAAACAGTTTCCTCTAGCTGTGCAAAATCTTGTGCTTTTATTTGTAGGTCAGAGTTCTTAGTCTATCTAAATATCCATTTCCAAACAACTGTTATATAAAAAAGAGCAGTGGTCTCTTTTACACTAATCCTAGATATATTTCAGAAAGTGGCAACTTTTCCCAGGAATAATTTCCAGAAGCTGAAGGGCAAGACAAAAGCATGGTAGAGTTTCCTCTTCACCTGCCTCCAGAACATACGATTTCATCTACAACAGGGTTCATGTGGCTTGTCTGTCTTTTCACATTCTTTCAGAATTAATATCCTTTATTAGACTAACTAACACTCTGCTAAAAAAAGGAAAGATTGATTTAAAAATGCCTCCTGGGGCCAAAACACCAGGACAACTGTCAAACCATGCAGTGGACTCTAAAAGAAGTCCTGACATCAGACCAGCAGCAGGCAGATGGTGGAAAGCAAAAATGGTGGAGGACACACTGCAGAAAAAGGAATGACAGACATGAGAATCTTTTTTAACCAGTGTAAATTCACTGACTTTGAAGCAAAAGCTCCAAGGTAACATCAAGGTAAATGGGAGACTACACTAAGTAGCTATAAATCATAGGCAATGGTGACAGAGAATGAAAAAAATTTGGGTTTGGCACCATTTCAGTGCTCTAGGCACAGGGACAATGGCCTAGACAAGTTGTAAGCAGGTGAGGTAGCTACTTTCCATCACCAAAACATCCATCAGATCTCTGCTGCGTGGAACTGGGGAATTATCAGGGAGACAACCATATTACATGAGGAATATCCAAGGACCGCAGACGCAGGCTGAGTTTATCTTCTTATCACAGTGGTCAAGACTGCTGAGCTGTCTAGGGACTTGTAGGTGGTAAGAAAGATTTTTCAGCAAGGCCACTAACAGCAGCAGAGGAGCAAGCACAGCACTTGACCCCACCACTTGCTAGGAAGATGCCACTCATTTCCTTACAAGTCATATTCTGCTGCAATTCAGACAAGAAATAGGAGCAATCAGGTAAGCAGCTAAATGAGGGCCATTAGTATGCAGTCAGAAGAACTGAGCTCTAAGGAACTGCAAGAATGGGAGATGTACTCTTTGCCCCTCCTCGTCACCCCACCACCACCTGCCTTCTCATTCTGCTGTGGGGCTGCTGTAGCCAGCACTATGTTGACTCTTGTGTGACTCTGCAAAGCAGCACCTTCAAAAACTCAGAATGATCAATGAAAAAAAAGACTCTTCCAGTCTTTATTTTTAATCATGCTTGTGCCCTTCACCCAACCACTGCATGAACAATAACAGCTGAAGAGTCACACTAAATAGCAGGCTGCTATCTATCTGAAATGTGGCAGAATCGTTCGTCACTTTGACAAAAGGAAAAGAAAAAATATCTTTGAATAATTCATTGAAGGGTTCAACCAACTGACCAGTGTCCCTGCTCTCCTGTCCCCTGCCTGCATCTGAGGAAGGAAAGAGAGCCCTCTGCGTGATTTCTTCTCGCACCCTGCCAGCAGCAAGTCCTGCTTGCAAGTTGAATTGACTTGACTGTAGTAGTATTGTTCTGCTGAGACAGGAACAATGATCAGCACAACAGCACTGTTAAAAATGTTATAGGCTTCATAAAAACAATCACATCAGCTATAAAATGGTAGGTGATCATAACTGCTGCACCACTTTCATCATAACTTAGCTTGACTTGTCTGGATGGAAAAACAAATTATAGACAATTCCCTTTCTTTTCCCCCATTACTGTGCAAAGTGATACAACCTCCCTACTCCCTGCTAGACTTCTGTCGCTATAAAGACAGAACAATGATTTTTAAAAGATAGGAGATGAGATTTGGGGTCGAAAACTGTCTGCATAGTGTTACAAGGTCTGTTAAAAAGCAGAACTAAGTAATACCCAGCAAATTTTTAAGGTTCATAAGAACCAGCAATGGCACTGGGGAATCAATCGAGCAGCTCCACTTAAGACTCAACATCTGCATTTTTTGTCTAGGTAAGGCTCCCTCTGTAAAATCACTGATAGTTCAGGACCATGTCCTGAACATATGTTGTCTAAAAGGCATACACTGATCTATAAACATCATTTTAATTCTCTCTCATGTCATGCACCTGTTTGCACTGCATAAAGCAAACACAGTACAGAGATGATCAGTCATTAAAGCAAGACTCTGCTTGACTTAGGTCAGAAAACTGAGATAGTGTCACTCAGACAAAAAGAGAGCTTTCAGTTCAGAGCAGTGCAGAACTTTTCAGCAAGGTCTGTTCAGGAGAGAGGATTTGTTTGCCACTGTGAGGGCTGTGCAAATAATTGATTTTCCAGAGGGCTATCCAACTGCAAAAGAGAGACAATCAAGCAACATGCTTTAGTCTTCATCAGATCAGATTTGTTTGCATTTTTGTTTTCCTTGCTGAAACTAAAACCCCAGAAAAAAAAAAATCAGTATATTAAATGGAACAGTCCAACAGGTCCAAAACTAAATGTGCTGATTTCGATGAACTGTGTAAAAGGCAAAGGAAGTGCACAGCAATGTTTACAAAGCAAGAGCAAGAAAATGCCTTTCCTTTCCACTCACAGTGAAGGAGGATTTGGCTCAGTATTTTCTCCTGGCTGAAGACACTTGAGTGAAAGCTCCTGCTGATGCAAATGTGGGTTAGCCACCAGGCTACAGCACAGGATGGGAAAGGGGAAGCAAGGAAGGGATGCGAGTTCTACTTCGTGTAAATAATTTAATAATGATTGGAGTTGTAACAGCTACTAGGTGTCCCCAGTCCCACTAACCCCCAGTTTGGCCTCCCTCTTAATTAAAGCAACTTGACAATTAAGGGGTTTTCTCCGAAAATTATTGAGAGCATTCATGCAGTTTTGCCATTTCCTATACTTGGTCTTGTGACTTCTGAGTTACCTCAAACCCTAAATATTAAAGCTTTATTTATCTAACAACAACATGTGAAACATACCAAATTCACAAGAAACTAGTTAAAGATGTGACATATTATGAGGAAAGATAAAATTATCTAGAAGTGGAAAATTTATATGTAAATATTCTCTGTGGCAGAGGGAGAAACACAACCTGAGTAAAAGATACCATTCAGAATTGCTGTGTGTCTTACAGAAAGACTAAGGTCTTTTTTCTCCTTAAATTCTCCATGTGTAAAGTCAAGCGCTATTACTATAGTAAGAGATAATCATAAAAGTCTTAGATGGAGGGAAACAACAATTAGTAAGTGTTAGAGCTTTCTATATTCCACATGCAATAATTCATGTATGCTAAGATTCACGTTTTCTGAATATAGGGACTTTGAAACCAAGGCCTTATCTTGTTGAGAAGTAGTGAGTAATGATTTTTGAATGACAGCAAGCTGCAGTGTCTAGCTGTGATGGTTCACAAGACAGTAAATCTCAGACCTGTCACTGATCCAGATGCAAGTATTTTCAGTTCTGGGCCTCTGGGAGGGGAAAACTGGACAAGCTGACATCACTGTGAATGATGCTATAGAAGAAACCATGTAAAACAAACTCCACCCTTGGAAGAGCACGAGAAACACTTTTTTGTGGTCTGGTGTTTTAACCATGATTTACTGCAATGATGCCTATTTGAGAGAGACACATCTCTGATGGAGATGTATTGGTAAAGAGGTTTGTAAGCTTAATTGGATGGCATAGGTATCACAAAGACATGTATGACTGGCTATTATGCCATATGCTTTTATAACAGTGATTTTTCAAAAGCACATTATCTTTGTGCTGAGAAACATTAAAATCTAAAATATTTTGTAAAGTAACCAGTAGAGTTTAGGAAACAGGGCTCAGCACAGTTTATCATTCACTACTGCATACGGTCTTAAAATTTACAGCCTTAGAGTCTGGTGTAAAATGTTACAATGCGATTTGAACCATTACCCCTCTTGCAAAATTAAGGTGGCTGAGCCCTCTCACAAGCAGATGTTTTATCATGATTTGCTGTATTCTTTTACAGAATGAGTCCTTTGTAATAGTGATTTCACAGTTTGTTGCTCCTGCATTGATCTTCTCTAAACTCATCCTGATTGTCTGAATGTAAAAATCTGCCACACCGCACCACAGCATTTTTGTAAGTGGTACCCAATATACAGGTAGGCTTTGCAAAAGACACAATAGGACAGGGGAAACTGGGGGGTAGGAGAGTAGACTGAAGCAATTAAAAGCATTCAAAGCTACAAGGTCTGCTCTCAGCAAGGTCTGCACACCTCAGACCTCTGGAGTGCAGACTACTACTACATGACCGTGAACTTCAAAACCAAAAGAAAAGTAACTAAAAAGCACAACTTATCTTGAAATGTGCCCTTGCCACAAAGGAGAATGGTATCCTGAGCTGCATTAGGCAAAGCATTGCCAGCAGGTCGAGGGAGGTGATCCTTCCCCTCTGTTCAGCACTGGTGAAGCCACACCTGGAGCACTGTGTCCAGTTCTGGGCTCCCCAGTACAAGAGAGACATGGACATACTTGAGAGAGTCCAGCAAAGAGGCACTAAGGTGATGAAGGGACTGGAGCATCTCTACTGTGAGGAAAGGCTGAGAGAGCTGGGTCTATTCATCCTGGAGAAGAGAAGGCTCAGGCGGGGTCTCATTAAAGTGTATAAATACCTGAAGGAAGGATGCCAAGAGGACACTCTTTACACCTAAAGGGTGTAAAGAAGATGGAGCCAGGCTCTTTTTGGTGGTGCCCAGTGACAGGACAAGAGGCAGTGGGCACAAAGTGAAACACAGGAGGCTCCATCTGAACATCAGACAACACTTTTTTGCTGTGAGGGTGACCGAGCACTGGCACAGGTTGCCCAAAGAGGTTGTAGAGTCTCCATCCTTGGAGGTATTCAAAAGCCATCTGGACACGGTCCTGGGCAGCTGGCTGTAGGTGGCCCTGCTTGAGCAGGGGGGTTGAACCAGGTGATCTCCAGAGGTCCCTGCCAACCTCAACCACTCTGTGATTCTATTATTCTGTGAATTGGAGGAATGTTTCTCAAGGACAAGTACCCCCTGTCTTTCAGATGCCTCAAAATGTTACGTTTTTATTCTGCATTAGACTAAAATTATGTTGAAAAAACTTGGGTTTGTTAGCTTTGGGTTTTTTTCCAAAACCTAGAAGCATGTGTTTCCAGCCAACTCTCCTATTAATGCCTCTAAATTGGAAAGAGCAGAAATTTGAGCCTTTGCCTCTCATCACTTTTTCTTTAAAAGTAAATACACCTCTGTGAAACATTGTGACTGAACAAAAAAGGGTTCAGGCCTAGGACATCCATAATGACTGTGAAAGCTTTTCTTTCCAAACCCAGCTTAGTAGTAAAACAGTAGCAGATGATGTGAGTTAGTGCCAAATGCAAATTACAGTCCTGTCACGGTGAAATTCACCTGACTATTTTTTAAAAAAACTTCCATCACTGAAAAGGCCAAGGACTGGGGTACTGTCCTACCCACACATCCCGAGCATCAGCTCCACGACCCCACAAAACAATGCAACACACACATTCCCCACCCCCTCCTGCAAATGTGCTTCTGCTGGGTCTGGAAATGAGCTATGTGCAATAGTACCTGGCACTACCAGAGCTTGCTCAAGACCTCTGCAAACTGCAGACATGGACTTAAAGCCAGGTGACAGATCTCCTGCATCCTGCTGTTATAAAGACAAGTGAAGTCTCTGGGGTTAACAAAGTAAGCACTTTTTTAGTTGACCTAAAATCTGTGCAGTTTTAATCTAAAAATTCAGCTCTGATTAAGAATTTCCTTCTCCCCTTTTCCCCCCATCTGGCTGTTTATTGCTGACTCTCCTTCCAGCTGAGAACAGTAACTGGCACATCAACACCCACAGAGACTCTCTAATGATCCAGGGGAAAGTTAATCACACCATACCATCACATAAATCACAGCAGTTGGTCTGCGACTTACTCAGCCCTAGTGAGAACCAGATCTTGAGCTCCCAAATCAGCTTTTTTTTTTTTTTTTTTTATGGCAATAAGGCTATTTTCATTCTTTCATTTCACCTACTGAGTCAGTCTGGGGCATTATAATGCTCCACAAAACTACCATATGGGACATAAACTCTCAGGTTTCTGCATGGGAACAGGTTCTGCTGCCTTTTCTAGCTTCCCCTGCTGATGTGCTCTGCTTAGCCCAGGGTATTTCAGAGGTAGATTGTATATGTGGACAGGCTACTCTATCATGGCAGCACAGCACCTTAAAGGATTAAAGCCTTTGCTGGATTTTCCCTGCCAATATTTTAATTTAATATAAATTAATGTATTTCTGGGAAAAATTCCTATTCAGTGTACACAGGAGGACATGCAAACATACACACAAAATTCCTACTCATATCCACTCTGCTTATGTATCCATGTCTGAAATGTTGTGTTGTTGTGATATAAAATAAATATAAAAGGAAATCAGATGCTCAACCAGCACCAGCTAAGCAGAAGGGCTAA
The DNA here is from genome assembly GCA_031468815.1 of Morus bassanus. Lineage (NCBI taxonomy): Eukaryota > Metazoa > Chordata > Aves > Suliformes > Sulidae > Morus > Morus bassanus. Next base: position 41,375,300 of record CM062567.1, on the reverse strand, counting down.
TTTTCCTTTTCCCAGGAGGCTATTGCTGACATCAAGCTGTGCTGAATCAGGACAGTAATGGCACTCAGAAGCCAATAGATCCTGCATCTCAAAAGCACCCATCCTTCTGAGCACCCACAACATCCCTTAACTATACTGAGAACTGAGGATTCAGTTCTGCTCAGGATAAGGGAATGAAAGCATTAACCCATCAATAAAAAAAAAAAAACAAACACATACAGTATGGAATGACAGAAAAGAAAAAGTCCCCCACAGAAATCTTTTTGTGGCATCAGAAACCACATGAAGTTTATACTGTTTACCTGACAATAAAACAAACCTAGCTTCACATAGCTTGCTGTAGTTCAACTCCTCCCTTTCCTCCCTATTTTCATTTTAGCCAAATGGTTGAAAACCTTAGGGGATAAGTTTAACTAATTCTGACTTTTTGTCTCTACTTTTAGCAGTTACCCCATCTGAAAATTAAAATCATTCCCAAAACTGGTTATCAGACATGTAATTAATATTTAAAGTATTCATAAAATGTTCATTTATCAAAACATCATAAACATGAGTTCAATAACCATGTTAAAATATTTAAAAGATTTATGAAAACAAACATTTGACTAATTTTAGCCCCTGACTGGAGGACACAGTAAACAGCATATCAACTTGTGTGATGTTATAACATTGGCTTCTGCAAGACTTCTTCCCAGACTTCAGTAGATTTTAGGTCTAATATTTGCAGATATGGAAGGCTACGTTCCAACGGGTCCATCAGAGAAAGCTACTTTTTCTTTGCATATAAAATGAAGCCCCAGTGTGACTGCCTACTCGGACAGCCATTTGAAGGAAAGAAACAGTACAACAAAAGTTTTTGCACCAACTGAGGATCAATTACAGGGCATCATTTAGTTTTGCTTGTGATCTTGATGTATATTTAGCTTTCTTGGTTGTACAGCTGAGGTACCAAACAGTGAAGTGATGTCTCTCAAGATCACCAAGCAGAACCTGACATCTCTGTCTTTCCTTAGCTCCAGCACAGACTGTATGACTCTGAGCTGGGAGACTTCTCATCAGTGTCCAGTTCTAAATTTGTGTGAGAATATCAATTCCAAAAGTCTGAGACCAATAGATACAAAGTATTACAATTTCTCCCTCAGAAGAAATTACTGTAATACAAAAGCAGCCTGATATTAAGACTTTAAAACAAACAAAAATTAGTTACCAATTACCAATTCAAATTGAACAAGATCTAGTTATCTCTCTCTTTCCCCCTTCCACTTTTTCATTTTTCCCTTTAAAAGAAAGAAGAAAATTCTAATTTAGTGCCTGGTGCAGCATTACATGGATCACTGCTGAATTTTAACACCTGAAATGGGCAAGCACTGCCTCGAAGAGGAAGCCGATGTCAGTAAGGCACTATTATAACTGCGATTGTCAAAGGACACACAGGCAAAGCATGCAGAGTTAGGTAGCATGTCTGGTGGGAACAGTTGATATGCTCGGGCGAGAAAATACAAACACATTTTAGGGCTTAGAGTCCCATAAGCAAGTGTTAGTATAGTGTGTAAGAAATAAGCACATGCAGGTGAGACTGGCAGGAAAGAAAATTCCCCTGTAAGAACATGAAAAGTATACAGAGCCTCCCGCTGCAGACCAGCACCGAGTCTGGTCCTGGCACAAGAGCCTCTGAGCAGGCTCTGCTTGGCACACAGCCGTTACGTGCATGTATCACACTGAGAAGTCTGGCGCAGGCACCGTGTCAGGTACAGCTCACCAATGGGATCTCAAAGGACAAGCACAGTCAGGAGGTGCTGGGATTCACCCTGCTGAGATGCCGTGACGTTTCGGTGTCTGCTCTCAATTGTCCATGCTTAGATATGGGGGCCACTGTTTTGGGCCTGCTGAGGTAACTCCTTCCAAAACATCGTGAGGAGTAAAAGCATCCCTATATCATTTCGGTGCTTGATGGAGAACAGGCCACTTGTCCATGCACAGATGAGACCCCATAGGAGGGATTCCTGCATGGGCTGATTCGTGCAGCTTTACTGCTTTCAGGGAGAAGTAGAGCAGCCCAGGTTTCTACCTGCTCACAGGCTTGAAGATGAACCAAAGCTATAATTTCTGTGCTTCTGTATCATGCTGTTATGCATTTGGAAACCATGGGGCACAAGAAAGTGAACTACAAAGCACAGTTCTAGCCTAAATTAAAAAAAAAAAAAAAAGGTAGTTTTATTGCAGGTTAGCACCTCTTATCCAGAACACCTAACACACATCCCAGATGCTAGAGCTGGGGATTCATCATTCACAGCAAAATCCTATTTTCACAATCCTGGATGTAATGTTGGCCTCAAAATGCATTCTCCCTCTCTGAGCCAATAAAGTATATTTATCCCAAGTCCGGATGTGGGATTTTGTTTTGTTGGTTTTTTTTTTTTCCTAATACAGATGCAGCCTGAATGACTTGCAACTTCATTAACTCAGGGCATATAGATACAGATGTTCTTAGTTTCTTCTGGAGACAATGTTTGCGAACCTCAAAGTGATTTCCTATCCCTAATCACCTCTGCTCAGTCAGGATTGTGGGAGGTAAGTCACCTTATAACAGTAAGGTGACATCAGAGCTGAAGACTATTTCCCCTTCATTGTCATTCAGCCTGCTGGCTGTTTTACTGCTACCCACTGTGAACACGTCCCCTTACACTAGGTTCTTAAAAATTAAATGAGATATCAATAATACAAACACTATGTGAATATATGATTTCCAGTATTTTACCTGACTTCTAGTGGGACTGCAATCTGTTCATTATTAACACTGATGACAGATTTGGTAGCAAGATGCAGTTCTTCAACTTACCTACGAAAAGACATATTCCTTCATTACTTTCCCCCCAGCACATGAGATAAAGATGTGTTACAACATTCTGCTATGTTGTGAAGCTGTCAACTGTCCATCATTGGAGGTCCTTAAGAACAGGCTGAAGAAACATTTGTTAGGAGTGATATGGAGAAAGAAAGATTCAGCAGGTTTTGGATTTGATTTTGCTGGCCCTGGGCTATACTGAGATTCCTATGAAGTTAGTGTCATATTAACTGTAATGGTCTTTCTTCTTTAACAGTTATGATATTAATTAAGACAAAATCTAATTCACAAGCTGGAGCTGAACAGAGGAATTAGCTAATAATGTATGATTAAACAACAGTAAGCAAGGTCACTGCTTGACTAAATATTCAGTAATCAGTGATTAGATTTTGTTGGTCGATCTCTTTAAAAGACCTGATTGGAGATGACCTCTTTCTTTTAGATTAAATGTCTGCGCAGGCTGAGTTATTATTGATCAAGAAGCTGACCTTACTGCCGACACTGGCATTCCCCCATTACTAATCTTTTTGCATACAGTGTGCACGTAGTCGCTGGAAAACTTCAAAGAGATTCAATCAAGTTGACGATTGCTTGGTTAATTAAAAAGGTGCCATTTTTTGGTATTCCAGACTGGTTGCTCTCTGCATTCTTAGAGAAATCACTCCTAGCATTCAATTAAAAAAAACAGTCAGAGAAAAAAGGCTCCATAAAGTTAGCATTCTACGGGGCAAATCTTGCCCTGTTTCCCCAGACAAGGGGAATGAAGGGTTTTTCCCACTCCCATAAAGGTGTAATGAAGAGGGTGCTTTTGTCTCTTTGCATCCTGCAAGGTGGGCTTAAGACATGGAGTGCAAGAAGGTGCTTTGCAAATTGTCAAGCACAAGAATGACATCAGGGAGACTTTTAGCTACCTCAGAGCTCCAACTACCTGTCTCCAGATAGTTCATATGGCCAAGAGATAATGGGCAAGAAGTTGTCTTTAGGACACAAGGTCATATATTCATCTTATATCTACTAATTTTCCAGTGGTTATACTCCTCTTAGGCTGCATGCTACCATAAAAGCAGTTAATAGTTGTCTTCATCCCCACCCTACAAAACTTTGCTGTAACTCTTTCTCTAGAAGGTAAACCAGCACTTCTTTTTAGAGAAAACATCCAGCCATGCACCAGGCACCGTAGTCCTGGGATTTTATCACCTTCAAAAGAATGTGGTCTTGTCTTCAAATGTCACATTCTCAGGAACAAATTCTTTTCTTGGGCTGCCTGTGTGTGGTAGGAAACTCTTTTTAAAAGCCAACAGGGTTAAGTTAGTCAGGGTTTAAGGTATACTTGGAAAAAAAAAAAAAAGAAAAAGAAAAAAACACAGGGCTATACAAAATCTCAACTAATTCTACTGATGCATGCCGCTGCAGTAAGAAACAACTTCCACCACCACAGAAGTCTGTTTAGTCTGAGAAATTTCACAAATTGTGTACAATCTCTACCACTGAGTTTGCTCCTGTTTATTGGGATACTTAAGGAATAATGTCAATTGTAACAACTCAGCTGTTGTTTCATGTTTTAGGCGTAAAATCTGCATAATGGGATTTAGTTCCTTTATCTGTCTGGGATTTTTATATTGACTTCATCCATGATATATGAGCTTCTCTCTTGGCAATCTGCTCTCTGGCCTTTTCTAGATTCAAACCAGAGAACTTGCAGCATTTGCAGCAAATGTTTGGTGCACAACATAGACCCAGGCAGACAAAAATACATCAAGTGTCAAAGTAACTAGTTAGATCAGTCTCCTCTTTGGGTTACCAGAACTTGAGCTTGAGTGGTGCTGTCTAAAGCAATTTTGTGAGGATGCAACACGGCTGAAATGTTTCAGCTAGTCTTTCTAGTCTACCTGAAAGCACGGAGTGAACATACCATCACTCAGAAGCAGTCTTTTCTGCTTTCCTTCACAAAGTTGTCCCCTTTTTTCCATGGCTTTCTTCAAATCAAGTTCCAAACTTCCTATCTGTGATAATCATATAATAATATTCAAGGCCAGACTTGGATAAATGCAGAGTTCCAAGCAAGATTTAGAGGTCAGTACTTCAAAAAAATAATAAAACAAAAACCAAAAACCAAACCAAAACCACCACCATCACCACCACCACCAAAACCCCCTCCTCTTATCTAAATGGTACATAGGTAATTTGGGTATGGTTATTCTTTTTAAGCAACCTTAAATACAAGGGGGAAAAAATATTTAGGAAAGTTGCAATCTTGAGAAGCAGAGTACTTCAGCTCACATTCAGTTTCATGCTCAGGCTCTGAATTAGCTGGCTGACTGCTGTTGTTTTCTGTATTTCCAGATTCAGTCTTTTAAAAAATTAGAGAGAGACACTTACCTGCATTGAGCAGACATAAAAATGCTCTTCTCTTTGAGACCAAAAGAACGATAGCAACAAGTTTGGAATTAATTTTTCAGAACTGAAATGATCAATACTCATGGCACGTATAAGATAAAAATCAGACAGATATTTGCTGATGTCAGTATAAAAATTTCAGGGTAAGTAATATGGGGATCAAAATGAAGGATGAAAAGACAGATTATGCCCTTTTTAAAAAATAGTATTTCTCAGGTTGCTGTAGCTACTGCCATTGCTGACAGCTAATTCTAACAGCAGCATTTAAGGAGAGTGGCATGGCTTACCAGGTCATGGCAACCTCTGCTGCAACAGTACACATGTATGGTTATAACATACTATTTGCAGAAGGTCAAAAATGATAACAGTTTGTCTTTAATGGGGCCAGTTTCTCTGAGATTAGCATCTCAACACAATGGCACTCCCAGATTTTTCCTTTTAGGTACAGATATACTAAGAGACCAACGGGGATTGTGGTCCACCCATTAGCTTTGCATACTGCAGAGCATGCTCCCACTGGAAATGTGTGAAGAAATCTGCAGAGCACCTCCTCTGTGCTTCTTCTCCGCAGAAGCCTTGGCTGTACCCACCCCACCTCTCATCATGAGCCAGCATTGCTTCCCTGGAACTCTGCCAGATGTAATAAAGATGAAAATGGCACGGCACAGAATTTTTTTTCTCCAGGCAATGCCAGACATAGTGATGATGCCATTATCTTTTACTTCTTGATCATTTAGTTGCAATAATTTCTAAACCAAAGCATAAGCCTCATTACAAATGAGGACAGAAACTGTGAAAGGAAGTTGCAGTTTTCTTGGCCAACACAGCACAGTTTGCAATTGCATGCATTACATACTGTGTGATCCTTGGAAGGAAATTATCATGAAAAATTATACAGGTATTTCAATATAGTCCAGGGAAGGTATTCATCTGAATTCTATCAACACACAATGTGACACGTGTGTACATCTCTAGAAATATTTACTCTTGTTAAACAAAGAAAGGCAGAGTTTGCAAGCACAATAAACAAAGTTGTTAATTCAATAGACTGCTCTGAAAATCAAGACCGTAATTCTTTAGCACTCTTTATCTAACACTCATCTAGTCACCTAGGAGACACAGTTATATGTCAGCTCTAATTCCAAATGACTCTATCAATAAAGATCATTCAGCACTAGACTATTCCTGTGTTTTGAAGCAAATGAAAGTTTTCTTTAATCAAAACTTAGGATCACTCTTTGGCTTGCTGTTGCATTTGCTCTCATAAAATGAAGAAGGTTTAAGTTAATTTATTTTTTCTAAATATTAAACAAATTTCCAAACAAGTCTCAATATTAAATTTCTAAATAAATTTTCAAATTCATAATTTCACAAAAAAAATTGAATTTTCTCTCAGAGTGTTTTCAGATGTTAGTAAAGGACTTAAATGTGCATTTTGGACCATCACTTTACAGATGTGCTAGAAGGAAAGCTCAGTTCCTCAGAATTTACAAGTCTGTTGTGTATTAAAAGACCTGCTGTAGGTCAACCCTTAAAATTAGAGATATGTAGGTTTTTGCTTTTTTGTTCATGAGTCCTTTTTAAATTCTTAGGAATAGGAGAATCATTTTGGGGGGTTAACAGGAAGCGTTTAATTCCAATGTTTATATTACTTTGTTTAAAAAAAATAAGCAAATTTCTAACTGAGCCATTGTTTCAAAACCAAGATTCATAGCAAAAATGTTAAAAATAAATATTTACATCCTCCCTTTTTCTGGAACATAAATCAGTAACCCCTTCACTGAAATCTTGGATAAATGCAGATTTGTTCTTCTGTTGAAAAAAGGAAAAAAGTTTTGGCTGAATAATACCACCTGCATCTGCAGTTCTACCTCTACTATATCTGTCCTCACTCCTGAGCACATAACAGAAGTGTAAAAACCTATGCACTGTGCATAAAGTGACTTTATCAGGTCTGTTCAGACAAAGAGGGACCAAGGGAAAGAAGTTACAGAGAATTCCCATTGCAGAGCTCCTTTCAGTGCTTGCGTTTGCACCGATAACTGGCTGCTGCCTCCTGCTGCAGACATCAGCCACAGTAACACATCGTGTGAACCCTACAGCTCACAAGGAACCCCTGAGAACCGGCACCTTGGCTACATCTCTTACCAATTTCCCTTCCATTTAGCACCACAGGAAGCCAAGGAGGCCAGGGAATGGTTTTTACTCACAGCATAAACACAGATGGCAGGTACACAGAGCTAGGTGCATCTTGGAATAAGGTTGCCTGAAGTCTGCCCCCCTCCCACCCACAAGTCACTCTATGGAGACAAAAGTACATGCCAAATAACAGGAGAGTCTTACTAAAAGACTGTGTTCAAATAGGAAGTAAAACCAAAACCTTCTTCCCCACAAAAAGATTGTGTTAGGCAACTTTCTGTTGAACATTTGTTTATTACCTAAGACACAGCTCTGGCTGGTAATTGCTGCTAGATACACATCTTTTAAACAATAAAAAGATGCTTAGAAATAATAAAGCTGGCCTGGAGAGAAGTATTGATTTGATTATTTTATTCCTTTGGGTGCTACCTGGGTTTAATCTACCAATGCTCTGGTATAGATATTTTAATGCATTTATTTTTAGATATGATAACACAGAACATATTGTTTTTTAAAGTTATACCTCTGTGGGAACTATAAGATGTCTAACAGAAAAGAAAACAACTATACAACATTCCCTCTAATAATTTTCAACCCTATGAGGTAGAAATCTTCCTCCAACTTCAATGTCATAAGCAGACTGCAGAGGACACTAACAGTGAATTATCTCCAAGCCTAGAAGCAAAAGTCTACCCAAAGTAAGGGGTTAAATGTGAGAAGTCTGAAGAGACAGATGCTTATCTGAAAAAATCACTGAATAAATATGAGGCAAGCTGTAGCTTTCTGCTGACCTCCTAAGTGGTGGGGATTGGGAAAGAAAACAACAGGAAGAAATTCAAACAAAATTATCTCCTATAAAATAGTAAAATTATTCAGGAGGTGTGGAGGAATGCTAATGCTTTCAAATGCATCCACCTTTCATGCTACCCTTGAACAACTAAGGAAAGGTCATGCACCATACAGGCAAGCATCTGGAGTCTGCTTCTCTGAACAGCCCCTGTCTACTTGTCCCATACTAGCTGGAATCAATTCTCATGATCTTGTTTGCAGTAAAGTGCCAATACCAAAACCACCAAGTGACCTAAAAGGCACTGCAGTCCCATCTCCAGTATGCCCCTGGAAATGAGATGGAGTCCTGGAGAGGAGACCCTCCAAAGCTACAGGCAACCCTAGAACAAAAGGGAGGGAAGCAACCCAAATGGTAAATTAGAAGAGCTCTGTAGATAAGAGCACTGGGAAACTCATCTGTCTTCCTGTGCTAACCAAGAAGAACACTAGCACAGGGGCTCAGCCCTTCTGAGCTCTAGGGAACTGGACCAGTTTCAGTGAATGGTTCTAATCCCAGCTTTGGATTCTTCCTGAGAGTCATCCGTTGCAGTTCATGTTTCCAAGCCTGGACACCCTCAGGCATTGTGTAAAGGATGTTTTCAGTCTCATATGGATTGAATGGCAGCTCAGGGCAGCAAGCACTTAACATGGCAGGATCAGGGGAAGGTATTAGCCTGCTGAGCAACTGCACAATACTTTAACAGCCTTTGTGGTAAAGGCAGCTGGTCAGGCGAAAGTATCCCACAGACTGCATTTGAATCACACTGCCAGCTGAAGCACTTTGTGTGGTCAGGCATACATGTGTCTATAGGGACAGACAATACGAGGGGGTAGGGGAAAAAAAAGCTAATTTATAGCCACCTTCTCCGAGTGTTGTACAAAGGGCTCCATAACATCTTCCCACAAAGGGATGGATAGAGAAATTTTTTTTTCATGGGCAGCTCAAGAATTTCACAAAGACGCCTCTAAGTGCTATAGTTAACTCACAGCCTTTCCGATATTAATTCCACAGGCAGGATGAAGAGTAGGCTACCTTCACCTCCCCCTTTATGTTTCTTTTTTAAAATAGGCTCTTACTGAAACATGAATTCACTACGGGAAGAGAAGCAGGGAAACCACAGCTGAATGACAGGTTGATTTATTTTCTTTGGGGATTAGAAACATCACGGCCCATCATTAAAGGTGTTTTCCAGTCACGCTAACCTTTCGTTTCTGATATTATCCAAGACCCTGTCAGCATCTGAAGGGATGCTCTTAGCAAGATGTCTGATTGCTCTCTCCTTTCATTTTCCCTCAGCTTTTATCTTAGTTCTGCAAGAAAGTGATGCCTCTATTGGTTTATGATAGAAGGAAAGCTTTTAGCTCTTTCCTTTACAAATTCCACTCTCAATTCCCATTTAAATAAGCTAAACTAAGACAGTAAAGTGGTCAAGTGTTGCTTAAGAAGCCATATTTTATGAGCAAGGAGTACAGCTAAGAAAGACCTATGTAAGAATAGACACGGGTTTATAAAAACTAGGTTCCTCTAGCAGAATGGATTGCCAGAAATAGGCATGTTTCTAGCAGAAACTGAAGCAAATAGTGAGAGGGAGAAGAGGCTGGGATAACATCAAAACGTCCGAAGAGGCTGCACATCCTGACTTAGGCTGGAAGTGAAAAATAGCTAGTGCCCTTCTGCGTTAATGAACATTTGGTAAGAGGACAAAGACAGGCCATCAGGATGCCACAAGCAGAAGGCTTGTGCCAGCAAGCATCGGGCTGGGCACCCTGAGCCGGCTGCTGCAAACCCCCCTCGGGCCAGTAGGGTCTGCCCGTGGGCCACCTGCCCACTCATGACCATGAGGTAGGGCCACCTGCATGCCCCCACAGCGCCCCAACACCAGCCTGGCATGGAGGGGGAATGCAGCAACATACCCACACGTTAAAATAAATAAATCAATCAATCAATCAATCTTGTGACCCTGAACATTTTGCGGTTATGTCAGAAAATAGTTTGTCGCTTCAATCTTAATTTTTTTTGTATTCTGCTCCGGTCAGGCCAATAACAGCAGCTCTTTTCCAAAGAGTTAGCCTCTTAATAAAATTAGGAGGCAGCTCATTGTGTTCTGGCTTTTTGTAAAACTTCCCTGGAGTGTGTGTATATATATTTAAGTCCTTGACAAATTTGGATTCCACTGGAGCAGTAAGAAAGCTAAAGTCAAATTAATCAGAACAGATTCCCTAGATGAGACAGTCATTGCTGCTAAGCAAACCTTTAGGGAGAAAAGTTGTCCTTGAAAAATATTTGATGAAGCTGCTGCACTAAGAAAGGGGTTAAATCTATGAATAAAACAGCCACAGAGAGCTCCAGGGGCCTCATAGGCTCAGTTTGTTAAGCAGAGAGAGGCCGGGGAGAAAAGGGAGAAAGAGGCTGATACGGAGAATTTCATTATATACAGCAACTCAAAACACCTCCAAACCCAGAGAAATCTAGAGGTCTGCCCACCAAGTCCAATAATCAGAAACAATGCTTTGCCCCAATGTATCCCTTGAGCTAGTCAAAGCATTTAGGTCCCTTGGGTAGGTGGCAAGGAAGCAGAATCAAATTTTCTTCCTAATCATGTTCTGAAACACTGGTTTATCTGGGGGCTCTGCCTCTATTCCACAGCCAGCAATACAAGCAGAGGTGCTTTCCAGGTCAGGATCCAGCCTGGGACAACCACTCCCCCCACTCTGACCGTCACTTTTGCCCAAATGCAGTTCAGTGTGGGAGGACTCTGGGGCCATCCATAACTGACATCAGATTCAGCTCACCTGCACTGAAAGCAGCACAAGGGACCATGCTGCAGTTAGACCAGGATATCAAGCATCCCCCATCTTTCAACCTCCCTCTGTGAAGCATACAAACAAATTTATTTTTTTTTTCCTTTACTTTTAACATTTCTGGAAAGCTCAAGTCCTGCACTTCTTCATACAACATAAACCTGCAAATTTGACAGGCTGGAATGATTTGTCTGGGCAACTTGAAATCCAGTAACTGAAGAACAATGCACTTGGGCACATCAACAGTCCAGCTGGCCCTGTACCCTGACTCCAGCTGACCAGCAGCAAAGTTAAAGGAAGAGGACAAGAAAAGTGCAAGTTTTTAGTGATAAACATTCAGACTGCTCCCTCACCCCCCAGTGATTTGTAGCTTGGGGATTTCATGAACCAAAGGCAACATATGCGTATAGGGAGACCTATTTTTTTTTTGTTTTCTTACTCCCATGAGCTTGCTCATTTACTTTAAGGACCCATATGAATTTTCAATTTATGCAATACCCTGTGGCAAGGAGTTCCACTACTTTATTCTCTATTTTTTTCTGTGCCACTTACAACTTTATAGATGTGCATCTTTTCCCTTATCGGCCGTCACTTTTCCAGACTGAAGTCTTCCCCTTTTATACTTTCCTCATTATCAGTCATCCAGCCAAGTAACTGAAACAAACCCACACAACTCAGGAAACTAAACACACCTCTGCTAAAAAATATTTGGTTGAAGGTGGGGTTAGGGAAGAAAAAAAAAAAAAGAGCTTTCCAGGTGTTTCTTAAGTGAAATATAGTTTAGGTAAAGCAGTGCTGAATTAGCTATAGATTACAGGCATTTTTTTCTTCTTTAAGCAAATTAGTCACAAGAACTAAACACCTTATTACAAAGAGTTCCCCTGGTCCTAGAAGTATAATATAAAATACTAGGAAGCAAGAAGGCACTTGATCTGGGGGAAGTTTTGAGGTAACCTGTCATTTTAGCACTCAGTTTGTTCTCAGCCTGTTATTACAATGTTCTGCACTTTAACAGTAACAATAACAGGCTTCATCAGGGGCATTTGTCAGCCCTCCTCTCAGGTAAGACAAATTTTGTCCTCAGGGGAATATAATCTTTATATCATCTCTATGGGCATTAATAATTCCATTTTCTTCAGAATCAGCCTTTAAAGTTAGCTCTACCATCTACACAGTTCTTCAGCACATAGTTCTCCACAGAAATGTTGGCCCTCACCTTTATGACTGCCATGACAAAGACGGCAACGATGAATAATCACTGCTTGGGTGGCCCATACAGCACTAAGTGTAGATGAGGATGAGCACCACCAACTCCTGCTGAAGCCAATCAGACAGTGTCACAGATGTCCTTGAGGACAGTGGGAGAAGCACCCCTCAGAGATGATTAGGATGTTCAAAAAGAGCTGTACTACCACTAGTTTCACTGGGTGCTGTAGGGTACGAGCCTTTTTCTGACTCAAGCCATACATCAAGACTCTGCCTGCACCCTAAAAATAATTATATGTCCAGTGCTTAGGAAAAACAAACCTAATGGCATATTTAGTAGACTGTATTCGTCTCTAAATTAATTTTTTCCTATGACTCAGTGAAAAAAATAAATGCAACCTCACACTCACCTTGGCAAGCACTGGGACAAGCTGAGATCGCAGAAAGCCTCTCTGTCACTGTATCCTTTGCTCTTTCACTGCTAGGCACTTCCAAAGGACAGTCTGGGGATGTATAGAACTTACTTGTCAGTAACTGAAGTGATTAATTTAGTCATGAGACCAACACATGCATTTTTATCTGATTAAGTCAAGCCCACTTAACTGAGTTTTCTCCATTAATTCTAAATCTTCTGGTAGATATCACTTTCATCTAATTCTGTGCTAATAAAGTAGCTTCATCATTGCTCTCTAAGCAAGTAGTATGTGCACAACTGTACAGGTCTGGCTGTGGGGTTTTTTTGGAGAAGGCGCTATGTATCCAAAAACCTGCATACTAATATTGTCAGATTGAAGCAGGATCAGGTTCACTGGATATTTGGATAGGAATACTACCAGATATAGTTTACTACCAAGCATCTAACACAAATATATATAATCATTCACACTATCCAGAATCATTAAGTGTATGGATTTTCTTCTATGCAGTTTAACTCTGTTCTCCCTTCATCTACCAGCTTTGTCTGACAAGAAACAGTACCTTCCCAATGCCTTTCTCTATGGGCTGTGTAGCAGTGCTGGACTGTATGCTGCCTCTCAGCTATCCCACAGACTGAGGGGCTTCAAGGGGGATTTTTAACTGTTATTTCAGTGAAGTTATTCCCACATATGGTTTACAAAGCACTCTGAGATCCTAAGGGATGAAAGGTGCTATATAAATGCAAATTGTTGCTGTTGTTATGCATGAACCACAGCCAGGTTTAAACTAGACTGACTATGAAAAATGTCATTCCTCCTGACCTTTCCTGATGAGAACCACTGCGATTAGAAAATCTCTAAACTATTTGCACATAAAGAAAAACTCCAAATTCTCTGGAAGGTAATAGCTTAATCATCTGCTCCCTTTGAGTATAAGGGAATAAAAAAAAAAAATACTCCCTGACTTAAGGCAATACTGATAAGACACCAGCCTCCAGGCCAAGGAATTTGGGCTCTTATTTCGACCCTGTACTAGACTCTAGGACAACTGGGAGGAAATCTGTTTGCTGTTCTGTGCTTCTGTTCCTAACTCTCCTCCTCCTCCTTCACCCTCCATCTGTTTTGCCTATCCATATGGTATGTGCCTATCTACATTGCAAATTGTCTCTAGCTTACTGTTTGTACAGTGCTTACCCAAACCTCATCCTCAAAGTTTCCAAGTGAACGAAGCCGAAGCTGGCTTAGTAGCTGCAACTGTGTCAGGTGCCCAGGCAAATGTATGTAAATTGGATGGTGCTAATGGGATAAGAAAACTGGAAAGTGGGGCCATGGCCCTTCAGTCTACCAGCTTCCTCCTTCCAAGTAAATATTCAGATGCTTTACAGTGCTATTTTGAGAAATGTGAGGTAGCTCAGAGTTAATTAGCTGGGGGAGAGCATTGCATTAATATAGCTGTATTGCCTCAGGTGTAAGCTAGATTGTGCAGAACCAGCCTGGGAATGATGGTATGACTGCACTGCGCTTTGAAGAGTTATCCACACTACTCACTAAGAAAAAAATTATATGGAACAAGAAAACTGAGGAAGAAGTTCAATATCTGCCTTCACTTATGATCTTGGAAGGGTCTTCTCTTCAGTCAGTCCTAAAGGTCTGAAGCCTCCTCTGCTGTCTTCCCCACTGGATGAGGCAGATTATCTTCTCCAATAACTAACTCAAGAAAAAGTACAGTCCCGTTGATCTTGCTACATGGATTTCTTGGATCAGATTTGGAAAGTCAAAAAATCCTTGGGCTCCACAGCACCACTCTCTGCTCCTGTCTCCAGCAGTCTCCTGCACAGCTGATTCACACACACTTATGAAACCTCCTTTGTTTAATGTCCTCCTACTCTATTAACCAGGCAAATATGGAGTAGCCTGTAGATCTGACTGCCACTGGAGGAAGTTGAACATGGTCATCAAGAGTTGCCATCATTACCACAGTAATTGCATCACACCTGTTTGCCTGTTTTCCTGGTCTCTCACCATGATCAATCTTCTAACAGAAATCACAGCTTTAGCCAGGTGTGATAGCTGTAAAAACCAGGGCAAAATAATGGCAGCCATAGCTGGTAATAAAATGAACATAGATGTCTTTTATGCAGTTTTACTACTGAAAGTACTTTTTTCCTGTATTAGTGCACAAGGTACTACCTGGTTTTTTTAGTAGACATTTATTTTGAAATAAGGTGATGACTGAGCAGTTAATGCCAGGAGTTAAGAAGATGGACTTCTGCCCATTTTCTAAAATATGGGAAGGTGCAAACCTTCTAAACAGAAACCCCATTAGGGCCAGCTTCAGCCCAGTTTAATTTCATGGGGAGTTACACACACCGTGGTAGAAGTCAGCAAGACTACAGCAAAGCAGATGTTGGTTCATTTTGGTCCAGAGTAAGAACAGAGTTCCTATTCAACCTAACAGCCTATTCCCACTGCATTGATTCAAACTTTTCTGGACAGCTCTTCCACAAGAAATTATGAAGTGTGAAATTAATCTTGGAAAGACTGCAGAAACTAGTCACTCCACACTGGGTATAAATCCGTCTCATTCACATATCTGCTTTTTGGTATTGGCATAAAGTGTCTCTCAGTGTCCCAGGCTTGCACAAAAATTACAAGTCAGACACTGAGCAGACCAAACACATTGTGATCTTGTGATGTACCCAGTTTAAAACTAGGCCGAGATTTCCACTCCCTCCACCACAGAAGAACAGTCTCTTTACTCTTTGGACAGTCCATAACTGCTACCTCACATACAGTGGTGACTACTCTCCAGCTAACTCTAAGAACTATCTGCAAGCCTACTTCTAGCATGGAACACTGTCTGGTAAAATTATTTTCATTGGAAACTCAGAGGCATCAAGAAAAATACTGTGACAACATGCACATCAATTTAATCAGAAACCACATCTTTTTGGAAAGTAACACAGAAAATATACTTCTTCTGAACACCAACCATACAGATAGGCACCTACTCAGTCAGTCTTCCAGTGAAGTCATGCTTTTACTAAAGATAAAAAAAGGAAAGAAGTAGTTTGGCCCCAGATGTTATCTAGAAAACCAGATCCACCTGACTTAGAAACTAACTACACAAAACAGTTCTGGTAGAGTCCAGACTGGGATGAAAAGATTAAAATTAGCTTTAATATTCAACTGGATAATAGAACATTCTCATCTACAGAAGTGACCAACAATACAATTTCACACTGTTTTTACAGGCCTTTATCTAATTTCAAAGCAAGTCCAGAAACATTTGAGATTAACACTATTTCCAAATTAACTTGCATGTAAAGAAAAAAAATCAACTCTACTCCAAAGTGAAACATCGCAAGATAACTCTAAAAATAATTTTTGCAGCTTGTTTAGCTTCTGAATAACTCTCAGGTGATCCAGAAATTTTCCCACTCATTACAGGTTTATGTATATTATCCAGAGACACAGGCGAAAGACTAAAATAAACTGTTAGGACTCTCTGAGAGGAAAAAAATAGCCTCATCACCAAATCAGTTTCTCACCTTTGTCTATCATGGAAAAAAAAAAAAAAAAAAAAAGAAAAAAAAAATCAGGATTCTCCCTGAAAACATGTCCTACACTTACTGGAGACCATCTAAGCTACTCTACTAACAGCACCTGATAAAGTATACACAGTTTACACTCATGATTTTTTTTTCCCCCAAAACATTGTCCACTGGATTATGTCCACATTTCACTATATTCCAAGGTGATGCACTTCAACAGAATCGATGACAACATGAAACTAACTGTTAAGTTTCTTGCAATGTGTTACTGCATCAACAGGTACATACCAGCATATCTCACCAGAAAACAGCAAGCTTCTTTACTCTTTTTTAGGAAGTTGAACACACACAGTTCTGTAGAGAACGTAGTTCATGTAGCCAAAAAATGCACACAGCTGAGCCAAAAACAATTTTTTCTAGGAATTTTCAAAATAAACATTTCCCTCATATATTATCTTTCTTTATTCCTGTTTTTCTCTTTTTCACTGCTATTTTATATGATTACAAAGTAAATGAATACCTCATATCATTGATGAAAAAAAAAGGTATAAATCAGAAAAGTCAGAGGAAAAGATGACCAAAACAGAGAATTGTGAGGAGACTTGTATTTCAGATGGTCAGCCCATCTGTTGGCCCTTAGTTTTCAAAGTGAAGAATTAGCGTCTTGCTTTCCTGCATGTGACATAAAAAGTGTGTTAATCACAACTTATTGCTGGCCTGATTCTGAGGACATAAGCACAACTTATATTGCCTTAAGTGGGATATGCTGAATTTATTAGCAGAAGTAAATCACTGAATACCTCCTCTTTCTCCTTCTGTTTCCATAAAAGCATTATTTTTTTTTTTAGATTAATATTAGAAGAAATATATTTGCCTAGTCTAGGTCAAAATTGCTTCTTTTATTCTTCCACTGAATACATGTTCTTCATTTTCTTTACTGGCATGATACGGGAGACCCTCTCGTTCAATGTATTAATAAAAAGCCAGTGCTTCCATGTGCTGACTGTAGCATGCACCAAAGCTAGAGCTTAGCAAAAACTTTCCTGATTAACAGGTTATTAATTTAAAACACAGTTTCAACTTGAGAGTCTCCAGTTCTGAATTCTAGCCTAAATAAAGAAGGATGGTTTTATTTTTATTTGTTGTTTCAACCTTTATTAAGTTAAATATTTCTAGGGTTGGGTTTTTTTTTTTATTGACTTGGTGGTTCAAGATCACATGTAATTCCATTGTGTTGTTAGAAAGAATCCTAAAATCCAAAAGAAGGATTTACCTCTCCAGTGCCAAGAGCCATCTGCATGCATGTGGCCAGCTACTGAAACTCAGCTGGTGCATGGGTACTGGTTAAATCAAAGAATAACTCATATGTCTTTGCCCTCAAGTTCCTGCCTTCTTTATTCATGCTCCTGTGTCTTCCTCATCTTTCACACATAATTACATAATTATTTTCACATCTACAAAAGAAGGCCCTCCATTTTTTATATGCAGAAGTTTAATATGTGTGCCTTAAGCTAATGCCTGTCCTTTTAGCAAAGACAGATCCAGAAATAATAATTTATGATAACGGTTACTGTAGCATGTATTACCCAAACAAAATCAGGGGCACACTGTGCTAGATACTCTGCAAACAGTAGATGAAGGGCACATATTTGAACTATATTAAGGGATGACCAAACAGAATGGCTGTAGACTTCTGAACACAGAGAAATAATAATTAGTTCCTGAAAGATAAGGACCAAGTCAGGTGCAGAATCAAGGATAAAACCAGGTCTACAAAACCCTAATCCTAATACTTAAGGATGACCTATTTTCCATGGTGAAGAGGTTCATGACAAATAGGGTTTGTACTTCTTTTATGTACAGGGTGCATCTTGTGTTGTTAGCCATGCAATGATTTGCTGCATCACAACTCAGAAGGTGGGGCAGGTTGGAAATATGTCATTTCTTCCTTTATGAGGACCATTCTGACATCCTATGAAAATATCCTTCAACCCATACTATAAAGGTCATGGGAACATATGTTGAAATAATGTGTAATTATTCAACATCTGAAATGACTAAGGAATTTATTGGTATTCTGCTTCAACTGAATATCTTTCTCTTTTTTGCTCATGGTTAGTGAACAGTTGTTGCAAGTTGATGAATCTGATTGCATGAGCACTATTTAATTTCTTGAACCATTCTAGCTGACAAACAGCTGTTCGTAACGTGGGATTTAGAGGCAAGCTTATTCTATGACAGAATGCAAATTACTTACATTTTCCTCCCCTTTCCCTAAATAACCTTTTCACTGCCGCCCCCTTCCCCATCCCACAATCTCTTCTAACAAAATGCCTTCACGCAGAATGAAGATCTTGCAGCCCAGAACACTGGGTCTTTTTGCTCCAGTGCTGAGCAGATTTGTTCTCTCTCTGTAAAGTTGTTAGCAATAGCATCCATTCACGTGTTAAGACAAAAATATCTTTTTTTTTAACTCCCTAAATAGCATACTTTACAAGTTACTCCATACATCAGGTTGTGCAAATGTTATGTTATTGCCCTTAAAAATTTATGTGTTTGTGCGAAGAAGTGTAAAAATTATGTATTTCTTCATTTTATTACTCTTGCTGAGTAATCCTAGCTGAAAGATGCTGGCTATTACCATGATCTGTAACACTACATATGACTGATACACCCCAGCTTGGTAAAGATTGATTGCAGATATTCAACTGCATGAAGTTACATAATGAAGTAATGAAGATGCACTTACCTTACATATTTTATTTAGGCTATGTAACACATGAAGCCACAGCTGGGTTTGCTGAAGCACCACAATATATTGTGTTGTTTGACCTATAAAAAAAATCCCCATGCAGACGAAATGGGGAAGAACAAAAAAGCCAAGTAAATGCTTGCTGAAAATTATAATATCTAGGAGGTAAGAGGCACAAGAAAGAACGGAGCTGCAAAGAGAGTCAAGCTTCAAAGTCTAGTATATGAAATGGATAAGGATGTTGATGTCAGTCAACAGCTGTCAAATGAAGGAAGTAGCAGTGTTTGTATTTCCAAAACCTTCTCCCTTCCCCAAGATTTGTTTTACTTTGAGCCAGAAACAAAAAGTTCTTTTATAATGCAGAGCTTGCATTTCACAGCCAAAACAGTTCTGCCTTCTAACTTAGACCACTGTTGGCCACATCTCCTCCTAATTTGTACTTGTCCATTTTGCCTTTAAGCTTGATGAGCCAGTCTACAATGTGCTCCTAATAAGCTTTGGAATGGCAGCATGGTTAATACAATGTCTTATTTTACTGATTTTGAGAAATATATCTTCCCATTCTTGTTTGAGATGAGTCCTTAGCAGGCAGAAGAAATATAAGAGGGAGAGCCAAGATCTACAAGTCTTCCCTTTAGTCAATTGGCATCTGCTGCAGGACTATGCAAAATAGTTGAAGTGCCACATTACAGCCCTGCTGTCACAGATTACCTTCCCTCCCACTAAATTTTTGATCTAATTCTATGTAGCCATATCACAGCACAAAGATCTTACTATCTAGAAAGCATTGCAGAAATGTATTTTAATTATATTCTTTTCATTCTGTCATTTGGATGCATTTCTCATGGCTTGTCACAAAAAAAAAAGAGACTGTGGAATTGCAAATTGCAATTCAATTAATTTCATTGTATTTCTGTTCATAAGTACCAGGGAGAAGCAGGTGGCTTTGTTTTAAATCATTTTGGTTTGCACTCAGCTAACAGAAGATATTTTTCAAAAATTCAGGGCTTAGTAGTATAAAAATATTCACAAATGGTAAAATGTGTTTTCAGATGAAGAGAAGTGTAAGTGCATGTGGTCTATTACACAGCAACCATTTCTGATGCTGCTTTGGAACTCAACAAGTATGTCCACGAATCCATCAAAACCAGGGTTTGTGGAAGAAGTTGTGTGTCTGGGCTTAATCTCTCAGAGCAAACTAGGACAGAACTGCAGGATACACCGAAGAACATATCTGCGCTGCAGAGCAGAGCAGCCATGGAGAGCTCTCTTCCAGAATATCTAAACAGAAAGTTCTCTATAGACACGTGCCTGCACCATAGTCTTGCTTCCCAAAGTCAACAGTAAAACTCCACAGAGAGCTGTTGTTTAGCCAATACGTATTTTCTAGATAATAAAAGCTTACTTGTGAATAACTTAAAATCCTTTCTTCTATTTGTATTTTGTAACTATGATTTTAACTTATTTTTAATGTCATCTATTTGTTATATACCCTAAAGTCTAGGACACAATTCTTCCCCTACAGGGATAAAAGTGCACCTGACAGGACTGGGATCTGACATTGTAAACTACAACTACAACAGCACATAAGACCCAGTGCTGTCACTTGCTAAGCATCCTTATCTCCTTACAGAGCTGGAACTGGTCCAAGGGTTTATACAGAGAATCCCAGTGTAAGGCACGGAAGTTCTGTTATGCATCATATCCAAGCATTGGAGGCATTCCTGCTGATGGGAAGAGTGGGGATGAGAAAGAAAAGTGGGAAATGAAGGCAGATGCACAGTCCCATTGCTTTCTTGTGGCTTTCCACATGGGAATGAGGTATTGGAGAGCTAGAGACAATTTGCAGTGCTGCACTAGGAATGCAGGAATTGTTACCTTCAGAGCAGGAAAGTGGGATCTTCAGAGCAAGAAATGTGAGTGAAGGTCCCCTTACTAATTGCCTCCCCAGAAGACTGCTCCTGATCACCACTAAAAATGTTTGTCACTATAAATTCATAAAAACCTTTGAAACTATTTAGAAGTAAATATTCCCAGGGCACCTTTAGGAAAAAACAAAAACAAGACAAAACAAACAAAAAAACCCCACAAAACCCAGGCCACCTGATTTGGTTTTAAGCCACAGTTTCTTTCACTACATTTAAACAGAAAAGGTACCATTTTTGACAAGTGTCTTACTTGACATTTTGTATCAGTCATGTCAGTCACACTGTATTTCCTAATGCAAAGTGACATGGGCAGCACTAAGCCAGAGTCACTTGTCACATTGTTGTGTGTGCAAGAAGAATTTATATGACCTAGAATTTGCTTAAATTTAGAGATGGAGGTAAGAGTGCCTTAAAATGAACTTTTCCTTTTCTTTCTGGAAAGCATATGCTACAGTGGAACACATCTTTCTGTTCACCTGAGGTTCTACTCCGACATAGGAAATGAATTATTCCCATAAATAGCAAACGGGATACTGACTCCCCCTTCCATTTAATAGTTCTGACTTTAGTGAGCATTGCAATCATTAATAATGTGCTCTATTAAGATTAAACTAAAATATGCCAGATGTTAAAACAAAATGTTCAAAAGCCAACAGATGATATGGGACTGGAGCAGTACCAGTATAAATTAACCTTCCAGTATCTCAGAGATAATTATAGAGAAGATGGAGGTACCGTCTCCAGCAGGAAGCACAGTGACAGAGCAAGAAGCAACATGCAGAACCTGGGAAATTCCTTAAAAGTTCTTTACTGTGAAAACAGTTAAACATTGGAAGAGGTTGCCCAGAGAAGTGGTGGGATCTCCCTTGCTGGAAGTATTCAAAAGTTGGCTTGACAGGGCCCTGGTTAACCTAGTCCAATGCCTTGCTTTCAACTGGACCTTGTACCAGATGATCTCCAGAGGGCCTTTCCAACCTAAGCTTTTCCATCACTCCAGGATTCTTAATATTTAGTTGTGAAAAAATATTATGTTTAAAAAAAATAATCAATGTATGCTATCTTCACCTGTTTCTTTTTCAAGTATAGCATAGCAATGTATACTAGCACATTTCAGACACATTTAAAAATAAAGATGAAGCTTAAATGTCACACTTTTGTTGTGAGGTAAGGCAAAAACCATCACTCACTAATGGTCTGTACAGTACCTTGCACAACGCCATCCAAACGTGCATGGATATGGGCACAGTAACTAAACTTCTTTTAAGTCCTCCAAATCAACTTAATGCACTTGGCAAGAGCACAACCATTTTTGAACAAATATTTTGCACACAAGCCCTTATGGCTCATCACTGGTTTTTGTATGTAGATAAGGATATCTCAAAGGACTACTTAAAAACATAGCAGAGAAAACAGTAGGAGATCAAAGCTTCTGTTTAATTAATCCAACCTCTCCTGATGCTTTCCGATCTGCTTACTGACACTTAAGTAAAAGCCCTAACATTTGGTGTTTAGTTGTAGAGACACATCATGAGAAGCTTAAAAATATTTCCCTGTAATAAAAATAAATAAATAAATGGATAAATAAATAAAAACCAGGGACATCAGTTGAGACTGTGGATATAAAACTGCTTAAGATTTTCCGGAAGGGCAACTTAATATATATAGAATGGGACCAGTCTACTGACAGAGCCGTCAGCAAACTTGGTCTGTTTTGGATACCAGAGCAACTGCTTTTTTTAGTAACTAATTTATTTCCCAAAAGTGCTTATTCAGTTGACCTGACATTATTCATGGACATGCATAGGAACTAGAAAATACTTCCAGTTAAGTTAAAAAACATATTTACATAGAAAATACATCTATCCATTTCCACCCCCTTCCTTCTGCCCTTGTACTTTCTGGGAGATCCTGTAATTCAGTTTTCAGAATAGTTATTTCCTCAGAGAGGAAATGAAATTCTCATTTCCCAGCTGCCCAAATCATAGCAGGTATCCTATTCAAGACACCGATACCTACCAGTGGAGTGACCTAATTACCAGACCATGAGAACAGTCTGTCCCAGGATATCCATTCTCTCCTGTTGTAGGTGTTACACTTAACATTACTTAATATCGTATGCAAATAGGACAGCAATACTCTTATATCCATTGAAAGAATATGCTGCCCATCATCCCCACCCTCCCTGATACATTGAGCAGTCAATTATTTATGCCCCAAAGAAATTTAAGAATCAATCCCAAGTGTCATATATAACCAGTTCTTTCTCTGTTTTGTGAATCTTTGATTTATTTTTACATGTATTTCAAAAGTAAGACCATCTAAATGCAAAGCATAACAGAAGATTCAGAAGAGCGGTCATAAGATAATTTTATTCCTAAACAGAGCAGTTCAAGATCTGCATATTTTTATATTGACCAAATTTATGTCAAATGATCTGCTGTCGTTTTAATGCTGTTTCTGGTGAAAACCTGGTATTTGCTAGCTCCTAACCTGTAAGAAAAGACCACCAGCAGATCATGCATAAATATCTTACTCTGGTTGCTCTGGGCCAAAGTCCCACCTGGCTGTTTAGAAGTTCAAGGACCTTTCTTAAGGAAACACCAAATCAGACAACAGTGTTTATTTGGTTTCAGGTTTTAGGAAAACTCTTCAGGTTTGCTAAAACAAAAGGCAAAGTTCAGCAAAGGCAAGGGGCCTTGCCAGAATGGTGTGTGTGTGTCTGCCCCAGACCCACAAGACAGACAGAATAATCTCAGGTATAAAGGAAGAGTTTTCTCGGAGGAATCAGTAGTTTCTATAAGGCAGAAATCAGTCGACTTCCGTTTCAACAAGTTTGCTTCAAGCACTTTCTTTTGAGATGTTTTGTTTTTAAGATATTGAAGAATTTAGGATCCTAAGATCCAAGCCTGTTAATGAAATCTAGTAGGTTTTCCATAGGTCCTCTGGGACACTTTACCACATCTGTCTTCCTAACTCTCAGGAAAAAAAAATACACCCTTTGTGCATGTTATAGCTTTTTAGGTAGGAAATATGTATCTTTCATTCCCTCAATATTCTTTTAGGTTCCTCTCCTTCACTCTTACCCACCTCTACTCAGTAGATCCTCATTACTAAATCATTTTCTCTCTTTTTTTGTCAAATATTTTTGTGGTCATGTTAATATTCTAAGGGCAGTTCTCAGAAAGCCTGAAACAATAGCAAAATTTCTGTAAGCAACACCAGTTAAGGTTGGGGGGGACAGGGGTTATGGTTTGGTTGGGGTCTTTTTTTTTTCCAGCTATAACTTTCAGGAAATAACTAAGAATCCCATTCATGACGCTGGATTAGTACTTGGCTATTTCCCTTATCATAGCTCTTTCTTTGGACAATTGCACTACCAAATTAACAGGTTGAATAACCATGCTGTTGAATTAATTAACAGATTTAATTTATTAAACATATTGTTACAAATGTGTATAAATAGAGCAACTGAAGTGTTTGAGAAGGATTTAAAGGAAAGGAAATTGCAATTAGTTCCTGAAATTACAGGAGGAAAAACTGAGCTATTTGAGTATCAGGGTCACATTATCCTTTCTATAAGATGAACAGCCACATAACGTTCATAATTTAAAGAACAGCTGAGATTTAAGAACATCACAGTAAATGTCTTCAACAGTCTTGCACAGAAGATCTTATTAACACTTTTGGCATTGGAATACATGGGTAGAACTGCAAACAGGTATATTTAGAGACACATAACTAAATCTATGATAAGAAAGAAGGCTCAAGGTCAAACTAGACATCCAAATTAGAATAAGGTCAAGCAAGATTTCGTAGAATGATGACAAAGAGGGCTTAGCCTGTTCTTCTATCCAGAGATCAGTTGTACTGACATGGAAACCCAAAGATAGCCCCGAGTCTGCTAACCAGCCCATAGTTTCTACTTTGATATAGTCAGATCCCAAACTGTACAAGATTAGATCCAGTCCAGACAATATTCATATTTTATAGACATGTCCAAAATGATTGCCCTGAAATGATAGATCAAGAAACCCATGATAGTTGTAAACCAGACTCCTGTGGCTGCATCACAAATTCCTCATCACAAAAATACCACGGCTTGCTTTAAATGTGCACAATACAAACACCCAACGGGCCCTTCCACAGAGATTACTCTATGTGGTCGGTAAGCATAATGACCTTTAAATTTTACTCAGATTAGGTAAACCAGAAGAGTGACTGGCCTCTCCAAACCTTTAAAACCCCCACTGGAATTACGGTCATATATCACTCAAAAAAATCATTCGGATTACTCAGTCCTAGGCACCATGTTTAATCAATGGATATCAATGCTTTCCACAAGTCAATGGTGACAGGCAAGTCCCTACAAAGGGAGAAACCTGAAACATCCAAAATGAACTCACAATTTGAATTACCCCTTGGTACAATCCTGTCATCACCCTTTTTCCCAGATGCAGACGAAGAGCAGCGAGGTACCTGTCCTGGCTGTCATCCTCCAGCAGTGGCACTGGATTCCCAGCCCAGCCCCAAGTCATGCCTTACCAGTCTAGCAGATCTAGGCTTGCTTCAATTTGTCACAGGGTCATTTAGGACTCTGCTGCATGCCCTTGGCTTCTTATCACTGACAGGAAGATGTACAGAACTTTTTACAGCCCTGAAAGATATAAGAATATCATTAAAATGAACATAGCATTAGACACTTTACTAGAATAGCAGAGGGAAAAAATGAGCTCTTACTGTTTAATCAGCCCGCTTAACAGTTTGGATTTGTTTTATTATTCTAATTTTACTACTCCGATTTTATGAACATTTATCCTAACCCTCAGCTTGTTCAGATTCCTCCTCAAGTTCCAATTCATAACTGTTTGCTTAATACTTGAGGGATTAAGCCAGTGAGATGTAAACAATTTACTGCAGCTCTTCAAACGTTACTTTTCAGTTTTACCAGTGCTTTACACACTTGAAACATCAGGAAGCGAGTGCTTCTAAAGCTTACCCCAGGTCCTGATGCATTACTGCAGAGAGCAAGTGAATTTATCCAAAAGAGGTCTTACTGAACTCAAATCACAGGCTGCAGTGTTTGCAGGATCAAGGTTGAAGGTCAGGTGTGAATGATTTCAGAATACTGACAGGTTGTCAAAGATCCTCTGTCATAGAGGACAAGAGGGGAACAGTGGGTCTGAAAGACGTGAAAATGAAACTGTAAATTGAGGCTATACAAACTAAGAGAAATGTTTAAGTTCAGGCATCCTTCTTTAAAGTTCCTGGTGGAGAGTCTGAGTTGGGAAAAAAGGGTGACGGAGCAGAGTGTACAAGGCTGTGACACACAGAGCATGCCACTTGGGCCCAACTGTCTGTGTTAGAGTCTACAAAGCTATTAATACCCATGAGAAGGAATGTAAAATAATACCAATCTGATATAATGTCTTTGTGCATACTATGTTTTGATATAGGTAGCAACACAAGATACAAATTAGTTCAGAACCAGAACTTCTGCATGATCACATATGATTCACTTATCAGAGCTCAGCTAACTGAAGGTAATGGAAGTCAATTAGGTTAACTCCTACCCTGCATTCTCCTAACCTGTCAGTCATATAGACAGACAGAAATGCAAACCTGTTAAACTGACTTAAACTGAAATTAAAAAAAGTCAATGATGACACCAGAATATTTTGAACAAAAGCTCAGACTTGCATTTGTTCCATTTTCTCATTTTCCTGCATTCTAAATTTATGTTTTGCTTCACATATGGGAAATTTAATAAAAGCAGTTACCAACATGATGTTAAGCTTCATTTGTGAACTGTTTGAGAAAAATCAGAATCTGTCCAGCCCATTAGTGAAATGAAAATTGTACAGGCAGAATTCCAGCACTTTTTAATAACTGAATCTAGATTTGTTCATTACAGTAACCTTCAGGGAACTGTAATGCAGATCCATGACACCAGCAGCTTTAATAGGGACAAAAATGTGAATTTCACAGATATTCTCAGAATTTTTCAACACTAAATTGCATTTTGCTTACAGACATTAGGTATATGCTCTTTACATCTCCTTACACAGAAAGTCATTAGCTTTATCTCACATTACATCTAAGCTGGAGAAAGTGACAAATATAAATATTTAAGTGGTTTTGCACATGTGAGGGCCACAGCTGAGGTGGAAGACTCCTCTGTGCCATCTCCAGGTACAGCATTCTGAAGAGGCAATGACTGTGACAACAAAATGACTCAGTCACCTATACCTACCAAGTAGGACAGATTTCTCCTCTGCCTGAGCCTACCTTCACTTCCTACCCAATCCTATGGCCTGTCTCCTACACTAACGATATTTATTTCAGGGAAAAAAAAAACAAAAAAAAAAAAAAAAACAAAAAGGGATTTCTGTTTCCTAGGCCTGTATGCTTGCAACAGACTTTGAAAATCTTGTTGTCAAGTTCTAATTCTCACCTTACTTAACTGTTGCTAAAAATCTGGCACTAAATTGGTTGGAAAAAAAATTCCAGGTAAAAATATTTGGATCTTTTGCTGTATTGCACCTTAGCCCAATGACTGCATATCTTAATCCCTCTCTTTCTTGACTCCTTCCATACTTTCCTTCCAGGATGAAATCAGACCTCTTTGAAAGGGATAGTAACATTTCCTTTAATGTGGGAAAAGCACAACTGATATCACATCTCCTATATCCTCTATTGCTTTTCTAGTCCATCATTAGGATGGAAAGAGAGATTTAAGAAATGGCTGTGGCTATGCTTTCTGTGGACAGCTAAAGCAGACCTGTGAAAACAACAAAATACCATCCTACAATTGTAAACAAGTGATGCTACATTTGTTGGGTAAATTTGGTATTTTGGTAAATTTGGCAGACCATGCAATATTCCCCCTGCACTTTGAAACTATTACATAATACAAATGACAGAGCAATCAAAATGCAAACAGTTTTTGCTGGTTATGGCTTTCCATTATTTATAGCTTTATGTCCCTTTTGGGAAATGCCA
This sequence comes from Morus bassanus, assembly GCA_031468815.1. Classification (NCBI taxonomy): domain Eukaryota; kingdom Metazoa; phylum Chordata; class Aves; order Suliformes; family Sulidae; genus Morus; species Morus bassanus. Next base: position 41,347,434 of record CM062567.1, on the reverse strand, counting down.
TCCCAAAATTAAACTTAATTTTAGTCTCCAAAATTAGGCGAGTCCTATGACTCAGTGGAGGAGAGAATGTTACACATGCACACTTCTAAATGGGGCAGGCAGTTCAGTCTATTAGAATTCATTAGAGACTGAGTCATGATTGTGAAACTGAATTTACTTAGGACAATAACCTTCAAGTGAAAATAAGTATGACAGTGAGCCAGTTCTCGTTTCAACAAGAAGTCAGGCAGCCTCCAAGCCTTCTTAACTGCTGTAATCCATTCAAGTTCCTGCCTGGCAGGATTTAGGCTGCCTCCTCTACTTTCATATAAAAGAACTTTACCACACATGATACCTGCAAAATATGTCACATGAAATTGGTATTTGGCTGCCTGGAGTGTTTAGTCTGTATAACATCATTATCAAGACACTAAGAATTCATTCCCAATCTAGTTAAGGAGTAAAATTAGAAAGGGACCACATACAAAAATAACATGAATAAGTGGAAACAGCTGAAGTAATTCCCTCTGCACACAGCAAATAAAGTCTAATAATAATTTATTAAAACAAAATGTTAAATGTCAGTTGAAGATCTAAGGCTAAAGTTAAATATTGGGAGTACTATTTCAAGACTGAGAAGCCTTGAGTACATTGCTGTTGATCACAGATTATTGACTGTTGCTGAAATAAAAAACAGCTCTTAAAGAATCAAATCGTTGTCTGTCAACACCTTCTCAGTTTGGCAGGAGATAGCTGCACCCCGCTATGCGAGGGCATGGTTTGAGTACTCACTCACTTCTCATGGGCTGAGCACAATACAGTCGGACTCTTTCTCAGTTCTGACTTTGGAAAGTACTGGGTGAAAAGGACAACTTTAATGGTAGAGGATTTCCATCAGTTCGGCTTCTGTCACGGGGTCATAGAAGTAATGATGCTGAAGACAGGGAAGCTCAGTTTCAAACTCTGATAGCGATTGCAGGACGTCAAGCACTTGCTTTTTGTTCTTTCCTGGTTGAGTGGTTGAGCAGTGTGCAGTATTCATGTACACTCAGGTTGTTCCAAATATAATTTTGTCCCTAATATACATAATTAACAATTAATACTGATGCTTCACAATTCATTTAAGCATACAGCAGTCCTCTTTTTCACAGTGGCAGTTGTGTTCCAACTCAATTGGAACCCTCCCTAAATCTATCCTCTAATAGATTGCTTAATTTTATTTTTGTATTCCACAGTCCTTGATAACAGCAAACTAATTTCTGTAACTCTGTTTGATGAAAATGTGCTGATGGAACTCATATTTCACTTCATTGACTGTAATGAGCTATTTCATCAAACTGCCCATGTGACACTATTACAGAGAAAATGATAAATTTACTAATTTATTCACTAGAAATTCCATTGGAAATTTAAAAAGGAAAAGAAAAGAGCCATGAAGTGAGTTACATTAGACTTCCACCAAATGATATGTCAGGGTCTACATGAAACAAAAGCACTGACTACTGCTGCACTTAATGGAGCGTAAACATTAAGTACGTGTTGATTAATCACTAGGTTGGCTGAAACTCGGCAGAACGAATACATGCACCATGATGCAGGTTTTCCCTTGTAAATATTTTCAAACTTTACCTACTTATCATATGTGGTGCTGCTACCATCAGAGTTTCATTCATACACTTCCTCCCCTGTCTGTGAGACCTCTTACCCATGTCAGGCACACAGATTTGGATAAATTCAGCAGCTGACAACCAAGCTCTTGTGGCAAAGAAATGATTCCTCCAAAGGTCATTTTTCCAAAGATTAGTTGCAGATATCTCCTTTTTAAAAGAGGTAAATACAAATACACTGTTGTGTAGGATGAAACAGTATTTTGGGAGAACATTAGGGAGTATGTAATTAGATTATTCATCTCATGTTAATATTAGGCCTGAAAATAGAGACAGTATCACATGGCCAGCCTGGCTTATTTTAATTAGATGTCCTCCACCTGCTATTACAGTTATGATCCATGTATTTGATTGCTCTGCCACAGACCATCGTGAAACCCAGGCATCAGCCTGGAGAGCATACCAAGGGGAAAACCACAAAACCAACTAGGGACAATTACTGACATTCTTCCTTGCTTCCCATTTTGCCCCTATGCAGGGGCTTTCTTCTTCTAGACTCAAACCTGTAGCACACTCCATCTGCAACACTAACTTCCTGCACTACTTTATTGTGGAAAGGGATTTTGTAGGAGGTTAAAAAATAATTTTAAAACACACACAATTTTAATTACTTTCAAATAAATCTAAAAGCAATAACAAAGTTGGAAATAAAATAATATTTCATATCATGGAAGATTAATTTATTGTACCTTTCTGGTCCACATAGTTTAGGAGAAGCCATTTTATATAGGGAAGTGTGGCGGGGGTTTTTTGTTTGTTTGTTTTGTTTTTTTAAATCTACTTAACTCAGATTGTCGCTTTCAAAAACTGCTTTCTTTGCTAGTCTAGTCTCCTCGAAGGAGATGATGTCTGGAAGACTAAAATCCAAAACAGATTATTGTATAAAGAGCCCAAACAACTATTTGCATGGCATATCTTATATTCACTTAGGGATGCACCATTCACACATAAACAGAAAACTACCACAGGGACACTGCAAGAGGGCTTGTCTTTTTCCCTCAGAACCTGAACATTAAGACACCCACTCCCTGCTCAAAGCTGGCAACAGCCTGCTGAAGGCAGTGACAGAGGAGCAATCATCGTGCTGCTGTACAAGGGTTGTCTTCTTAGGATGTGTCACAAGGAAAAACTTCAATTTGCATGGTTTAAATCAAACCGTGAACAAGGCAATCCAATGGTTCAATAATGATGTAATTAACTGGCAATCATTAAACTATATATTCAGGATCAGTATCAGGGATACAACACATAAGCCACAATAATAGAAGTTTCCAAAATGTTAATAAATACCTATAAATTTCTAAGCACACTATAACTAATCCCAAGAGATACAGTCCCCACACACACACACAGTTACACGCACACACCACCCTCTCACAGGGCTTGAGGGTAACAAGCCCTCACCACTCTCTTTTGGCAGTGCAAATTCCCCTACTCGCACCAACATCTTGCCAGAAATGTGGGTGCTCTTGCTTTGTGTGTACCCCTGCTGCCCTCTACAATACCCATGTGGCTGAGAAAGCACCCCACAAGTTCACATACACAGGTCCTTACTTTTTGCACCCTGTCCTGTGACTGTGGTGGCTGGACCACTCCAATGGGGATGATGATCTGTTAGGTCTAGACAGAGGTCATCATGCCAGTGGGTGACTTGTGGCAGTATCAAAATAGGTTTTGACTGCTGCTCTGTTCCCACTTCTCTCTTCTCTCCTGTCAGAAATTTATATGCTTCTTTTATACTTCAAATTGACTCATCCATTTATTTCAGAAGTTTCTTGGTTAGAGGGAGGGCCACATGGGTACCCCAATGAGGTTATACCAACAGGTCTGAGTGCGGAAGAAGGCAGTGAAGAAGCTCTTCCTGAAAGGAAGGATTTATCAGCTTGGACATATTTCTTCGCTCGTGCATCTAAACAACATCTAATCAGAAAGAGCTCACACACTGTCAGTGCAAAGTACAGAGCAAGCTCACCACTGATGATACCTGACCAAGAAGATGGTGGCTTACATTGCTACCAAACTGCCTGCTGGATTGCACTCTCCCTGCTTGGACCGGGCCTCTGGGGAAGTGCCATTTAATCTCCCACTCGGTTCCAGCTTTAATTAGTCCTCAAATTGCCATAACATTTAGATATATGAATGATCAGCACCTTGTTGTGCTAAGGTAGCTAGTCCTTAGGAATATAACCTCCACAGATCCTCTAGAAGTACAAACTTAGCTATAAAAGTAGGTAAACATTGAGGAATGGAAGCTGCTCTCTTTTTATGAGAGCAAGTATGCCACTGTCTAATTTATATACAACATTATATAAGTCCTGAGCACACCAAGTGCCATCAGAGTCTTCCTAAGATATTTCTGTGTAATAGGCCAAATTAGTAGTTCCTAGATCCCTATCCTGGGATTTGAAAACAGTGAGAAGGTCCAAGAAAGATCAATTTTGATGTGATTAGTAAAACAGACCACATACTCATCTTCATACACAATCATTAGTAACCACTATGCTGATGATACTTGTACATTGTCTGTCTGAGGAGAAAAGTTCAGTTTCAGCAGACTTTCCATAAAGCATGATTAGATGAATTAAAAACTGTCCCTGGTAAACCTGCAGTGTCCAGAATACCACTGAATTGGTTCATTAACATGTCTTTGTTCTAGTACCATTTTAGTCTTTTTTCTATTATATGGATTGATCTAGCAACCACCTATAACATGCATATAGTTCTGCATAATTGGGGTGGGGTGGGGGTGGGACACGGACCAACAAACCAAACAGCTTCCTCTGTTACGTAAAGGAATATCTTCAGCTCAGGCCAGATTGTCTGATAGCAGTTTGTCTGCAGATCATGGAGGGAACTAGGAGAAGCAAGTGGCCTCTGAAAGTTACTTTTGTTCTTGTTGTGGTTTAACCCCAGCTGGCAACTAAGCACCACACAGCTGCTCTCGCACTCTCCCCAGGTGGGATGGGGGAGAGAACCAGAAGAGTAAAAGTGAGAAAATTCATGGGTTGAGATAAAGACAGTTTAATAGGTAAAGCAAAAGCCACGCGCACAAGCAAAGCAAAACACGGAATTCATTCACTGCTTCCCATCAGCAGGCAGGTGTTCAGCCGTCTCTGGGAAAGCAGGGCTCCATCATGCGTAACAGTTACTTGGGAAGACAAACACCATCACTCTGAACATCCCACCCTTCCTTCTTCTTCCCCCAGCTTTATATGCTGAGTATGACATCATATGGTATGGAATATCCCTCTGGTCAGTTGGGGTCAACCACCCCAGCTGTGGGGTGGTGTGAGAGGCAGAAAAGGCCTTAAGTCTGTGCAAGCACTGCTCAGAAGTAACTAAGACATCCCTGAATTATCAACACTGTTTCCAGCACAAATCCAAAACATAGCCCCATACTAGCTATTATGAAGAAAATTAACACTATCCCAGCCAAAACTAGCACAGTTCTCCATGCCATGGCAGGAGAGCAGAAGACACAAACTAATAGCAACGTTACAGACACTTTGGTCTTCTTCACTAAAGATCTGAGTCTGGAGGCTGTTACTGTAAGATGCTACTATAGGGTTTGGTTTTTTTTTTTCCCCTAGGGGAGCTACAGTCCTAATAACAGTAAACAGAGTGGTAACACAGCAGAAAGATCATAAGCCTCCCAGCTTGATACAATCAATATTAAATATTTGATCAAGTCTATTAAAATGGGTATCGGTGCAAGTCTTCAAGGAATACAACAGCAAAAGTTGTTTAACAGAAAAGACTTGTAAAATAGTTTTCAGAACCTGGCTCTGTAAGCAGAGTAACCAAGCACCAGAGACAGCAGACTAGCCAAGCCTTTCCTCTTTCCCAGTCTCCTTACGCATGTTCCAACTCATATTCAACCTTACCCAACTATAGCAATATGAAATCACCTATTTGTCACACTCTCAGACTATGGTCTGCCCACAAGCATTAGCCATAGGCATTATCACAATGCCTCTGTGATTTATGTCCTGTTCCTTACAGGAGCAAGGAGAGTGATCCCAGAATCACTTTGTGGACCAATGGACTACTAATACAAGTAAAAACTGATCAAAGAAAAGCTCACATTAAGAAATAAACTACCCAGCTAGTCAATAAGCCATCTAAAACATGTATTTACCATAATTAAAAGAACATAAGACACTTGAAATTGAAGGACTATATAAAATAGATGCATACAGAAGTGCAGAATTCTTAACAAATCTCATAATGAAAACTACATGCAGATTTTGAACCACTATGCTGTTGCCAGTGGAACTGAGACAGCCATTCCTTGACTGAAGCACCCTAATATCACACTGAATAAATACAGAGTGTACTTAGAAAAGAAGTGACCAGCCAGAACAGAATGGTGTTTAAGAATCACAAGAGTACAGTTTAACCCCAGGGAAATTACCAGCATTCAATTCTATGCTGGAATATCTTGTTTCACATCACACAATTTACACAGTACAGAAATTATTTCAAGTTACAAATTGTCATAAAACATTCTTTCTATGAGGTGATGAATTCTACAAACACTAAGATCTGCCTACTTCTTGAAGCATGTTATTCAGCTGGAATTTCAAATTTAAGCTCTAGTTTCTAACATGATGCCAAAAAAACTCCTGGCCAGCAACCTTCAGAATAAAACATGCTTATGCCCTGATCAAATTGCAGTCTTGCTTTAAGTTGGCACAAACCATTAATTGGGTAGTTCAGACAAAGTTTACAAGCCTAACCAAACAGGCTATTTCATCAGCTCAGAAGAAACTCTTGTTGACATGGCAGTCCATGTGGCAGTATAATTTATCTTGGTCCTATTTGCATAGGCAAGATCAAAACACTTGTTACAGTGCTTGGCAGCCAACTACCAATTGCATGTTTGATATCTGTATGGAAAATATGAACAAATCAAGTTTTAAGAATGTTCCTAAAAAATGCCAGCTTTTCTTTCAGAACACAGAAGGAAATACTTAAGCACTGTTTTGGACATCTAATCTGAGTCATATTAACCACTTTAACAACTTCTAGAGCTCAGAAAGAATAAAAATTAAAAGCGTTTTAAAAATCCACAATTTCTCCGGCAATTTCTATCTTGCCAATATAACCTTAACAACATGTGAGTTTCTAACCGGATTCAGGTGACACTTTACTGGTTCAGAAGGCAATTTCTTGCCCTCTATCATTATTTGGTGATGGACACTTAACAAACTGCCTAATCTGAAGTGTATTAATGAGACACTAAAATGTTTTAAGGAATAAAGTAGGTGCTAAAATTTCTTTGATACGTTATATTCATTTAAAGGCAATTCATTTAAAAAGTTGCAGGTCTTCTTGATGGGCCTATAAAAAGGTTCGTTATATAGAGATTTTTCTCATTATTCACTTTCAGAGTTCATTTACCTTTGATTCATTTATTAATTCACACAGGCTTCACTGTTCTCAGAAGAGGAAAAACCACACCATTTCATATACTTTGGCACATTTATGGTGGATTAGGAAAGAAAAAGACAGGATATAGAAGAACAATCCATAACCCAAAAAGAATATACTTTACCTATATTGCTCATTTCTCAGTCTCCTCTAATTTTTCTATCTTGTAACAATGATATAGCTAAGGGCTGAATCCAGAAGGCTTCAGAAGAGAGAGCTTCCGCTCCATTCAGGGGCAAGGTGAATTCTCATAACTGGCCCTAACTATTCCAGTAATAATTATGTTTCAGTAGACAGTGAACAGTTTTCAATGAATCTGTTCATTAATTGAAATTCAGGGAGATTTTTCTGCAGTGCAAACCAGAAAGTTTTACTTTGTTTCCTGTACAAACAAGCAGAAGGTGTGAAACTGAATTAACTGCTCTTAAAGAAGAAAGGAAAGAACTAAGCAAGGCTCTGAATACTTATCAGCTAGAGAAAGGAAGAAGCAGTAGGGAATAACAAGCAACAAAAATTGTCTGACTTAAAACTGGTTGCCTTACCTACACCTAGAGAAATACTACAAAAAGTTAGGGAGGTTTTCTGGACTGGATCCTTAGACTCACAGGTAGCATCATCCAGTTTCTTTTTTTCAGACCTAAGGAGCTCCACTTCAAGGCACCTGCAGAGTTGTGTTTGCCCCACTATCATATGCCCTCTGTTCTAAAACCTGCTTGTAACAGTAGTTAGAAGCCTTCTTAAAGTCTAAGCCTACTTTTCCTTGTAGTCAAATTTTACTCATTTGCCTTTATATCAAGGTTAGCACTTACCATTCTTTTTCCTTTTTTTTTTTTCCTCTTCTCCATGGTGTATCTGGACTCAGAAGCTTTGTCTGCACCTCGTTTGTTTTACTAAACTAAAACACCAGGTTCTCTGAGATACAGAAGTCATTATCTTGGTAACAGCTGACCACCAACAATATAACCGCATCAAGGTGGTGTCACAGCTGAGGCAATTAGCCCTGCTGAGAAACACTGCTCATTAGCCCAGGAATTGAGTTAACACACTTATGCTGCCTGAGACAGGCTCTGAACATTGTCAAAGTAGGCAGTTACTGAGCTAGTGTTGACACTGCCTTTGGGATCAGGACCATTCTGCATACTGCTGTGATGGACCATTTTGTTCTGGCTGTTTCCGGGATCTGCTAACATGTCCCTAGTTTCCTTTTGTGTGACATACTTTCCATAGAGCATGCCAAAAATCTGATTTGGCTAACTGATCCAGCAGGAAAGCCACTGTATCTCTGTCAAACTGTATAAAGGACAGAACAGGAGCCAAGAAATGTTTTAAAATTTCAGGTACTGATGTATTGGACAGTGTACTGTTTTAAGGTAGAATTGCATGACTGAATTCTGTCCAGAAATGAAACTCCTAAGGTCTTACTTGCTTTGCTTTTACTGGTTGTAATTTTCTGTTTGTAGCTTACTACATGTTGGGACAAAAGGCAAAAGAGGACACGAGCAGTGGTTAGTTTTTTATCACTATTACTTTTTTGGTAGAGATTGTCAAAGAGTTTTTTTCCCCAATTATAACTGTTGCTTTGAGAAGATAGTCAAATAACGATCCCCATAACGATGGTATAAACCTTTTTTGTTAGGCTATGTTTTACCATTAGCACTTGGCCTTCCTATGCAATTACAGTTCATCAAGCATAAAAAGTATTTGTCAGTCTATTAATTTTCCACTGGAATCCTCTGTTATTGCTCACTTGAGTGTGCAGCCCAAGCTTCTTCGGGATCCAGCTGGTAGTGACTGCTGTCATTAAAGAGGAATTCCAACCGCTGCTCAACCCTCCCCTTCATCAGTGGCTCCTGACTTTCTCATGCAAAATCTATCAAGCCAAAAATGTCTGCGACTGTTCTCAGCCCAGTGCTGAATTATTTTGGAAAGCATGAGTAAAATCAATTCAGTCATTTGAGTTAAGCCAGCATGAAAAATAAACTGCGCTTTCGCCATATGTCCTGATTGAAATTTTCAAGCATGAAAATCTTAAAAATGGCTAATTCTCCACACGTCAGTCCAGGTTGTTTTATAAATCCTCACAGAGGAAGGAAAAATTATTTATGGCTAATGAAAAATGGTTCAGTAATTGTAAACTTATGAGCATTTAAAGTCACACATTTGTTTAAATTTTCCCTGAAATAAGGGATGAGTTAATGCTGCTCAAGTTTAGGGCTAATCAATTACCAGTAATGCTCCTTGGTGAAGTCTGTTCTAGCATACAATTAAAGCGTGGTTGTATCACATTTTTAAGTACATTTTCTCAAAAAAAAAAAAAAATACAGTAACACTGACACAACATTAATGAATCAAGATCTATGATTCTAAGGTATCCCCAGAAATATGTTCCTCCAGTATCAACTCTACCTTATTCAACCAAATTCAGTACTTACACTCACTTTCCTGTACTTTGTGAATCTTGATGTACTGGTTTTTTTTTTCTGTTATTTAAACTGTTATCTTGTCTACAAAAAGAATACAGTGGCCAAAACAACAAAATTACGTTACTGATCATGTATCAGGGATAGGGATAGCCCCAGTCTTAATGGGGAGGTAAGAAGAAGGGCTGTGTAGTCAACAGTGCTGTATTACATACAAGTCAGGTACACCAAGCTTGTGAGTCACTGATTATGGAGAAATGTGGAGGAAATTTTGAGCCTTTGGACCCCTCCCCAGGTAAATTGGCATTTGCTCATACAATGCAGGAGCCAAAAATTCCTTGGGCCTCCATGGAGTCAAATGGAAGGAGACAAATCCTGCTTTAAGAGTTTTAATCTTTGAAGATAACTGAGGGCAAGGGAAAGTGAGGTGCCATGTAAGTGGATCATTAAATGTGTGACAGTGCCTGTCTGCTTGGATGTATTTTATTTGAAGGCTGGGGAGGTAAAGTCAGGAGTTATGGCAGGTATAGAGTTAAAACAGTCAAACAAGTATAGAAAAGAAAGTAGGGTAAAAATATTTAGATGAAACAAATGAAAAGAGCTACAGTGCAGAGCATATGAGAAGACTAAAAGACCTATAATCTGTTAAGGAAATACCACTACCTGAAATGCAAATCAGTGGAGAGTATTGAGCTAAAGACCATTTTTCTCTCCCAATTTCCTAACTGATCTCTCTGCTGAAAGCTTGATCCATCTAGAATTAAAAGGAGCAAAAATTGCATAAAAATGAAATAAAGATCTCAGAATTTGGCCTCTAGTATTTTCACATGACCTATTTTTCACCTCATCACTAGCAAGTTACAGCTTTATGTCAGAAAGGTAAAGCATCTGTGCAGCAGTAGTCAATTGTGTTCTCATTAGGAGCAACTGATGTTCTTAAAATTGTTTGAAACACTTTATTTGCCATAGCAGCAAGGTCAAAGACTTGGAGAAGTAAATTAATTGTAGCAGTGTTTGTCCTAGTTGAAAACACCTGCAGCTGCTCCTGAGACCTGATGGTCAATGTCACTAACCTAATCTAGGAAGCAATGATATGAAGGGTAATGATCTTGCCAGAGAAATAATCTTGTTGCTTTAGAAGAGGAAGACTTAAAAAAAACCCCAAACAATAAAACCCACCATCCTACAATAATTTTTAGCATAATAACATTTAAATAACTATTAAGTCACTGTAGAATCAGCATCAGCAGTGGTGCATTTATCACCTACATTTATTCCTTTATATTTCCTTTGTTTATTGGAGTTTCATGTGTTCAACTGTGCTAAATATCCAAGTGTTTCACAGTCCCATGTTTACACTACATGCAACACTCAGTGACCTTTCTATGCAGGTCTGTTCATAGGTCTATTGAATCTGACCCCAGCATAGGCTGTCCAAATGCTTTTGCAACAATTCATGTAATAGTTGATCTTGGTTGTGACTTAAGCCTGTATGCTACAGAGCTAATATCTGGTTGTTAGTCAATCATGAAATGTTTCTCAATGAGAAAATGCTTGCTGCCTCAGGCTATGTTTCAGACAATTTAAAAGTCAGATCCAGTATTAGGTTTTTACGATATTATATTTTTACTCTTTTCCTCAAAGTTCTTAACACCTATAAAAATAAGTAACAGATTCATATTTTTAACCATTTTGAGATTTTCACATAACTTTGAAGTCATCATGTCAAGTAACTACTTCCTGTGAAAATCAATACCAAAAAATTTTTCATCTTGTTAATACTATGAACAGATGCTAATAATGGTGAATCCTTCCACCTCTAGCAGAACAGACATTACTGGGCAGAAGAGTCATCTCCTACGTGAGAAACTGGGGGTAGGACACTTCACAGATATCTTCCCCATGTGACTTGGTTTAGCAGGGATTCTCTGATTTGCACAGGATTTTGCACCAACGCGCAGCAGCTGCCTCTTTTCAATTTAAGTGTTTTATTACAGCCTTATTCTTCTCTCAGCAATTGCTTAGCGGCTAGTGTGCTCAAATAGGGTGGAAGAAAGCAGGACCCAATTTTCCTTTACCTCAGAGGATTAAAACTTACTTTCCTTAGGAAACTTAATCACTTGGATATAAGTTAAGGGGAAAGGAGATGCTCTGCACTCTTCTTGGTGTAGTTGTGCCACTGCGCAGCCAAGAGAACAAAGATTCCTTGAGAGGCAATATTTCAGCAAGATTCTGTTGCTAAGGGTTAAAGCTTCTCACTTAGTTTGCCCGGTCAATTAGCCAGGTTGCCAGTTCCCATACTGAGAGTAAACTCACTTCTTTTTTTAAATCACCGTTACTTCCCCACTGTGACTTTTACAGGCTGGCAACCAGCAGGCTTCCACAGTGGGCAAAAGCTGGCTGCACTCTGCTGCAATGATGCATCACCCAGCAGCGTACGGATCCCAACACTGGAGGAAGGACATACTCATCATGTCACCATGATGCACCCATGCCTGATAACCTGGTCTGTCAAACTTCCTGGAATGGGACAGGACTGTTTTAGCCAAAATACAATTCATAAATCTAAATCAGGATTTTAATTTGTGGAGCTCTAAATATTGGGTGAATATCTAGATCCTCGCTCAGTGCAGGGATAGGGTATTCTAAATATCCTCCCTGAAGTGTCTTTTCACAAGTGTAAAGATGAAAACAGAAGACAAACATAGGGCCCTGAAGACCCTCAATTAAACATATGTTTCCATCCGTTATCCTTTCAGTCAGTTCAACCCTTAACGCCAACAACTACAACTCAGTGCCAAATCTATGAAGCAGTGCTGCCATCTTACAAATACACGAGTACATCCTGAGAACAGAGCATACCCTGTGCACCCAGATACCTTTTATTTAGTAAATAACTTGTGTTTAACATTAAACCTCCTTGTGCTTCTGACACAGTTGCCTAGTTGCAAATGCAATGTCAGGTATTTTTATCTTGTGCAAGACTATGCTTCCATGAGCAATTATAATCTAATTAAAGTCATTAATGTTTATGCCCTAGGGAAACATTCAGTTATTTGTAGGCATCTGAGTTTTTCCTGTCTTCCGATTCTTGTTGTAATTTATGCTTTATTGAGCACTTCTAAATATCCACAAGTTATTTCACTGCCACCCCAAAGCAGTGCCAGTCTGTAGCCTATGGCACTGTTTTCAGTGCTTCTATTTAGAGTTAAATTGAATAAAAATGAGTAATATATCCATTAAAATTTCAGAACTGGAAGTACAGCTTTTGAAGCCAGGTTTTATCAAGTTTTCCCTTATACCAAAGGATGTTCAAGCTTTTCATACTATAAATCATGCCTTAATCAGAGTTCAGAACTCTCTATGCCTTTCAAATGCAAGCAGATATCTAGGTGTGTCTGAAAGAATGCACTGGTGATTTCAAAACCTAGAGCAACTATAGGAGACGTTATAATGCTCTATAAAAATTATTTTGGAGCTAGGAAGAGCACACAGCAAAGTATCAGTGAAGTAAAGATTTAAGAGAGTGTTGGAATATTTCCTGTTATTTACCAATTATATAGCCAATCTTTTCATCACTAAATGAATAATGTTTCATAAAGCACTAAGGTTTTCTTTTCAAAATTCTGCTAGGACTTGATCCATAGACATTAAAGCCAGTATAAAGGATCCCACTGATTTAGTAAGCTCTGGAGCAAACTTCTGTGTGTCTCAGAGCAAATACACTCAGGCCATGAGGCAAAAGAAGGAAGGGTGCCATCATTACCAAAGGGTGTCTCTAATAGTTTCCCAGGTTCCCAGGTTAGGACCTTTCCTACTTGGAACTGAGAATGTTTGGGTGCAAGGTGAAACAGCCAGTGAAAGAGCACATGATTTCATTTCAAGCAATCTAACTCAATTACTGCAGAGGGTGTGGGAAGTGATCTGTGCGTATCATTGCTGTCAGCCCGAGGAAGGATCATTGCTGATGGCCTGTGACAAGCAAAACATTTTCCCAGCTATGTCTACACTATTCTGTCACCAAAAATGTTCCCCATCACTGCAGAGAACAAGGTATTTCGACTATGGCAATGAAAGAAGTATTTTCTCATCCAATGTAATTCTAGATTTCAAATATTTTTTCTCCATGTTGGTGTGAAACCAAAACTTCTTGAAGGTTTTCACAAAGAGAGAGCATACTTTCCCTGGTACTCCCAGATTAGGTTCAACATGTTGTACAACCTGGTCTAAAAAAGGGAATTAAGGCTAAGCCTTCTTCTAACATATCAAGAGCACCAGGCTGTCTTGGGGTGGATTTTATCCTCTACCATTGGGGCTGTTACATATATACACTATCTATAAACACTGAAACATTCTACTGCAGCAACGACTTGGTCCCAGTAGTTTATGAACTTGACTGTTGTGGTTTGGGACTAGACTTACTCGTCCATCTCTATCTTTCTTCAGCATGGGGCCAAGATAGCTGTCCTAAACTAAGCTAAATATACTTTAGTTTGACAACGAGTCATTTTATGACAAAAGTAATTTCAGTAAAATATTCCTAACCAGTGGCAGTAATGCTTCTTTTGGAACAGGTTCTAAATAGCAATCAGCATGGCCAGCGTGACCTTGTCTAAAATCTGCTCAGAACACATTTAATTAACATGACTAGAAAGCTAGAATACAGCTTGACATGGCATGTATTCTCCAAAGACCATTGTTTTAGCTAAGGTGTTCTTTAGTAGGCGTCTGATGCCCATATAGTACAGTCCCATGATCAGGGCAGCACTTAATTGTGTCATTAACATGAAATGTGGGACTTAAGCACCTATTGTTACATACAAGTTGTCCTAAGTATGGATTAAGAAATCATTGTTCCTTGGGAATTATTCTTAATATGTGTAGAATTAAGAAATGCAAGCAGACGATCTGTGGGGCTTTAGTCCCAATAGCATAAATATAACTTTATCTGCGATGTTTTTAAAGCTGACTTAAGAATACATACAGAAATGGCTTACCTTCTACACGCTCTTCCATTCACCATCCTAGAAAAAAAGCAAACGCTAAAATATTTTCATTCTATATTTTCAAACAAGGAACACATCAAATAAGTCTGAACAGCTAAGTTGCTTGCATCAGCAGAAGCGATCAGCAACATTTAAGCATGCAAAACCTGTATATTTTAGGTTCCTTCAGCATACCTTGTTTCATGTGCATGTCAGGACACCATAAGACACCATTATGCTGGGAAGGTTTAATTATCTGCTACTTCCATAACATATCTCCATCCCACACTTTACTGTCCAAGCTATTAACTGAAAATTTGGAATACAACTACAGATGAAAATGGATTTATTTGATTAATGTGTGTATACAAGTGTGGGTTCTCTTGTGAACTATTCAAGCATTGAGTTTAATTGAGCTACAGCTGGTGCTGACTGTGTTTTCAGAGAGTAGGGATTTACTGACTGATTGACTGTCTCTCCCTTTTAACCTGGATGAAGATGCATTCAGTAAGAAGAGAAATTTCCTGGTGATACAAAGCCACAGGGAGAATAGTAAAAAGGATAATATTCAATAAATTGAATAGAAATAAAAGCACATAAAATCAAGTAGCTTATACAGAAGGAGGGAAATAAGGCATACCAGTTAGAAAATGCATTAAATCAGGGATTTTATCTGTAAATCTCCAATTCAACTTGAAAAAAAAAACAAAAAAAAAAAAAAAAAGAAAGAAAAATATAGAGTTACTCTTCCAATGACAATGCAAATATCTTTTGGAGAGGCAGAATAAATTAAGTTCATGAACTTTTAAACTCCTCATCTGAGAACTTCTCTCTCTTGTTGCCGCAGTTAGATATAGCTGTTCAAATGGTGCCACATAGGGAAAGCTAAAGAAGAGCAGAAAACTGTAAAAAGAAAGAAACCAAAAATTTGTCTCCCCTATTCATGCAGGTCAAACATTCTGTGTGACCTGAGGTAAGTACTGCTTATCCTAAGAGAAAGGGGTGAAACCAAACGTAAATTGCCAGGGTGCCAATAAAAGCATAAAAAAGGAATAAAGCCATCCAGTTAAAACCAAAAAAACCCCCAAAAACTTCACAGCCTTTACTGTCTGGAAAAACAATCAAAAATTTAACCCTTTTCATCATTTTGGCAGACAGCAGTTCTGGACAATCATCCAGAAAGAGGCCACCGCAAGGGCTCTTTCCAGCTATTCTGGGTATGCAGAACCAATATTCCATCTTCCAGCATTAACAGAGCCCATCCTGCCCTTCTGTAGGGGGGAAAGTCAATTCTATACTTCAGGTATTTTCTTCTGTTTTAGCTTTGTTCTTTTTCAACAGTAATTTCATTCCTGTCTTTCCATAAACTGTGATCTGTTCTTTACATGCAGGTTTATCATATTCTTCTTTTTTTTCTCTTGCAGGGGAATACTACTATAGTTTCTAATTCTGTATAAGTCTTGTTGCTGCCCACAGTTATAAATTAAGATGTTCTAGAAATATGGTTTGTTTTCACGATGTACATTTTCATTCACTTGGAAAGAATGGGTTCTATGCAGAAATAATTGAGGAAAAGTAATTATTTAGAAAATCTTAGTAGTTCTGAATAATGTCCCTAATATGATTTTGTATGTAAAATCTAGGAAGCTGTAACACCAGAATTTCCTGTTCTTTCTCACTTTTTCATACTAGGATAGGAACAGTTACAACAAAACTCTGTGCTGGGTTTGCCAGTGTCTCAAAGGCTTGAAAATCTCAACAGTCATCTGATTCAGTGGGTCATGGAAGGAGATGCACTTCTAAATGGACATGAGAGCTGTGAGTGAAGACATACAATGTCTGGGACTGTGATGCTATTCTGTTGCCAGGCATTTTTTTTTTTTCTAACTTCATTTTTAAAGCACAGACCCCTCTACCTGGCTAATCCTAAGCTCCACTCCCCCAGTGTTGTGGCTTCTCTCCTATTCTATAACCCCAGTTGCCAGATCTACTTGTCAACAGCTGGCTGACTGGGACAACCGGCTTCTACTGGCACATGGGGTCACCAACCAGGAAAGAGCCATGTGCTCAATATATTATGAAATAAAATATGAGGCTAGAGCTTAAATGACAGAGTCTATTCCCAGTAAATGAGATCTGGCAAGTCTAAAGAACATACTGACAGTGTAAGACACTATTCATATGCTAGTCAGAACAACTCCTCAAAAGAACCTATCCATCTGTCTTGAAGCAAGTCAATGCAGACAAACACTAAACAATGAGAAGAAAAAAAATGCCAGAGAACAGACACACTCCCAGTAATAATCTCTGATCACTGAGTATCACAATAGCAGAGAGAGCCCAATATTCCTTGAGTTCTTTGTTACACTGTGCACAGTAAATACAATGCAGAATAAGAATCGGTAGGTGCTTCTACTGTTGACACTTCTTTAAATTGTGTCCCATACATATGGATAGAAAAGAAACAAATCGTGAGGAAAAGTTGCTGAGAGTTCTCTATACTCAGCAGAGTATAGAGAAGGTGTTTACAGTTTGGTATTCTCTCCTTTTTTTCCTCTAAGAATGTTCTATTCTCTACACCAGAAATAAACTAGGTGCCCTTCTGGATTTTATGAAGAATATTTAAGAGAGAGATACAGAAATGGCATAAATTTAAAATATTAGCAGTAAAATTTAAAAAAAAAAAAGTGTGTAAACTGTTAATACACTTAGTATTAACAACCAGAATTTCTTTAAATTGTACCAAGAGTGACAGCTATTGCTTCATCCTCACAGGTTTGCATGTACATTACCAAATATACCTACACTGTATTCCCATTTTATTCCAGCAAAAGTAGATAGCCTTTGCTTCAGCCAGCAAGTCCTTTACTTCTCCTGTGCCAGAGTAATTAAAAGCAAAGCTATAAAACTTCTAATTCCTCCAAGGATTTATTGAAATCCCACAATTTTTTATTATTTTTCTCCAATGTACTATTTATAAATCCTGCCTTTGAGACCTTTTATGCAAGCTCTTTGTAAAACACATTCAATTTGCAGAGTAATCTGGCTCCACCAAGTGATGACTGCTGTGATTGCTAGTCAACGCCTGGACCTAAGATAACAAAAATGGGTACTAAATATTAAACTAATTTGGTAACACTGGGATTTTGTTGGAGAGCTTTGAACTTCAGTAATTCATACATTCTAAAAAGATTATTTTATTGTAGTGTAGATGGTAAGTGAAAACACTGAAGCGCTGTAAAGAACTTATTTGCCCTGCTTCTGCATGATGCTGAAATTTTGTCTTACTAAAAGTAGCCATACTATTAGTAATTCCAACAATAACACCTCTCAGAATAATTGCAGTAGGGTAGAAGGGAGGCAGGAGAGCAAGTTAGTTCCCTCAAATTCATTCCACAGCTTCCAGATGCTGTACAGGTAGATAAATAGAGAAAGTCTGCTGGAATATGAGGAACATGTGTGATTGAAGTTACTATGCAGTCTTTAACATAAGGTCTGACAGAATGTACTTTGGAAGGCTCAAAACAAAGTGGAGAAGCTTCCTGAAATTCACAGGCATATTGTTTTGGAATGACAGGATGTTCTGAAAGGAAAGTTTTTTAAAGCGCTCCAGAGTGAGAAGGCTGAAGGCCAGGGACAAACCATGCACAGCCAGACAGTGAAAATGAGATTGTTCTGGATGCTGCCTGCATCAGTTTTGTGAACCCACTCAAAGGTCCTGGGTTTAGCTTTTGCAAGCTCACAGGGCCATGAAGAAGTAGACCTGCTAAAACTTGAAACTACCATGAGGCAGTTGACATGTTTTAAATATCATTGTTAGTCAGCTGTAAATTTTACCATAAACAGTACGATTTCCTTTATCATCATTACTTGCAGTTTCATTACTTTCGGAGAGGAAGACTATGGAAAGGCTTTTGTTAGCTCCGAGTTCTACTTCAATTATTAGCAGAGATACCAGTAAAATGGGTCAGCAGCTACTGGAAACTATCATGAACTCATGCACACAGATATGCATGTGTGCACACACACATTGGGCATACAGACTATCAGAAATGAAGTTAATGTCTTTGGCATTATAGTTCTCTCTGCCATTGTCCCTAGCTATAGAGGAGTATATGGGCTGTACAATAACTCAGACAGTATTTGTTCTACTTGTGTGTTCCCAGTTACATGTTCTGTTTCACTGAGAAGACTGGATAAGGAGGAAGGCCCTCAAGACAATGGGAGGTAACTCAGCATGCTCAAGGGAGAGAAAGTCAGAGGGACCACAAGAAGGAATAGACAGGATATTCTCAAAAAAGAACAGCATGGCTCCAGAAAGACTGGAAAGAAATTCCTGAACAGGACTACAGAGAAACTGCGGGCATTCAGCAGCTGAAATCCAGGATCTGTCTGCAAAGTGATGGTGGGCAACAAGAGAACAGTGCATAAATCTTATCTCTGTTCTGTTGCCTTAAGTTTTCTTTATATAAAAAAGTAGAAATGCAACTTTTTATTTAAATTGTGTGGCTTTTTACTTCAGAATGTTTTGGTCTTTTGGGGGAGCTCATTATAAGATGAAAGTCTGAGGCATTTCCACATCAAAGCCATATTCCACTCTGCATCTTGTCGCAGGAGGGAACAGACAACCTTGCAGACCAATAGAAGCTGCTAGTGTCCTAGATCCTGGTGTTATTTGGAAGGGCAGGGGGTTGTGAACAAAATAACAGGGAAAATCACCTTTGGTTCTGAACTGATTCCTTTTGAAGAACATATTGAGGTGCTTCTTGAAGCCAGATTTTTGCTTAGATTTTGTCATCTTGTGTTATCTGTCTGTACATAAAGTTAAAAAAAAAAAAAAAAAAAAAAGATGACTCTTACTCTGCTTGCTGAAGATCAGGAAAAAAAAAATCGTTTTTTTCCCAAACTTAGACCAAGATTCTGTCCTTGCATTCTGGGACTTTATTCCTTTGGAGTTATAGACTCTGTATGATTATGACTTAAGTATCAATGCAATCCTTGGAATCCTGAACAGTTAGTGTTACTGTTACGGTCTCTAACAAACACCAGCAACACCAAATTCCGCTGGCTCATAAGACACCCACTCTAGAGTTAAAATCATATTCCCCAAACTGTAAACTGCCTGTTCAGTTAATAGCAGCTTAATCAGGGAGCAGAGAAGAAGGGAATAGGTAGGTAGAATGCAATACAAATAAAAAGAAGAAAGAGTTGATCCTGGTAAAATCTGTGCTGAAGGCTGCACTGAAGGAAAGAAATACTCAGTTGAAATGTTTGGGGAGTAAGCTAATAATTTTGCATCAAGTTGTACTTTGGTGCAAGATTTCAGGACAAAAAAAACCCAGAGTGAATTTTCATGAGGCAACAAAGAAGCCACAATAAACCAGTACGAAGGCAGACACATCAAAATATCATCTTTAGCAAAAGGATTATGGCAAATGCAGACCTCCTCACTACTTCCTCACTAGTAAGTACTTTCTGGTTGACTACAGAAGACCACTGACTAAGACCTGAGCCTCTTTACCATCAAATAATGCATAGCTTGATAAATTAAATAAAAAATAACAGAATTAAATGAATTGGCAGCTGGGTAAGATGTGGTAATTCAGCCTACAAGCAATTAGATAAAATATCATGTGCACATTGAGCTTCTATATTATGTGTAGTAGTACCTTTCTCCTATTTCTAGGACTTCTGTGTTTCTACACCTATTTTACAAAAAAAAAAAAAAAAAAGCCCAGGTTACCTATCATTTCTCAGCTGGCCTAAGTTAACCAAGAGTGTGTGTGTGACTTTGTATTTTCTTTTCTGACTGGGGCAGCAGCCAGCATATCTGATGGAGGAGAGACAGTAACCGTAGGAATGAAACTAGGAAAGCCAGAAGTAAGTAGTTTTACCTAAACGTACATAACAGGAACCCAGACAGGCTCTCCTATGACAGTTTGTATCCACTCTTTGCAAAGCAAAAATGGCAGGAGAGATGTGCAGGAAGGTGACTGAATGTTGAGTGGGCTCAGTGTCTGCAATTTCATTTTCTCTACATCATAGGCAGAGAAAACTGCCATTTGAGCAACTCTGCTTAGATCTGTGCTTATTTCTTGTCAAATAATTATTTCATTCTAATTTATCTCATGAAATGTCTATAAAATTGCTTTGTACTAGAGCTTTTTGAGAGTTTTCTATTAGGTCTTCTCCCAACTTGTTTATATAAGAAATTGTTGGCTTAACTGCATTGAAAAACTTTCTGGGAACATATTGATTGCATCAAAATTTGTGGCACAAAAGCTTAATTACTTTTTTCAGTAATATTCAAGCATTTCACAATGATTTGATCATGACAAATGCTATGCCCTATTTCTGTTGATTTAAATATTGTTAAGCTTGAAGGAAATTTGGTCACAACATCTCATTTTTCAAATGTTCTTAAATTATAAAATACGTGAATCACACAAAATAAAAAGAACCATGGAACATCCATTAAAACACAATCTTTTTCAACGTACTGCTTCTGTGTTTCCTCTTTCTTAATACAATCTCTAGTTCTTACCATACCTATTGTATCTGCATATAATATAAAATACCAATATCGGTATCTTTTTATTCTGATTTCTCCAGTCAAAGGGAAGGAAAGTATTCTGAAAGGAGAGAAAGATGGATGAAATTGTGGGAATGAAAAGCTGTAACACTGGACACTATAATACAACTGCAAAGTAAGATAATAGAATGATAAAAGGTAGTGAGATACAGAGAAGCAAAAGTAGAGAAAAGTGCAAAGATAACAGAGCCCAGCGAATTCTGCCACTGTTCTGCTTTTCCGTCAGTCAAAAATCTTGTCATGTTTGAAGTCCACATCAGCTGCAGTTCAGTTGCCTTTCCATATCTCTTTACCACTGCCATGCCACTTACAGCTTTCTCTGGTGACAGATTTGCTTCAACTGTTCAAATAAACATCAGAATGTTAGTGGCAGGCTAAGCTACAGAAAACAAAACAACCCCAACCCTTATAAGCCATTTGAATGTCAAACCTTATAATGCCATTTTGGCCATATACCTATTACTTTTGTTGATCCTCATGAGTGCTAGTCTTTCAAGTCCCTCATTTCCTACAACGGAACAGCAGCCTTTGCAGGAGCCAAGATGCATTATCAACACAGGCACAGAATGATGGTTGGGGTGTATTGCTTTACTATCACACTGACCACTCATTTTTTGCTTCTGTTTTCTGTCTGGTATTACCCACAGCATTTCCCACAAAGTGCTTAAGTTATAAAATGACCCTGCTTATTTTCAGATGGGCAGAGTACCTAGAGCAGAACCAAATGGACTACTACTGCGTAACAATGTTTGCTTCTTTGTATATCCTTGGTTATAAATTATACCCAATCTTCTCTCCGTTGTTCTCTGTGGTGGACTGAAGTCATTAAAAAGTGCTTGCGCAGGACCTGTTGTGAGAGAACAAAGCGTCAATCTGTATCTATGTCTTCTACCTATGAACAATGATTAGCTCTTTGAAAGTCATTCACCCATGACCCAAACCTCTGAGAGCTGACTGCAGCAATACAACCCCAGCAGGAAGGAAAATTGCTTTTCCACACTTCATAAAAATCCTCCTTAGCTGAATATTCTGATCTAGAAGCAGAGATGGTGTCTAGACATTTTTTCCCTGCCTGATGACAGTAAGCCCTAGCCAATGTACATGCAGAATGCTACTATTAATTTCTTCTGTCTTCTGTCCTTCATCGTGTTTTACCAGTGGCTTTAAAAGCCAGTAAGGATTGTACAATACCTAGTGCTATAAGGCCTCAGATAAATACCTGTATTTAACATGTACATACAGAGTAGTTATGTTTAAAGAGAAAGGTAAAAGAAAAGAGATCAGTTCTAATCTAAGTTTGCCCATATAAACCAAGACCCTCTCCACTGACACCACAGTACCTATAGAGGGGAGGTATATAAGAGTGGGAAGCTGGTGGCACTCTGCTCTATCAGGATCCAGGGTTTCTGCAAGTATCATTGTATGGTTAATATTGACCTCTCAGACTATAACAGGTGTTTTAGCATTTAAAAAAGCTACACTAAGGTACACTCTTGTATCCATGAATAAGGTTTTCCTTTATGTCAGATAGTATCATCATCAAGAACCACTATGCAGATAAGAGCACATTTTTGCTTTTGTCTATGCCACTATTCTGCTAGTGTGTCCCTGAGCTATTTATTCATCAGGAAAAAATAGGTAATAATTAGTGGAAAGCCACATATTTAAACAAAAACGATAAAGAAAAAACAGTTTTGTCAGTAAATATTCCATTCAACAGTTAACAAAACTTTGAAGCTTTTTAAAAAAAAAGTTTACTTAAAACTACCTGGAAACCCAGAACCAGTGATAAGTCTCACTTCAGTAATATGAGACAGAGGTTAGTATGAGATTTGGTGGTAGAAAATTTGAGGGCGAGGAGGTTGCTTCTGACTGCATGTTCTATAACTGCTGCATATCAGAGAAAGTCAGGGTTCTAGTCAACCAGCAGATGGTATAAGGAAATTAAGATACATACTGAATGGAAACATTGAGAAAATGTTAAACGTTGATATACACTTAATTGACTCATGATTCCTCCTTTGCTCATTACATCCCTGTAGTTTCAAGATTTCAGACTGGTACTTACGTTGTTGTAATAGTGCCATGGGATTAAGACACCCTTCTGGGATTTGGGATTTTCCCTGGCACTGAACGGAAGGATTTTGTGGCAACTCGGCCGAGTATACACCACAGTACTTATAATAAATGTCTGTAGTGGAAGAGACAGTTATATCTCACCCATTTAAAAATCATTGCATATATTTTCCTCTCTGGAATCTCTCTCATGAACAGATCAAGATACTTATTAATCTTTCACCTCCTTAATTATATTAAACCAATCAATAATTGAAAACATTTTAGAATATACATGTACGTCAAAAAGACACTGATACAATTAATTTAGGTATGCTGTTTTATAGCTTATTAATTTTAGCTTAATGAAACACATGTTGTCTCACGCTTCAATTAACTCATGGTTGTTTTCCTCTTACTTACATGGTTTTAGTTGTAAGTAGAACAAAGTATTTTTGAGAAAGAAAAATATAGAAATAGTGATTAGAAAGTGATTATGGATAACTTGGAACAGAGAATACACTACTAATAACAGATTCCAAAATAGAATTGGTCTGACATTTAGCAGCTTATGGGCCTAATTTGATAAATCATTCTGAAATGTGAAAGAAATAGCGCATACAGGCATACATAAAAAATAGCGACACCTAGATGATGCTCACAATTCCTTTTAACCTTGCTGAAGGACAAATATCAATGGTCTGGTTGTCAAAATCTTTTCAGCTCATTATTTCTACAGGATTTTCAGCCAAACTTGGTCAAGTTAGTACAAGACCTTTTTGCTCAGATAAGTCCGTGCCAGCCTTTTCAAAAAATGTCTGCTGCTTTTCTGTTTTCAGGAAAGCCGTCAGGGAAGCAGTCAAGATCAGCATCTTACAGTCCCCACAGCTCTCACGTACCAAATATTCTTAGACTCCTGATATGACACTTCCGAGCTGATGACAGCTACACATATCCTACTCAAAACTAATCAGAACTGAACGGTTTGAAGGCAGTTCACAAATGAGCCCTCTGATGGTCAAGGAGAAAAGTACTGCAAGGCAGCATGAGTGTGCAGGTCACACGAAATGAGAACAAAGCTGACTCAGCAAGCCATAGGAGCATAAATTATCTTCCCTAACTCCAAAGATAATGGAAAGCATGACAGTCCTGCGTGCCACTAGCCATCTCACTCTCCAGCTAAAGGAAGGAAATACCGGTATTGTGTAAGAGCCACTTCTAAGGATGTCCTCTAACACAGAACACTTTGCAGTACTAATTAATTTGGTATTACACATAATAGTATATTGTATACACTTTTTATTTTGTCCTCACAGTATGCACTGCATGGCATACATTGTAGTTTCCACCTCTGTATCTTGTTTTGATAGAGTTAGTGAAATACGAGTCATACCTACTGCCCTAACCTGATTGAGCTCCTCTGATGGTTAAAACCAGATGGTATAAACATCATCACTGAGGTTGCCCAATGTAGGGTTGGACATGGGGCAGCTGAAAAGATGGGTGGGGTGTTTAAGTTGGGTATCTGAAAGTTATCCAGCTGCGTGCATCCACAAAAGCTTGCCATCAGTCACCATATCATGGCTGCTCTTCTGTCCCCTACCGGTGATCACCAAAAATGAGTGAAAAAGTAAATACAGTGAGTCTAATCATTTGTCATTATAGAGCCATACAAATTTATCCTGTTATTGAAACCAATAGGAGTTTTAAAAATATTTTCTAGCAAGGAATGGATTACCAATACCTCTCATAAGCATCCACTAAAACAGTTAAAATTCTATTTATTTGAAGAATTTATACTGGTAGCAATAAAAGTGACTAATTAACATTCCACAGGATATTTCATACCTAATTGCTCACTTAGTTGGGAAAAAACAACAACTTTCTAACTTTGAGCCCTTTACATAGATCACTAACAGAATGCATTGGACATCAGCGTGTAACATCACACTCAGACTTGAACTCTGATGAAAAGTATCTAGAACGCTCCCAGAATCACAGCTCTGATTCCTGTAATTTGCTGTGATTGTATGAAGCAACACTTTCCTTGTAATATAAGTCAGTAAATCTAAGATGAGAGCAAATCTTTTAATACTGCACCAACTCCAGTCACAGCAGCAACTGTTCTGCCACATGAGTACACCCGCTAGAAATAAACTAATAATCTAGAGCATCTCTGGCATTAATCACAGCATCAATCTTTGTAGAGGAAAATGTGAAATTGCTTACAGAAAAGAGTCAGTTGAGCTAGAAAAATTCACTACTAGGAATCCCACACTATAAATAAATAATACAGAAGGTGTAAGCTGCAAATAATCTAATAGAAATACAACTGTCTTCAGATGAGAATAATGCAGAAATGAGCACACATTGGTAACAGTGAAAATGTGATTATCAGGATATAGAAATTCAACATTAACAAACAAAAGATAATCTGCAGAAAGATCCCAAAGTGCTTCTGAAAGACGTGTAACAAAATTGATGGGTAACATTAAATACAATAGAAAGAAAAAGGTGAAGAGAGGTTTTTTCACCTTGATATAGGTATACTCAGGAAAAAAAAATAGTAATTAACAGTAGCACTTAGATGGCAATGAGGAAAGCATTCTTTTTCAATCAAATCCAGTTCATTTAATGACTAGTTCATTTAATAACCCAGTTCATCACAATCAGTATATTCATAGAATCATAGAATCATTAAGGTTGAAAAAGACCTCTAAGATCATCAAGTCCAAATGTCAACCCAACACCCCCATGCCTCCTAAACCACATCCCGAAGGGCCACATCTACATGTTTTTTGAACACCTCCAGGGATGGTGACTCCACCACCTCTCTGGGCAGCCTGTTCCAGTGCCTGACTACTCTTTTAGTGAAGAATTTTTTCCTAATATCCAATCTAAACCCCCTCTGATGCAACTTGAGGCCATTTTCTCTCATCTATCACTAGTAACCTGGTAGAGGAGACCAACACATACCTCGCTACAGCCTCCTTTCAGGTCGTTGTAGAGAGCGATAAGGTCTCCCCTCAGCCTCCTCTTCTCCAGACTAAACAACCCCAGCTCCCTCAGCCGCTCCTCGTAAGACTTGTTCTCCAGACCCTTCACCAGCTTCGTTGCCCTTCTCTGGACATGCTCCAGCACCTCAATGTCCTTCTCGTAGTGAGGGGCCCAAAACTGAACACAATATTCGAGGTGCAGCCTCACCAGTGCTGAACACAGGGGCATGATCACTTCCCTTGTCCTGCTGGCCACACTATTCCTGATACAAGCCAGGATGCTGTTGGCCTTCTTGGCCACCTGGGCACACTGCTGGCTCAACCATCTCCCCCCGGTCTTTTTCTGCCGGGCAGCTTTCCAGCTGCTCTTCCCCAAGCCTGTAGCTTTGCCTGGGGTTGTTGTGACCCAAGTGCAGGACCCAGCACTTGGCCTTTTTAAACCTCATACAGTTGACCCTGGCCCATTGATCCAGCCTGTCCAGATCCCTCTGCAAAGCCTTCCTACACTCAAGCAGATCAACACTCCAGCCCACCTTGGTGTCATGTGCAAATTTACTGAGGGCGCACTCAATCCCCGCATCCAGATCATTGGTAAAGGTATTAAAACAGAACTGGCCCCAACACTGAGCCCTGGGGAACACCACTTGTGACCAGCCACCAACTGGATTTAGCTCCGTTCACCACAACTCTCCAGGCTCAGCCATTCAAGTCAAGCAAATGAATGACTAATGGCTAAAAGACCTTACCAGCATTGCTGGAAGCTACCGATTGCTACTTGGCCAAATGCAAAACACCTGCTAGCTTTAAGTGAGACCAAGTTTGTAGGGAAGGGTATTATTCTTAGTTAGAATAACTGGTGTTTAGCTGAAAAAAAAACCCAAAACAACAACCCCCCCAGGCCCCAGAAGTTGAGTTCAATGAGCTAATTTCATCTAATATTTAGAGAGAGCTGTTTGCAAGGATCCAGATGAGGCTGTTAGCTGCTGTTGAGTGGAGGAGTGTGACCGATTATTGCCTCTAAAACAGTGAGAGGCCTGTAGGAAGAGGATGCGAGGTTAATTGTACAATATCAGAAAGCCAGTATTGCTACTGGGTATGTGATTTTTAATATCCAGTCTTCTTGCTTTTTCTTCTTTTTTTTCTTTTTTTCCCCAGGCCTGTGGGATTTTTTGTTTGGTTTTGGGAATGTTGCTTGGGGGCTGGAAGGATGGGTTGGTAGGTGTTTGGTAGACTCAGCAAGCAGACAGAAGGAAAAAGATGTAAAGAGAAGCTAAAATTGTGTTGCTCTGGTTTTGTGTGACACTACTGAGTAAGAGGGTCTAATGTGTTTAATTTGGTCTTAGCTTTTCATACTGAATCCTAAAGAAATTGTGATTCTTTTTGACATGATCTCACATCTCAAAAGGGGATCATCATACTGCATAAGGAACTCTGTTTGCAGGGCAACTTATTTGCTGACAGGAAATGCAACCCCACTTTTATCAGTATCTATTGACAAAGTAACAGAGTAAGTTAAATGATATTTATTTAAACTACTGTAAAAACTGCATAGATGAGGCCAGGTATTCGCAGCTGGAGAAACAAAAAAAATACATAATCTTCCTAGACGTGGGAAAGGATAAATGCATACATATCTTGGACTACGGTTTCTGTCATGATCTATGAGAATTTTTCAAGTTTGAAATCAGCTTGCCACACCACATCCAAGCTGTAATGAATAAAATCAAGTAGGCAGGAGTAGCTGTTAGGTAAGAAAAAATGGAGTAGCTACAAAATCCTAATTTCTCAGATACCAGAATACCATTTATTCCACTGCTTAAGATATCACTTATCTGATTTTTTTCTTCTCCTATCATAAGACAGTGTTTAATCAAAGTTCAGCAGTCCATGTTCGATATGCATAGATATTAGCATTTACCAACCAGTTACAGCTGTTACAAAAATGACATAATCAAAGAAAACGCTGGTGGGCTGGCAGGGAGGTGAACTGTGGCCTCAAGCCTGGCACTCCCCGGGGAGGCCTCCCTCACAGCCAGGCAGAGCCTACCCTCAGCCATACTTGTCCTACGCTTCACGGCCCCACCACGCATAAACCTCACAGAGCAGCAGTTGCCATCATGTTATCTATGGGATTTCAGAACAGTTCCTTTCATAAAGTAAGTGTTTGAAAATAGGTTTAACTCTGCAGCTTTTATAGAATTTTCGTTTCAAGCTGCAAGAGCAGGAGTTAGGAGCCCTCCACAAGAAGCATGGTCCAGGAGGAGTGGGAAAGGCTCATCTTGCTAGTGCTGCAACAAGCAATTGCTATAAGTAAAATATCTCAGACTAACGATTTTTCTCTCCTAGTTTGGCTGTTCAAGAAACAGCTGTTGTTCTGCTTCTGTGCCTCTCCTCTACGGCAGCTGAGGCGGCGCAGCTGAACGGAGGACCCGAGGCGAGTCTGGCCGGGGTGGGCGGGGCGGGGCGGGGCCCACCGGGCGCGTCAGCCCTGAGCCCGGCGGGAGACGGGAGCGCCGGGGCAGCCTGTGGCACCGCTAACGCCCGCCACACACCCCTGTTAGAGCCCGGCCGGCTCCGCGGGGCTCAGCGGCCTGCGGGAGACGGGTGGGGAGAGACGGCTGGGCGGGCCTGGCGCGCGGGGGGCGGAGCCTCCGGTGCGGCGCCGAGGGGCGGGGCCAGGCGTGAGACCCGGATGATCCGTGACGCAACGCGCCGGTCCCACCAATGGGAAGGCGCGGCGGTGGTTTTTGAACGTCGGGGAGGGGTGCCAACCGTCCGGCTGCGCGCGCGGGGGCAGCCTGCCACCCGCGCTTCTCCCCTGAGACCGGGCGGGCGGGCGGCGGTTGCTGCCGTGGTCAGGCCGAGCCGGGGCTCTGCGGGGGGCGCCGGGCGAGGGCCGCCGGTGGCGGCCAACGGCCGCTGGAGGGCTAACGGCCGCGGGGCCTTGGGGGCGGCCGGGGCTGTCCCGCCTCCGCTCGGGGCTCGGGCAGCCGCGGCCGCGCGTGGAAGGTGCCCGGCGGTGTACGCGCCTTCCTGAGGAGGTACGGCTGGTCGGTCGGTGGGTGTCGGCGGTGTCGGGAGGGTCTTCCTTCGGTGTTAGAGGAGCTGGGGGCCCGCTTCCCGCGCCTCGGGGACACCCCTGCCCTCCCCACCCCACCCCACCCCACTACGCGTC
Source organism: Morus bassanus (assembly GCA_031468815.1). Lineage (NCBI taxonomy): Eukaryota > Metazoa > Chordata > Aves > Suliformes > Sulidae > Morus > Morus bassanus. Next base: position 41,318,132 of record CM062567.1, on the reverse strand, counting down.
GTACCGCCCCGATGCCAGTGGTTAGAGGCCTCGGCCTGGTGTTCGCCGCGGACACCGTGCGTTTTGCACTTCAAATAGTCGGTAATAGCGACAGTAGCCGTGATGCAAAAGTTGTTTTGAAAATGGCCGTAGCTGTGTGTGTTTTTGTATTTGTGGGTCTCTTCTACGTGTGTATATGCAACTTAAAAATACCATAAGCTTTACCTTTGTTTCTATGTTCCTTTTGGCTTTGGGGAGCATTGTGCAACACCAGCTTAATGAGTCCTTCACCCTTTTTTTTTTTTTTTATTTCTGAAGGTAGAAGATGGCTAAATACTTGAAAAAGCCCTTCAAAGACAGTCTGGGTGATATAAAAGAACGAATGAAAGAGAAAAGAAATCAGAAATGGATGAGGTTGGGTAAAACTAGCCAAATCTCCACTGTGAAGTGCAAATTAGCAAGTAAGATGCTGAAGTATCTTAGTAGCTTTTAAAAGTTTTTTTTTTTTTTTTAAACCAAGTTGAAATACTCGCTGTTCTGTTGCAGCCAACAGCTCCATGCAAATGAAGAGCATCCAAGCAAACAACAGAGCTCTAGCTCAGGCTTTGCAAGAAGAAAAGCTCAAACTGAGGGATGCCCAGGCTACCATTCTTCATTTAAGGAAAGAGTATCAAGATCTGAAGGTTCAGATGTTTGACTTGCAAAGATATCTCAGGTTCAAGCAGGCACAAGGACTTGTTGAGGTATTATTATTAATAACTTTATGATTTGGTGAAGCTGAATATCAGAACCTGCACCAATCTACTGATATCTTTATGATCTTACATGTTTCATGAAAAATTAACTCAATATATAGAACAAGTTTTTTCATATTTTCACCAAATCTGGTAATAAACTAATTTTCTTTTCTGGCTCCTCTTTCTTCTTTAATATCTGTCTTCTGTGAATCTTATTTTTTTCTATCACAGTTGAAGGTACCTGACAGATACCTTTAGGATTTAGTAATCTCATAATACTGGTAAGAAGTTATTACATTGGTAGTTAATACTAGAGTATGACAGTTACATTGTTACTGTCTTTCTTTTGTCCATTAGAATCAACTGTCAGCCTTGAATGAGATAATTTCAAAGGTTTCTCAGAATTTACTGGACTCAATTGGTCTCCTTGGCCCAGCAAAGAATTTGTGTTCCACAGGCATAGTAAGTACTTTTTCCTCTTGAGGGGCAGGACTTTTTTTAATTCTTCCCCTTACACCTTCCAGCATGGATGCACATAGTTTTTGAGACTGGAGCCTTAGTTTGGAGATACGACTAATCCCACAGTTCCCAGTATGACATGGGGTCCATGCTGTGGGGATGTGTAGTAGGTTGTTAGTGGGACTGAGGCTCTGCTACAAGGTGGTAGAGGCACCCTGATTTTCTATGGTTTTGTGTCTTCTTCCCTGTACCACCTTCACAGTTCCTTCCCCTGTCCACTATCTATATGATTGGGCTGGTGATGAAGGTGCTGACTGGCAGGGGCTGAGAATGTGAGATCCCACTGCACTTTGTGTTAGCCAGCCAGAAAGAAAAAAGAGTCAAGGGCTTCTTTGGCCTTTCTGTGGGTAACTTGGCTGTTGTCTAAAACTTCTATATGGTGCAAGCTTGTTTCAGCTGTTTAGTCACAGTAAGATCTGTTTTGTTGACAGAATCATAGAGTGCTTTCTTCAGTTCTCGAAAATAGTTCCAGCGTCGTAGGACAAATACGTTCAGTGTAAGTATCTTTTAATATCTGTTTATATTTGAAAATTCACTTACAGTAAGCTTAATTTTCTGACTGGAAAAAGGGAAAAAATCCAATGTAATGAAGTAGTTAATTGTCATAAAATATAGTGCTATTCAGTAAATACTACCTTTGGTATTTTCTTTAGAGGACCTCTACAGTGTGGTGATGGATATGATCAAGTACTTCCAAGTGGGATGGAGGCTGATACTGACAGAAATGAGCTGGCTCATTCTGTGTCAGAGATCTGTGAGGAATCTGACAATGCCATTTCCCTAATCAAAATAGTTCCAGACAAAGGTAACTAAATCAAATTATCAGACACTGCTCTATTCTGAATCGGGGGAAAAAAATGTGTGAGTATAAGCTTAAAACATAACTACTGATTGCTGAAGTAACTGTCAAGTAACTTTCCACTCCTTGTCATAAAGGTTAGATATTAATGTTGGCATCTGGTAAACTTCTTGAGTCAAGATGCCTAGCAAAATGGGGGAGGAATTTGAAAATGCTTTGTCTTCTATGTACCTGCAATCTAGTTTCATTACTCTGTTGAACTGTTTGGTAGATAGTCATCTTTACTCATGCATTATCATTTATGAAATCAACAATTGTTAACAAAGCTAAATACTTAAAATAAATTACCTGTAGATAACCTTTCCAAATAGAACAGTTTAGAGGAAAATCCTAATGTAGTATACTTAACTGCTTTCTGTCTGGAAGCTAAATTAAACAGAGCTTATCTTGACTGCCAAATACTGGTTCATACAAATCTGTGGAGAAAATTCTAAGAGTCATTCTAATTTTTGACAGATTCAGAATTTGTAACAACCTGTTAAGGTTTTATGCTATTTAGCTTTAATATGACTTTTTCTCTTCAATTACAAGGACAAACATCTGATTTTCACGTGGACAACATAGGGTCAGAGCTGGAAAATGTTTCCTCAAGTGGAGAGGATGGATTTGGTAATGTATTACCAAAAAGCGTGTCCACCAGGCGTCGCTATTCAAAGATGAGAAATTGTGATGAACTTGGCACTGGTGTCTTGGACTATTCAGAAGCACCTGATTCAACAAAAGAGCTTTCTCAAGAGGATGAAATTAGACTTGAGGAAAGTCTAGAGAAGTGTACTGTAGAAAACATAAATTCAGATATTTCTCAGTTGAATGAAAATGAGGTAGGTTCAGAGCTGGTGTTGAGGCAGATAGATTCTGAAACTACACAGTTCCACTTAAACAATAATTCCGATCTTAAACAACGTGAGTGTAAAAGAGAAGACTCTCAAGTAAGGAAAAAGAAGTGTCAGAAGGGAAAACTGAAATGGCCTAAAAATACTTCCAGACAAAGACAAAAAAGACAGAGTAAAGAGGCTTCCAAAGAAAAGTCGGATTTTTTGGGTGGCTCCAGTGATGCTTATGACTTCCATTTTGAAGAGCGTGTCCATGTTACACCTTTTCGACAAAATAAGGTGAATGACACAGATACTGGTGTGGATGACAAAGACTACTTATCTGAAACTAATACCACTGAGTCGAGTGATATTGAAGAAGATTCGGATGACAGCCTCTATGAGCCTTTCAAGAGTAAATCGAAAAAAAGGAAAAGTTCAGTGGACAAGAAAGATACATCGCCAGTCCATGCAAGGCCAAGGTCTAAAAGATGTTTGGCAATGCGTGAGCAGAAACTTCATAATGAAAAACAGACTGAAAGCAATAAATCAAGTGACAAGTCCATTAGTAAGTGTAGCAAGTGCTCTGTAATTGGTTTTGTTTCCTTGACAGATTACACTCTTTAAGGGATTTTGGCTTTTTTAGTTGTGTTTGTATTTATTTAAAAAAACTAAATAATGCTATAACAACTATTAGATTAATTCTTCTGTCTGCCTTATATTTAATTCCAATTTCTGCTGGGGGAAAAAATATGTTTTGTTTAAGAAATTGGTCAACAGTGAATTAATACTGTATTTTAGGTGTGTCTAATGATGTATTAAAGCTGAGGAAAAAGAAGTATAAATTGAGAGAAAAGTGGAATAACAAATCACACTTTGCCTGGCACTGCTTAGTGTTAATTTATTTTTCCAAATTAAAATCCTGAGTATTTGTTCATCTGTATTCTTAAGTGGAAAGATGAAGATAATAGTTATAGCTGAGAGTTACTTAACATCTAGTATGTTCACTGACATTCTCTTTTAAGCTATCTTGCCTGAATTGTCTTAAGTGTCCCTAATTTCTTCCCAGGGCAGCCTTCTGAGCCATCTCGTGGTCATCTTTGTGATGTTACCAATACTGCTTCATTGCTCCCAGGCACTAGTAATGCAACTATTGCCCCAGCAGGTGAAGGACTGCGATCTCCAAAACGCAAGCGAAGCTGTACTCTTACTGTGAGCTATAAAGAACCAAGTATTTTAGGGTAGGTGTCCTACTTTCCAGTTTGATATCAAGTTCATGATATTCCATCAAATGGATGATTTGAGGGGATTATTTAAATATTAGTACTAAGTTCTTAACATTCAAAGGGATGTCTGATGTTAGTAATACAAAATAATTCATGTGGAATTGAACTTACTAGCTGAAAGGTCATGTTTTAAATGATGTGGGGAACAAAACTCAATTTTGCCTTTTTTGTGATGTTTGTGTCTTTTTAACCAGGAAACTCAGGAGAGGAGATCCATTTACAGATACAAACTTTCTGAATTCTCCAATTTTCAAGCAGAAAAAAGATACTAAACACCGTTCTCTTAAGCAAGAATCTCTGTCAAAATACAACGAGAAATTTGTTGGTTGTCGATAAGATTTGTAGTCATGATAGCAAAACCATGCTCACTCCATGAAGAAAGGAAATCTTTCATCCAGGAAATCACTGTTGCACAATATCCTACACAAATACACAATTATTTCTGTGTCTAATATTAAGGATATAAAACTAAGGGGTTTTGGTTTTAATCCAGTGGTTCTTTTAAATGATATAGAAGACACAAGACAACTTCCACAACTAAGATGGTTCCGTTCAAACTCTTTTGAGAAGAGGCATCCCTACATCATGGATCTGTGAGTACATCGGAAATATCTGATGGAAGAGATTAATGTAATTTTATGACTTATACCCTGCTTGATCCCACAGTGGTTGGCAAAGGTGACCTTTAGGCACTTAAGATCAAATGTTTTTGTGGGGTTTTTTTAATAACAATGTTTGTACAGATCTTGTTTATGTAATGGTTGTAGTTTCATATTGAAGCTCATAATAAATGTCTTAAGTGTTCAGAAACAGCTTGGAGCTGGTTGGTGTTCTTTGCTACGCCGGAAGCAAGTATGGAACCCATGCAATGTCAGCAGTAGGCATGCTGCATGGTGTACTCCTTCCCCACCTTATGTGGCATAAGCATTGCTTAGAGGCAAGATTGTCAGCTGTAATTTAATTACATAGCTGGAGTTCTTAAAAGTAGCAATTTTAGAGTTGGTTGGTACTGCTATGAATGCAAGTTCTAATTAACTTAACCAGATAGAAGCAAAGTAAATTTATTGATGAAGGTCAGCAAAGAGTGTTCTGCCTTGGTGGAATATAAAGTAAACTGCTCTTACGGGACTTCACAATAATTTTGGCCCCACTTTGCCAAGTGCCTTTACCAGAGGATGATCTGCCACATCTGAACTGGTATCATTTGGTACCATAAGCAATGTGCTAGCAGGACACTGTTATAAACTGTCCAGCAAGATTTCAAGGATGTGGAGGCCTCAAACCAGCTTTTCTTTGCTTGAGAAACATTTAAGTATTAATGGATACATGACTACAACGAGGACAGCTACATTCAAAATAAATAATGGGAAAGTATGAAAATACAGCTGCTTCATCTGTGTTGCAAGACTGCCTGTCTCACCTCTCCCCCTTCAATAGGTGTAAGACCTTTCCCTTTCTGTAACAAAAATGTATAGTGTTAATTACTGTCATACTAACTCTCAACAGTAATAATAAAAGCTGTACCTACTGAGCATTTGAAAGTATTTGTTCACAACACAGCTTCACCCCACAGCCTTTGGATGGTGGAGTTGCAACTTACCCTTCTATGTGTATCCTAAAATTCTAGCTCTGGGGTTTGCTGTCTTCATTCTGAAACTCTATTACTATAGGAACTTAACAGCTGCTCTCTCCTTTCAGCAAACAAATCTGTAACAGCTGTTTATCAGGGACAGAAAGAGAAAAGCATGATAGCAGAGCAGCCTAAGGCAGGTGTGGTGGGTGGGGGGTTTTTTTTTTTTGGATTGAGTAAGCTTGAAAAATTGCTGCTGTTCTATCACAATTGCAGGAGGGAGTCAGTCTAGCTCACCTAATCCCAACTGATATTCCTAGAAGTGTCTTGGAAAATGGCTAAGCCTCTTCTGACCTCTATTTGCTACCCTCTGAACAGTACACTTTTACATGATGTGGCACAGGATTAAATCTTGGTGGATGAGAAAAAAAAATCTTCATACTTTAAGTGTTGAGTATTGTACAGGCAGAGGGTTTGTTTATGGTATGCAAACTGTACCATCTGAGTAACATTATGGTTGATAGTAGGTAAGTACAAGCTCAATGTGGACAGTAGTCTGCTCCTATGTATATTGTGTCTTGTGAATAAAGGACTCTAGTAGACAAAAATGAGAAAACAGCACAGGCATGTTTCAAGGTGAAAAATAAAAGCTTTAACAGCTCAGTCAAAGAATGCTTTGAGATGTTGAGCAGACAGGAATAACAGCACTGCAGCTCAGTATGAGCTGGGAATGCTACTTGGAACAGACACAGCTTTCCACACTGAATTCTCTCCTTAGCTTAGGATACCATGCTCCCTGTGAACTCAAAGGCTTTTTTTGCATAGTTTCTAGTGTACCTGGAAGATGCACTGGCTGCGCTCTTGTGGATTCACTCTGCTCAGTTGTGAAATTGCTTCAGTGTGTACAGTTGTAATACAAGAACTAACTAATGAAAAAAAGAGACCAAAATAAGTAGGGTTTTGTACATATATAATTTAAAACTATTCTGTACCAGTACAATATATTAATTTTACAAATGTAAAGTTCATCAGCTGTTAAAGCATTTGCAAAACCACATATCCTACCATAACTTTATTGCACAGTATCTATGAAAATATTAATTCTTAAATTAGAAAACAAATGTTTCAATATAGAAGAGACAATCTGATTGAAAGACAGTAAGAAAATCTACTCTGAAAATAACAAAATTTCACAGGATACCAAGCTTAACAGGTGCATCTGTAGGCCCAATCTACAAAACAGGATTATAGCATCCAGTACTGGCTATTAAAAAAAAAAAATACTCACTGTACCTTTGTTATAGATCCAAATGTAGGTCAGACTAATCTCATACAAAACACTATGGCAAGTCTAGTGTTAACATTTTGAATACTTTGTGTACCACATTTACTACTTCCAGGTAGTTCCTGACATCTACTTACTGAATCGACTTGTGATTTAACATTGCACAGGCATTTTGCAGGAATATATTCTTTGACACCGCACAGGATTGGGGGTTTTTTTCAGTCTTATAACTACTGAATTTTACCAGTGTAACATCTGTAAATATAAAACACCAAGAATGGAAATTAAATCTGTTTTTCACAAAAGCAATTATAATTTACAGTTACAAACTAATTAGAAAATGTCAAGTGACAACTTTTTGGCCTGCACTGATCTCCGTTAGGAAGTTAGGTGTACCTCTTAAATGTAGTGTAAGCAGCAAAAATATATATATATTTTATATATATATATATAAATGCTCAATTTAAAGATATACTACCATGAGTTGTAAAGTGTTAATATGTTCCTGGGTCTAAGTAATCACAGTTAATAAGCATTTACAATAAAGCTTGGTAGAAAATCCAGTTTACCACAGAGCCAAGTATATAAGCCAGAAGCTGTCATATGTTGACTTCTTTTGTGTACAATAGTCTTATCTCTGCTGAATAATCTAAAGAATTTATCAGTGAAGAGTAGTAAATAGGGTGGATCATGAAGTGCATCAAAATCTTAATTCTACTAAGCCAATTGTAATTGTCTAGTGTATGCAAATCAGATTCTCTGAAGTTATTTTGGGTACTTATGTCCTGCATAAGCCAAGTCACTATGACATTACACGTGTAGCCAGATATTTCCTTTTTTTTTTTTTTAAATAGTGGTTATGAGATTACAATTTGCAGGTAAAATATTTATCAAAACCCAAAATGAATAGAAAAACTTGCATCAATCAAAGATTACAGGCAGTCCTTTTTCAGAACTGGCTGCTCTTCTCTCACAGCTTCTCAACCAGCTGAGTGTTTCTTTTAAAAAATAATATCTTATAAAAAGATTCTACAAAGAAACAAGTGTTTCGGACCCCCCCCCCAACTGTTGTTTTCCCTTACTGTTTCTTTACTGGAAAAAAAATAATAAAACTTTATCAAATAGGTACTGCATTAGGTAAGCTATAACATCTGTTGTCTGGGAATTCTCTTCATATTCCCAAACATGTGCAATTTCCCACATGTTTTGTGGGGTTTCTGAGGCTGTAGCTGATAAACTTATTATGAACATAGGGTAATGGGCACACAAAAGAAATTTTCCGTAATTAAATACATTATAAAGCATTTTAATAAAATAATTTTTGTAACTTCAGTATAATACATGTTTGCAAAACTAAAAGGGTTTTTAAAAGTGCTAAGTATTAAACAGAAGTTTCTTGAAACCTTGAAGTCCCACAACTCAGATATGTAACGGCTTTCCCTGCCCATAAAGTAGGCACACTGATGGGTTGTAAAAAAGACAGTGTCACTTGTCAATCAATCCAGCTTCTTTAATTTTTGTGTAGAAGAATTTCTCCAGTATATTGGCACATTTGTAGTATTCACTCTCGGGGGGGTTGTACTCTCTGCAATTTGTAAAGACTCGCTGCAAGTCTGCCATGAATAATTTCTTAGACACGTAGTACCTATTCTTGAGTCGCTCACTCATTGTTTTGAGATCTGTACAGGAGAAAAATAGATTAACAGTGTTTGATTCAAATACTTTTTGTATGCAGTATCTCTTTAGACTGATTTGCTGTTTAACATGAACTGTCAAAGCAAGGATTTGAAACTCAGAATTGCCTTCATCTAAGGTGCAGTCCCTTTTTTAGCTTCAACGGCAATTGAGCCCCTGGAATTAAGCAGTATTTCACTGTAAGAATGATTTTGTGTAGAGTTTATTTTTTCTTCTTTAAAAGATTAAAGCATCATTCTTTTTGTGTTCTCATACTTCTGAGTTTTCAGTCGGTATTAGGTGTCCCTAACTCTCCTCTAACCGCTCTGTGAGGCAAAGCTGTTGTCAGCTCTGCTGGAGGAGGCCTTAGGAGTGTATGAGCAAAGAATTCAAACATCACAAAACATGTATGTTAACCTGAAATCCTCACTTCTGTGTGAACACAGCAGAGAAGCGACATCTCTCTATACTACAAGCAGCACTTGCAGCTTTGAAAAAAGATTAAATGTTCCACACTCTAAATATATTTTTATATTTTCAGTTTATACTTATGTATCTCTTTTTAAGAGTGATGTGATAACAGATCTCTCCTGCTTTCAATGTATTGTACAAAACCTTTACTTGCAGAACATTCTTTAAGAAATGTTTTCCATTATACTAAAATCAGTAATCCATAAAATATGTAAATCATCTCACTGTTCTCAAAACAGCTGCTTTCCCAGTAATTCTTACAAGGCATTTAAAAATTTTGTCTACATTACAAATGTTCTAGGAGTCAGTACAGGAATAGAAGTAGTGGGAGGTGTGCTGGATGCCTTGGCTTTTCTCACCTCAGATGCTCTAACAACTATTTTTTTAGCAATGCTTGAGCCAGGCTTCAGCAGCACCTTTGTGAAACCATAACAAAAACAGCTGAAATGGAGAAGACTTACTGCCAACAAGTACTGCAAGGAAAGCAGAGAACAAAGACCTCCAATGCAAAGGAATTAAACCTTAAAACTTAAAGATCTACTTAAAGAAAAACTTAAAATTTTAAAATATGGTTGTGGGTATTTTTGTTTTGGTTTGGCTTTTTTGGACTGTGTTAAGGGAGATTTGACTTTGGTAACACAGAGAAAAACCCTGTCAAATTGACAAGAGGGGATTATTTAAGAAAAGTTTGATGGATGCTCTCAAACACCTCTTCCAATGATATATAACTTGCCATTCACTAGTGTTGCACAATATTTTGCAAAAGCAAAGGCTCATTCAGCTCCCATTAAGTTTGAAATTTAGGTGCCTACATCTAAATTAGATATCTGTAGTCTAATTGTAGTATCCAACTGAGAAGGCCTGTTCAGCTCACCCTAAAGCAAACATTGCCTGGCTGGTCAGTTAAACTGTTCTCCTCTAACTACAGTGAAAGTCTGCCTCCATCTGTCACTCAGCCATACAGCTTTTGTATTGCAGATGAAAAGGAAAAAAAACAAACAGAATTTATTGAAAATCAGCAGCTGAGAGAGCACTTAAAACAGGGGAAAAAGTGTTTATACATGAGAACTGACCTTAGGAGGTAGTCAAAAAAACCTACAGCCATATCTCTCAAATATTGTACAATTTAGTCTGTATGCAAACGTAAAGACACATGTTATCTCTTGTATGTGATAGCATAAGAAAAGACAATGCTGTTTCTTTTTAATTGAAATTATGTCTGAGCGATTTTTGTGCAGTATCAGCATGCTGGCAATGACAGCAGAAAGCAAGCAGAAGTTGATCATGAATAAAAATGCGATTTAGTTGTGCTGGGTTCCTTAACTGAAAAAACAAAGCAAAACTAAACTGAAGACCTCAGCTTAACCCTGAAATGAGAGCTGCTGCCCCCACCTCCAATGTAATACATCTGAACAAGGAAAGGACAGACAACATTCCTACTTTAGGTTTGCCAACCCAGGCAGTAAGTTCTTTGTAACCACTGCTGAGACTAAATGGCCATCTAGATCTAGCCTCTGTTCAGAAAAGCAGAAGGAGAAAACTGCCATGGGAGGGAGGGTGTCAACGTTCTTTTTCTTCATTGCTTGAAAATACATTTGTGTCAGGGATACAGGAAGCTGGCTGCTGTTTTATGAAGTACACATATATTTGCTATTTGGAAATGATAAATTGAATATAAAAAAAAAATCATTAAGCCAAATTAGTATATACAGGCTAGGAGCCTATGCAAATCATCATGAACACTTTCATTCTCTGAGAAACTGATTGATAGTAGCCTGCAATGAACTTGTATTTCATTCTCTAATAACCTTAAAAGGTACAGAAACTGTAATCAGGAAGATGGAGGTGAGTATTGCATAAACAATGAGGGAAGAGCAGGATTCCATTTTAAACCTGCTGCAATACAAATCTAAACAAGCATCTGTTTAGAACAGCACTGAATCATCATTGAAATTATATGACCCAGCAGTCAAAAGCAAACAAATACGTTATTAGCAGTTGTGTACTTCCCTTTGCAAGTAATCTTGCATAAACAATAGCTGCATGATTTAAAAATAAAAATAAATAAATAAAAAAACCTCCTTGGACAACTCTGGCAGATCTAAAATACAAAGATAAAAGTTATCTTACAAATCAGTTGCATGAAGCATTTTCCTAACCTTAAATTGGAGCAAACTGTTAAGACTGAATTAGAAAAACCTACTTTTGAAAAGATTTTCGCTATGTCATTTAGAAAGCTTAAATCTGTTTTTTAAAGCAATCAAATGCTCAGGTGTTCCTGAAAGTTTGCCTTGAGATTTTTTAACATACCAGTAGGACCTGCAATGACCAGTTACCACACACAAGAACATATTCGTGCAACTCACATAAACCAGCTCAGTCCCGCAAGTTTCTAGCTGACCGCACTGTTGAAGAGCTTGCTAGGGCTCTCTAGGGCATACTAAGATTTCACATGTATACACTATAGATGCTTCACAAAGGTCACAAAGCAGTCATAAATTTCAAAGGACAGCATCATAGTCTTGGCACTTCAGAGCTGCAACCTATTCAGCTGCAAGTAATATATATCTTTCAACATAAAACAATCAGATTACAATTTATCTGCTATGTCTCCAGCTATAAAGATTTTTAAACTCTATACTTAAAAAATGTTAATGGCATTACCCATGGGAAACCTTATAACTTCATAATATCCAGGAGCTTCTGTTCTCTTCACAGGTTCCATGAAGGGCCAAGCGCTTTGATGGCTCTTTGGTAAAGAAAAAAGTAAGGTATCTAATATGGAAACTCTATATTGGAAATCTTTTAAAAATCTTTACAGAAGGTAAACTAGAACTAGCACTCACCTTCACCTGCTGCAGGATGGTTTTTAATGTGCTGTAAAGTTGATCTGGATCCTTGGACTCCTTACTTGAAAGAAAATACGAATACAGAAAGATTAGCTTGAATCCCTTATTTTCATTCCTATGACATGCATCTTACCTAAAAGCAACTCCAAAGTTTCAACCATTTTATGAAAGAAATAAAATTTAATTTTATAAACCAAAACCCAAAAAACGACCACCCACCCACCCCACCCCCCCAAAAAACCCCAAACCAATTTAAGAACTCATCCCTTGCAGATTATTTATCTATTCTCCAATAGATGGAAGGAAATACCAAATGACATTATTTAAAGTCTTCTCTCAAAGGAATCTCCAAACTGCTTTGTCATTTTACTGCGTGCAGCACTTACCCTCTTTCTTTTCCAGTTGGTTTCCAGCCAGTCTCTCCTGTACACCAACAACATGAGAGATTACATGGGAACTACAGTAGGTCAAAACATTAACTGAGTTATTGCAACTCTAAAAACATATTCCATTTCAGCATTGCTGCAGTAAAATGGTTTTGTTTTAATAAAAGCTACTCCTAATAAATAACACAACCATCTAGCTTACAGCCCCATTCAATTTCCTACATGCCTCTTCCTCCAGACTGCTGAAAAAATCCTAAAATACTGCTACATGAAACACACATTTTTTCAATAATTCAATACATATTTTACCACAACCTCTGTAAAGACTAATGATATCAAAGTTATCCAATTTGATTCCCTAGGGACAGAGAATATATTGCAGAAAAGCACACTGAAAAAAATTCCCCAAAGGATGATACTTAAATGTTCTAATTCTGTTTTGTCCTGAAAGACAACATTTAGCACAGAACACATCCTTGCACAGGAGTGCAGTGCATACATAACAGTGGTGCCAAAGGGAAATTGCTGACTACGCCACAATACAAATCCAAGAGGGATCACATATAAATAAAATTACACACAAGTACATAAAAAAGCATCAGCCTGGGATGCCTTGGGGAAGTCTCAGAGACAGCCATTGTACTGGAAACACAACAATCTTCATAGAAATCAAATCAACAGACCAAAATAATCAGATTTTAATCAAAAAGAAATATGTGACTACATTAGTATTTCTAGTCTTGGACATTTCTTGGGCTGTTCTGCTTCTGTTCTATATTAAAAGAGGTTAATACGTACTAATTCCAGGAATGCTTTCTATAGGAATCTGCCGTACTCCATCTTTGAAGCAAGAAAGGCCAGGATACACTTTCCGTATCTGAGCTTGTTTCCTTTCTATGAGCTTTTTAATGATCTGTAATAAAGCAGCAGAGAAAAAAAATAATTGATTTGCTCAAAAGTAACACAGAGGATTAACGCAAAACTGTGATGAACAGAAACACTCTCACTTCCTAATCTTCCGGTCCTTATAGATCCCCTGAAGTGGGTAATAGGGATGATCCACCTGGCCGAACCCTGATTCTACAGATGAAGCTACCAAGACTCTCAGCTACCTATTTAGGCACAAATCTGGAATAAAAGGGGTCATTGTTTGCTGTACTGATCACAAGCTGCACAGCTCTTGGGAAGGTGGCAGCAGAGGTAAAGGAGGACATTTCCTCGAAGCAGGTTTGGAAACTGGCTCTGATTCTAACTACTGGTGCTTCTGAACTGCTTCAGCACACCTGGTCAGAAATTTCAAGGCATATATTGAAGGCATGTTATTTCAATGCACATATATGTTCATACTCCAAAATTTCAGAAATACCTGTTCACTTTGAAATCTCCATATAACTGTAGGCGTTGCTTAGATATGAGTCAGGGATACTCTTACTGAAGATTTTCTCTCGAGGAAGTCAGAATGATGTCACTCTTTGGAACCAATTTTCTACTCCACTTGTAAATGCCAGAACAGGCTTTCCCAATTCTGGGGTACGCTCTGTTCTGCTTTGCAATTTCATTACCTCAATTCTATGTAATTTGCTTTGGTGCTCTTGATAAACATTTGGACTCTTAGCTAAGCTTTGTGCATCCTGAATATGTCACTTTCAAAATGGCTTACTTCATAACTGGGAGTAAACAAATTCAGACCACCACAGTTTGACAGACTATTTTCTTTGGAAATAATAAAGATGGACATATTTTTATTTTTAAGGACCTTCACTCCCCCACACATAGTATCTTCTCTCAAGGAAGAAGAAAAGAAAAAAATCAGACTTTCAACAGAGGTTACAAATGTTAAGAGAAATACAGTATACAATAGCACCATGGCCAGATTCCAGTGTAACATCAAAATACTTTCAAACTAATTGTTAAATTCACCTTAAACCCTTCTTACAATTTAGGAAATAGTGGCTCTTCCTGATTAAAAGAAGCTGTTCAATCAGTAACACTGATTACTCACAAGTCAGCAGGTCATAAAGCTTTGCATAAAGGGATTTTTCATATTTTTCAGAATGACTGTAAACGAGCTATAAATTAGGCAGTGCGAACTCACAAACGGCGGTCTGTGACCGGTACCCAGTGTCGGGTGACATGGTCTTAGCAGCCATAGGCACATACACTAATTCTTTAAATAAAAGCTTAGATCCCATGAAAAGCTTCACTTCTAAAAGGACAGGACTAGAAAAGTCTGATGTTCAGTACTGGCCAATACCAGCAGCAAACCAAATCAGCAAGTAACCCATACTGTCAATATTCAAAATTCTACGTATGTCCAGGTATCATCATCATTGCTTTTTATTTGAGCAGACAAGCGAACATTCTTCATACAGCTGCAGACTGTGAGGGCTATTTCTAAATTTCCTTGGACATGTCTACTCTCTGCCCACCCTGACAACATCCCATCCCTGAGGGGAAGGTGCTATGTCCAGCAGTAGACTGGGATCTGAAGAGTAACCTAACCAAGCAGAAATGAAAGGGAGAAAATTATGATCTATGTTGTACGGACATATGAAAACTTTCCCAATGAGTGAAGTTAAGAAACCTTGTAAACTAAATACATAGTACTCAGATATTGTCTTTCTTTCTGCAAGTATGGGCCAAATGGTTCTATTGGAAGGAAAATGATTGTTTCATAAAGAAGCATTTTAACAAAATAAAAAGTCATGAGATTTGATCAACCTTGAAAGAACAAATTATCCTTGTAATTTATATCTCTTTAAAAACCCCAGGAAGGTATTTAAACACAATTGGAAACATCTTAATTATTTTGCTAATAAACAGCCTTATTATATTCTTATTATATTATTATGGACTAAATAAAGAACATCCCACATAAACTCCAAAGACAGACAGCCTGGAATTTAAGACAGCCCACCTTTGATTTGTGTATTAAAAATACAGAAAAAAATAATTCTCTTTCTTTCAAGTAAAATATAGGACATGCAGTAAAAACACTCCATTCAAAAGTCACTCTAATGAACACTACTGTCATGGGAGGGAAAAAAAAAAATTTACAAAGCTGCAGAGCAAATCAATCTCACAAGAGTTTCTTAGTTATCATCTATGGCAAAATTCAGCTATGAGATACTCGTCGAAATATCAGTACTTTTCAACACTTCTACTATTGTAAATTTAGTAAGGTAAAATTTAATGCTTCAAGTGCAAAATTTTGGCACTGGGACTTGAATGAAAGAATTATTCTAACTAATAAAAGTATACATTCCAATGTTTTAAGCACCAAAGCAAAGAATAGAGCTAAGCTAGCACTGACTCAATTGTTTCTGAACATCTGAATAGATTATAATGTTCAGTGTTTCATTTCAGGCCTTACCTCTTTTTGCTTTTTAATGATGACAGAAAATTCCGTGTAGGGGATTCTTGGGTTTAATTCACATCCCATTAATGTGGCACCCTCATAATCCTTGATGTAGCCAACATATTTTGCTTTTGGTACTTTAATATCTTTGGAGAAACCCTGAAGAAGAAAAAAAAACCTCAAGTTATCACAATGCCATTTTCCTTTTACATTTGTTTTAACCAAAATGCTATGATGATTTAGAACCAAATTCATCATAATGTCAAAATACAGACAATACAATTGGGAAGCGTTACAGACCATGGTTCATAGTGTTGCAAACACCTTCTCATGGGAGTCACTTGGTACAAGAATAGTTAATTGCTTATATGTATAGGAGAAGAAGGGAGAAGAGGTAAAGTGATGGAGGACAAGATTTTCACTGTGGACAAATTTCCTGGATTTTTCAAAAAATTTGCTATTTTAATATTTAAAGATGCCAGTCCTGCAGTCATTAGTCAAGGAAAGTTGCTGCTGAAGTTGATGAGATGACAGTAATTTTAGAGCCAGAAAAAACAATTTTTTTTTTTTACTTTTGTATTTCAAGTTAAAAAAATAAGATAACAAATCCTATTAAAAGTTCCAAAGTTATACTACAGTATTCATACAGTTCAAAAGTTAATTAAAAAAACAAACTCATAAAAGACTTAACCAAGAGAATAAAAAGCAGTGTAGGACTCTCACTTTGGTTGCATTTTATTCTTCTGGTACAGTGGTATCTATGAAACCTAAGTAAAAATCAGGAACCCAACCAGGGCTTCTGCCTCACAATTTACCATCAAAGGCTTCAGATTTACATGGAGACTGATCACCTTCAAACAGGAGAAGGGACATTTCAGACATGAAAAGGGACTATCTGTGCAAGTCTAATAGCAGTATCGCAAGCCAAGCTTTTATTCATTTTGAATGTGTGAAGAGTGAATTGTATCAGTTTTTATATACAGAATCATAGAACAGGTGATGTTGGAAGGGACTTAAGGAGGTCATCTAGCCCCATCCCTGCTCAGAGCAGGTCTCATCAGATCTGGTTGCTCAAGACCATGTCCAGTCTTGAAGGCTGCCAAAGACAGAAATTCCACAACCTCTCTGGGCAACATTTTCCAGTATTTCATCACCCTTAGGACAGGAAGAAAAATTGACAGATTAGACATCGCAATCTTTCCTGAACTTGAACCTCATGCTTCAAATCAGGAGGAGCTGTGAGCACAGGTCAGGTAAATTCTAGCCTGCTGCAGGTATGTCTGATCCTTCTTTACACTTCTTATAGAATCAGTGAAGGAACTGAATGAATGAAGAAGCAACCAACCCATATTTGACTAGATTTTAGACTTGACAAATCATAGGCTATACTGTACACCTATATTCAGATGATTCCATCAAAGTAAAATGCATTATTAGCCAATATCATTACACAAGATGAACAAAGAGCACATTTTGTAGATAAAAAATATACGCCTAAAATTGCACTATGCATTTTATCCAACTACTTTGCCACGTCTAGTTGTTTAGTTCATCACTGCTAGATGTTAACTTCTTGCAACGAGTAATTTCTTACATTGACTTACTTGTTTTTTGAAGTAGCCGATAGCATATTCATCTGCATACGTGAGAAAGTTGAGAATGTTGTGTTTGATGTGGTACTCCTTCAGATGGTTCATTAGGTGAGTCCCATAACCCTGTGTGAAATGTACGAGGAAAAAGCCATTACAAAGCCTTTGGGGACTGCCAATATTAGAATTGTGGGTTATAACAGACTGCTTTTCAAAATGCAGTCTTTCTTCTAGATCCTGTTTTAAAGATTTTCTCCTAACTAACTTGGTGTGGCATACTCAAGATCAAACTGTTTTCAGCCTTGCAAGGGTATCTTTGTGACCGAACAGGGAACACAAAATACCACAGCTTCTAGAGTCTGATTCACTTTTAAGCTAAAAGAGACCAAAACCTAGACTCTCTCTAAGGGTAAAGCATAGCTCTAAAGATGTACATTTACCTGGAAGTTGTAATTCAAGGTGCACGCTTTATTTTTTTCCTTTTAAGTTAGATATCAACTATTAATAGTCACATATTTCACCAATAACAAAACTATGCAGCTATATATTGTAAGAATAGGGCATCCTTTCTTAGTTGTATCACTTCAAAACTGCAAAGCAGTAGGAATACCAAAAAGACTCCTTCTAGAGAAACCCGTTCTGAGACAAGATCTCTGTTTTACTGTGTTCTCTGCACCTGTAGCAGAAACAGCCTCTGCCTCAAAGGAATTTTAATCTGAACTTATCATAGGGCATAAAAGGCAACAGTGAAACAGTTATTACCATAATAAGCAGCAGAAAATTATTGAGTCCACAATCAAATAAATAGCTATGCCTTCTGACTGCACACAGGAATAATTTCCATTTTCATTCAACCCCAAAGTAAACAAAAGGTTCCATTTATTCACACTTCCAAGTAAGCTATAGTCTTTCCCTTCTGCTGTGAGATGAAGAAATGTAAAATAGACAGGAAAGCCCGTAATAATGTGTTGTTCCTGCACACATTCCAATTTTAACATCATGGAGACTAACTGGACACTTACAGAAATACACATGGTATCGTTTTGGGTACTCTGTTCTTGAAAACTAGGGAAATTTTTACTTATGTTCATAAGCCAGAAAAATAAATTAGAAAATATATACTTCTGATTCAATTCACAATTTAATAGCCCCAAACATGGAAACAGCCAGACAAAAGCAAGTTAGGTAAGTGCTGAAGCTCCACAGAAAAAAAATAAGCAGTGACACATTTTCTTTAAAATCCTACTAACCTACGTACAAAATTTGTGCATTAGTCCTTCCTTTCCAGCTAGTGTTTGAAGCATCTGGTATTCAGCCCTCATATTCAAAATTAAGACCTCATATGTGTAAAAATAAGTACTTCTGATTTTGAGGAAGCTCTTAAAGCCATATGTTCATTTGTTAAAGCAGCACATAACATGCATGGCATCAAATACAAAGAAGTGGTTTGACAACTGACAACATGTTAAGTGGTACAGCATTTCTTAGAACTCAGAAGTGCTCAAGACAATCAAGAGACTTTCTAATTGCAAATTTGAGTTCTCAAATTCTTTGAAGAGGACAAAAACTCGGAACCAAAATTTTTAATGAAAAATATTTTCCTTAAATGCAGGCTAGCAGTACCTGAGCTAGCCAAGCTCCTTACTTCCCTTCTCATCAGCAGGCTGAAAGGAACAGCATATGAGGCACTGATGTTCTATTTACATCTTAAACATTGCAATTCATTTCAGTAATTCTAAAGCTTCTAACCTCTGACAAAAAATATCAACTCTGCGTCTCAAAGAAATTCCAGCAATTATGATGACAATTAATTCAAACATTTTCTCCTGACCTATTACTTTTATAGCCTTCACAGGATTTGTTCACTCTCACAAACACTTCCCAAAGTCTAACAATCCTAAAAGGAAACTAAGCCATGTACAGTAAAATTTAAAATAATCTTGTAACATGGGATCAAACCATCTCAAAAACAATCCAACTTTTAAATATCACATATAAAGGAAAACAGTACCCACATTTCTTACTCTAGCTCCAAACTGAATTAAAATAGGAATTTATTCTTCCCAAGAGCAGGCAGTTCACCCATGTGTGAACATTTACTTTTTCTCAGTTACCTCCTGGTTCACCTTACTCAGACAGGAATGTGGGAAGGCAAATTTTGTTAAACAGTCAACTGATACAGCGAGGCACCCGGAGGGTAACAGAAGAAACTGGGTGGTATGTGTGCCTACGCAACCTAGAAGGCACTCTGATGGGTCAGATTTATTTGCTCTGTTATATTCCAAAAGGTTATTCCTAGAGAATCACAACACAGCTTTGGCAGCCTAACTTGTGTAGTGCATTTGGCTGTTCTAGCAGAATGAAAACACCTTTTATGAATTAGACAAGCTTAGAATAGACGTAACTTAAGCATATTCCGTTATTGTTTGCATTGCTAAAACACTTGGGATACTTTTATGACAGGCCACTGCAAAGTGCAGGGGAATGTTCTTCTCTAACACCAGAGTTGAATAAAATCAAACATAACCCAAGTACTAACAGTTGTCACAGGCTTTCAATCCCACTACGTTACCCTTCCAAACCCAGAGCTCTTCTCTTCAAAACAGGGCACACAATTTCTGCATGTTCAACGACAAACCCTGAATTAACACACATCTCAGCTCTAACAGTTTCAACTGAAAAACATAAAGCTACAGCACCATCTAAAGGCAAAATCCTGAACGAAACGGTCATAGTTAGATCTAACCGTAGTCCCCGGGAAAGCAGGAGGAATGTCCTGTATTCATAGTGCTCTATATTCTTTCAACATAGCCGCTAATTCGTAACACTTGGAAGACATTTTGTGAAATTAACTCAAAAAAGAGTCTATAGAATAGACCATGTGCTTATTTTGAGATGCAAAACTATACCTAATTTTTTTCATATATCTCATTTTGATTGAAGTCATGTAATGCCACGAAGTGATTGAACACAAATTACTGTCACACACAAGCAACACTTATTTCAGTCAACCATGAGGTGTTACACTACACAGAGAGGCAACTGCTGGAGACAGAGGAGTGAATAGTCCAAGAATGGGAGACTACTGGCCACTACTGTTGTGCTGAGAAAGATTTTATTTATTTAATTAATTACAAGTAATCCTACTATTATGCTGATGATTCTAAATCTGCACATTTGTTTAGTTTTTGTGTATTATATTCAGAATCACTGTATCTTTCAAACTCAGCAGTATATTCAATGTGACTAACAAAATTAGGAGCATATGCAGTAGTGAATGGGACTCAAATACATTTAATAAACTCTAACAGAGAATTACTTTTACCTTGACTTGCTCATTGGAAGTCACGGCACAGAAAACAATCTCTGTAAATCCTTGAGAGGGGAACATCCGGAAGCAGATACCACCGATAACACGACCATCTTTTATTAACGCAAGGGTCTTGTGTTTCCTGAGTAGACAAAAATAACAGTCACTTTAATTCATGTACATAATACATAGAGTGCCATTACCTTCCTTTTTTCAGAAACTTGATTCACTTCTTTCCACGATGCTAATGCAATTGTATATGTCTCTGTTAAGTTACCTGCTTGAATCTACAGAAGAGTTGCTATTTTAACATCAAGCTTTGAATTTACCATAAAATTCATCATTCATGCAGCAAGGTCCTGGCCTTGCCAAGTACTCCTAGATACTAGGGTAATAATAGGAGTTGTATTGCTTTCATTGAATCTATTGCTGACATTATGCCATTGCACAGTTCTCAGGATGATTTTACCCTGACTAAATTAGAAAGGAATGGAGTTACAAGACAGCAAGTCCTTCCTAAGGGATCCCTGTTTCCTTGCATGCACACTCTATAGCTAAGCTATCAGTTTCAAATGCAGCTGATGAAGCAAGAAATTATATTCCTTATTTCTAATCACCCACTCCTAGTGGAATCAAGACCAGAATAAATATCCATTTCTGTTGCACTTAAATTGACTGCCAGGAAAGACATAACGAGGTGCAAACTGAACTCTTATGTCAAGGATTAAGAATTTTAGTGTAATCCTCAAGGTCTGGAAAGATTTACACTGCATCTGTTCTCTAGATTATTCAATACATGGTATCATATAAATTGTACAAACAATACAGTAAATTTACAGAAGATATCTTTTTTGGGGGAAAGGTTGATGCCAAAAGTGATCCCCTGCCAAAAAAAGGTAGTCTGAAGAGTAGTTATATTTTATGTGCCACTGTTGAAGGAGATTTTATATATTCTTCTTTTTCTTGTACATATTTTGGTGGTTTTTATTTGTGGAATGACAGCAGCAATGTAGTAGCTTGAGCTTTTAATTTTATTTACTCATGTTTGAGTTGCTTAAGCAACAAGATTCAGTAAGGATGGCCATTTTGGAAATAAGAACATTAAAGGCGATAAGGCAATACCTGAAAGAAATTTGGGAAGACAACTGCTGGAATCCAGTATCTCGCACTTGACAGTACTTGTGAGTACCTACTAGTCAGCGTAGGTCTCCAGTGTGTGTCCAGAGATTCACAGCAGTTGCTGGGGTACTCTGAGCTGTCCAGGCGATGTGCTTCACTTCTTTTGGGTCAACTGTTTGCCTCAGGCATATAAAAGTAGGGCATTTTCTTGCTGTAGCAATATTCATACCTCTTACTCAAGCACAGGCCACTCTCCAGATAGATATCTATACTGGAGAGCACTTAACCTACCAGCAGTTCCTCTCAGCCTACTAAAGAGTCTTCCCAATAAGAAATATGGGAACCACTACTTCAACACCACTACTTCAGAATTTTACTTTGATGTTCAGTTCTGAGGGAACCTGGCTTCTTCAACCAGTAGCTTCTGCTTGAGATCATCGTGTTGCTTAGGCTTCTAAACTCAGACAAGATCCCAGTGCTGCCTCTCTTTCCCAACCGAGCAGTGCTTACCCCCACACAGGAGAGGTAGAAGAGTCTGGACTGGTGCTGGCCCTCAGGAGACAAGTGCTGCTCCCCCCTAAAGAACCCAGAAGGAGGCCCCAAGATCAGTCTTCTGTGCCTAGAGACCAAAGTCCTGTCGAACAGTTCCCAGCACTGGGCTGTTTGTGCTTCAGGGGCAGCACAGACCCAGCAGCAACAGCATTTGCTGGCACCAAGAGAGTATTACCAAGGGAATACTAGTTAGCCTAAAAGCAGAGGAAATGGTTCCAGAAATGTTTTTGTTACTGCTGCAGCTGTAATACCAGGCACAAAGACAGAGGCTGATATCGGTGGTGGAGAAAGGCTCTTCCACAAATCAGGCTGTGTAGCTGGCTGCAATCAGCTCAGTCAGAGCTCCTCAAGGTCTCTGCTGACACACAACAATGAGCCCCCAGGCATCCTCCACTGTGAAGTGCTGCGGTCAGTACAGCAGACCCCTAGGCTGTCATTGGGCATGGATTGTTCAGAGGCAGAAATTCTGGGAGAACATACTGGTTGACAGGAAGCAGACTCTGCAGGAAACACAATGGTGGAAAAGTGGACACTTCTGAGAACATCCCTCCATGCTTGAGCAGCTGAGGCACAATTCAGTCAAGACACTAGGGTAGGTGGAGGACCATGTGCAACCTGTGGATGCTTGCTACAGCCGATGTGTAGAGTTGCACCCAAAGCAAGACAGGAAAATTGCACTGATTAAGAGAAAAGCAATGTACTTGGGTGAGAAGTTATTTCTCCCACGCTGACTTAAATGCTGCTGTTCTTCATAAATCCCACAAGTTCTTCTCACTGAAAAACTTCAGTCTCTGCTACCATTTGGTTCATGATCTCCACAGACAGAGGATGGAGCAGCCTGCAAGTTGGTATGGGCCTGGAAACCACTAATAAGCGCCATAATTTCTTTCTGACTTTCAGTTCTAACATTCAAAAGTACAAGATAGGTAGGAGCCTTTCCCGCAGGCCCACGTCCCTGTATTGGGTTTGTGTGGCAATGCTTTGGTAGCGGGGGGGCTACAGGGGTAGCTTCTGTGAGAAGCTGCTAGAAGCTTCCCCCATGTCCGATAGAGCCAATGCCAGCTGGCTCCAAGACAGACCTGCCGCTGGCCAAGGCTGAGCCCATCAGCAGTGGTGGTAGCGCCTCTGGGATAATGTATTTCAGAAGGGGAAAATGTTGCAGGGCAACTGGGCAACTGCAGCCAGAGAGAGGAGTGAGAGGAACAGCCCTGCAGACACCACAGTCAGTGAAGAAGGGAGAGGAGCTGCTCCAGGTGCTGGAGCAGAGATTCCCCTGCAGCCCATGATGAAGACCACGGTGAGGCAGGCTGTCCCCCCGCAGCCCATGGAGGTTAGCGGTGGAGCAGATATCCACCTGCAGCCCATGGAGGACCCTACGCCAGAGCAGGTGGATGCCCGAAGGAGGCTGTGACCCTGTGGGAAGCCCACGCTGGGGCAGGCTCCTGGCAGGACCTGTGGCTCCATGGAGAGAGGAGCCCACACTGGAGCAGATTTGCTGGCAGGACTTGTGACCCTGTGGGGGACCCACGCTGGAGCAGTCTGTTCCTAAAGGACTGCACTCCATGGAAAGGACCCACGCTGGAGTAGTCTGTAAAGAACTGCAGCCTGTGGGAAGGACTCACGCTGGAGAAGTTCATGGAGGACTGTCTCCCAAAGGAGGGACCCCACACTGGAGCAGGGGAAGAGTGTGAGGAGTCCTGCCCCTGAGGAGGAAGGGGCGGCAGAGACAACATGCGATGAACTGACCACAACCACCATTCCCCATCCCCCTGCGCTGCTGCAGGGGAGGAGGTAGAGAATTTGGGAGTGAAGTGGAGCCTGGGAAAAAGGGAGGGGTGGGTGGAAGGTGTTTTAAGATTTAGTTTTTATTTCTCATTACCCTACTCTGATTCGATTGGTAATAAATTAAATTCATTTTCCCCAAGTCAAGTCTGTTTTGCCCACGACAGTAACTGGTGAGTGATCTCCCTGTCCTTATCTCGATCCACGAGCCTTTTGTTGTATGTTCTCTCCCCTGTCCAGCTGGAGGGGGAGTGATAGAGCAGCTTTGGAGGGCACCTAGCGTCCAGCCAGAGTCAACCCACCACAGTCCCACAAGAAGCCACTTGTCATTAATACAGCCACTGAGATAGTATTTAGGTACAATCCAATTAGATTGGCCAGGAGTTATGGCAGCTTGAAAAGATGGGAAAAGGGTAGCATGGGCAGAGCTGCCCTCCATGCCACCTCGGCTGGCCTCTTCCTACACTACTGCCGGCAACCAGCACCAGGCTCTCTCTGTCTCACCTGCCAACCCCCCCTCCAGCGGTACTCACGGATCAAAGACCAAGCGTGTGATGTACTCCTTCGGCATTCGAGGCAGCTGATGGGAGAACACGTTCTGCAAACCAACCAGCCACATCATGATCTTCTTGTTGGGCTTCTGGTTCAGGGAATTGCCGACCACATGGAATTCAATCACCCCCCTGCGCTCCTCCAGCCTCGCTGCCTCGTCCCGGGCCGAGTGCGCTGAGAGGAAGTTGGTCTGTACAACACAAGAGAGGAACAACATCACATGTTGGCGATTTCACATCCTCTGATGGAACGGCCTTAACAAACAAACAAATTCCTTTTTTCCAAGCCATCTTTTTACAAAAATAGAGATGCCAACGATTACCTTTTTTTAGCAGAAGTGACACCATCAAAGAAGCTGGCTATAAGTCTACACTACAGTGTAAAAAGGCTTATTCAATCTTCTTTTGGTAAAGATTAGGTAACAGCGATGGTTATGACTCAACAAGTTCCAAAGTCTCTCAAGGGACAACACTCATCCAGTTGAAGCCTATGCCACTAAGTCTTCATATTTTCTTAATCTAGTCAGCTTGGACAAAAGTAGTGGATTTGCCTACACATACTGCAAATCACATATTTTAATGGCGGTGCAGGCAAAGTCATATTTTTTCATTTTAGTAGTGCTTTCCACTATCTATGCCACTACCGTGAGAGCCTAAAAAGAACATTTTAATTCCTACTGATTTTGCTGTTATGTATCTAGCAGTTGCATCCATATATTTGAATGGAGATGAAATTAATACAGACAATTTATTTAACTTTCTTTTTCAAGATCATTTTACAATGCCAAAACATCTCTGCATGCACATACTGTTTACTTTTTAGAGCAAAGTTTGGCTGCTGGGTTTCTAGTCGCTGCCAGCCCCACCAGCCAGACTGGCACAGCATTTGTAATATGCAGAGCCATCAGTCTCACTATATAGGTTGAGTAAGAAATGTAGGTGGTTCCAAATCTTCAGCAGTCTCTAGCTAAACCTTGGCAAACAAGAACTGCTGGCAAAACATAGCCTGGCAAAGGGAACAGAAGGAGGAAAAGCCAGCCAAAAAAAAAAAAAAAAAGTGTGCAATTCTGTACACGGCACAATTCTCCAATTCTGTTTGTTTTTCTCTTCCAGCAGAAAAAAAATGAGCAACTGTGGAAGACAGAGTAAATAACTGTTTAGATCAGCCCTTTTGCTCTAGACAGAGGTTTTAACTTTGGATCATTCATTGTACTGCAATATGTGAACCACATTTACCTTGTCTTATGAGCTACATCTATGATTAACAATAAAAGTACCTTGCAAAATAACCTAGGATCTACTTTTTTACTATCACTAGTTTCTAAGTCTCTTTGCAAACAGTACACAATGCATTACAAAAAGCCGTAGAACTATTCTTCATGTTAATGATGCATTTCATCAATATTTTTTGCTCACCTAATCATACCCTCTGAAAGTCTCTATTTTTCTTACTGACAGCATGGTAAGTTTTGTGGACTCTTAGCTTACCATACTCCACCCATGTGGAACATTTATCAAAAGCAGACTATTTGCAAACAGACCGGGTCTATATATTTCTCACCTCTGGCCCAAGCATTGCTGCAGGATCTGTAATTGTTGACATTACTTCATTGATTAACTCGATAGGAATATCTCCTACAACCCTTGGTCTTTTTGAATCCTCCAGAGAATAGGGTTCATTATTTTTTCTCTTTTCCCCTACAAAGCAAAACCAGGACAAATTAGAACAACCAAACTGTCACAGGCTAGCACTGTGAAGTCTAGCACTTCTGTTACATTCTTTAATTTGTGTGCCAAGTTTGGGGTTATTTTTTTAATCCCTACAGAAAGACAGAAAGAGAAGTAAATGCAATCTGAACAATACTTATCACTGCTGCAATTCTGTCTTTGTGCTGGGATATTAGCACGAAGCAGGATGAATATACCTCTCCTTCTCCTATACTTCTGTAAATTCACAGTGAAACTATTTGCTTTTCTTTTTGCTTCAGCATCCTCTGCAGTGAACCTCTGTGATGCTGTCTTGGAAGGTCAGTGCTGAATACACAAATTATAGGGCATACTTTTGGATAACATGAAATCCCATTTTGGGATTCACTGGAATTAAGAGTCCATTACAGATTTCTTTCACCCTTTTTTTAAACCAAGCAGCATGTACAGTCTGACACATCATACATATTTGACTTAGAAAACCCGTATGAAATTTCCAAATCAAAATATACCATGTTAATAATTAACTGCCCTACTGACTGCAGACCAACATGTAATATAGCAAAAGGAACTAGTTAAACAAATTCATGAAAGAAAAGTTCACCAAGGACTAGTGGGTACAATAATACTGATAGAGCCAGCTGCTAGCTCAGGATTTATCCAAGCAGCAAACTGCCAAATACGAGGAAAGCATATAAACAGGAATATCACTCCATGGTTACCTTGTTCCTGTAGTCTTTCCCTAAAGATCTGCTACTGGTCATTGTCAGAGCCAGGATGCAGAATTTTGCCATTGTGATCAGCGCTTAGCAGTGAGATAAGTTGGTTTGGTTTTATTTGGGGTTTTGGTTGGTTGGTTGGTTGGCTTTTTCCACTAAGGAAAATCCACAATAGCTTTAAGATCTTCTTCTGAAACAACCAGGTAGTTTAGGGCCCACTATGCCCACTATTTTACCTATACTGTACAGACTGTTTTTCCACAGCACTCTAAATATATGAGGATCAAACTTGTTTACTCCCCTTTTCAGACTTCCAAGCAGTACAATTGTTTTCTTCACAATAGCATTTCATTGTTAAGCTCCCTTCATTGTGGAAACATTTTATTCCTATTCTTTATTTCTTACTTTTTAAACAGTTATTCATATGTGAACAGACATTCCTTCTTATTTCCCAAGGGATTAATTTCTTGGTTTAAAACAGAATTTTTTGAAGCAATTTGTCAAAAGCTTTCTGGAAATCCAGGTACACAAAACCCCTTCCAAATGCTCACCACTTCCTTCACAGATACATACAATTAATGAGTTGTAGAAAAGGCATATTACATTACTCAAACATTTATTCATTCCATTCTTCATCAGTTTATTACTGTTTCTTCTAATTGTCTGAAACAGGAGACTTAAAATTGATAGCTTCCTGAATTCTCTTAGAACCCCTTTAAAAACTAGTTTTGCATCTGTGTGTTTCAATTCTGTAATGCTGAGGGCAATTCCAATGACAGCTTAGCTGCACAACTTAATAATTATTTTGTCAACTCCGTTTTTCAAACTCTCAAAAGAATATAATTCTTCTAGTGACTACTTACTACTTGTTTTGCTGATCTGTAATAAAAAAAAAAAATCTTCTACTCATTCCCACTTTTAAGACCATTTCCCAACTTGTCCCTCAAAGAAAGCTGCAGTTTAGATGCCGCCTTAAGTTACTCTGTAGTGAACACTGAGGCTAAGAATTCATTTAGCTTTTTCTACTTCCTTGAGGACTTAGTTTACATGAGCTCGTGATCATCTCTCTGACCTACAAACTCTCTTGACAGGCTCATTAATCCTGAGGTGTTTGAAAAAGGATTTATGAGGCGAATTTATGCATTCAACAACCTTTTTTCCCCCCAAACTTTTTTTTTTAACCTGACCTCATTCAGATTTTAAAATTTAACCTGGTTGGTGTGTTTGTACTTTTCTTTATTCCTCAAATGTATGCAGTTTCAGTACCTTGAAAGATTGAAAAAAAATGCAATGGTCCCTTCTACTCTGTCTTTATTTAAAGGAAACCTTTTTTCATGGCTCATAATACAAATACTCCAAATAGAGTGCTCTTCAACAACCTCTGACACCAGCAGACCTTTCCCCATTTTAATTGAATTTAAACAAACCTTTTTTTTTTTTTTTTTTTTTTTTTTTTCAAATACAGTTGCCATTTCTGCTAGTTAAACATTACCACAGTGGACAAAAAAATGTGTGTGCATGTCTTTCAGCAAAAACACCTCAAGGTCACTATTGCAGAGTAAAGGCAATGGTCACCATATACTACAACTACTGATAACATCAACAGAGGCCCAAAAGCAAGTCTCCCTCTTTGTTACCTAGGTTTGGGTCAAGGGCAGAAGAAACTTTGCAAGCAGGACTCATATTCCCACTGTTGGTTTGCTCCAGAGTCGAAGGACTTGCGCTGTATGAAACAGATCTTGCAACAGGAGGAGGATTGATAACTGCAATGCCATAAAAGACAAATGCAAAAACATCAGGACATGGAACCCATTACAGTGCTGTCTGAAGGACTGTCACAACGAGGGACCCAACTTCACACCCACCACCTGCCAAATAACAGCTAATGTTGTGCAACAGAGCAATGCCACCAGTTCACAGAGACATTAGAGCTTTATGTCAACGTATTTTTCTAAACTTCTACCTAATAAGGGACTGTATTACTGCTGGATGACAGAGTTAGCTTTACTTCACTGCAAATATCAGGCTTTATTATTCTGCAGTGCTGAGCACAAGCTAAGAAAACAAACTTCCTTCACATACCTGCCAAGCCTGCTGGAGTTCAGCCTCATGAAAAGGCCTTTTGTAGGCCTATTGAAAAACAAAATCTAATCATTCAGCTTCAGCTGTCCACTTTAACAGTGTTCAAAGACTGGTTGGACAAATCAAACTCAATAAAGGGAGAAGCTGTTGCATCAGTTAAGAGGATGAAACTATTATTTTAAAAAGCCACAGACTAACATATCTCTCTCAAATATTTTTTTAAAAAAACCCACTCATCCCAAATCATCCAGTCTTCATTTGTGTCAGGACTTTTGGCAGGCAGGTGGGGGGGTGAGGTGACATCTCGTAGTCTGGACACCTGCAGTCTTTCTCTTTGCATGGCTTTATCCTGGTGTCATCACCAGCAACAGCTCTTTTGTGCCATATTCATGCCAAGAATCCAGCGCTTAAGAGGTGCACATTGAAATGAAGCACTGCAGAAATGTACATGATAGAATGACCTCTGAGAGCAACGTGATTTTAGAGTTGCAATGAACTTGTGCCTAAGGCATAATTCACTGGTTCATGGTGCAGACCAGGAATTTCTCACAAAAAAAGCCTGTATCTGTCACAGTGGTATTTCCATACTACTCTAGGAAATTCACTATCAGATAAAGTACTTGCATGATGTTTTTGTCAACTGAAAATCAACAATTGTTTCAAAATATTGAATTGTTACAAAATATTGAATTAAATACCTCCAGTCTTCGCTTCTTAAAATACAGAAAATTGAAGTCAACCCCTGAGCTGCATAAATAGATTTTAAATACTTTTGAGCAGAAAGGAAGAGAAGGGGAGAGTGAAAAAAAACCATCATCGATGTCTACCTGCAATTTTAGGGATGACTTATACCTCAGTACCCTAACTGAGGAAAAGTGAAAAAAGCTGCAGAATAGCCAATGAGGCACGTGAATAGGAAACAAAGCAAGGTAAAGCTATACAAAAACACGAAAATCAAAGGCATTGGTGCAAAGGCAATGGGACATCTGATGTGGAATATCCCTACTTCCCTACTGCTAGGTCCCTACATCCCTGCTGCTAGGGAGTTGGAAGACTGGTGTGGGTCCTCATGCGAGGGGATCACTGTCCAGCAGGTGACCCACCGCAGCCATTTACCCACTGACCATTCTCATTTGCCCACACTGAGTGCACTCATGCCACTTGAATACTCAGGTGATTTGCCTCAGCACCCAGCCTGCTCCACCAGCACCTTCAATTAGCTGGATTTCATCGTCAAAATGGGATCTTTATATGAGGAAGCACCAGAGAGTCAGACACCTGTGCTTACTCAAGGCAGACTGATTTCAGTATAGCCTGCTATTTATAAAGCTGCATATCTAAGTGTCGTTCCTTAGAATTCATCACTTGTACAGGTTTATCTTTATATTCAGGTGCTCCCTAACCCATCACTAAATGCAAATTACCTGTCTGGATCCCCAGCTGGCCAGTTCGGGAACTAGACACCATGAAATCCTGATCCCAAATGGGAGAATTCTGGCTGTACACTTCTTCTTCCAGCATTGACAGAAACCTAGGCACAAAACCAGGTGAAATATTAACTTAATAGGATCATTCAAAACAAGTTCTTTTTCAGAATAAGCATTTGCAACTTTTTTTAATTTAAAAATATTTAATGATTCAGTAAGAAAATGCTGTAGGCCAATTCCTTTTTTAAAAAAAACAAACACACACACAAAAAATCACAAGCCAGAGTAGACATTAAGTATCTTAATTCAGTAGAGTGCTTTCACCTATGAAAATTTATCTTTAATTATAAGTAATATTTATCTAATTTGAAAATGCAGAAAGAAACAATTATAAATTACTTTTACAGAACAAAACTGTGCACTAATAAGAAAGCTATGAGTTGACAGATGCCAAGGTACTCATGTTATACAATGATGACAAAATACATCTATGTTGATAAACTGGTGTTTTGCAGATGCACTTGCTTTCTGCCTCTTAACAGATTTATAAAATCCCAGTCTTAGTTATTAACAACGCTCTTAGATATTTTCATTCCTTTAAGTGTGCTACTGTAACATTTAGTTGCACTTTTATACTTGCATAACAGTACTTTTAATCTTATTTTGGTACACTTACAGAAACAGCATGATTTTAAACCTCTTAGTATTATTATATGTGTGAGAAATTCCACAGATCAGGCTATCCAGCACACCTGCCTTCACAGGTCTAATACATCAGCTCCCCTCAGAAGCAAGATAGCTGCTTATCCTATGTTGCACAACAGGGGTTTTCAGACCAGAAGTTGACATGGCGCATTTTTACTCTCTAAGAGTCATCTATATGTAAAGAAACCGTCCAGCTGAAACCAACAGGACTGTTGAGTAAGGCTTTCTTGAACAGGATAAGGATTTTCAGGATCAAGTCCTACTCTTGTATTTTACATATAGGACGTTTACACCTAAGCACTGCAATGTGCAGTGTTTCCGCTATCTAGACAGCTGATAATGGCTAAAAAGTTTGTAACAGCTATTTGATCATCTGTGATGGAACAGAAGCATAAATTAAACTTTAGCAAAGGCTACCTTTACAGGCAGCACAGAGACTCTGCATTCAGACCCCTTGGTGACTATTTCCTAGGTACACACAGCTATAACTTGTGGGTGCTCCCTTTGCCCAGGAAGGAGCAGCCAGGGCAGCCGGGAGCCCTGCACTGAAACCAGGCACCACCTCTGTGCTCTGAGCAGCAGCTCCTCCACAGGGTTCATGCTGCATAACAGCAGCAAAGAGACAAATGCTTCAGACAAGTACAACCCATAAAAGATTTAAAACGCCATTCATATTGCCCACAGATCATCAGCAAACAGTGTTTGTCTTTTTTTCCCAGCAGAATATTAAAAGGAACTGCAGTGAATAATAATGCTTCTCAAATTACTGTTCTAGGCTGTAAAAGGTAGTGGAAACATAGGGGCATATGCACACCTCCTTCCCCCGCAAATCTGTTCCTTGTATCTGTGTGGTACTGTGTTGTATCCTTTTTTAGACCCATTTCAGGGCCAGATCATAATCCTATTCCCAGATGTATGCAAACATTCCTGTATCTATAACAGTCTATCCCAGAGACAATTTATGCCTTTCAAAGTGGTAAAAGGCACTATTAATAACAGTAGGAGCAACAAATCCTGGCTCTGCCCAGCTTTGGAAAGCTCATGTTGTTTTTCATTCCCCTGAGCACTAACCCACTCTAGTCCCAGACAGCAGCTTGCACAGCATAAGTGCCACCAGCTCTCCTGTAGGTTCAGTCCCTCAGTTGTTAGGAGGGACAGACTTTTAAAACATGGGCTAGAGAGCCAAGCCACCCTCATAAAATATGGAAATTTTTCAAGCAATACACTGTTTTAACAGGAAGCATATAATGAATGATCCTGTCACCACCCTTAACCACCAGTAAAATGTTTGAAATTAAGGACTGTCAAAGTTAAGCATGTTTTGAGACAAGTCATTCTCCCTCATACCCCAATATGTAATTATTGTTTTTAACTGTGAGAGATTGTTATCAATATTCCAGTACTGGAACAGGTAGTCAATATGAAATTCATGAGTTTAGGATTCACTGATGCAGCTTTATACTAACTACTCCCTTGTCTGTCAAACACACACATCTCTTCTGGGGGTGGGATGACTACTTTGCTCCCTTTACAATGTTGAGTTAAAGTGAAATTCTTAGGTGTATATAAACTCCAATACAACACTCCCTTTTTTACTGCTCCATCACAAAAGCAGAAGTGAGCATGTTTTTGGAGATCTGGACCTACGTTGCTTCCAGGGACTACAGAAAAAGAAAGTAAGTGACCAACAATACCTGCTATTAATAGGCAATAAGCACAATCTCCCAGCAAGATGAATAATCCTTTTTATAAAGTAAAGCCCTAGGACAAAGCAAAACAAGCTTTTTGTTTTTGTTTTTTATGTGTACAGAAAATACACTAGTTCAAGCTATGGAAGAAAAGAAAGCTGCAGTATCTACTTGTACTACATAAAAGGAGAAATGATTTTAAGCTGCAGGTAATTTTTCCATTTCCATGCCAAAGTTGCATACTACTGGTTAACCTTGAATGCAGGCACATTGCGACCCCTTACTTTGGAAAATGGGTGAGGATTAGTGTTCGTTTCTCTTGAGGAAGCTTGTCTTTTTCTTGCCTGGCTTGCTCCAGCAGTTGCCGTCTCATTACAGTAAAAACAGAGCGAAGCAATGTCCTACCAAAAACCTGGGTGGTTTCATACCGAGGTAGACTGTCACAGAACTGAGGGACATTGCAATAACAAAGCCACCTGTAAAGGGGGAAGAAAGCCAGATAATTATCACCATCTAACATATGAATTAATGCAATAAAACCACTACCCACATCATTTATAACCAGCTGAGAGCTATATGACCATATAAATCAGTTCCACATCAAGTCTGAACAGAGTTAAGCAGCATTTATATTGCCCAGTTTTTTAAAGAAATGACAGCCAAGTACTTTTAAGTCTCCATATATCCTTTTTCTCTGCAGCCTAGTTTCCAAAGTGCTCTTGTTCCAGACAATAATCATAGATCACATGAAATTTGTGTTGATGTCAGAGATTCTCTCCACAGCTCATTCATTCAGCCTCCCAGGTCTCCTGCCTGCGACTCTAAACACCCTTAGCCTGGCTCATTTTCCCCTCTTTAAGCTTCTGCATTTCCCCACATAGATGCAAAAGGGGCAACACTTCTAACTATCTCCACCCCAATCCAACTGGACTCCCACCCTGCTCTCCCACCAGCTGGCTTCTTCCCGTTACATCCTGACTCAATACTCTTTCACTTACCAGTAAATCCTTCTAGAATGAGTTTTGCATTAAGAAGTACATATGAAAATATAGCATGTTGTGTTACCCTTCTTGGAAAAGGGATCATGGTACTAAAGAGGTAGATCAGGAGTACACTGTGTAGGTCACAATAGCTGTTAATTTTATAAACAAGACTTCACTATCTGCGTGTAAGTGAACAGTCAATGGTATCTGTAGCTTTAACAGGATCAGACCACAACCATTATGAAAGCTCCAACAATCAAAAAATAAAAAAGTTAAGAATTGGATGCCAACAGACTGTGCTGATCCTGCACTGTTTTTTTCATCCAGACCCAAATTACAGCCTGCCTCAAAATGGTCTCCCAAACTCTCGTGTCTTAATCTTTGCAAACACAGGAGTTGCAAAAGAGTTGTCAGATATATATGTTCACAGACCTCTACTCCCTGTTCTTGGCTGATAAAGCACACCTCCCAAAACACAAGAATGCATGTGAAACTCTGATACAGTTTCACTCAAATCATCAGGTTTTCAAATGAAGTCAGTGACCGCAAGAATTCACGAGGTGCGCCCATGGCACACAGCAGCTTCCTCAGCACCCCGAGCAGTGCCTCGAACACCGCAGAGGGGAGAAGCTCAAACTGACAGGTTAGATCAGACATAAAGAGTCAACACTTTGGGTCGGAGGGAGCCTTAGGGACTGCAGCCAGGAAGGTTTGAGAAACAGCAAGTGACAAAATGATTAACAATAAAAGTCACCAACTAGAGCCAATGCTAGCTATTGATTCCTAATAAAAGTTGACTCCAATCAACCCTGGCTATCTGACATCTTTATCACAAACAAACAGAGGGCAAAGACACACCAACCATAGTCTTAGGAGCCCCATGGATTATCAGTAACTGTCCTTTAAGCCAGGTAGTTATTTGAGGTGACAGGTCATCTAAGAGCATCCCTGTGAGACACAGACACAGCGCAGTCTGCTGTACCACCAACCACAGTCTCAACTCACACCAGGATCTGCTGTTCTCTTTCATGGAGCTGTTTTTCAGAAGAAAAGCCACCAGAAAAGCAGGCAGAAGGCAGTGCTCATCCTCAGCCATGAAAAATGTCCCTGGCCATTCCTGGGAACAGGTGTGCTGACAGAGATGTTAGCTAACTGCTGCCGGCGCTCACAGACGGCAGGTTAACTGCTGCCTGCACCGGCAGGATCTTAACTGCTGTCTCTGTGCTAACTGAAAAAGGTGTTGTGCTTTTGTTACGAGAAAAGCAAAATTAAAAGAGACCCAGCTTTTTATCCTAGCTCTTCTTCCCCAAGTGACTAAGTTATTCCTTTGAATTCTGACAACGTATTAGAAGATCATAACAAGAACCATCATTTTAAGGAACCTAAGAGTATCTATTCATCACTTAGCATTCAAGCACTCACAAAATTATTTTAATTTTTCAAATCTTCCACGATTTGGTTTCAAACTGGAATGCTTTGCAATACTTAATATTATTTTCTTTCTTTTTTTTCAAGTTGAATAACAACCTGCCTGAATTTTTAGTACATGAAATAAGGATCTTACACGAGGCTTATATCTTAAGAAGACTGAGAGCAACTTTGCAAACACGGGACATGCAAAAGCGTTGTAAATACAGATGTTCGCAACCTCTACTCCCTGTTCTTGGCTGATAAAGCGCACCTCTCAGAAGAAAAGGATGCATGTGCAACTCTGGTATAGTCTCACTAAAATCATCAGGTTTTCATATAAACTCCATGACTGCAAAAATTCACAAGGTGCACCTACGGTGTACAGGTAACAGTGTATTCCTAAAGTATGTACATGCCATATTTGTAAGGAAGACTTGTAACAAGCAAAAGCAGCGTTACCTGGTATAATTCACTTTATACCCTGCAATATCATCATTGGGTGACCTTAGTCTTCGCTGAGAAGGTGTCTCCAGGTGCCAGTAGTTAATGCGGTTTAGAAACATTTTAGCCAGTTCCACTATCGTTTGCCTTTCCTTTGAGGGTAAGTGGCTAAATTTGTACTGCACAAAATTATTCACACCCTTAAAACAGAAGAAAACAATCTTTAATTATTTGGCCATAATTTTTGTAGGACTGACCTTGAACTTTCCTCATTTTGTGTTTATTAACCCTGAACTTGCATTACATGGGAAAGAAAACAAATACCGGAGACCATGAACTCCTTGCTCAGCTACTTGTGTAGCTGCCACAAGCTGGTTCCCCTGTACACAGCAGCAGGTCCATCCAGATGTTTTTATTCTATCTGCCTCCAGCACCTGACTTAAAGGGAGAGAAGGAAAATTCTGTATTTTAACTTGCTTCTCAAAGTAAAAAACTTTGTCAGGGAACAGAGGAAGATCCAGTTGGCTTTCTTCTATATGCTCACATATGCACACTTTTACTGATAACCATGCTGCATGATTTATTTCCCCTGTAAATCAAGTATCACCTACAAACCCCTCCAGCTACTTTTCAATAGTAGACATGGGCTTGTGGACTTCTAGTTAAGTTTGCATCTATACATCATATTATTTCTTCAAGAAGTGACAGTATTTCACAAGTATGTCCCCTCATTGCACTTTGTATACTGTCCACTTTAAAAAAAAAACTACTGAAGATAGTTAAAATGTGTGACTAAAAGTGATGCAATAGGTATATATTATAAATCAATTATAATACTGCTGCTTAGCAGCTAATTTCATGTAATTGAGATGCTGAACTGCTAAAAACAGAATTGAAAATATCGATCTATTTTAAGGAAAAATTATTTCAAAATAAACTGTAAGAAGAATTACCCTTTTCATCTCTACTCTCTACATTTTACTTTCTTAAGCAAATTGAACAGTATGAAGAATGTGACAAAAATTATATTGTACAAAACCTTTTTAATAGTATATTTTAAGGACTGGGACTGTATGGAGATTACATACACTTACTCTTTGTTTATACTCGAACTAAAGGAGAAATTAAGTTGAAGAATTCCCAGAAATTCAGCAATAAAGTGCTTTGATTTTCCTAAATTGTAAGAAGTGAGAGTTGCAAGGAAATAATTACTACACATAATAGTCTTCACATTTAAAATATTCTGTTTAACAGTAGAGCATCCACTCATCCACCGATGGGAAAACACTGAGCTCCTGTTTCAGTGAGGTATGAGAGCCTCTGCATAGTCTCACTGGAGCTAATGGGCCCACCTGTGTGCCAAAAGTACATTCTCAGGAGCTTGCTTAATCAAATCTGAATTTGTCATATTTTCTTTATCCACTGAAAGTTACAAAAGCCTCAGTTATTCTTTGGTTTCGGCTTTGTTTTTTATTGCGTAGCCTTTGAAAGAGAAGGCTATGATCTTACTGAGTTGATTGTAACATTTTCATTGATTTACAGAAGACAAGTGTCATTTTAATATCAGATTTCAAAACTTCAACAGCATTTTTCATCACTTGAAACAAAGAAAGAACTGCCACACATAAAAGTAGTATTTTAAGTTCATTCTCTAAAACCACAAAAAAGTCAGTTTCATTAAAACATAAGATGAATGACAAGTCAAATAATGTAACCATTGTACCAACACTAAAGAAGTAGCAGCAGAAACCTCTTACAGTCCCCTACCTTGTCCTAAGTAATACACAGAAACATCTGCAAACTGCCTAAAATGCTGTGTTTTCAAAACCAGTGCCTACATTTACAAAAAAAAAAAAAAAAAAAAAGAAAACCCAAAACAAACAAACAAAACCCAAAAAAACCCACCAAATCAAAAAACCCCACACCAACCAAACCCACGTGTTGACTGTTTACCTGTTCAATGCTGGGTTTCTCAAATGGGGGACTTTCCAAAGATCCTTCTACTACAGGTTTTCCCATCTGTAAAATGCACTTCCTCAAAAGCTGTTAAAAATATACAAATTTTTTTTAAATTAGTATATTTGCATACATAGGGTCAATGGAAGTCACAGGTGCACAACACACTGCAAGCAGTGTTGAACATCTACTGGCTCTACGTCTGCTTGTTTAGTCATCTGATTTTATAGCTACTGAACTTCACTGTGAATTCTTTGAAATGCATACAAATGGCTTCTCTGAGCAAATGTAGGCAGCTAAGTCAGCATTTATGTCAACTGACTTTTCCCGATGTGTAAGTGAAGAGGGTAAGGCTTGCAGGCTGCACAGTTCATAGATGGTACTCGGGGCCAGCTCCTGAATCGTCTTGGCTGACTCTTGGAGTGAGATACAGTACATTGCAAGTACCACAATGCCTAGCCTATAGTTAGCCACTAGAGCATCACACTAGAGAAAAGAAGTCTCACCAGATAAAGTTAATAGATGCATGAGGGGCAGTGAAATTGGCTTATGCATGAGAGAGGGAAAAATCTGAGAAGGTATTACAGAAGTTCAGCTTACTTTGAACAGGTAGAAATAAACTTGCTTGGTGTCCGCATCTTCTTCTTTGTGGACACAGGTGAACAGATACTCCACGTCCAATACAATCCCCAGGAGCCTATTCATTTCTTCTTCAGACACATTTTCCAGGTGAGAAACATGAGTAGCTAAATGAAATAAAAATCCAAACCTGTAAAGAACCTACTGAGAGAACCCATGGCACAAGTATTCCCCAGGATATCTCAAACTAAGCCCTAATGGTAAAGGCACTGATCCTGTAGTAACCTATTTAAACAGAACGACATATCAGAGGTAACCGAAATATATGTCACATCAGAGCAATTTGTAAAGGTAGTCCAGGGGTAGTAATTCCCACAGCAGAGGAATGATGGCTGGCTGGAATCACAGTGTCTGTTAACACTTAACACAAACCACACAAGTCCTGTTTGTATTAATATGTTGCAATATATAAATAACTACATATATTTTTGTCCAAGAGCTATGTTTCTGAGAAAAAGTTTCGTGACTAAAGAAAATAAATCCATAATTCACAAAAATTAGGTAATCCAGTTGTTGATACAAGTAGCACTTTATTCCATGAAGATTTGAAAAAAAAAAATTATAAAAGCTCCGTAAATAGGCTTTTTGTTTTAAACTGGACATTACTGGTTGTCTCATAGTTTCATATCATGTAAAGTCAAACTATGCTTTGTGCACGCTATATTAACATAGCTTTTGCAGATTGTACATGCTCATTTGTTCAGAAGTGTCCAAAAAAGCAACTTTCAATATATCATAATTTCCAAGGGACAAATTCCCTTTTATCATCTCCAAATGTAACTACAGCTCCACGTTTACAGTTTTGAAAAGCTTGAGGTCTGTACACGTGAAGCAGGACATTCATTTCAAGCAGGTTTGAACAACTGGCCCCAGGAAGATAGAAGGCAATTTAAAACAAAAAGTCAGTTCCCAGAAAGAAGATATTTGCATTACAAAAAGCGATGATCTTGCCTGACTCCAGGCCAATGCACACGGTATGCATATCCTTTCCTCTGAAAGGACAAGAAAATACCCTCTACAAGAAAAGGAAAATTATTTAAAAGGTTGGGCATGTTAGATTTTACATCTTTTAATAACTTGTACCAATATTTACTTCTTAGGTAACTTTTATATTATCTTAGATATGCCAATGAGATTAGGATTGGTAAGAAATTTTCAGCATAAATCTGATACCTTAAGGGGAGAGGAACCAGGGAGAAATAACACTTGACTTGAAAATGATCATATTTTTTGGCCACCCAGCAAAGATGGTTTCTTTTGGAAAGTCTGGCATGACACCTGCCAAACCGTTTAAATTCAATAAATTTGTGCACCTTCAAGTAAAAAGGACACCATGGCTCAGAACGTTAAAAAGATGCCAGCAATCATTTCCACTTAAAGGAACATTTATAATATAGTGTCTTAAGTTCTGAGCATATGCTCAAAACTGAGAGGGGGATGGTCATCATGGGCTTTCTTTAAGGACAAATATTCAGCAGTCTGGGCATAATAGAACTACTTCATTTCTGTCCTTGAGTCAGATATGAAGGTTTATTCCCAGCTGTCTGTTCTGATCTTGCAAAAGTAATAAATTCCCTCCTAGATGAGCACTGCATTAGAAATTGATAACATACTGAAAAAACCTTGCATTCAACTAACAGATGAATAAAATATCAGCATAAGAACCCACTTCCACACAGTTTCCATAACAATACTGAAAGTTACCTTGACTACTTAGTGGCCATATTTAAACATGTTATTAAAATAGAGAATTATGACCCGTATGGTGAAATCTAAAAGTAATATAAGCATATTACCAGCATGTATTTACTACCAGTTACCATTTACTATAGAGTCACCAATGTTTGTACATCGGTCCAACAAACAGTCTTCCTTCGGATGTTCACAGCCCATTCCCAAATTCTTGTGGCCGTTAGTAAACATTTTATTAAAAACAAAGCTTTAGTACACTGACATCAAATACTGAGTTACTCTTGACTAGAGTTACCCAGTCCCACTCATCTGCATTGCCCAACTGGTACATCCTTCCTCAGCTGCTGTTGTGTTTGCAAAATAATATATTAAAAAAAATAAATCACAAGTATAGCTTGCTACAGCATATGGAAGAAGAAAGCAAGCGGAACGAGCAAAGCTAATGCAATGATATGAAGACCTGAAAAATAGCAAGATAATCATTTTAGTTGTGCAACTTCAATAAGCAAGTACTTGAGTGTATGAATTAGGAGCAGTTAGAAAACAGATTCATAAGGAATGTGGCCACAGTCTATCTCAAAATCAGTGTGTACACAAAAACCATACGGAAATACCCAAATATGCTACATGAAGGTGCATAGCAGGAACTGAAGACAGTGCTGGGAAAAAAAAGAGAGCCTGAGTGTGTACATAGTGTACTAACACATTAATTAATGAGTTTTAAATGTACACTAGACTCAAGACCAAAAATGTTTACCAACAGGAAAATGCACCCTGTAACAGAGGAGAAACCAATTAAATATAAAAGAGAAAAGAGTCTTCAGGCTGGTAGAGAGTGAATTCTTTCAGCACAGAATTCAGTCACCACATCACAGTGTTATGGTAGTGACCCAATATATCACCCAAATAAAATAAATATTCATTAAAAGCCCAGTATAGACCCAAGCTGTGGGGCTGAGCCACAAATAGAAGAACACAAGCTGCAGGTAAGTAGACAGAAATAAACTCCATAAGCTAATAAGCACCACCAAACAGATTTATGCACCAAAAACTGCACTGGCTTGAAGATTGAACCACA
Source organism: Morus bassanus (assembly GCA_031468815.1). NCBI lineage: Eukaryota > Metazoa > Chordata > Aves > Suliformes > Sulidae > Morus > Morus bassanus. Next base: position 41,276,917 of record CM062567.1, on the reverse strand, counting down.
CCCCCAAAAAGAGATGTCTCAAGCAAGACTAATGTCTAGGGTTACCTTTGGAAGAAAATAATAAATTTTTAAAAAGGCAAAAAACTCAAACATCCTATATTTTACATCAGGTATGGCTTTAACCAGTACAGGAATTTCTACATCACTATTTCAAAGGCTCTCCGAGGAAGAGAAAATGCAGAGCAGATGATAATCTGAAACCTGCACACCTTGTGGTCAGTCTGGATTTATAGGCATTCAGCAGGAACACACTAATTTGGAGGAGAGGAATAGGAAAATTATCTTGGAAAACACCGCTGAAAGACGTATTTTTGCCAGTAGTATGAGGAAGCAGACAGCAACTTATTTCAAATGAAACATCATCTTCATTAGCTGCAGCTGGCAGAATAAAAAACTCTACCTTTTCTAAAACCAGCAATAAATGAAAATACAGTTTGTTCTATAAGGTGTATTTCACTGGTACTGGTTTTACAGTACTGGTTTTCCTTGGTTCCCTAGTTAATAAGCAATATAAGGTTTTTTTAAATAGACCAAAAACAGTCTCAGCCTTTAGAAGAGCTGAGTTTTTCTACAAAATACATAGCCATCCATGAATTCTGCTGAAGAACAGGGAACTGACCGGCACAACATCTCATAAGATTCAAAAAAAAAAAAAAAAAAAAAAGACAGACCTGTTTCTTCAAAGGCCAGGAATGAAAGGGCTGGGTAACACAAGCTACCCTGACTTGCAAAACCAAAAGCAGCACAGAGAAGCTGTGTGATGAAAGGTTGAAACTAACTTGGCTACAGCGACCAAACTTTCTGTGATACTATGCATTTGTTAATCTTCTCCTGCAAGCAAACTCAGAGATTTGGGATATCAGGAAAGGAAAGAGATCTGCTGAAAAGCCCCAAAATAGATCAAATGTAATGAGAGCATAAAAAGAAATAGATCCCCATTAAAAAAAAAAAGTATTTCATACAAAGAACAATATTATTTTCAAAAGTAAAAAAATAAATGCTCCATTGTGAAAGTTTTAGATTTCATTTTCCTTACGTTTCACTGTCCTAAGTTTTGGACATCAACAAAAATTAAATAGCAACTGCTTCTTTTCAATTAGTTCTGAATTTTATTTTAGCTTAATTTTTATTCAATATTTGCTACTGTATACAGAAAAAGTCATCAGCTTTTACTTTGGATAAGCACAAATTCTTAAAAAAATAATACAGTGATCCACCACTCTCTTTCAGGCTATGTGGGTAACAAATCATTATTTATTATCAGTCTAAAAAAAAAAACCCAAAGCCCCACAAGAGTATTTAACAGCGGATTTTGAGCAGTTGCTTCCAAGATATGCAAGCTGTCTACACAATAACTTAGACAATGCTAAGATGTACAACCCCGGGATTATTTTCTGTGACATGGAAAAGGCGCAGTTCTTTCTGTAGGTAGGAGTACCTGCTTTAGCAATATTCAAGAATATTTTATAGTTTATTCTGTAGTAAGAAAATATCATACAGCCTGCAGGAGAGAGTCATTCATGTTGTAACTAAGGCAGCTGACAGATAAAACAATATGAGGTTAACACATATGTTACACAAAGTATTAAAGTTGCTATGGGTAGCTTAAAAGTGCTTTTGCATTTTAACAATTTAAGATGTCTGGGTTGTTAGAAGTTGTACTTTAGTTCAATTTCTTCAAAACTCATTTTAGGATAAGTCCAACATATTTTCATCTAAGTTAATTGACGTTTATGTCCAATCGTTACCCCCATTTCTAGGTCTTGGCATGGCATCTTGACTTCTGTCCCGCAAGAGCGGAGACTTCTGGGTATAAGCATGTGGATTGCAAGAGAAAGGCAAAAGCTTACCCAGCGCATGGTTGCAGCTGCGGCAGGGTTCAGCGAGGCTGACAACCGCCTGCTGCAGCTCTGCCCGGGGGGGCGTGGGAGGCGGGTTGGGGTTCTTCCAGCCATTGCATTTACAGGATTCCTCAGCCTGAAATCAAAGCAAAGGAGTATCAATCAACAGCGTAAAAAACCAGGAACTTGCTGAAACTGCGTTATTTCAAAAGCAATAAAAAGTAACATTATTAATTTCAAGTCTGTTTTTTTGTTTTGTTTGATGTTTGGGGGGGATTTTCAGGGTGTTTTGTTGTTGTTTTGTTTGGTTTTGGGTTTTTATCCACCACACAGGTAGACTTTATTTTCTAGAAATAACCAGAAATAGAATAGCACCCCAAATAGAGAGATTAACATGGTCCTGGTAAGCAATCTATGCTCAGAAAAATACATACACAAACTCTAATTCCTTTACAGAAAGCCGTCACTCTAGCTCCTATATGAAAGAAGGATTCAAACATTTACTGGTGTATAAACAGGTACAGATCCTGCCACCGAGACAGTTTTAATGATTTAAACACAAACAGGTTATCTAACAGGCAACACATTCATCACTGCCTTATCAGCTATACCGGCAACAAGGAATCATGCAACTGAAGCCAAGCCCATGACATCCCAAGCAGGGTTAACTAAATACTGAAATAAGTAAACAATAATAACTGCAGTATTGGAGAATGCTTGCTGTCTAAAGCAAGGCTTGGCCACAAAAGCAACGGATGCCAAAGACAATGACGCTACCAATGAAACCTGCTGCTTACCCTGGAAAGTTTATTTATGCTCAGTGACTGCGAAACACCAACAGACTGCAGCTAAAAGGGGTGACCATGAAGGGAGAGGTTGTGACTCGGGTAATCGTGTTTCAAATCATTCAGAAGTTCAAAGTCCCTATCCTAGTTACCCGAAGTGCAGCTTTATAGGAGGGAATTTTCTTCTGCACATCCAAAATATCTTAGTTATTTTGATGGTAAAGTTCTTCTAACAGCATTCATATCCCTATGTGAAGATCTAATCGGAAGAAAAGTGTGCTCTTCTACTGTTGAGAGATAACTGTGCACTGGGCTGCAACAAGATACTCAAGAATCTGCAGTGCCAAGACCTCAGTGAGGAAAGTATGCCAACTGCTGCACAATATTTATGACTGAAACAACCTTAGTAGGAAAAATTGTGATGTTAATATATCCAGCACTAATGTGTTGTTTTTCAAAACCGATTCTGAATATATTTAATACAATCTATTTCAGGAACCTATTTCATTTTCCTTTTATGTTTCCAAATCCCATCTTACCTAAAGAAGAAACACCCAGAAGTGGAAAGAATCACAGCCTGACAGCTCCTAAGACTGACAGCTTCGTAGATTGATGGTAAATTGTTCTTCCAAACTAATTTCAATATTCAGCAACCTGAGCCCCAAGAAAACTGCTGCCTGCAGTTTGCTGAGCACCACATGATGTTTTTACCATCTCTAATGCTTAAGTCTTTATCCAGCTGGGCTCCTGGCCCCAGGTGCCAGGGCCTCTGCCTGCGCCCGGGGCGGTCTGGCAGGTACAAAGGGGTGTGATTGGCATTTTCAGCAGCCAGGGCTACCAGGATGACTCAGGAATCCACCCACAAGTGCCCAGCAAAACCACTTCCACATACTTCCCTTGGAAGGGGGACAACCCGAGTCGCCCGAAGCCCCTGGCCCTCCAAAATCACTGCGTGGGTGCAGACTGCCTGCCACCCCATGTATTTATAACGTGGCATCAGGGAGGTTTCAGCATGAAACGTGGGGAAGAGTAAAACAATTTTTTTTGAAGTCTTATAAAATGCAGTCTAGATGGATTTATGGTGAATTTTATGTTATTTTTCTATCATGTTTTCTATGAGCAAGATGACTGGCAGAGAAGTGAAGAAGGCCCAATGTTATTTTACAGCAGAAACCGCCTCTTATATTTTCACGGGCATTGGGCCAGTTTTACTTTCGTTTGTTATCCAGACCTACAGGACCTCTTAAAGTCGACTGACTCCATCAGTGATTGAGTCACACCTGAGAACCAAGGACTGCCCTGCTGTGGGGACTTTGGCCGTCTGCGAGATAATGTGAAACCACACTTTCAATTAGCGTCTCGAGCCAGACAAAACCAATGCCAAATAAGCTATCCACAGTTGTTCTGTGGGAGAGGCAACATTGCCATGAAAGCTTTTGCAGTTAAGACAAGGACAGAAAAACTGTCAGAAAATGAGATTATTGCCAAAGAAAATTCAAGAGGCAATCGTAAAGAAGGTCTCAAACAAAAATGCGTTGAATATTATTTTAGAGAAGTAAGATTTGATCCTTCCCATGCAGCTGTCCAGACAAATGTTCAACGCTGTAAATTACTGACATATCATGCTTATTATTAATTGCCTTAAATCAAACCGCAATGAAACATGTCCAAAAAAAAAAAACCTCAAACTAGGCATAAGCTTTTTGAGAATTTCTCCTCCAAGTGGAAACAGTATTTCACAGAAGCTCACCACACAGTGTTTACTATCAAGCCTAAAAACTATAAACAGTGAGTAACTACACAAACTTTAGTGTCACACAATAATTAACAGCAAAGATGCAAACAAACAGATGTAGGAATCGTGATAACAGCTCAGTTAAACTGCCAAAAATAAATATCAACCCACCCACAGAAGAAAAAACAGCGTGTTCAACGGCAGATTTTTTTCTGCCCTGGGTAGTATTTCCTCGCCAGACCTTTCTGAAGCAGATGTTAATTTGTATTGTTCAAATTATTCCAGAGACCTTTCTCAAACAACTACTAGGGTGTTGTTTTTTTTTTTTTTGTTAATCTCTCTATAAAACACCAGAATCAGCATAAATGTTCTGTTAACCAAAGGGAAACACAACCCAAAAAGGTCCTCTTTAAAACTAAGCTTTCATCGTAGATGTTGAGAGTGCAAGTACTTTGCAGCGAACAGGCAATGTGCATTCCTCAGTGGCTTAAATTGCTGAGTTGTTTTAAGTCTTCCACAGCGTTTTGTTCATTCAATCCTTTCTCTGACTATCTTCAGCTTTTTCCTTTCTTCCTTTTTTTTTAATGTCACTCATCTGCTTTTCATTAGAAAATAAAGTATGACTTCACCTCTGCAAAAACTTCATTTAAGATCAAAACAGTTTTGAGGGGAGGAAGGCAAAGAAGCATTTGAACTACTGCACCCAGTCCTTGGAGCCTTTTTTTCTGGGACATCTGCAGAGCTTTGATAAAGTCACTGGAGAAAGTTGGGGACTTCTGCCTTACTGAAGCCTGCAAAGTAATGACTGTCGTCTTTGCAGGCCCAGGGATCACGAACACTGCATCTTCACTGGTGGCTTTTAATAAAATCGGATGAGTGCAGTATAATAAAACACAATTACACATTGTTGCCTGCTGCTGCCCCCCAAAAAAAAAAGTGCAGAAATTATGTACCGTTTGCACTGTACAATATAATTCAATCATTATTTTGATGCCTTCCATGTTAGATAGAGCGTTACAATGTGGGAAATGAAACTGTCCGGTACTCTGGGCAGTGAAAACTGCAACGCTGGACAAACTAAGGTTACCATTTGCTTTAAAATACTGAGTATACTGACAGCAGGTCAAAACTGGACAGTGAAAAAATACAGCACATTTTAACACACGTTGTTAGCATTTTTATTTAAAAAGGAACCACCTGAAAGTTACAACATTGCACAGCTCAGCCCCTTTTAAGTGGGTTTCAGGTGTCTAAATAATAATGAATAAATGAAGGTAACACTACCTAACGGACTAAAACATTCCTCCCCTTTTCCAATAGTGAAAAGAGCATAGGAATGTGCAAACTTCAAGCTAACAATTACAAAGTAAAAGACCCCAACAGCCTTAAAACTGAGTTTCAAAACAGCTGTTTTGCTGGGCTCTTTTTCCAACTCCAAATCAAACAAGTTGCCCTGTCTGGTAACTGAGATGCAAAGCAGACCCAACAGATTACATACACAGAACGTCACAGATCTTTCTATTTCCAGCAAGTATAATTACTCTGGAAAAAATACTCATCCTCCCAACACAAAAGCCATGTAAAATACCCTGTAAATTTTTTCCTGCAAGCAATAACCCCAAATTGATGCTTTTAACAGAGGACATCACACAAACCATAACAAATACGTTGATGAATTTAAAATACACATTTTTCCTACTCAAATGTCCAGTACCCAGCAACCAGATAGACACTGCTTGGAGAGCTACTCATATGCATCAGGAAATTAGCTGTCCCATTTGTCTTTAACAATACAAAATGATCAGTTCAATGCTCAGCTCTAAGGACATGTTCTTCATTTATTGATCTATCCAAGTATTTTATTCCCTGTATTTTCCAGTTTCACCTACAGAACAGATGTAGGCTACTATATAAAGCTTTCCTTTAATAATAGAGGCCCAATTCCCACCTTGTAAAGTTAATGGTAGATTTCCTATTTAATTTAAAGGAAGATGCTTTAATTGGGCCTGTAAGACATTGTAAAACGGGTTTCACCCCACTATGAAAATGATCGTAAGAAAGCTTTACATGTCTTGTATGCCCCCTATACACTTCTACAGAAAACAACTCTAATGCTCCAGTTGAGCTTCAAGGAGCTGTACTCGCACTATACAGTGTCCAGCAGTAATACGGCCAGGTCTGCCTCATCTTAATCTGCTCTATAAAAGTCAGCAAAAAAAAAATATTTCATTACAGAAACGGTGGTACATATTTAACCTATTAAGTCTTTTTTATGTGTAGGAGCAGGAAAACTCCGTAGAGGTCACTCTAGCATGTGAAGTGGGAAGAAGTGCCTCTTCCAAGGGTCTGCAGCTGGCCTGGAGCCTGGGACCCAGATTTTACTTCAACCTCTGCCACTTGCTCACCTGCCGCAGGGCCTTGGCCAAGTCATCTCATCATAACCCTTCTCACTCTCTGTCCATTTTGTTTATCTAAAGCACAAGGTCTTTCTTCAAGAAGGTATTATTGCCTGCTACCTGTGCAAATGCCTTAGGCTACTGGGCTCTGATTATATTTAAGAGCATCCAGGCGTTACTCTAAGATATATATAATGAGAAATAACCAATTTTACAGAAAACTTAGTGTGCTAAAATAGTACATATTTCAACTTGTTTATAAGAAAAACTCCCAGTGAGACTGGAGAGAGAGTTGTATTTTCACATACTGTAAACCAGTAGGGAAAAGAAGCCGAGGAGACTTCCTCCTACATCTTCATTAAATATATTTATGTGTGTAAGTCACACAGTGCTGCTTTCATATAAAGTGCTGCAAGCTTGCATGCCTAATGCTCAATTTCACACTGGACAAAACCAAAATGATGTATGCAGCCATTCATACGTGCACAGATATAGCAAGTGCCAAATACAAAACCTCGCACAGCATACAGCACTACTGTGCGCTTCTAAAAGTCATTAAAACTGTGCCAACTACTAATATATATCTTATTGTTCAGAATGTGCTTTCTCCCCCCCCCCCCCCCCCCCCCCCCCCCCCCGACTTGGGCATTTAAGAAGGTTTTTTTACACAGAAGAGCCTGTTCTCTCCCTTCCACCCTGACCTTTTCTCACAGGGGAAAATGTCAAGCGGAGCAGCTCAACCGCTACAACTCTTCTGTCCCAATTCTTTATCAGGAAAAAGAAACAAACTGCACATTTCTCTACCCTGGGCAGCAGTTCCCTAAACTTCACTCTCGTTCTGCTCAGAATATGTGCACGCTGAAGATGTCTTTGCCAGCAGTCTTTGTCCGTGTTTCCTGTGAAGAAAAGGGATCACTGAAGAAGGACCAGGAGGTCCCTCCTGGGGACTGAGCACCCTAACCCACAGCAGCGCCTTCCACCCTTTTCTGCTCAGCACTTCTGCTGTCGCCGGTGAGACTCACCCTCTACATGGCCACCAACCTCTCCATCTTCTTGGGTTGCTGCTCTTCACCCCTAGCGAACACACAGTCCCTGCCTCTGCTACTCCCAGCATCTCTGAGGTTAAGTTCCTAATGAATTCTGTGTGCTGAATTTTGTGATGAATTTTACGTGGGAGAAGGTGATTGACGTTAAGGATGCCATTACATATTTTCTGCACTCCAACTTGTAGAGCTCTATGTAGATTTACACAAGATTCACGTATGGCCACTACTTGAATGAACACAGATATCCCCTTTGGATATGGTGTGAGTGTTTGCCTTCTCTCACTCTTTTGCACTCACACACAGAAATGCAAAATAAATGGAAGAGAAGTTGCAACCCAAAGTAAGAAAAAGTTCAAAGTTACATTCTGCACTACTGCAGTTTCTTGCAAACCACTAATGTTACAAGCCAAGCAGTGTCGTTTTGGAGCACCTGCCAGGTGTTCGGGAAGAAAAATAACACATTCTTCTACCCTGTTCCATCTTTCCCCCTTCATCCCACAGGAGAAGGCGCTTGATTAGTTTACAAGGAGCTTCCCATCAGCCTACTTGCTTCCGTTTGGAGACCTGAAAGCAAGCTGCCTGCCACTGAATTACTGAAGAGAAGTGAAATAGCAAAGGTAGGTTTTGCATTTTAATCTGAACGCAGAGCAGCATTTAGTGCTGTGGCTGTGCCTAGATCCTGGTGGGACCAAGAGGCCCTGGGGTGCCCTCGGCCATGCGTCCCGCTCCATCCATCGCTGGAGTGCCAGTGGGGCATGCACCCAGGACTTCTCACAGAAGAGGACCAGCAAGGACACCCCAGCAGAGCACCGGCAGTAGGAGCTGTCACCGCACCGTACCCCACCACCAGAGCCCTGTGAGAGGGAAAGAAGAGCTGGCGGCAGGCCACAGCGTGCCCTCCTCCCCTCCCAAATGGCACTCGTCTCCCTTCCAACAAAGCACCTGTGGGGCTGGTGAGTCCCCAAAAAAGCAAAGTGTTTGGGAGGAGACAAGGCTGCCTGCACTTCTTCACAGCAGAGCTACCTCTGTGGGGCAAAGCACCTCAGGAGAGGGCTTTTGCCCTCACAAAGATCATCTGGCGGTGTATCAGGGAAAGAAAAACCAGCTGACTAGGGAAGAAAAAAGCAATTCGCATACACGCATATGTACTCCTAACAGCCCGTGAAAATCTTACCTACCCCACAACTGGCTTCATTTAACAGCAAGTCTTGGTAACATTAAAATACGGGGGTGCAAAGGGGACTCGGCACTGGGAAAACTTCAAACCATGCCAGCCGGCCTGCAGTGAGGGCTGCAACTTTCAAGTACACTAGCTGCTGTTTCAACTTACTGACACTGGCGTAATCTTGCAACGTCCCACGTACGCACCAAAGCCGAAGCGGAGGTGCCCGCGCATTTGGAAACAGCGATGAAATTGAAATGTGTGTGGCTTCCTTAATTTGCCCTCACATGACAGCACTGCGCCATGCCTTCGGCATACAGTTAAAGCTCTTCACACCACACCAGACAGGACTACAAAAGTCACACTAGGATGCTTCCTCATGTAGTCCTAATGTAGGCATTTAGTTTGGCCTTTCGCTTAACGTTTGCTGTTTTGAGGCTTCCGAAGTAAGGGAACAGGGAAAATAAGATGCACGTTTCTCACAAACAGCTGTTTTCAAGGCTGAAAGCATTACTAGCGGATTTGACATCAGCACCGCCGTTCTGAACGTGACAGTCCCGCTGCGCATCCAGGAATCGCCCCGGCGGCAGCCCTGACCGGGCTCCCTCCGTCTGCTACAAATACGCAAACCCTGCTTCTCGCGGCACGCAGAAAATTGCAGGTGGAGGGAAAGTGCTCGCGGAGGGCAACCCCGGGCAGCCCTCCCGAACAGGAGAGCACCCAGCAGGCGCTGGAGGGGAGATGCCCGCCGGGGCAGGGGGGGGGGCGGGCGGGCGGCGGTGCCCGCTGCCGGCCCGGGCACCGGCACGGCGCTACGTGACCGGCGGGGACGCAACTTTCCCAAGCCCGGAGGCCGCGCCCCTTCGCTTACTCTGCCAAAGCGGCTGCCGGCGGTGCCAACTGAGGGCAGAGGCTTTTTGCGATGTCAACAGCTCAGCGCTGCGAGGCCGCTCCCCCGGGCCGGGGCTGGCCGTGCCCCTCACCCCCCCCCCCCAACCCCGGGCAGGCGGGTGTCCCCGGCCTGCCCCCCCCCCGGGGCAGGCGGGTGTCCCCGTTCCCACCGGGATGTTTACGCGGCGGGCAGCGGCGGCAGCGCTGTTATCCATCCCGGCGCTTACCGCCGGCACCGGGAGCCGCCCCGCCCGCCGCCTCCCGCGGAAGCACGGACAGACGGACGGACGCCGGGGACGGGCACCTCCGCTGCCGCCCGCCTCGGGCAGGAGGAGGGCGGCGCTGCCCCCACGGTTCCGTCTTCGGCGCGTCAGAGGTTTTATTTTTGCGACCGCCGGCCGGAAAGCTTGGGGGGGGGGGGGGGGGCCAGCGGCATCCACCGGCACCGCCGCTTCCGCGGGGAGCGCCGGGCCGCCTCCCCCGCCCGGCACGGCCCTTCCCCACCGCCTCCCTCCCTCCCTCCCTCCCATCCCGTCAATCCCCACCCTCCGTGGGCGGGTGGGCGTCCGCGGCCGGGTACCTTGCAAGCGGAGTAGACGCCCAGCTTCTCCAGCTTCTTGGCCCGCGGCGCGGCGCGCAGCTGCGCCTTCTTCCCCGCGGTGCGCGCCGAGCCGGGCCCCCCGGGGCTCTCGGCGGCGCTGCGGGCCGGCCCCCCGGCGGCCACCCCCCCGGCGGCCGGGGAGCCCTGCTGCGGCCCGCCGCCGCCCGCCGCCCCGGCCCCGGCGCCGCCAGGCTCCGCCATGCCCGCGGCGCGGCGGCAGCCGCCCGCCCGCCCGTCCGGCCGGCCGGCGCGGCGCGGTGTGCCCGGCCCTAGACCCTCCCCTTCGCCGCGCCGCCGCCGGCTGCTCCCCGGGGCGGGGGGGCGGGAGGAGGGACCCGCCGCTCCGCGGGCGGCTCCAGCCCCGCCGGGCGGGGGGCGGGGGGGGGGGGGGCGACCGGCTCCCGCCTACCCGCCCCCGCGTCCCTGCGCGGGGGTTGCGCGGAGGCGGGCGGCGCCCCCGCGGAAGGGGCGGCGGCGGCGGCGGGACCCGCTGCGTGCGGTGAAGCCGCTACGGAGCCATCGCGGCCCCCCGGGAGGCTGCGGGGAAAGTTGCCCGGGAAAGAGGCGGCATGGCGGGCTGCGCGCACCGGCCGCAGCCCCGGGAGCCGGCGGTGCTGCCCCGGGCCCGGTGCCCCCCTCGTAGCGGCACTACTTTGTTTGACTTAACCATTGCGTTTCCCCACCGCGCGCTTTGCAGCCGCTTTTAAACGATTCATTCCCCCCCCCCCCCCCCCCCGATGACTTCTATTTCAGCCGATATATAAATACCAGTCATTTTACATACAGGACAATTCAAAGACTCTCTGCTCAGTTCCTCGCATCATGGTTTTGGGGCTTGCCTTTTTTTTTTTTTTTTTTAATTTTTTTTTTTATTTTTGTTCGGGAACAAACGTTGACAGCAGGTCAACTTATGTCTTAAAGGGATTACCTTTTAATTGAAAGCTAAAACGAAGTACATGGCCCCGCCACAGAAACTGCTCTCTATGCAGAGAAGCAAGCGCTCGGGGTTTTGAGGCGGCTACGCTCCGTTGCACGTATGTAAAAACGTGGTTGAGCTGCGAGAAGCCACAAATGGCAGTCCTAGAGTAGGGCACCACGGTTTGGAAGGTTGGGATCGAGGCTGGGGCGCTCGCGTGGGATCTGCAGCTCTTTGATGGGTGGACCTGAAGCAGCAATATTAGTTCGGAAAGGGAATCCCAGCGTGTAAAAGGGCTCTGGCAGGCGCAGGGCCTTGCCGCCTTGCATGGGGCAAGCAAAGATGACTCCAGACTTCTGCAAAGTTAGTAGTTTTTTTTTTTTTTTTTTTTGGGGGGGGTGTGTGAGAAAACGCTGTGGTCTCTCTCATCCCTCGCCCACATTTTTCTCAGCTTCTGGTGATGTTTTCAGGCGTAAGGTTGGTAATGATGGGGGGGGGGGGGAAGGAATAAACGCGGTAGTATTTCCATGAAAAAAGGTGCCTGGGGTGTTTTCTTCGGCTGAGATTTTTTTAAATCGACGGGGGTTGATGGGGGGGGGGGGGGGGACACACCTGCACCCCGGCCTCCGCCGCGGGGTCCCCGGGGCCGGGTCCCCCGGCCCCGGGGACCCCGCGGCGGAGGCCGGGGCTGGCTTAGGGCTTGCCAGCGGCTGTGACAGCGACCCGTAAGATGGCTGCTGCCATCCCCGGTGCTTTAAGACGGACTGTTAAGGTGGAGGAGCAAGCTGCCCTCGGCGGCGGCTGCCCCAAGCACTGCAGCAAATTCAAGGGGGGGGGGAACACCCCACCCCCACCCCCCCAACAGTTTCTCTTATGTTTAAGAGAGGATGAATATTTTTATTATTTTTTTTTTTTTTAAGTGGATGAATCATGTTTTAAAATCACAAGTAGCCGCTGTATGATAACAGCCGCTTAAGAACTCTTTGCTTGCATTTTTCTTAATGCCGGTTAGGTTTCGACTTTCCTCCCGGGCTCGAAAATGAAACTGCTATTGCTTAGTTTCACTTTCAGCTTTCCCACTACTCTTCCGTAGCAAATGTTACAAGCGAAGAGCACGTCTGGAACGACATATTGGCTCCTATTGACCACTTAATGTCCATGCCTGAACACAGCCTCCTAGTTTTTCTGGGAGACGCTGTAGCCTTTACATTCCCCGGTGTGCTTTCTTTTTTTTTTTCCTTTTTTTTTCTTTTTAATCGCCAGCTTCTCCTTTAAACAGTAAGCTAATGATATGTAACCCAGCATCAAGTTTGCACACCCACATAGAAATGAATTACAAGTTTCAATTCTGAAAATGCATTTACTTTTTTTACACAGGTGAGTAACTCCACTGATGTTTATTAAGGCCGCTCAGCGTGCATTTACATGTGAAACTGCGCAAGCGAGCGTTCACAGGATCACAGCCTAAGCGAGCGACCTTATTCTTTCACCTTATTCTTCAAAGTCCTTAAAAGCCTGATAAGTTTTTACTTCCATTACAGTACAATCAAAACTGAAAGTTGTTATGAAGCAGATACAGTTTGGTTAAGTGCCCAAATATTTGTTTACATTTCATGGTGTGTCTGTGAGGATCTAATGGGAAAAACACTGCTTTATTGCATACAGTAAGGCACTGGTTAGTATAAAGGCAAAAAATACTTTTGCTGCAGTTCCTCCCTGAATCCTCAAGAGCATGGCTGTCTTACAATACTATGTCTCTTTTTTTTTTCCTTCCTTCTTACCTTGCTGCTCACTAGATAACCAGAACTAAGCCTACCAGCCTGTGGCTACGGATACAGTTACTATAGTAACACTTATAAACACTAATTTCACTACACGCTCAGAACTACTGCCTGCTAATGCAGAGAAGCAGCTTAGAAAGAAATCACTCTCTAACTGCAAATAGGTAAGTCTTTCTATTTTTCTGAACTTTAAGCCTAATTTAAATCATTGTTCTCGTTCTACCTTTGTGCAAATATAGTTAAAACAAACAAACAAACTTGACTTTGCCTTAAACTCCTCCAGTGACAGGTAAAATACTACATTCATAATTTTGGCAAGAATAAGGAACGGAAGGATCATTTGCTGGCTGGAAACATGGGACTATAACTTGGGTATGTTGACTTGTGGTGGCTTCAGTGAATATAGTTTGGCCCTGACAAGTTGCACTACATTAGAAAAAACAAAGAAAATTATGCTTCAACATGTGAGTGTATACATGTCATTCTTGTTTTCATATATCCAAGCTGGCTTTTTCCATTGCCTGAATTCATAAGCAAGTACATATTAATTTCTAATTGTAATGCATGTATAATTCCATTTCAGCACGTAACAGAATCACTCGGGTGCTTATTTTTCATCATTAAACATGCACTATGAAGATATTAAATTAGATTCAAACTCAAAGCATTGTCTGAAAAACCCTCGCCACAGTTTTCAGTTTCTGTCCTTTGGGGCATGTCAGTGGGTTTGCGTAAGTCGAACTGACTCTGAAGCCGGCGTTTAGTAAGCACTGGTGGGAGCCGAGCGAGCCTAGCTGCCTGCCTCCTGCTTGCGCTGCTTAGCTCAAAAACTCAGGTGGGTAGCCCCGTGACTTCAGGAGGACTACTCATCTACATCAAATTAAGCAAGCCAGGAGCTGGATGAGACATGAGTGCCAGCTCCTGTGATTCTCATGTCCCTCTCAGGCTGCCGATAGCCCCGAAGAGGCGCCTGCTCAGAGCCGGCGCTCCCAGGAGACGTGCATCTCACGTTTGTTGCTCTCGCCCGAATTCACTGTGAACACCCAACAGGCTTAAATGCAAGAGGGCGTGCGTTATTCCAGCAAGGGAGGTGGTTGCATTCTTGATGCCGAGTCACAAAAGAGGAAATTAAAATGCAGTTTAGGGTGTGCCTGATGCCTGGTTATTACCTAGTTGTCATTTGGGGCTCTTGGGGCCTGTCACAGTCATGTAAATTAAAGAATGACTCAACTAATAGCAGCCTAATGCTGAGTGCTGCCTCTCTGAGAGGGACCTCCCAGCCTGCTGCCATGGGAGCCCACCCCTAGCCCTCATCCCCGTCTCCCAGCCTAGTTGGAGCTGAGTGTGCACAACCCAGCCCTTTCTCCCTCTCCTTTTGTTCAAGATGGGACCGTCTTCCTGCTCTCCCACCTGTTTTTATTCTTGCCATTCAATGCAAATGTGAAAAGCGGAGCTCTTGCCCCTCCGGGGAATTTCTCCCATTATAAAATCCTATTGTGTCCTTTCATTAGCACATTCCTTGTGGGTGAAGTGGCCTCCCTCTTGGCCACCACACATTCAGGACTGCTATCAATATTTTATGAATCACTGGTAGTATTAACAGTACAAAAGTTGTTCATTATGCTGTCTCTAGCATCTTGTCAGATTCCTATGGTGCTTACATGTGACTTTAATAATGCGGATGGCAGACCTTCCCACTAGGCCTCTGTCTGTTATAGGGAACCTCAAACTCCAATTACCCAGTTTTTAAAGGAAAAAAACAAAAGCAAAACCAAAAACAAAACGGAGAAAATGTCATTGCAACACTCACGGCCATTTAGTAACACAAACTTCTTGTTAGTGATGGAGCACTTAACAGTTTTTATTCACTTCTTACCCAGAGGATGCTCTTCTTGACTACAGTCAGCGTTTTGATTTAAAAAAAACCAAGTGAGAAGACTAAAGGCTGGGCTCACACAGCACAGGACGTTTACTGCCTTTGCCAGTACAATGTGAAGCCTGTGTGCCAAGTTCAGAAGCTGCTTGTTAAAGTTATTTAGCCATCTGCAGTCACTACATAGGCTTACACTGTGCTATTTCGTGGTAGTGAGAGCTCTAGATTGCTTCATGCAAATGTGGGATGTATGGTCTATTTTTCCTTTACCTTTTCCTTCTTCTGCCTGCCTCAGGTTTGTTTTTTTTTTTCATTTATTCCTTCCTCTAACATTTTTCTGTTCTTCCTGCTACTTAATATGTGTCAGAGATCCTTGCAATTCTCTGGAACCCCACTCAGCATACTTTGACTGTGCTTTGGCAGTGTTGCTAACCACCCCATCCCCATGTAAGGCAGGTCCCTTGGTGCTGGCAGTCTTACAGACCCCTGGGCGACTGGCACAGGCTCAGCTGGCAGGAGGTAGGAGGGAAGCAGCTTCCTTTCTGCTAGCTGCACCTGAGTAGCCGCCGACCACCACCCCTGACATGACACGGATTTAGATAATGAAACTCCCCATAAAAAAATCCCTTTTATTTCTGTAAGATGAAGTTACACTGGCCTAAGCACATCTGACCATGCAAGCCCACTCCTGGGACATCCCTGTATCTGTGAGGGAGAGCACCTGGAAAGCCTAAGAACTAGCGACACAACTGCAAGCACCATGGCTATCCACTTGGCTAAACCACAAAAACTAAACGGGTTAAAAACCTCCACCTAGACCAACTATAATTGCAGTGTGTACAGCTGGAAAAAAGCAGAGGAACCCCAGCAGTACAGCAGTAACCCCAGATGTGGGTTTGTGGGGTGAGGGAGGCAGGGGGTTGCTGGGAGGAGAGTGCAGGAGGCAGAGTTATGTTATCTTCACCCATCTTCCACTTCTGCCACAGCTTTCTCCTTGTGGATCCCCGAAACCTCAAGTGTCTGCTGTGCCTTCCCTCCCGTGCCGTGCCCAGCGGGCTTGCCATCCCCACTTGATGCTTTGCAGCCTCTCTGCCCTAAGCAGGCACTTGGTGGGTTACGAACTGCCACCTCTGCCCCACCCAGGCAGACCTGGCTACCAGGAACAAGTGCAAAATATCTGGGGTGTAGGGAGAGCTATTGCTGCCATTTTTTTTTTTCTACTCCCATTTCCCAGTTTGATGCTTCCCCTCAGCTGAGGAGCTGCACCTCTGCCCAAGCAGTGTCACAAATTATAACTCTCAGCTAAGAAGATCTAATGATGGGGACTCTTTCCACTTTATAGGATGGCACAAAACTGGTGGGCCTGGAATCCCAAGATTCCAGTTTTGGACAACACTTGAGATAAATAAGGAGATAAGTAAGAAGATAAATAAATAAGGAGACTAATTATCTTAATTTATTCCATAATTATTTTAATTATTAATCACTTCCTTCTTTCTGGCCTATTACCAGGTCTAGAGGTGGGAGTGTTCCCAAAGCAGGCTCTGCCCTTGGTACGCTCCTGTGACTCACCAGGTTCATCTTTATCTCTTCCTACACCTTTCATAACAAGACTTCCTTGAAGCGGCATCATTGCTTCTGGGGATACAGTAAGTAGGCTACTGTGCACACCTAAGTTGACTCACTTGGGAGATGACTTGTTCCTTCTGCATCAGTCCCTCCGCAGATGGTTCTGGAGAATGAGGGGGCAGGCTCTGCTAAAACTGGTGGAAGGTGTAGGGCATGGCTGATGGGTTAGCAAATGAGTTTGTCTTTTCAGGTGCAGAGTTCTTCAGAGGCCTTATATACATTTAATAAAGGCTACATAAGGTTTTTCACATATTAGCTCTTTGCTGCTTTGGCCAAAGGTAACCATGCAAAACTGGGACCTGGTAAGGCAGCCCCGGCACACGTGACAGTGTTTGCCTGTACCCTGGCTCGGGCTGTGCCACAAGGCATGCGCTGCACAGCACTGACAAGCTGCACCACAGCAAATGCTACAGCCCCCACTGGCCACCCGTGGTGGCTCCTTGGCAGGGGCCAGTCCTGGTGATGCCGAGAGTCCCCGCCACGGTTTCTGTATGTGGGTATGATGCATTTGCTAACAATTTTCCAGGGGAGGTGCCGCTGCCAAACTGTGTAACAGGCAGAGGGAAGGGAAATCAGTCAGGAGCAGAAGAGCAGGTCTGAATGCATGGAGGCAACAGGAGCCACATCACAGGCACATGGGAAAGGGTGGACCGAGAGGGAAGCGCTGGCTGAGGCACGAGCAGAGGAAAGGCATGGCAAAAAGTAAAGCAGGGAAGAAGGAAAAGACAGGCAAGGAAGCCAGTGCTCACTCAGCAAGAATTTGCAGCAGTGAGGCCCGTTTATACATATGAGCAGATAATATTGTGATAAGAAGCTCAGGGAGACTGTGACCTCCATTTTCCATCACACAGCCCTTTTCTGCCTGCTCCTGTTGCCCGCAGGCAGGCAGGCATCTTCCCAGTGCTGGTTTCAGCATCAATAAGAGTCAATGTTTTCTAAGACCAAAAGTATGTAGCAAATAATAAAAACCCAAATCTCATGGATGAAGGAGTTCAGGACTAGAGACTGTGTAAGTTAAGTGCTGACTATGACAAAGGTAAGTGAGGAAGAAGCACACTCTGGGTGGAGACAGGAATGACGTGTCAGAGGGAGATGATTGCATATGGGACTCTTCTGTTTGGATACAAATCAGATCCTGGATCCTTGAAGCTCAATTAGTGACATCTTCACTAAATAAAAAATGAGATTGTAGTGCTAAACTGCAGAAACAGAAAATAATCTCATCTTGCTATACGAACAGCAAGCAGCTCCAAGTGCCACAGCTAGAGAGGGTTGCCAGAAATATGAGGTTTATGGAGGTGATAATATCCTCTGCCATACAAAGCCCCTGGCCAGCAGCCTTGTGTTCTGCCACTCTTACAGACAGGGCAGTGTGCGGCAGAGAGGTGAAGCAGCCTCCCTTTCCTAGTAGCAAGACTAAGCGCTGGCCAAGAGGGTCTTTGCTGTGACACAAACAGTAAATAGGCCTTTTGCCCTTGAAAATGCATGCAATCTCAAACTATGGTTCCCTTCCCATTCTACATCTAATTTTTTTTATCTGCTGCTATATTCAGCTCAGAACATTAAACAGGGCTGGGTTTTGGCTCCCTAAATAGGCACAGGGAAACTGCAGTGAGCTAGAAAGCTGAGTTTTATCTTTTGCTCTCTGAGGCTGAGTGTGCTTTAGCTTTGTGTATTGTGCTGTAGCATCTCACTGTTATCCTTTAACCTGACAGCAAAAAACTTGCGAGTCCATCTCTCTTCCTGATGAGGGAAATGCAAGGAGAGAAGGAAATAGAGACTAATCTTTTTACTTCATAAAAGATCAAAGGAAATGTTTCCTTTTTTGTTTAATTTCTACAAGGTTTTCAGCTATTAACATAAGCAGTGTATGCATACTATAAAAAAAAATTAACACCAGGGCTGCCCTTTCAATAGTTATGAGCAAAATTATTGCAACTGAAGAGTTGTAGCATATCTTGTTGTTCTACATTAATTATTATGTATATAATCCTGGTTATTTACACATTGTAATAAAGTGGGACTGTTTTGGTACTCTGAAACTGTGATTTGTTAGAACTTACACCCACTTACTGAGATATAAACATCTATAAAGTGTGTTTAAGAATAAAGTTTACTGAGGTCAAACTCACATTTTGTTGAAAGCCCTCAATTTCCTGTCTCTAATCCAAGGGGATTTTATATACACTAAATGTAAAAAGGGTTAATATTTAAAAGGCTGACAAAAAGCAGTTTTACCAGATTTTCTCTATATATTAGTCCCTAATTTTTCTCACACCTGAATGCATTATCACGATGACAGCAGTGAAGAGGCTTGTGCAATTGCCCAATCTATGCAGAATAAAGGAAAAGGGATCTGCACAAGCCTATCTTTTGCTCCTATTTTAATCACCTACCTCCTTAACTTGCCCAGCTAAAGCAGTGCAGCATTTCTAAAGGAGGCTGATGCTCACCTCTTGTGGAGAGATGGATTTTCCCATAAACTGGTCCTACAGCAGATTGAGAGCTGTAGCCACCTGCAAGCTCGCGTCTGCAAGGACAAGGTATACTACAGTGTCATGAGAGTTTTTTTTAAGTGGCTCTGCTAATATTTCAGTCAGTATCCCTTTCTACAGAAGATATTTCTTCTTAAAAAACTTAAAATCGATCTACCTCAGCTGATCAGAGGCACTTGATTCTTTAAGATGTATGAAGATAAATTGGAGCTGGAGAAGGTTGGGGCTTTGTCTTTTAATGCTCCTGTAATTCACACAGTTGCAAAATAGTTACTTTAAGGTGTGGCTATATCAAGTTTAAAGAGAGCGCCCCTGAAAATGGATGGATGAGGTTGAAGTAGAATGAAATTACCAAAGGCTACTCTTGTAACGTGGCTGTGGGATATTACCGCTGCTAAACCACCCATTTGCCCTAGCAGTAGATTAACAGTGGTAATGGTTTTAAACTGAAAGAGGGTACATTTAGGTTAGATATTAGGAAGAAATTCCTTACTGTGAGTGTGGTGAGACACTGCAACTGGTTGCCCAGAGAAGTTGTGGATGCCCCATCCCTGGAAGCATTCAAGGCCAGGTTGGATGGGACTTTAAGCAGCCTTATCTAGTGGAAGGTATCCCTGCCCGTGGCAGGGGGGTGGAACTCGATGATCTTTAAAGGTCCCTTCCAACCCAACCCAACCCATTCTATGATTCTAACAAAGCTTAACTGAAAGTCAGAAATCTCAGAAGACAGAATATAATAAAAATCTATAATAAATGCATTTTTGTCTGATTTCTCATCCGTACACACATAAATACTAAACACCAAATAAACACAATTAACAAATGTAAACACTATGTTTTCATACTTAGTAGAGAGATGATGTGTAGGATGGCAAGCTGAGCTTCTCACACAGTATCCAGATTTTGTATGTTATTATGGTGTCTGTACATGTATGTTACGCGCTGATCTAAGGGAAGAGGATGTTATGCAAGCAGTTGCAAGGCTTAGCTGCACATCGCTTTATAGGACACAGTAGCCATTCAGACAACTAATTCCATCTTCTGCCTAAGCAATACTGATATTTACATGGTTTCTTACTCATTTCAAATTATAGGCAGAATTATTATAGTGCTGCTACCAGTAGGGTTGCCTCATGTTTTCAATAACTTAAAACTCTGCCAGATATTATCTGTTCATACTGAACTTTTTCAAGCCTGAAGCAGAACATTTGAAAAAGTTCCAGGTAATATGGTTTAGCTGTTTCTGAAAATATGATTTGAAAAAAATATGTTGGTTTGCATGTATTAAACCCAAAATTCTAATTATTTTATAGAGAAATCTCCAAGTCAGGTTTTAAACTAGGGCTTGGAAATTTGGGTGAGATGGTGTCAGTGGTGTACCTTTTGTCATTCTTGTAGATTTACCCAAATCAGAGCAAGTTACAATATTTAAACTGAAGCATCGGTTTGCAGGTGCTGAGTGGAGCGTGTAGGTGCTGAATTCAGGCAGTGCCCTCTGCACCAGCTGGCTCTCTCAGGGAGTGCCTCAGTAGGACTTATGCTACAGCTCTGACTCTTGGGCTTGTAGCACCAGGTGCCAGACCTAAGAATAGTAAGACAACACTGAGGAAGGAGACTGAAGAGAGAGACAGAGCTGGCAAGGAAAGGGAGACTGGAGCAAGGAGCTGCAGTGGGAGAAAGGAGGTTTATGGTGACAGGAGGAAGATACTAGCTTTGGCTGGAGAACAGGCAGAGAGGCTTGTGCTGACTAGACCCTATGATGTCCCTCCAGTACCTGACCTTGATTCTACATTTTCAGCCTCGTCGCTCTTCTGTGAGCTCTGTTACAAAGCACGTCTCTCCTTCCATCCTGATGGCTGGAGAATACAGAGGGTGTGTGCTGCTGCTCACAGGTCTCGCAGCTCCAGGAGCAGGAGTGTTTCCCACAGACCTAAAAGCTAAAACATTGTTTGGCCCATTTGATAATACTTTTGTTCTTCATTATGCTTTCTTGATTTAGAAACAGACACATTCAAAATCCATCCTACATTAAAGGAACATGAACATTGCAAAATCTAGCTCTTGCAAGCAAGAAAAACAATAGGATATTGTCTACATAAATGTAATTTATCTTCTGTGTGCCTAAATACAATGGTATAAAATATTTTTTTTCCAGTTGTCTCCGAAAGTCCTTGCAACTAAAACTGATGGCAAGGAGAGTGAGATTTAAGGTACACCAATGCTTCTGGCCCTGCTTCATAATTCCCATGCAAGATGGGTAGATTTTTTTTTTAATCTTAATCTTGAATGTGCCTTTTTTTTTTTTTTTCTTCCCAAGTAGGAATTACACTCCACTACCATGTCTGGAAACTGATGAACAGATACAGAAAAGCTGATGAGGAACTACATCATATCTACACTTCTAACAGTGCGAAGGCACAGGGATATGCAGTGAATCACAAGGAGGAAACAACTGACTGAAATCTCACTAGGTATAAGAATAATCTAAATTGTATCACGAACTCTGTATTTCCAAACTTTTCACTTCTTGAATTTGCTGTATTACTGACTTTAACATAGTTATTAGTTACAATTTTTATACAATCTCACATGGGTTTCCCAGTTTCTTGACCACGTATGCATTAGTACACAATGATGCAATTCAGAGTAGAGAGTGAGAACAAAGCTTAGGTAAATGTCGTGTTACCTAATATTAGAATATTGAAATATGAAAAAATGAAAACTCTTAATGTATTCAACTCCTTTATAGAATGACACAGGAGGAAAAATCTCAGGACAAAACAAACCCAGCTGGTTTTGAACTTTCCAGAGATGAGGAAGATCACCTGAAGAAGGTCACAATTGCACCCGAGAACAATGATTCCAAGCAGGTTTCCATTTTTTGCTCTGCATGTCAACAAACAATATATCCATACCACCTTCTTTATCATAAAAAAACCCACAAAGCCCTAACTTTGCTGGGCTTTGATAGACCACAAACAAAGCCTGACAAGAAAACACTTTTGGCTCAGAGACAGAAACTGATTTCAAAATTGACCAAGACTCCTAAATATTCTGAGACACATAGGCAGAAGATTGATTATTCATTTGAATTCCTTATGAATAATCACACTCCTACATCATATTGTGATCTTGCCAATATTAACAATCCTAGTACTTTTAAGAAAGTAAGTAATTCTTTAATAAAAGCACTATCTATTTGCCAAGATAAAAATTCCACATGGCAGGGAGACATGGAAGACCGATTTATTGTGCTCGACAACTATGGAAATAGGTCAGATACTTGTTTTCTGGGGTTAGTTGATGGCTCTCACGGTGTGACAGCCGCAGAAACAGTTGCAGCAGAGCTTCCACTTTTATTTCTTGACCAGCTTGCTCAAATGGATTCCTCCTACAAAAAGAATAAGGATGAACAGCAAATTCTAGATTCTTTTGCCACAGTAATCAAGGCAGATTACAGGGAAAAAGAGAAGATTTTCTCTGATAAACCAGGCAATGACGACACCAACAAGACCAATACTTACAAATGGATTCACAAAGCATATGCCAAGTCCTTTTGGAGAATGGATAGACTTTTACGACTGGGAAGGAATGAGGTTTCCAAAGTTCGCTGGAGTGGCTGTTCAGCGGTTACCTGTTTGGTGGAAAGACTCCCCAGTGAAGAGACAGATGGCACTGAGGAAGAAGAAAGAAAACATTCTGAAACCACCACACATAGTCCATTAGCCAGGACAACCAAAGGTGTTGCTGGGTTACTGCACATTGCTAATATAGGTATGTACATTGCATACGAGGATTTCTGTTATTTTTTTTTTCCCTCCACCCAATAAAAAGAGAAAAAATAAGCTAATCTAGAGCTTTGTTGGCAGTAGTTATCTGGAGATAAAGAGTAGCAATTGCTTTAACCTGACAATGTGAAGGAGACATGATAAACTCCCTCGCAACTGAGAGCGGTATAAGACAATAAGTAGCAAGCTTATGAGATAAGTAGCTCCAATGTGATATTTGAGTTAAAGCAATAAAGTCAATTTACTAATGTGAAAGACACAGATAGGAAGCATTCCATAATACACAAGTCACCTCTGTAAGAGTAGTAAGGATTTTTTTTTTTTTTTAATCAAGAGGAAGTTTAAGGTGTCATCATTTTAGGGCAGGCAATCACAAATCTTCCGATTTTAGATCTGATAAATCCCTTGTGTCAATGAAACATGCTTAAGATATTCTGTTTATTCGTTTCATTGAGACTAAGTGCCACCACATTTTGCTACCAGCAAACAGAAAACATGATCTGTGGGGATCATCTGAATAAGTAATTTCTGAAATAGGAATTGGTTGTTATTTACTGATGTTATGGAAGATCTATTCAGACCTGTTTCCTTATGAAGTAGAACCCAGCTCTGCCTTTCTATAGAGTAGAAAATCGGTTATTAATTACAATCAGGAACACTGATACATTCCTAATGCTTCTCCACCCAGCCCTGCTGCAGGAAACACTGGACAAAGCTCTTGCAGTTCTTAGCAACTCAGTGTATCTTCCCACTTGGTGATTTTTGTTACCAGTTAAGCTCTCTTGTGTACATAAGACAGCTGTAAGATAAGCAAGGTGCTTGCTTTCCCATAAAGGAGTACACAAGCAGAATTACATTAAAAAAAAGCTGTTGGGTGAATAGTTTCAAATGGATTTGTGTCTACAGTTATATTCTCTAGTGTCTTCCCAGTCTCTGCTTGAAGCACATGCCCAGCACTGTAATACTTCTCTGTCACTCTCCCTAGCATTAATAAGGAGTGTGCTAACACTGTAACTTTCCATCAACAGGGGCACTCTTTCCGTCTCAGATGAGTGTATTCACAAAACTTGTAAGACTTCTTCATATGAAGTTTGACTGAAATTAATCAAGAGAGTCAAAGATCAGCAGGAAAAGGGAAAACCATTTGGGAGGCTTCATTTCTTCATGAGGCAAAAAAACCCCAACCTGGTTCTAGTTACTTGCCTCCATCCTTTCCTTCCCTCCCAGATGAGGTTTTATGCTGGCTGCAATTAAAGATACTGTAAACTCAAGCTCTGCTAATGAGTTAAGGCTTGAAGTTGATCAACGATACTTTAAGCCTTTTATGATTAAAGTCCACATTTTTGAACCACTTCTAAATACACATTTATTTAATACACTTAATTTTCCACCAAATGCATCACATAAAAGATTTGCACAACATCAAGCTTCGTTTCTCCCCCAGAAATATGTTCTTACAGAAGTACAGACACGCTCCTTCAGCACCAGGTGAGCAACCGAAGAGGATGGTCAGATACGAAGAGCAGGAGATGGTGGCATTGGCCAGCTTTGTCTTCTTCATTTAGTCCCACATTGATAGGTCAGCTAGTTTTTGTCGATTATTTTGCCATGTCTCTGGTTTGCAGACAAGAGACTTGCATCCAAAAGCAACTAGATTTACTCTTTCTTGCAGTCAAAATCTTCCACATGGGTTATATTATGCCCTTTGTTAGCCTTACAGCTGGTGGTCTTACTCAGAGGGTTCAAAGGAAATTTTAGACAATCTTCTAGCTCTCCATGGAAATCAGAGGAAGGAGGAGAGAGCAAGCACAAGTAAACATTCACACAGCATAACTTAAGGCATCTACATTCTATAATCAGAGAGGTGTGTCCTTCAGTTTGCTCTTCTGAATCACCTTCTAGAGAAATCTGCCTTCACATAGACTACACTTAGCTGTCTCGTACACTAGATAATGCCAATACTGCCCAAGAAATACAACTACTGTATAAGCAGGGCCTACTTACAAACACTTTCCAGAGATCTGTGCCCTAGTCTAGCCAGGTGATATTAAAAACACAATATAAATGAACACACTGCAGCCAGCTTAGTGTCTGGAAAGCTACCATCCCACTCAAGTTCCTTCTGTAAGGCATCACTTTTGTCCTCATGCCAACACATGGGAGCAGACCAATAACCTCCTCCAACAAAAAATGATCTTCTCCCAGCATAGCCATAGGGGATCTCAAACAATACATCACTTTGTTTCAGAGCTGCTTTCCTTTACACTCTGCATTCAAGTCTGACAAGACTAGTCACCTGCAGTGTTGCAATTTCTAACGCTTTTCATTCTCATCCTGCAGATTTCAGAAGTGTTGAGGGAAAGGTAAAGTACCTGCTCCTACTAAAGGAAAAAGTTAGCCCTCAACTTCTCATGATGACTGTGAGAACTCTTTCTCCCTTGGCTCCCTTAACTGAGGAAAAGATTTAAGGCATCACGTTTGTAAATTCTACACGATGTCCAAATTATTTTCAGATACTAGAAATTTTATACTGCCAAAAATAACTGGAACCCAAAACTTCTTGATGAGTTCATTCAGCCATAAAATTTTGAAAGCACACACTCTCCTAGGAGGGGTTAAAAAAAAAGAGAGTATTTGAGAAAAAATATGCATTCTTTCTTAAAAAAAAACCCAAAACCAAACCAAAACAGTCAGGGTGCAACAGTTCTATCAGACTGCACTTTAAGCTGAATGAAGTGTCACATAAGAGTCCTCATAAGAGTTTAGTTGCAGTCAGAAGAATAAGGTTCTGGAATAGTCTTCTGAAAAACGGGAACGGAAAAAAACCACAGAAAACTTTCCTGTAAAATAGAACCAGATTCACTGATGGACATATTGTTGCCTGGGGCAGTAGATAATTGAACTATGACCTCAGGTGTTTTCCCAGTCCTTAGCAAAAGGCTAATTGTTAAATGTAACAGCATTATCTTAAAAAAATCAGTATGCTGTAATTCAAAATATTATCTTATTTCAATTTTAGGTAACGCACATGCAGTCTTATGTAAAAATGGAAAGAGTCACTGCCTCTCAAAAGAGCACAGCACTTCTAATGGAAGCGAGAGAAAACGCATACTTCAGAATGGTGGAAACATCAGCACTAGTGAACCAGACGGGTTAGTAGAGGGGTACCTGAGAACTACAAGGGGTCTCGGACACCACGGAGACCCACTGCTGAAAAGATCTGTTATACCTGTACCTCATACTATATCTGTCCCTATCGATGATACTTGTCAGTTTCTTATTCTAGCTTCTAATGGGCTTTGGGAGGTTTTGGATTACAATGAAGTACTTGCATTAACTCTAACAACATTCACTCATTATTTGAGAATGCATGAATGTGTTCAACAAAACGGGACTTCTCCGTATAAGTTTCAGTATTTGACGCACCTCACTGAAGACAACTTAAATGACTCAAAGGCTATTCATGATCTGCAAGATGGAATGGAGATACCGTATTCCAATAAAGACATTTTTCTCACTGACTCAAAAGGCAACCTGAAACAAAATAAGCCAAAATGTTCTAGGAGGAACTATTTGCAAAGTGAAGATGGAGTTCCTAAGGAAAATGGTGACCACAAAAATCAAGCTGATCCAGAACTGTCTCTTTTCAGTAACAATGAAGTAAATTCACAGAACAGCAAGATAAAACAGACTGATTCTACCACGCAAGGTGGCTCTGAAGAACTGAAACAGGTTGAGGACAGAAAAGTTTATCCAAGTAACAGTTTTCAGCCACAGTCACAGACTGCAGAGCAAGAAGAAACAGACACTGACACTTTCTGCATGACAGGTCCAAGTCACACCTATAAACAGCTGCGAGAGAATGTACTGGCAACAGGGTCTAAAGACATAAAACAGCCCCCAAAAGATACTAAAGCATGCCTATCTAACTATGACTCAGGTCCACAAACGGCAGAAAAAATGGACTCCGAGATATTTTGTGACAAACCTGCAAGTTACACTGGTCAAGCACTGCTAAAGACTGTAACGCCAGTGGGTTCTACACCACCACCACAGTTTGAAGGCAACACAAAAATGCACCCGCCCAATTGCGAATCACAAAGTTCAGGAAGAGGCAGAGTCACCTCTGAGACACTCTACAACAACGCAGCAAGCTATATTAGTGAACAACTGGTAAAGACTGCATTAGCTGCAGGTTCAAGAGATAATATTACTATTTTGATTGTACTTCTAAATGGATGCGATAAGATACCCAATTACCTCAACATTTAAAATTTATCATAGGATAACTGGAGTGCCACAGTACATGTAGTACAAGCTTATATTTAGCTGTGTCATGAATTTACTTGTAATCATCTTAAATGCTGACCCCTACAGTAAATCAGACATCTTGTCTGGAACTGTGCAAATGCAATAAAACCTTCTGAAACTCTGAATAAGAAACAGTAATCAAAAAAAACTTTTTTTTTTAAACCACTTTATTCAAACCTGAGCACCTCAATATAAAACTAAACACTGGTGAACTGTCATTTTCCTTGCTAAACCCAGATTACTGCAAATTTAAAATCTGCACAAGTAAGTTTCTGCTATCAGTTCAACATTTAAATAGACTAATTCATCTCTTCTGACACACTTGGTAGATTTCATATAATGAAAATAACTAAAAGAATTAGTGCAATATACTGGACAGATAAAAATAAAATGTACTTTGGAAAACAAAGTTGCAAAGTTCATTACTGACAGACAGCAGTACTTATGTTACAGATACAGGAGCATCATTTATTACTGTTCTAGCCATAAAGGAAGAACTTAGAACCCCCTTTGATTAGAGAGGAAAAAAATTAGCTTTAAGTAACTGTACATTCTGTATACCCTTAAGCAACTCTTAAATATTACAGAAAGTATTAAACAAATGTAGACTACAATGCAGAGTACCTATTTACAGTACATTAATATCCAAATTTAAAATCAAGTTGGATGTACATAATTGTTAGTGCACTATTTTTTTCCTTAGGGGAAAAACAAACTGTAATGGCCAGCAATGATCAAAACCAAGAAAGAAGTCACAGACACCGAGTTTGTTGTGGTTTTACTTGAAGAGCTCTTACAGTCTGCAGAGGGGAAAAAAGAATCCTAAGCTGTAAAGTTGAATTTACTGTTCTGTACCCTCTGAACAGATCAGAAATGAAGTTAAACTTGATTTATCACTAATTCCTTTAGATAACTAACTGGGTTGATATAATTTACATACAGTGTACCAACTAAAACTCCACTTTCCTGCAAGCAAAGGGTTCTTAAAATTGTTAATGCAAGTATTATTTGTAATTAAATTATTAAACTATGGAATGTATAACTAAACAGTAGATACCTGCAGAAACAACTGGTTGCATCAATACTCTGAATAAGTTTAAGTAATTTTTAGACCCTGTTTCTAAAAAGGTTTTAAAGCACAACTGAGAATTATGGAAAGTCCCAATTCTATTTATTATAACAGTAATCAGTATTGAGGCTACAGGAACTGGCCAATTAGGTCCACGGAAAGTAGTTCTACACCCCTAATGGTAAGTGATTTTTAAAACCTTTCAACTGAAGGAAGTTTATTCCGCTTCCATCTCTCCTCTACTGCTGAAACGTTACAGCCAGTGGTGGATACATGCATGTTAAAATTTTAGGTCAAAAAAACCCCCTCTGTATCATGAACTTGACTATTATCATAAGTCTCTTCGCTGTTTGGAAGCTGTACTGGGCCAGGTTAAGCACTCCAATTCCACGGTTATTAACAGTTAGGAAGCAGAAGAATATTCAGAACAGTTTAAAGCAATTGATGTTTTAGTTACTACAACATTGACTCTTGGGTGGTTGCGTGGGTTCAGTAAGATCTACTCCTCTTCCTCTGGCAGAGTTGGCTCCTGCATTCTGTGGTTCATTCTTGGGCAATTTTTTTGCTACAAAAATCAAGAAGAAATAAGAGTTAAAACTGAGATTGTAGTAAGATTAAATCACCCGAGTACACAAACACAAAGAGTTGACAAACAGTCAACACTTTATTACTCTATAAGCATATCAATATAATCACTATGAAATCTCATTTGATTCAGTGCATTGGTAATAAAAGAAGTTAAGGTAGTTAATAATTAAAAAGTTGTGTCTTATCTATGATTTTCAAGAGCAAAATGCATTAGTTACTTGAGCAGTAAAATGTATCTGCACAGGTATGCTATGCCAGTAAATGATGGCTCTTGTGGGAATCCACCTACACAGAACAGGCTTTAAGATTAGGGCGTTAGTGCTAAAAGATACAGAAAGATTGAAAAGGCACAAAACACAGACAGAAATAGGTCAAACTACTGCCCAGCTATCTAGCCAGAGTAAGTATTTGCATACAACATATAAAGTGGCCCTCAGCACTAGATCAAGTCTCTCCTCTTTTTTTTCAAGCTGTCTCTTCTCTCCAGCTCTTATGAGTCAACTGACTGTGATAATTTCTTTGTTGTCCTTATAGCTCCAGGGTACCTCCTCTGTCCTGACACAAAAAATAAGGGTGACAGACATTACCCTTCTGAGCAGTAGCTTCTCCTAGCAATTTTCTGATGGCAAGAAAGTTATGTTCTACATAAAAGCACTTCCGTGAGGCTGCCTTGCCCATGTTACCAGGACCCAACAACCATCCCTGTTCTACAGTTTGGTTGCATGCTTCAACTCCAAAGTAATTTCTTTAGCCAGCTTTTCAAAGAACAACTTATCCTAACAGGAATGAAATGCAAGTGTAACAGTCAGAAAACCAGCAACATATCAACAAGATGTGTTGTGGTACTAGATAATCTCATCTAGGCTCCCTTTCCCACAAAAGGTTGGACCAGATGATCTTTTGAGGTCCCTTCCAACTTGGGCTGTTCTACAATTCTGTGACAGAACCCCAGAGTTCACGAGGCACTAAGCTGCTGAGACAGTACAAAGAGACAAAGCACCAGCAGAAAAATGCCTTCAGAGCCCTGTTTTTTTGGATTCTAGGTACCTTCTAGAACTGTAAATGAACATGACTTTAACTGATAGTTCTGAATGAGCTCTAAAGCAGTCAATTTACAAGCAGCTGTAGTTTTTGCATCCCTCAAGACTGTCCATGTTCTCATTTGTGATTTTCTTCCATTTCTGAAGATCAAATTTACATATGGTCCTAAGAACTGCATCCATGATGTGCAAAAGGCCATTCCAGGTTCCATGCAATACTTTTATCCTCGTCAAGATTTCCTTTCAGGGTCCATTGCTGGAGAGACCTTGTTCTGATGCACTGACAAAGCTGAATTTCACCCATCGATGTGAAATAATACTCACATGGACAACCAACCTTGCAGACAAAACACTCAGGTACTAACTGGGCATTGTTTTCTCAAATTTACTTTGTATACCTCATTAAAATATGGAGAGGTAAGAATTATTGTTGATATAACAAATTACTAAAACAATTATCAGATTTTGGGGATTAATTTCCCCTTTTTTTAAAAAAAGATGCAAGCTGCACCTTTAAACAAATCGATTTTAGAATTTCACCAGAACTGTGTAATTGAGCATTTCTGTATCATTAAATGCAGACCTATCTTGAACATTTATGAGAAAAAATACAGTTTTCACTCAGAGTTATGTGGGTTTCCCCCCCAAGTATTTATAGTTAATATGAAGCAAGTACTTGTTATAAATTGTTGCTATAGTGATAATTTAATTCGCATCTGCTAGAAGTTCGAACCACACCACAAATTACCTTCTGCTTTACAAGTCAGTAAAGCAGAAAATAAAAGTTCCTTAGAAACATTTAATTTTGATAGCAATGCTGTTTTTCACAAAGAGTGGGATAGAGAGGTCACTGTAGTGCAAAACACAAAACAGATCTAGTAAGATTATTTGACACTATACATTACTATTCCCCAGTAGCAGAGCTACTACTGTGATTAAGGCGATTACTAAATAGGTTGGTGACCAACCTAAAAATGCATGCTTTCTTTTTCCTCCACTTTCAAAATTTTGTTAACAATGAAATATAATTTTCTGTCTTCCAATGGAATTCACAAAATCCCTTAGTAATTTATACTTACTACTACATGTTAGCATCTTTACAGAAATCCCTAAGATTACGTCAGGGCTAAAAATATATTAGTAAATTTACTTTTCACATGAAGTGTCCTTTACCTATATTTTCACATTGCATTTAAGCACATGTTGCCATCTTTGGCACAACTTTCGGATTTCAGATAGCTGCATTTGGAATTCAAACAAAATTAACACAAAAGCATATTTAGCAAATATTTTGTTTAGACTAAAATGGATACTTGACTTTTTTTTAAGCAAGTCCATTATCATTCTCCCATTTTGAAATGTTTCCAGCTTCAATTACCAGTCTCATAAAATGGTAAATCATTCCAGGTTCTGCACCTATCCAAGGCAGTGTGGAATCTGCTGCAAACAACATATTATCAAAAGGCACGCATTTATATACCTTCACTTATATTCTTACACCAATTTGATTAACAAATACCAAGTACATCTTACAATTAAGAAAAGCTGTGTAAAGCTTTATGGTTATGTATACCATAGGAAAGGTGGTTTTTTTGTATATAACAACTAAAGCTTAATTTTGTTTGAACTTGAAGCAGTACAAGTTTTCATCACGGAATCAAAACAGGTACACAAAACTTGCTAACAGGATTCAAAAGTAACCTAGCTTAGCTATTCCAAGTTGATCCAAGTGTCTTGGTGCTTGACAGAAGACCTGCACAACTGTGCTTCAAGTACATTTATCTGACTTCTGAACATCAAAAAGGATCTGAAAGGGCCTAAGGAAACTTCAGTGCCAGAAATAATTTAGGTGATCTTAGGTTAGGAAGATTGTGATGGTACATATCTCATCAAAACAATTCCCTTATATCCTCAGTTTGTTCATAAACTCACCAATTGCCATGAATATTTCATTTACGTTCATAGATGTTTTGGCAGATGTCTCCATGAACAATAAGCTGTTGTCATCTGCATAAGCCTGTGCCTCCTGAAAGTTAAAATCAGAATGCATTACTTCAAAACAAAAAAATCCACAAAAACCACCCCCCAAAACAAAAAAAAAAAAACAATTTCTATACCATTTCGAAAGAAAGGTTTGTTGAGACACTCATGGGACAATGTGTTATTCATCAGCTATGAAGCATTTGCAATTCCATCAAGCAGTTAAACATATAGAAATGCTATCTTAAAAATCTTTACTCATCTTAAAAATATCCAGGTGGAAAAACCTCAGGCAAAACTAAATAATAAATAAAAATATTAAAAAGACAGCCCTGATCCAGAACACTGTGATAGCAAGAACGAGTAAGCTCCAGAAAGTGACATCAACTGTCAGAAAGTCTATAATTACCCTGGGAAGAGGCCAGTTTGTAAACTACCTTGAATCTTTCAACCATTGAGGCAGATTATCAGAACAGTTTCATTATCCTGACAAATTCAGTTATAAAACAAATAAGCAGTATTAAATATCTTGCCATGTTATCTCCCTTTTCAGTCTGAATTTTGATCTGAAATAGTTTTATGTTTCCTATTTTTGCCACTTCTGCTAGCCAATTCAGCTGAGAATCCCCAGCTTCTTATGATTATGTAACTAACTTTGCATTCAACAGAAAATCTGCAAAAAGCCGAACTAGAGAACACCTATGATGAAAAAAATCTACAGTACTGTATATTCATTTAAGTGACAGCTGCTAAGATTTATGTAACTACTTGAAATAACACATTAACAAATACCTAGCTTTGCAATGAGAAAGGATTGTCGAGCCTGCAAGGAGCCCATACATCCACATTAACAAAAAAAGCTGAACATTTCAAAAATATTAAGATTGTAATTGTACAAAAAATAGTAAAGGTAGTTCTACTTTGGTAATTAAATTTTATTAAGTTTGACTGCACACATGTATGAAATTTTTGTTAAATATCACATTTTTCATAAAACACAAAGGTCTTCCGTCACACAGGTTTACGTTACTGTTAACATGGAAGTATAAAATTAGAAAACCAAGTTGTTGAACTCTGGCAGAAAAGTACCTAAAACACTGCGAACCTTCATAGTCCAACTCCTATAGTTACAGAAGGATTCTTTACTATACACAGCAGTATCTCACACAGTGACACTCAATACAGATTAAAACTCTAAGAGTATTAATGACTAACAAATATGATCTTAATTCAAATTCAATCAACCATGAATGGACCAGAACCACCTGCAGTAAGTTTTACTTGCTTTGGAAGCTATTTGCTGATGACTTGGTTAAACTTTCTGGAAGATAAAATGTGCTTTGTATCATACAATAACCAAAACTCTCCTGCTGACAAGTCAGAGAGAATGGTTTGCACTGAGAGTTACTGCTGTCTCATCCATTGAAACTCTAGTTACTGGTAATTTCAGGTAGAAGACAGGAAGAGGTCATAACAAGGAACAGAAATTCAATTAGCCTTAAAGATATGCAAATAAATTAGTTATTCCTCAAAGTCAAACTTAATTATTCAAAAAAGTCTATTGCTACATATCACTTGTACAAAAATAGATTTTTCAGTAGCATGTATAATTTAATTAGTCTCAGTTGACGTTTATATTTAACAGCATGACCTCTATAACAACTAGCTAGGCTATGCATATAAGCTCCTCGTAGGTTTACTTTCTATGCCAACAAAATGCTATTTCTATAAACAGATTTTATGTACATACCTGGAAATCCACAGCTCTTTTGTTAGCTAGATCAGCTTTGTTTCCTGCTAAAGCTATTACAATGTTAGGACTTGCTTGTCGCTGAAGTTCTTTGACCCAATTTTTCGCTCTGGCAAAGGACTCCTGTTAATGATTGCAAAATGATGCAACTGAGTTTTACCATCCTTTTGTACTCGCCTATTATCCCAATCTCTTATCTATACTTCAAGCAAAAGGCCAATGCAAGGCTGATACCTTTGTCCAATGGTACACTCCAACTTGACAACTAAGCTTTTAAAAATGAAACATTCCTACCTTAGTTCTCAAATGTGCTTAGTTGGGGTAATGCTGAAAAACTAAGTAAAGATAGGAAGATCTTTATATAGGCAGAGTAAGGAAAGAAGTGGTTAAGAAAGAAAACGGGAATTTTAATTTCTCCTCTAGGAGAATCAAGCTTATGAACAGCTATATTGAAAGGGTCTCAAAACACAGAGAACTGCTCATTGTGGTACAGGGTTTCTGGGTTTTTTTGAGGGTTTTGGTTTTTAAGTCTCATTTTACCAAAAACTAGTGAAGCTTATCTAAGTTCAAATAAAAAGAAAACAAATACCCTTAGGTTGTGGTTTCAATGGCTTGTGCTACCTTTCCTTACCCATAACTTTCAGTAATACAATATCAAAATAACGTCTTTCACTATCAGAAATAAACTGTCACCAGCAATGTGGTGAGAGTAACAGCTCAATTCTGGTGAACTGATTTGAAGGTGGGTTTGAAACACTTAAAATGGAATTTGTTTTCTTTCTTTTTTTTTAATACAATAAAAAACCTAGAAATGGTCTTTTGGCAAGAGGAGTTTACAGACAATTTAACATTACACAGTCCAATATGAAATGAGCAACCTGATCTAGTGAAAGATATCCCTGCCCATGGCAGGGGGGTTGGACTAGATGACCTTTAAAGGTCCCTTCCAACCCAAACCATTCTATGACTATGAAATGATGAATTGATTCACACAAGTCAGTGAGAAAAATGAAGGCAAGATCGATGCAAGACTGGTAAGTTCCAAATCCCCCTTGTGCCACCCTTATATAGTACGTACCTCATTTGTAATATCATATACCACTATAGCTGCTTGTGCTCCTCTGTAGTACATAGGTGCTAAACTGTGGTACCGCTCTTGCCCAGCTGTATCCCAAATTTCAAATTTTACCGTTGTATCGTCGAGACATACAGTCTGGGTTAGAAAAGCAGCTACAAAAAAGATAGAGGTGCTGAAACCAGAAGTCTGCTTATGTCTATATTCACATAAAATTATGTTCATAGAGATGCAAATATGATTTCTTTAAACAACTCAAGCCTATAATTAAAATACAGCAGGTTTGAAGCAAGCATTAGCTGATAGACCGTAACTCTGATCAACACAGAACAGTTAACCAACCAATCTTTCCTCAAGTTAAAGACATAAGAAAGCAATAATTGGAAAGAATTCCCTTTTTCTTCTAATACTGATTCTGAATAACCATAAGCCTTCTCTTAAGCCTTCTCGATACATCTCATCCTGCTTCAACAGACTGTACAGAGTACCAGTAAGAGCATCCCATCATGCTATAATCCAACAGTTCAGATATTTACAGTTCTACACATTTACATTACTTGAATAGTATCTTAAAGCCTTGATTTCTCAGCTCCTGACAACTCCACCTTAGCCAATGGGTACAGAAGAAAGTTCTTGTTCTTAAAGCAGCCACATTTTTGACTTTGCAAGTGATCTCAAGAATTAATTTCAGCATAATTTTGACAGCCTGGAGTTTCAGGGAAACTTGCATCCATTGCCATTATAGCTGAATGCATTACCATAAATAATGGTCTTCTAATTACAGAAAACAGTAAGTAACTCATTCCAAGTCTTCAAACAGTTACTCCTAGTAAAGATTTTCCAGTCAGATTAAGGTACACGTTAGAAATACAGAGGTGAGTACCCACACAATATAGAAACCCATATTACAAAACTAAGCTAGAATCTCAAGAATTTCTGGGGAGGGGAAAACACACTGAAGAGCAAGATTTCATTCTACTGAGTTCTCGTAACCCTTTGAGTTTTAACTAAGCCATCTGTTCTACCTTGGCTTTTGAAGTTTAAAAATAAGCACACAACTATTACAGCAGTCTGACAAGCTGTCTTGATTAGCTGCTTTACAGTCATGTTGTTTGCCCAGTTATAGTACATACACAGCAGAAAATGCAACAATTCCAAGAATTTAGATGAAAGTTTGAGCAATCCAGCATAAACGCTTGGAGTTGTTTTTCCAGCCTTGACAGATGTTTAGTGAAATACCATGGACTGGCTTGCCCTTGCTCCTTCAACAAACAACAAAAAAAAAAATTCAGACCTTCTGCTTGATGAAATGTTAAGGGAAGCCCCCTACTTGGCTGAATTGGGAATTCTTACCACTAAGCATACTGACAGATTGTGCCCAATTTAAATCAAATGTCTAAAGAGGCATTGGCCCATAACCTTTGCATACCCGGGAGGTTACCCTGTTCCACATACTTCAAGACATCACAGCCTATGAATCAATCCAAAACTGCTGCAACTTTCAAACTCATTATAGTAAACCAAAAGCAAGTCAATCTTGCTTTATAAAGGACACTAACTACCATACAGAAGCTGACTAGTTAAGTAGTCAGGTGTTCCTGCTTCAGGGGTATTAGCATCCATCACAGATGAGCACACAGGCTGGAGATGGTAAAGGCTTTGATGTTCCAATGTTAAATCACCATAAATCTCTCTAAATGCTAAATATCCAAGCACTGGTGAAACAGGCTCCTCTTGGTAGCTCCCTCAGCAGCCCATAATCAAAATTAAAGAGAAAAACCCCATACATCCTGCATCAGACTGAGGGCTTCCTCCTCAGAACCAGCTCAGTATTCTATTTCTCCAAGGCAGAGGCAAAATGTTAAACAAGTGGAATCTGAAGTTCTTACAGACATTATTCTCTTCAACAGAAGAATGTACCTACACTCCATAAATGAAGGTATGTACTCAGGAAGATAATTAAACCAAGGGTGTTATTCTATGACATCCTGTTGGTTTTGTTGAAAGGAACATTTCAACCACCATAAAAATGCCGGTTAATTTCTGCAAACAAGGTAACTTTCTTCTATCTTGCAAGACCACAGTAAATTGACAATTAATCAGCTGTGTTAATTATCTGAAAGCCTATCATCCTTAACAGCCAAGCTTTTGTCTTAAGCAACTAACAGGCATTGCTACACTAGTCTGAAGTGGCAAAGTCTAGTTATCAAACACCACCACCATCCAACATGTCTGCCTTCAACTGCACTCCTTCACATGTTTTTATTCAGACTGACAATGCACATAAGCCTCTCTTTGTTAAAAGGCCCCTCTGTATACAAAGAAAATTATGCCTTAGGCAACTACAAGCTACAGAGTTAGACAGCTTTCTCTACAGAAAACTTTTTCTGGATCCCAGCATTGCTACATTTAATACCTCTCAGCTCTATTATCTGGCATTTCCTTGTTTCTATTTTATATAGAAGAGGCACAAGTTAATACAGAGATTACACTAAACTCTAGGTATCTGAACTTGAACTTAAGCCCTTGTTTAACCTTTGTTACACTGTTTAAAATCTATACAAGGTTTGGGTTATCTCTAGTTCTACCCAGACACTAAAAAAAGAGAAAACAAAAAGGAGGTTAAATGAATTAGAGATAGCTGAAATTGAACAATGAATTTCTCTTAATTTTAACAGTGTTTTTTAACTAAAAACCACATTGATATTGGAAGTTAATTAGCTATAGATCTTTGAGAATGCTCTCCATATTACCACGTAGCTGTATAAGATAATACGGAAACCTTTCTCACTAACACTTATTCTAAAGCCATTATAAAACGCACAAAGCCAAAGGTGAGCATTGGTAAGACTGCTGAAGAAGAAAGTGGTTCTCCATTTAAGCTGACAGATATATGAAATAAATACATGTAACAGCTAGAAACAGGGTAAAAAAATGATACAATGACATTCTGCTTGTATTTATTTTTGTAAGCTTTGTGGATTTTTTACATTTCAACAACTGTTCATGCGTAAAGACACAGACCACTGAAAAGGCTTCACAAAAATATTACAATGAAACAGACTGAGTCATGCAAGCAGCAACAGGGACTACTACAGAATATTTATCAATCCATAAAATCCAAATTTTGTTTAAGTCTGCATGTAGTTTTAGGATAACTTCAAATTTATCCAAGGAGGAACACAGCTCAAAGTACAAACAACTTCAACATACAATACAACAGAAGAAATCTGCTGGGGGTCGGGGGGTGGGATAAAATCTGTTCACAGTTAAACAGATTTTTTTCTTTTCAGTTCTAGTAGTCAGCACCTGTTTTGTTTGAAGTCACAAAATTTAAAACCAGAATATTAAACTCTGTGGTTACTAACAAAGAAAGGTATATCCAGAAATGTAGCAAGTCCTCCTAAATCAAAAGCAAAGCCAGCATGCATAAATGACAACACAACCTTTTTGGAAGACGCAGCACTTTGTTTTCATAGCAACTAAGTTCTTAATTCTTATTAAGCAGTTATTTCATGCTTTAAGCATACAGTACAATTAAAATAGCCACACGTCCACCCACAAACGAAATGTAACATCATGCCCAGTTTTCGAAACTATGCAGTTCAAGCACACATTTGCTTTCTCCACTTGACATGGATGTTTGCTACAGCTTTAAGCTTAGAAAGTTATAGTTCTCAGAGACATAGGGCTCAGATTTGATCCCTGCTGTCAATGACCCATTCTAGAAGTGCCATTACATTCAAGGTTGTCAAGGGCAAGGACAATATAAACTCAACATGAAACAAACAAACAGGATAATTTTCTCACCTCCAATTGTACTTTCTTGAAACTCATGAAACTGTCCTTTTACAAAACGAAGCACCAAACTTGATTTGCCAACTGCAGACTCTCCTAAAAGTACTAGTTTGAACTGGCAAATTTTATTTCCAGCATTTGGCCCATTGGGTCTTGTTGCTCCTCGATTAGCCATGCCCAAATTAGAAAGAAGTCCTTTGTTTCAAGCTCTTGAAAGCAAGTTCCAGGATTCACGTCTCAGTGGTGCTTCTGCCAGTAACAACCACCTGTTTATGAGAAGACAGTGGGTGGTATTAGATTTACAAACCAAATTAGAATAATCTAATTCACTAATGCAACATGGATTACATATAACTTGCCTTAATATTTACTAAAGTCAATAGTCTAGAGGACATCTTAACAGCCATGGCAGCTGTAAACTATAGACCAAATCTGTTACAAATGAATCCGTTATCTTCTTCAATACCTAGTCTTCCCATTAAAGCTTCAAATTAGGAT
Organism: Morus bassanus; assembly: GCA_031468815.1. Lineage (NCBI taxonomy): Eukaryota > Metazoa > Chordata > Aves > Suliformes > Sulidae > Morus > Morus bassanus. Next base: position 41,237,869 of record CM062567.1, on the reverse strand, counting down.
ATTAAAATCCAATTATGTTTCTTCTTGCAAGACTTCAGTCTCTTACTTCTTAACATACCAAGACTGAAGTATAACACAACAGATTCAGACTTTCACATTATTGGTAAAACATCAAATGACAATAAATACTATTCTTCCATAATTTTGCTATTGCTAAGCAATATTCTGAAGTCAACACCACTAAAGGATGCTAAAAAATTGAGCAAATTGGGAAAACTCAATCACCACATCAAGTTCTTCGCAAGTATACTTCATCAATTCACTTCTGTCCCATATATCAAATGCAGCTTCCTTAAATAAAAATACATGTCTTGACTTACAAATCATTAATACCTTCTCTAGTTAACAATTTTACTTTGAGAAGCAAAAATACAAAAGCCTTCCATATGTAGAAAAATTTATTGTCTTGACCAGTAAGAATTCCAGATCACTTTGTGCAAGCCACCAGAAAACTATATGATGGTAAATTGCTATTTCCAGTTCTAACACATGTCCTAGCAGATCAACATTCTCAGAGATCTTTGTTAAGAACAAGTGTGAACAGTGCCTTCCTTAGTCGACCTACTCTTCTTTCAAACTCCTTAAAAAAAATCATGATATTTACTCATACGGACAGGGAAGCCTTAGGCTTTGCTGGTGTCACTTCTGAGCCTAAGATTTATGCTTTTATACACTTAACAGTACAAATTAAATCTTTTTGCAGGTAGGCATTGCTGTATGAAAGACTGGCATAATAATTTGCTTGCAACACAAGTCCTGAAGAATCTTCTTTCCTGGAAAATGCTTCTAGCACTCTAGCAGAAACCCATCCTCCACTAAGATACTCCCTTGCAAACTAATTTCCATGCAATAAACGAGAAAGAAATCTTAGCATTATTTATTCACTAACATAACAGTGAGAAATAAAATATGAGGTTTTCAACTGTAAACAGAACCTGAATATAGGTCTTAGAAAAAAATATTTTCAACATCTGAAATACACTCCTGTTTGCTCATGCTGCTCCTTTTCCCATACCTCTCAAAGTAATTCAGCTTCTTCCAGGTAAGATATTCCAATCCTGTATTCATCCCTGGCTGTCCTGAGTTTGTGTCCTGTTTGACTATTATGATATCCTTAAATCAACATGTTGGTTTTTTTTTTATTTCAGTTGCACAACATGATCTAATAAATATCAAATTGTAGATATATGTTCTTACAAATATGTGAAAGTGTACCACAGTGAATGAATGTTCTATGAAGCAGAAAAGCCCCTGCATATCCCACCGCCATTATTACTAAGTACCATGATAGTTACATACTAAAATTATTACTCATTATTTTAACTTTGGTTGAATATTTTAGAATACAGGAATGGATCCAGTTATTTAAAAAATACCAGACCCTTCATCCTTACAGCATAAAACAATTCACGCATAGTTGCTGTGTTGGTTCACAGGCAAGACACTTCCCCCCAACATGTGCTGCAGAAGTGGTGGAGCAATTTGGATATGGTGGAGCAATTTGGATAAAAATGGATCTGTGACAACAGTTAATCTCTCCTTAATTACACTACAAAAGAGAAAGCAGCAAGGCATAGCCAAAATCTAGGTAGCTCAGAATACTGTTAGCCATTTGTTTATCTCTTCCTTTGCAAAAGTAATGAAGACAATTATTTCTGTTTTTAAATGAAATACATCTGCTTGCTGTAGCATTCTAGTGTGTTTGAATAATCATGAAATAATTAAAAACCCTTTAATCTTAATTCATCCCATGTTTTTCGAGGCTCTGCAGCATTAATAGAGACATAAGGACTACATCCAATGATGACGCGAGTTAGTACTCTTTGGAGCAAGTGACTTCTAGGTGACACATGGCGAGGAAGTCAACCCACTACACCGGTTACTTGCTGCGACTACTTTTTTGCGTCCTGTTTCTCATATTGAGAGCAAAAGCAGGTACGACAGAAAAACAGGCAAGACTGATTTAACTCACATAACATCTATTTGCTTCAACTGGCCATTTACAGCTTTTAGTTATTCAGATTTGTATCACTTACAAAACACTAATTACTACCCCTTGCAAAACTCCTTCAGAACCCAAAGCTGAAACAGGTTGTCAAGAAAAATACCCAATTCAATTTTTATAGATGCCTAAGCTACAGAAGCTGTAGTTATCAGAGAACTTCAAAGTTTACACCCTTATAACACCTCTTCTCCCTCACCAGAAATCATTCTAGACACTCAGATACCATGTACAAAAATAACTAGCTGTCAAGCTGATAGAGATCACACTACCTGAGAGAAAGGCCATCGAGTCCCAGAAACATACTGCAAACATAATTCATTCAATAGTCACATAAATGCATCTAGTAACTTGTCATGCCACCCACTTTTTAACAGCTCAGGATAAAAAAAATGCAAGACTGAAAACCTGATAGAGTACATCCACCTGATTTTAATATATTTAAAAAGTCACTAACACCTTTTATAAATGTATATGGAAATCATCATCTTTTGAAGTTTCAGACAATATTGAATCTGTTCAGTAAGGTCACAACATGGCAACATACAAACAAAAAACAAGGAAAAGATTTTCTTAATCTGAGGAGAAGCAGTACTATAGTTTGACATAGCCATTACAGAATGTTTTTGGCCTATTCTTTTCACATCTGTGTGCTGAACATAGTGCCTCACAAGGATTTAAAAGTGGATTTCAATGCTACACACCCCATGCACACTCCAAGCCTGCCTCTCTGGTCACATTCATTCTCCAGTTCCTTAAGTCATCTGTACAATACTAGCCTTGAGAACCATAAAAAAAAGCACCACACAAGAGGAATACTACATTCAGTACCCTATACACACACTGCAAATTCAAGTCTTTTTTGACCAAAAACTTTGGTGAAAATTTTCAGGAAAAGACCCACTAACATCCCTCCCTCTCCCATTTTTATATGCTAAGCAAACTTTGCAACGAAAATGTTTGGAACATGTGAATAAAGAAAACCTTGATAAGACGTTTTCATTCCTCTACACAAAAGTACACAACTGTTCAACTTGAACCAAGCTCTTAAACTGGTATGTATGGAAGTTATGTAAGGGAATTATAAAAATCTGCTGGGGAAAATACTATGAAAGTTTCTTAGATGGATGGCTTCATATGGATAGAAATGAGGGAGATTTTCTTACTTTTATGGAGTTTAATGTGAGAACTCCATCATACATTAAAAAGCAAGGCCCATTTTGCAGTCTTGGGAACTACAAATATGTAGGTCCTTCTGGTAAGTAGGAACTTTCACTCTTCTAAACATCCCCCAAAGGCACAGCAGCTCCATGCTAAAATGCCAGAACAACAAAGTTTGGAGCATATTATTAGGAAAGTACTCCAAGTACTTTGCCAGATGCTGGGTATTCTCATCACTCTAGAAGTGAAATTTATATGCTGCTAGTCTTTGTTAATGAGTTTTATTTATGAAAGAGAAGAGTCATAAGTATTTTAATAGATCACCACACAAATTTTATTAGTTTGGGTCTGTGTACAAAATACCAACAGTCCTAGCCAATACCTACAAACTCACAATTTAACAGCATAATTCAGTCATGTAAGCATTCAGATCAGCGCCTATTTTAAACTGCAAGAAAGCTAATACAGAAATATCAAAATAACACTATTGACAAAAGCCAGCCTACTGAAGGGATTAAGACAGCTAACGCTATTCCTACAATGAATGTGATTAAGTGCATTATCAAATACAAAGACCACAACAAAAATTCACAATAAATTTAAAACTGAAACATTCCACAACTTTTATATTTCAGAGCAAATGACTGTGTTTCTTACTATGAACACACTTATTACTGTAGTAATTTCTAATAAACTTTTTCACACTTCACGAACAGAGACAGCTCATACAACACTGATGCTGCAAGCATTACCTACTTTCAATTTGTTTATACTGGACTATCTTGAATGTTTTAAAAAGCAGTATCTAAAAAAGTCCACTCCTACTAACCAAGTTTTTTCATTATTCCCTTCCAGGTTTGGCAGAAGTAGCGTGGCATCTTACTGCAGCATTCAAGGCAGCGATATGTACAACTATCAAAATGCTTGTCACACGTAAGCCAGTTTATATTGAAACATAATGAGACACTAAGTTCAACAAGTGAATCAACACAGTCACTGCAAAAAAACCAGCCTTCCAATTAAAGATAATAACCTTCTCATAAGCTCATATGAATGATGCATAGTACCAACTGCTTTCAGATAAACTGGTTTATCATACAGGAAATGTAAGTTATGATGACTGTACTATCATTGTCTCTAGCCATCTCACTTCAGCCAACATCTACCTTTTTCCTGACATTTGTTATTACAGAATAGCAACACACACACACAATCTAGCCTGCCTGCAACTCTGAAAAGTCGCTACCAAATTGGAAAAAACAAAGATACCATGCTTTTTAGTTGGTCTGAACCCTACAAGGAAGAAGATGATTAATTTCAGCTGCTTAATTAGCTGTTCAGCCTCTCTTTTCCATCCCCAGGCTCTAAGAGAGGCATAAGATAGAAGAAAAAAAAGCTGAGAGAACAGCCTCTCATGGCCCTACCGTTTGGAACATTCTGATAGTTCTTAAACAATTCAGCTCTCCTCTAAAACATAAGAGGGCATAGGTTTGCTCCTCCACCATACTCTAGCTTTACACCTAGCTAGGTCTTGTGCAGAGCGTACCCCGTACACTAGGCCAATCGCGATCCCCCGGATGGCGACATGTTGTCTAAGTATTTTACCTCCCACCTCATTCACCGTCCCTCCCCCAGCCGAAAGCAAAAGGGAAAGCAAGGGACCCATCACCCAACCCACCCTTCCATATCTCACAAGCAGCCCGAAGGGCCCAGCCCTGCCCTTGTAGCTGGACCCGGCGATAACTCACGGCCGGAGAGCCCGCACGCAGGAAGGGATCCCCGCCCTGCCCTCCCCTCCCCGCCGCGGCCCCGGGCCCAGCCCCTCCAACCCCCGCCGCCAGCACCTCCCCTCCCCCGCGGCTCCCTTCCAGGCACAGGAATAAGGGGAAGTGGGAAAATCGGGGGCGCCATTTTGAGACGGGAAGGCAGAGACCGGCCTCTCCTCCCCGCGGGCCGGGTTGCCCACCTCGGCAGCCCGCACCGCGGCCCGGTGGCTCCCGCAGGGCCCGACGGCGGCGCTCGGGGAGGCGGCGACCGGCAGCAACCCGGACAACAGCCGCCCCCTCCCCTCCGCCGGGACCCCCCCCCCACCACCACCGCCCCCGCCTCCTCACCTGGCCGGGCGGCGGCCGCGCGGGGCGGGGGGGGGAAGCCGGGCGGCGGCGCAGCGACGTCTGCCTGCCTGCCTGCCTGCCCGTCCGTCCGTCCGTCCGTCCGTGGGGGCTGGCGGGTGAGCCGGGGCAGGGCGGGCGGTGGAGAAGGGGAAGGAGAGGCGGCTCCTCGGCGGGGCGCGGGATGGGGGTGGGGGCGAGGGGCGGGGGCGCAGCCGTGCCTCACCCAGCCCGCCGCCACCGCCAACTTCCGCCGCCGCCTCGGCCCCGACCAAAACACACACGCACGCACGCACACGTAGTTCCGCCGCCGCCACGTCACGGCCCGCACCCGGCATGCGCTTCCGGTTCGCCCGCCCGTCACGTGACTCCACGTCTTTCCCACCTTTTTCCCCCCTCTTCCTCCGTTTGTTTTCTCTTCCCTTCCTCTCTCTCCTCCCTCTGCCCGGCCGTTACCATGGCAACGCGGGGGGGGGGGGGCTGGGCTGGTACCCCTTCCGTACCCCTTCCCCCGCAACGGTTGCCACGTGCCAGCCTGCGTGGAGGCCTCTGAATTACAATTGGGAATTTACCTAACTTCTTAAAAACTGAACAACCACTGGTAAAGCCTTAGAGGTAGGCTCATTGTTGGGAGAGCGCTAAAACCTAACAGGTTGTTAACACAGAACAAGTCTTGATGGCTTAGCGGGTGGATACAAACAATCTGACTTCATACACGCAAATATTAAATAACACATCTTGCTCTAGAGATTGTTGGACATACATCATTGATTTTCGGTATTACTGGTGTATTTTGTGAAGCCTTTGTAATCCTATGTGCCTTTTTTGTGTCTATAACTGAGGAAGAATGCTGAATAAATGTGAGGATAATTTAGGGATGGCCTTTAAGAACGGTTAAAAGACCGGAAAACTTGCCTCACGGTGGAAGATGCGAAGACCTGCTGACCTTGTAAGAGAGACGGGTAAGGATCCCTTGTCAATCACTGTAGTCACAGACTATAAGTGGGCTGTATAGGAAACGAAACAGTGATGATAAGTGTTTTTTCAGTCTAGCAGATTTAACAAGGTCTAATAGTTGGTATTTGAAGGAAATAAAAAAGAGAGCTGGTAAGACATTCAGTAAGTTTGTCAATCATGGTATTTAATCATTGGTACAATGTAATGAAGATTGTTTAGATACTCCATCACTGGAAATACTGAATCAAGATTTGATGTTGCTGTCGTCTCAAAATATGCTTTAGTTCAACCACGTGTATTTAATTGAAGCAAAAAATTAAGTTAGGGAAAGCCTATGCCCAGTGTTATACTAGAGGCTCCATTACGCCATTTGTTCATAAAATATATGACTTCAGTGGTAGTTGTCCAGTCAATCCTCTTGCCAGTGGAGATTTATCTTCCCCTGTTGTTGCTGCTACTTCAGAAATAATGCAGAGAACAGAAAGAAAGGTATAATCTATCATGTGACAGCCTTTTTTTTTTTTCCGTCTCCACTCTTTAGTGCTGCTTTAGAAATATCTCATTACTTGTGAAATATTATAGCTGATGGCCTTGTAGAATGAGAGGGAAATCAACAAATCTCATATCTGTCTGCTTTTGTGTTTTCCTTTGTCTTTTTTTCTCTTCCCTAGTATGCACATACTGTGGAATACATTACAAAATTATTGAAGTGAATGGAATAAAACCAGACTGTTATTTTCCTTTTCATCTTCTTCAATTCTTCTTTTCCATGTACTTTTCCATTGTTAGCAGATCGGTGTCAAGAGTAATAATTAGGCCATTCTGCTTTGCTAAGTAAAAGTTAATTACTTACATAAATGCCTTTTGTAAGGCCAATATGGAAAAATAAGGCCAGATGTTTTTTTACTATATACATTATGAGCATATATCCAAGCACCAGCCAGCATCCAACCAACCTGGCAGCTGCTTGCATGCTCGCTTGCTCACTCGCCTCCCTGCAGTGGGACAGAGAATAGAATGGGAAGAACAAAAGCAAGAAAACTTGTGCGTCGAGATAAAGACAGTTTAACAGATGAAGGAAAGAGGAGGGGGGAAAGACAATACGAAGGAAATCACTCACCGCCTCCCACAAACAGACCAATGTCCAACAAGTCTCCAAGCAGCAGCCATCTCGGAAGCCAGCTCCTTCTTCCTCTACCTCCAGTTTTTATTGCTGAGTGTGACTCTTATGTGATATGGAATATCCCTTTGATCAATTCAGGTCAGCTGGCTTGGCTGTGTTCCCCTCCGAAGATTCTTGCCCATCCCCTGCATACCCCCTGGGCGGGGACGATGACAAAGTTGGGAAAAAAAGAAAGCCTTGACCCTGTGCAAGGACTGTTTGGCAGTAGCTAAAGCATTGCTGTGTTATCAAGACTGTTTTAGTCACAAATCCAAAACATGGCACCATATGGGCTGCTACGAAGAAAATGAACTCCATCCCAGCCAGACCCAGTACATACATGAACAGTTTGGGATGAAAAAAATGAAAATAGTACATTGTGAATCTTTAGAATGACTTGAACTTAGATTCAATTTAGAGATGAAATGCACATGTCATACGTGGCATTTCATGTTTCACTTAATCCACTCAAATGAAGAGCCGCTGATGGAAGGTATGATCCTAGTCTATTTCTGTTTCCAGTTGCAAGCTTGCACCTCTTGAGCAAGTCGTGATACCCTACAGCTGCAGAGTGAGTTGGATCAACCACTGATGTCATGCAAAAACTATTCGCCAAAAGACATGTTTTTCTGCTGGCTCGGCTGACTGAACCAACTCATCTGTGGCTGCAGGCTGACTAGATCTGGTAAATATGAGAGTAAAGGAGTGAGTTCAGAGAAGAAAAAGCCAAGAACCATCTGTTTTGGCAGTAAACTTCGGTTAGGTGTGAAACCACATGCTCAGTTTACACAAGAGGAATGAGAGAAAATACAATATATAACGCAGCAGTGTTCCGAAAAGAACTGTGACATTCCATATGAAGGGATCAGATAGTCTATACTTTGAATATAAATAAATAAATAAATAAATAACTACTTTCCAAATCAAGACTAATCTTTCAGATTAGCAAATGTTTCTGAAATTTAAGGCTGAATGGGATTTTTTATGCAGGAATTATATTCATGTGATATAATTGCACTAATAAAAAAGGGGCAAAATTGGTAAAGTATTATTTTCTCATGAGAGAGAATTTTCCTCTTCAAAATCCTTTGAGCAGAGTTGAGATACGTAGGCCATTTTGCTGAAACTGCTAGCATGAATGCAAATCTCACATGCTTTTTGTCTGTTAAGTATACAGGCAGTCCATGTTTTGGATTATGTGATGGATATGCTCTGAGACTCAGATTCTACAACAGCAGAGCTGCAATACTGGTGTGCTGCTAGAAAGCGTGTGTTACATGCACGAGGTTCCTACTGGCTAACTAACTCCCTGATAGCAACACAGAGCAGTAGTATTTCTCTTTTGTTTTGTGAAACTCCCAAATTGTTCATAGCTGGCTGACACAGACATACAGGGTCAGCAAACAGCAAAGATTCACTGTGAATATATGAAATGGAGGTGGGAGAGCATGCGGCAGTAATCAAATGACTGAGTTCCAGTTACCGTGTTTTGGGATTGACAGGTCTGTGAATGTTAGTGGTGAAGAAGAGTTTCTTCTGTTGTACTCTGGAGAAATAGCTGTTTAAGAAAAGCTCTGAAATCACCCAGATAGCCCTACCAGTGATTATGTTTTCATATTTTATGTCATCTTGGGTCATATGTCAAACACCAAAAGTGAAACTGTGTTGGATGATGTTAAGAAAAAAATTTATGTTAGTGGGTCATGATATCACCAGATGGATTTTTATCTATTTCAGCATTTCTCTGCAGAGTTTAGTAATATGCTCTGTTCCGACTTTTTATGTTTAAATCTGACTCTAGATGTATAATAATAAATGGAAGTTGACCTTAGAGGATGTGCAGAATCTCTTTACTCTGTTTGAGCTTCCCAAATTTTTTTTCATGTGTCCATCTGCTGTAATATCCTTTTTTCTGTCTTTCTTCTATCGCTGCTTGTGTACATTGTCTCTGTACATCCATTGCTTTGGTGATATCATATCATATAGAATGTGTGCAGCACATAGAAAGCAGTAATTTTCTATCCATAAGTGAGTTGAATAAAAACCATGAAAGTAACCAGACAATAACAACAGCAAAGTGTATCAGCATGGCTAACGTACTTAAAGAGTTTCATGAAATTTACAGCATTTTACATAAAGTTCTCTGGCCTTCAGAGACCTTAAGGAATTTACAAACTTAGTGCTTAGATTGCCATCTATGCCAGCACCATAGTCAGAATGAGAACTGTGTTGCAGAATGTGGGGTTTTTGTGCTTCCTAAAGAAAGTAAAATGCAGGGGTTTAGGCAGTTTCAATTCCTCAGTTTTAGCCTGAACAAGACAGAAAAAGGCACTATATTGTGGGAATTCGATGTCAGCAAATAGTGGTAACTTTCAAATGACAAGTAGTGTTAAGTAAAAAAGTACTACTGTAGAAGGGAATATTTTGTTCAACTTTTTCCAAAACAGATTTCTCTAGAGATCTGATTCTTTTAACATAGGAGATGACAAATTCACGCTGAAGTCAAGAAAGTTTTGATCTTTTTTTCCAAAATGGAGTTCAGGGGGATTTTTTGTTAATTCATCAGCTTTAAAAGATCATTCCTACCCTACAAATATTCTTCCTGCACACCAACTAGCTTTCACTCTAAGGAGGATTGACTCTGATACTGATTTCTAAAATGAGCAGAATTATAGGGAGAAGGCGCAGCTCTTTCATTGGATACATCTACATGGAACTTTGAGTTCAGATTTTGTATCTGTGCTGGGGACTTAAGAAAATACCTACAAAATAGAGGTAAGAAACTCTAGCTTTTACTACCCTTTCTCATATTGTGTATCCACCCGTAATATGCTGAGAATGCACTTAGCCTGGCTTTTACCAGGCTGAATCCTATCTACTTCTAATGCAATTCATATGAAGGCAAAATCTTTCCAAATTCATCCACTACTATTTTAGTTTCATTTCTCTGACTTCAAGATTCACATTTTTAAGAATATTATTTTTTTTCTGATAGGGCGTGAAAATCTGGATGTAGTTTTTACAGCTTAACAGAGGAGTATTTTTTATACAGGTGAAAGAGATGTATTCTTCTCTACCTTTTTACTAGCCAGTTTTCTACACTATCCACCCTGCTATAGTAATTTATGATAGAAGCAGCTCCTGCAGTTAAAAACGTTGTCCTGCTTTCTCTGGCACCTGGATGCATCTCTCACGGAAAGCAGCCAGTGAGGCATTTCCCTCTTCCACAGAGAGGCATTCTTTGTGGGATAGGACTGCCAGGTCCTATTTTTCTGCATTTGATGTAACCCACTCCGTTGGGGCTGAGTGGATTCTTTCAATTAGCAAGTGTGGCCACCTACTGGGGAAAAAAACAATGTAAAAATAAAATAAATCAGAAATAACAGAATGTACAAAAATGATAATACCTTGAGCACAGGTAGATAGCCAGCTAGAAATACAACAAACACAAGAATAAAAATTCAAGTCCCAATTTCCTGTGCTGTACTATTACCGTGTAATTTTTGGGATGATATACTTGGCTCTTCCTCTGTATAAACACTTCCCTCTTCTGACAGCTTTATCCTTACCTGATTACTCCTCTCAATCAGATCAAATTCATCCCTGGTTTCTAATACTTGCAGTTTTGTTCAAATCACAAGTTAGCCTTTACTAGATAGAAATTGCACCTGACAGAAGAACAGATGACAAGGCAAGACATAACCGATCCTTTTATTATTTATTAAACTACCAACAGTTATTGCTTTATTTGGCAGGAGCACTCTAATCTTTAAGTAACAACAATTATGACTGAAGGAAGTATAAATGAACTGAACATATTAAGAGTTTACAAGAGCTTCTTTAGTTCCCAAGTGGTAATGGGTGTTCTGTATTAGTGGTGTTGTACAGCCATATCTACAGCAGAAAAACACACCTGCTTTTGAAAAAGGGCACCAGCAATGGCCACAGCTAGATAATAGCTGAAGATAACATAAGTTACCTGGAGAAGATTAAGCTACGTTAATGTGTGCTAGAAGCTAGCTGATCATAGTACTGACATGTACTGTCGATGCCTCTGACAGCCTGAGCAGGTAGTCAGGCTCCCCTGTCGCCTGGTAGCCCAGTCATCAGAGGACGATCGCTGCCCGAGCCTCTCATCTTCCATTTGCAGGAAAGGGTTTTGAGAATTCAGTTTTAATTTAGCTTCCTTCATTTCAAATCCTTATCAAACAAATGTTAGAGCCGAGAATAAAATGGCAGCAGCTGGTAATGTTTGTTAATTAATTATGGTTAAGGTCTGTATGTTTATCTAAAATTGGTTTTGCCGTCATAGCACTACAGAGAATGGAACAGAATGTGATTAAATTTAGATGTTTTGCTGGGAAGAAGGGGAGAGTTTACTAAATGTCACCTGAGAGTAAAAGTCCATATAAGAGCTAGAGGGGCTTTTAAACAGAGGTGAAACTTGTTCAGTCTTATCCACACTGCTTTTCTGAAATAATCTGCATCTGTTTCTAAAACGCAAATACAGTGGTTTAGATATACGATGTGTTGACCATTTAAGACAAACAGTAAGAGCATTCACATGTCGTGATATATGGGCAGTGCTGACAGGCTTCTCCCATCCACCTCTGTGCTGTTGCATAGGTGGAAGTTGCAGTTTTCTCTAGAGTAGCAGTCTCAGTATAAAATATTTAATTAATATGTTTATACACATGATGACATTTGTGAAAGGGGCTGTATTTTTTATCAGAATAGTCAATAAAAATTTAAAGTTTGATCAAACTTTTGACCATGTAAGACCTTCTTTAAACCCAAAGAAGATTCAACCTGCCTATCTGAAAGCTGGTGGATTTTCAAGGACTTCAATAAAGACCATTGGTCTAAGAAACATAGCACCTCTGCAGATGGACCTCAGTTATTTTCTTAAGATCCTGAGAGTTACAAAATAGCCTGAGTGCGGCTTGCTTCCTGGCTTTCTCCAGGAGGTGTGAGCTGGGAGGATGGTGGGTGCTGGGTGCGAGGGAGATGGACAGAGTGAGTGCGGTGGGTGCTGGGTGGGAGTGAGATGGCGGGAGCGTGGTGGGCGCTGGGTGCGAGGGAGATGGACAGAGTGAGTGCGGTGGGCGCTCGGTGCGAGGGAGATGGACAGAGTGAGTGCGGTGGGCGCTCGGTGCGAGGGAGATGGACAGAGTGAGTGCGGTGGGCGGTGGGTGTGAGGGAGATGGACAGAGTGAGTGCGGTGGGCGCTGGGTGCGAGGGAGATGGCGGGAGCGTGGTGGGCGCTGGGTGCGAGGGAGATGGACAGAGTGAGTGCGGTGGGCGCTGGGTGCGAGGGAGATGGCGGGAGCGTGGTGGGCGCTGGGTGCGAGGGAGATGGACAGAGTGAGTGCGGTGGGCGCTGGGTGCGAGGGAGATGGCGGGAGCGTGGTGGGCACTGGGTGCGAGGGTGATGGACAGAGTGAGTGCGGTGGGCGCTGGGGGCGAGGGAGATGGACAGAGTGAGTGCGGTGGGCGCTGGGTGCAAGGGAAATGGCGGGAGCGTGGTGGGCGCTGGGTGCGAGGGAGATGGACAGAGTGAGTGCGGTGGGCGCTGGGGGCGAGGGAGATGGACAGAGTGAGTGCGGTGGGCACTGGGTGTGAGGGAGATGGCGGGAGCGTGGTGGGCGCTGGGTGCGACGGAGATGGACAGAGTGAGTGCGGTGGGCGCTGGGTGCGAGGGAGATGGCGGGAGCGTGGTGGGCGCTGGGGGCGAGGGAGATGGACAGAGTGAGTGCGGTGGCCGCTGGGGGCGAGGGAGATGGGCAGAGTGAGTGCGGTGGGCAGTGGGTGCGAGGGAGATGGGCAGAGAGTGCGGTGGGCGCTAGGTGCGAGGGAGGTGGACAGAGTGAGTGCAGCGGGTGCTGGGGTGAGGGCGATGGCGGGAGTGCGGTGGGCGCTGGGGGCGAGGGAGATGGCGGCAGGGCTGCGCTGTGAGGGGCGCCGGCGCTGCCCGCCCCGCCCGACCGCTCCCGTCGCTGCCTCCAGCAGCGGCGGTGGCGCCACCCGCCGCCGTTACCGATCGAGCGCAGCAAACGGCCGCCGCGGCCCCGCGCCGCCATGGCGGGGCAGCTGCGGCCCGTCTACGAGGGGCAGCTCCGCGACAGGTTCCCCGGGCTGTTGGCCATGAGTGCCTTCGCCGAGGGCTCTCGCCGTCGCCGCGGATCCGCCCGCTCTCCGCGTCGTTCCGGGGCCGGGATCTCGCCGTGGGCTGAGGAGCGAGGCGGGAGGAGGGGCGGTGTGTGGGGCAGGCGGGGGCGTCCCGCTGCGACCCCCCCTCTCTCCCCCAACAGCTGCGTGTGGCTTTTTTTTCCCCCCTTTTATCAAAACGGGGACAATTCGACAACATCTCGTGCAAGGTGTCGGGTCCCAGTTTGTCTATTTGTGCTTCTTAGTACCGTGGGGTCGGTTATGCCTTATTTTTTCATTGTGTTGTTCAGGCTGGAAAGTTGCTTCCCACTGGCAATACGGCTGCAAGTTGCCTCGCTGAGGTTTTACCCAGGGTGAGCTGGTTTTCCAGATGCTGCTTGTGAAACTTCTGTAATAATTTCCCATTAGTGATTATGCTTTGAGACAGGCCCTAAAAAAAAAAAAAAAAAAGAAAATCAGTGAAACCTTGGTCATTTTTTCTACACCCCGTTTCACTAGAAACTACAATTTTTTTTTTATGTTAACTTTTGTCACATGGGATCATAGATAATAGCTGGTAGGATCGTAAAATGCTTCTGGCAGTTCTTTTTCGCTCCGCATGTTTTACTAAATTCACCATGCCTGCTTAGATGGGACTACCTGGAATTGGTTTAGACAGTTTTTCTCTGGTAATACAATTATAGTGATTATTATTAAGAATTATTATTACTTCTGATGGAGGTCCTTCTTCTTTATCAAGGATGCCCCTGAGAATTGTGCTTCCTACTGGCCTTTCCACATGCCCCTGAAGAGTTAGAGGGTACTGAGACAAAAATGGGTCCCTTAAATAGCAGCTCTTCCTTTAAATGGGTAATTACCACCCCCCAAACTGTGGTTAAAATAATTTCTGAAATTGCTTCATTGAATTGTGAATCAGGTTAAAGGTTTCTGAAGATGATAATTGTGTCATCTACTTTTCATGAAGTATACTTGAAGAAGCTGTTATCCATCTTAAAGAGGGAACCATATAGTTGAAACTTAGCAACTCTCTCGTTACTTCTGTTGCTGGTTTGATAAAATTTAGGCAGGGGTATGTTGACCTTATGCTCAGAATATCAACATCTGCAGGAGCGTATTTATGTGTTACAGCCCTAAAACATCCTCATGTTTTGTTCTTAACCTCTGTGGAATCACACTGAAATGGCTGCAGTACATTTTCTTTTCATTAATATTTTGTGAATATCTGGTGTAAAATTGTTTTTGCCTTGCCTTATGTATAGCCCATTACTACCAATTACTATGTGAAAGTTCCGAAATAAAACAAATCTGGCTCCTGGTGTTGAAAGAATATTCTATGGCAGAGCAGATGATCCCGACATTGCAGCTCACTTGACACATGGCATAGGGTCACGTTCTTCACTCAGTGTAAGATTGTGACTTGTTTACTTTTGTTTAAGAGTGGACTGCTTAAGGATGCCCTTAATAAGAGCAACTGATTTCTTCTAGTCAGGGATAAAGGTACATAGCTGAGTGATTTATATTGCAGCATTTCACTGCTGTTGTGGATTATCTGAATTCTGAGGTCAATTCATAGGATTTAATTAGCATGATTGAAATAGGAAAACACTTGAAGTTCAGTGACTTTTATCAGTGCCTGAACTTTTGCAATGACTACTGAATTATTTGTTTCATTTCAACATCTAAGTTAATGAAGGCTTCTACCCACAAATTTTGCTGTTTTCTTTTTCTTCTTTACTGATTCTTTTACTGAGGTGAAACCTGTTGAGCTCTTAGCAAGAGAACTGCTATCTGAGAATGTGCTTATAGTTCAGTGTAATTATTATGCATTCCTTCTTACCTTTGGGTTGAAACTGATTTTGTTAGCTAAAAAGTGATGTTTTGGATATGTCAGACTATTTTGTCTGTATTCTTTACTTCAAAAATTATTTTTGTAACCTGTAATCAAACAACTGAAGAGATCATTGGTGATTTTATCACCAAATTATTGTTAAATCTCTAAAAATAATAGCTGTGTTAGTAAAATACACTTTTATGATGCGTTTCTTGAGCTGGGCTTGTAAATTTTCAGTTTTACAAATGAAGAAGTTGAGGCAAAGAGGAGTTCAGGCCTCAAAAATAAGTCTTCAGGTTGAAACACATAAGTCCTGATATTAGAGGATGTTGAGTAGGACATTTATTAGGCATATCCAAAATGAAAAAATCAGGTTCTTGGTGTCCCTCCTCAGAAGTTTTACACTGAATGGATTGATTTGTTTAGCCTGTACTGCTGTACTGTCTGTTGAAGACTGTTTCACTTTGCATTGTTAACTAAATATTAACTAGAGGAAGAGTTGGAATCTTAGTGAGTTCTCTAAGCATAGGTTTGGATCAATTGTATTTGCTACTACTTTTTTCAATATTTCTTTATGTAACATTCAACAAGAGTCTAATAATAAACTCTCTCTAGAGTCCCCATTACTTTGATGGGTAGCCTGAAAAATCAAATTATTTGGGAAGATCAAAATACCCTGTTTTGACCTTTTTAAAATTTTTTTATGGAGATTTTTTCCTCCCCTTGAAGTTGACCTAATTTTACAAGTAACTTCTATTGAACCAAGCCCAGTGTGTACACTGAGAAAAAAATTTTGTCCAACCTAGTGCTAAGCTAAGAAAACCCTGCTGAAGTAATTTCTGTTGGTGTGTCATTTTAGGATGCAATATTAGTGTATATCTTGAAATATTATCTTTAAATTCTGCAATTGCAGAATTGGGAGTAGTTGTTTAGAGAACAGAGAATCTTAACTGCTAGACAGTAGATGTTTTTAATCATAAGCACCAGGAGACTTCATTCCAAAGATGTTATAACTATAACCATTTTCACACTTAAGTTTTGGTCATATTATAATTTGGCTATAGTTTCTAATATATGCTAAAAACAGAAAGGCCGCAGTCTGAAATTTTATAAATTAATAAGTGGAAAAATTCTCATAAAAATAAAAAGTTCTGTCTCATCATATGTATTTTGTTTAGCTGGATATTTGGCATAGCAATGATTATTAGTTGTTTTTTCTCAAAATACAAGTTTGTTTTTCAGCTTGGTAGATAAAATTATGTCAGTGTAATCATGTAAGATCTAATTAGAACACTTACGATCAAACTTTCATTTGTGTGTGTGTGAGGGGGTAGCCATACTGATGTGTGAATGATTAAAATTTGCTCGTTTTCATGCCTCTTGTGTTGTTTGTGATGTTTTTAGGCATCTTCATTGATAAATCCACTTCCTAAAACTAATTTTCAAGAAAAAATATAAGACAAAAAAGAAGCAATCTGCTTTAGTAATCGTCAAGCGTCCTTGGACAGATCACATGATCAATCTCCTATGTTACCTAAGGGCTTGGATATAATTAATACTACATTTGGAACAAAAGTCATCCAAGGTAGGAAAATTTAGTGTTAAAACATGTTTCTTCTAAATACAAGATAATATGCAATTTAGTATCTAGCACATATTCTATGCTTCCAACAATTCCACCTTAATAAAAAAGTTATAACAGTTGTTGAAAGGCATAAAAATGTACTAGTATTTTTCAGTTATGATGAACAAACAAGCAACTGAGAACATGTGGTAGGGCTTTTGGCTCTGTTCCAGATCTGTCTTTGTAGATTTCCCTGGAGAACTGTTTAGGTAGCTGACAATTTACCTTCCTTTTCCCAACTCGTTGAATAGGTCTAATAAAAGATATTACCTTGACCTGTGAATCTTTCCTCCATAGACTGGAGCAAATCACATACATGTTGACCATGTAGCTCTCTTGCAACAGTTATGTTCATCTCAGTTTCTGTGATTTTTTTTTTCCTAGTCCCATGTCATAAAGCTGTAAGATTCCTATAGATTGACTAGAAATGTGGTAAGAAGTATCATTCTTCCACAGTATTAGCGTCTTCTCTAACAAGATATTGTTTAAAATTAAGAATCAACCAAACAAAACACCTATCCCCCTTACCTCCCCCAAGCATATATTTATTCCTTACTTTCCAGATGTATCAGCTGGAGAGCTTCTAAATCCACCAAAAACTTTTGAGGAAGTAGATAATCCAGAGAAGGACATGATCTGTATATTGTGTCACACAATGATTATTATGTGGGTAAGTTCAAAGGCTGATAAGAAACCGCATAAAAGGTTCTAATATAAATAAAGGTAATTGTTCCTCTTTGTGTCTTCAACACATATTGTATGCTATGTTTTGAGATGAAAACTATTACTTTTTACTACTGTATTAATATAATATACATTCTTTTTAAAAGTAATGATGTGAAAAATATATGCAACTGAGAGAGCATGACATGTTCCTAGAAGTGTACATCACTTTGTGGTGGTGTATTAGAAAGTATAAAAACTTAATGAAGGAGTTGGAAACCTGATTTTTGTTGGGTGCCATTTGAAAAGCAAAGTATTTCCAGGAAACTAGAAACTCATAGATGCCCCGGTTGCTTGTTGAGTTTGGCATTGTTTATGCCATTGAGAGCAATCTCAGGCTTAGAGCCGCAGACAGTGAGCCAAACCCATGCCAGTACTTTCACCTCTGGTTCCTCTCTTTTATCAGGATCCAAACAGAATTTCAGGGCAGCTATATTTTCTGATGGGGAGCTCAGCAACAAGCTCTGGTTACAAGGAGTTTCAGGCTGCTGACTGGCTCTGTGGAATGCAGGTTCCTCAGCCTACAGCATCCTGCCTGTGAGTCTGTTCCACAGCCTCTCTCTGCCCTTCCAGTGGGCTGTGACTCCACTGCTTCAGCTTCTGGGGGCTGTACTTGTGTGGAGCGGTCTGATCAGGGATGGTTACCCTTTATCTCATAGGTCTGCACAGGAGCAGAGTGACAAATAGCACTCGGAAACGCAGTACATGTATTACTTTTGCAGCCACTTCTATTTTTCCCAGTTCCATCATTTCCACAGGCTGAGACTTACACTGCTGTTCTATAAGATTGGTATTACAATAAAATTGCCTGTTGTGCTAGTACCAACAGTTTCGTAGGTGTAGGCCAAACATGTAAGAAACTGCAATACAGATATTTCAGTCATAATAACGTAAACTTTACATGGAGGCAGTTACATAGAAATGAAATTATAGTACTATGTTCTCTTATTGAGAAATTCTACTACAAGTCCTATTGGTATAAATTGGCCAAACTTGTAATTTTATTTTCACTCTTCCCCACCTTTATTAGGTGTTTTAGTGGAATTATTCATTATCTGTTTCTGTCTCCTTTGTAACTTCCATCCACAAGATCATGGAGAGGCCAAGCCAAAACCAGACAGACAGCAAAAAAAAAAAAAAAAAAAAAAAAAGTTAATTATGTGCCTCAGTTTTGACCAATAACATAACAGTTCCATGCTGCTATACATACAGCCAGAGGAAGCCCTTATTAGAAAGCATGCAGTGAGTGATATTTTTTGAAAGTTCTAACTGCCATTCTTTTCAAAAGGTGATTGAAAAGAATTCAAAGAAACAGAATGGCATTTTTTTCTGTGACAAGAAACATATGCTTGCAGCTCACTTACATAGAGTACTTATGTGATATTCTTGTATGTGAAACTTCATTTTATAGGCAAGACTGGATTAATAGATTCATGAACAAGTGGTGTAATATCTTGTTTACAGTCAAGTCAGTGGCAAAATTTCCACTGAAGTCAACATAGCAAGAGCATATATGAAAGTGCAGCACCTGAAAACCATTTTTTTCCTTTTAGCATTTTTTTTTAACAAACAGTAAATTAAATGGTACACATCTCTGCACAGGAACGGACATTCTAAAGTTATTTGTTTGCATGACCCTCACTACTTAGACTACCTGGTATTTTTTCATTAATTCTCTTGGGCTTGTCTTTAGTCAGACATAAAAGGGCATCCAACTGTTTTATCACTGAAGCTGTTTTTGCTTTTTATTTTGCTTTTTATCTTCACTTTTGACAATGAGATTATTCCTAACTACTTAATAAACATAGGGAATGCAAATTAGTTATCTTTAATTGAACAGAATTGTTAATTAGTTATTTGCTTTTGTTTCTTCATTGCTTTTTTTTAAGAATGAAGATACTTAGTACTTTTTTCTTCCTGAGGTATTTTATACAGGTTAAAACACTTACTTTTTCCACAGGGGAAGCAGTAAATAGGAAGTATGACTCGCCACACTTCAGGAAGTCTTTTGTTTATGGAATAGAAACCCCTTACTTTAAAGATGGGCAAAGTGTATCCAAATCCTTAAATTGGCTCTATTTTCTGCAATTGTAAGTTGCAATGATTTAACTAGTTAATTAGTGGTGTGAATTCTCAAGAAGAGTCTTCATATCTGAAGATAATTTTACATCTCACAATCCCATCCTTAGCTATATTGAACTGAATAGAAAATGCAGGGTAATTTTCAGAATAGTTTATCCAAATCAGTTCTACCATAGTATAAGAGCACTTGCCATGTCTTTAGCATTATGTAAAGACATCTTTGATTTCTAAATAGCAAGATTGTTCAATTACTAAATTTCCATTTGTCTTGCAGAGGAGTTGCTGTTTCCTTCTAACATTCAATAATATTTTTTAATATTATTGAAAAATTGTTGAATATTGTTAAACAAATATGTGTGAGAACTATTTTCATATTTTGTAGGAAAAGAGCAGCAAAAATCGTATCAAAACAAAGCGATGATTCCAAGGACAAATTTCAGCCTCAGCTTGGAAAAGTCCTTGATCCGTAAGTAAGCAAAGATACCTTCTAAGAACAAAATTCACTCACATTTGCCAAGTCTCCAATATCTTTTTCTGTCTCGGGTAAAAATTATCACTGTGCACTCAATGCTTCTACTGCAGCGCTCAATTACAGAAAGGGATTTTCTGCTTGCCCTAGTTAGGCTGATAAGTATGCAGATTGCTAATGAGGGCTGTATTGTGTCTATGTGGTAAAGTTAAGTCTTACTGTTTAAATGGTCTATATCTGAATTGATCAGATTTGCACCAAGCAAATTACAAGCACACTGTAATGCTTCATTTTTTTTCCTGTCTTTTGCACTTAGGAAGGCTTGAAACAACTGAAATGTCTCACCTATTTTTTGGGGATTTGACCATTTTACTTACTCTGACACTGCTTTTCGTCATCTTTGTTACATCACCTGTATTCTCACCTTATTACTTCCTTGGAAAAGAACACGGAACTAGATTTTGTTAAAATTAGCAGCACATATCAGTCTCAGTTGAATCATTATAATGCTTCATGAACCTCAGGTGATCTGGTACAGCTTTTTAATGTTACAAAGCAGTGCTTATGAAGAGCTACAGTAGTCCTAAGGCACAATGTGGTCAGGATCCAGCCGTGCTACAAATCTAGGGTTCCTGAATGAATATGAAGACTGTCTTTGCAAACGCTCGAGATTTCTGCAAAATTGTATCTGAAGACTCACAAACAACATTATTGACTTGGGTACCAAAATTTAATTTTAGGCTCAAGATCACAGGCTTAAGTTACTCTGGAGGACTATGCCCATAGTACCTGTAGGGAATGAACACAAATGTGAGCCATTTTCTCCTCTCCCCTTCACTGTGTCCTAGCTTACTGTGAAGTAGACCTCAAGTGTGAGCAGCATGAGGCAGTATGATCAGTCAGGGAATATGGGTTGCAGTGCAAGCTCAAACCCAGCACTAATATTACAAGACAGATACAAGCTAACCTAATTTTATTTAGTGATTTTTACATCATCCACATCCTATGTGTAATATGAAAAAAATAAAAGAAAAATACATATAGTAGTTTTTAGATTACAGTTCTTCCATCTCTGTGTGGGTTTTTTGTTTGTTTGTTTTGTATTTTAGAACAAAGCACTGATTCTCTTTTCAATTTTAATGGAGATTTCTGATTCATGTAACAGTTTTAATTATTAAACACAGAGATAAAATGAACATTGCATCTTTTTCAAATTAAGAAATAAACAAACAGTTCTTTAATGTCATTAACAGCATCTTAATTTTCTGGTGAATAAAACTGGGCCAAGTTTTCCAGGTGGATATTGGCTTGGTTGCTGGTTTTGGTAGACACAAAACTGCATATGAAAAAGCATGTGAGATGTGATTTAATTTTTCCACTTTTGGCTAAAGTAGTTTATTTGGAGACATTATTTCAGCTGGAGATCTGGTTTGTCCTAAACATCCCTGTTATTTGACTAGTATGTTATAAGGACTTTTCTCACCCATTTCTGTCACTGTCTTAGAAAAAAAAGATATTTTAGCATAGAATGTTTTTCCTTTTAATGAGTATAAATGTTCAAAAGTGAATGTTTACATTTGGTTGTGTTATATTATGAACAGCAAATGTTCTAAACAGGTTTATAAAGGGATGCTTTTCCCCTTTATAAAGGGAATGGCAACTTTGAAGCAAAGTACTGACAAACAAATTTCAGGTGAACTATGTGTATCATCCCTAATTATATAACAGATGATCACATTTTTTTAATAATAGCACAGGTTTTATTTTGGCTATTAATAAGCTATTTGACAATTAACAAAGAAATGTGCTTATTGACAGTGTAGCAGAAACTTTGAATGTTCCCCCAGGCCATACGTTTGGAATGTTACACCATCCAGGTGGATATGTAAGTTCAGGGGCAGAATAAAATGTTGTCAATGAGACTATGCAGAATCAATTACTATTGGTTGTGTAGTATATAATTTTCCTAAAATCTTAGAGGCAAGGTACAAAAATGTAACAGTGACACTACATTTTTGGAGGGAAAATCTGAGAAGAATTGAAATTTCTGGTGGAAAAAAATTAATGTTGGACATAAAGAAACTTCAGTTTTTGGATGTTCTTTCATTTTTTTTTTAAAGCCTCTCTATCTGAGTGTAAAAAAAATGGGAAAGGGCAGAAAACTCATACTGACATCTAAGTGACAAAGTTAAAATGGCTATTTATATCAATTATGTGTCTTTCCTGTCAATGATTTTCCAGCACTCTGATAAAAAAAGTAAAAATAACAAGCAATAAATAAGAATAATAAGTTTTTGAAGGTAGCAGAGAGACAGTAAACAGATTGAAAATAAAAAATTATTAATTTTCATTATGACAAAATTTTGAAAACTAGTCAACTCAAATAGTCAATGTTGGGATTGATGGTGTTTCAATATTATGTTTAATGATGAGGGAATACAGTGAATAGTTAGGCAGCAAAAAATGTAAGCGGCTCAAAGTTATTTAATTCATGAAGACCAGAGGAAGCTTGTTCAAATTTTGCATAGGCTTTTATACATGCTTTACTACGTAGGGTAATAAAGTTAAACATTTTAAATGTGTAGGTATGCTTGTCCTATAAGGAACAGCAGAAAGAACTGAACAGAAAAATCATTAATAACAAGTAGAAAATAATACATATACATTGCTGTTAGAAGGGGTTAGGTGAGCTGCTCCTGTTTGTTATCAGACTGTAAATGAACTTCTTGCACTCTAGAAAGTGACCTTGGTGTCTTGGAGACTTGGATGAAGACTGTAGCTCAGTGTGCCAAAGTGTTCAAAAATACTACTAAAGTTAGGATATATAGAAGATGGGAAGAGTAACACAAAAATAGTACATTGTCTTTCTAGAAATCAGTGATATGTAATTATCTGAAATATTACACTGACTTTTCCATTGGTTCTTCTAAGTGTCCTGAAATACGACAGGCTGGAAGAGATAGATTAATAATATATGTTCTTTTGCTCTCAACTATCTGGACATCAAGTAACTCTTACTGCTGTCAGAAGCTTTTGGAAGCAGTAGATGAATTTGTGAAGCTATATTAAGATATTTCAAAATTTTTGATATTAACTGCATGTGAGTAGAGAATCATCATATGGACCATTTGATCTTTTAATGAAGTGGCTGTTATCAGATGTTTAGCAGTGTTGAAAATTAGCATCTCGAAACTGAAACTCCCCTTTTCCTTAAGACTGTAAGCCATTTTTTAAAATGTCCATTTTCTGTATATGTGCAACTAATTGAGGAACTGTTTATTTTAGTAGGTGTTGGTAATCTTCTCCACTGCCGGGTTCCATGTGAGTTCCTCCGTGGAAAAGACAGAGAGAGAGCTGTCTTGTCTGCAGTTAGGCAAAGTTGGAAGAAAGTTAACTGAGAGTTTTGACATGTTACTAGAAGCATTCAGGCATTGTGATAAGGTTAGTGCTGTGAAAAAATATAAATGTAAAGGAGTGTGTGACATTAGTGCTCCTGTGCTATGGTGATACATACATGAAGAAACACAAGCATAGCAAGGCAAATATAGATGAAGACTATAAAGACAAGGTAACTTCATAGTTATTGTACATTTAATATACTGTGATATGCTATGGAATTAAGCACAACAGTATTTGGAGCCTCTCACAACAGTATTTGGAGTATCCAAGTTGACAGCAAGCAAGGGACTTGTGAGCAGTAATAATCTTAGCATTTTTTGCTCTTCAGAATTTGGTATTTCTTTTTAAAAGGAATACAGTTGAAGGGATTATGTTCATATTTTCTTCCAACCTGTACTTCTTGACTGAGTCACCAAGCATCAGAATTTCATATCTTTTCTTTTTTTCTCTCTGGAAAAAAATTTATAATTGACATTTCATATGTAACATTAGGTGTAATGTACACAGAGTGATTGATGCCTTACTTTCAAAAGAAATCTTGGCTTTGCCTCAACATTTATGATTAGATTGTTATCTTGTCACAATACCCTGTCACACTGACTTTCTTTTTATCTCAAATTATTGTATTACTTAAGTTGAAAATAATTTATTGATACTTTCATATTCAGATTTTTAATTTCTAAATTACTCGGTTTCTTTTTGTACTCAGCAATGTTACTCTTCTGAAATGGTGTGCCTGGTGCTGTATAAATATTTAATCGCTATCTGTGTATATAAACACACGTGTATGTTTTCTTTTTGGTGGAGCCTTTTTATAATGGCTGTTATAACAACTGTTTTATTTTATTATAATAGAATGGTGATGGAATGATGGACAAGGATGACCTGTGAAAGTCCTGTTTTCAGTTTAATCTGAATCTAGATGATGAGCTCCTGGATTCCTTGTTTGACTGTTGTGATTTGGATAAAGGTGGTCTGATTAATTATGTGGTGTTTGCAAACTTTCTGAACTGGAAAGACGAAATGGCTGTTAAAGAATTTGAAGAAAAAATAGTTAGAAAAGGTAGATGACTTAATACTGGGAAATTGTGGAGATGATCTTGTTCTTACAACAACTACTGAAAGGACATTGCTGGTGTTGACTAGGTGCTCCTTTGGAAGGATAGGATTTAGAGAGTGCATTTTGTCCTTGCCTGCCACCAGCAAAGCCTCAGATACAAATGTATTTCAGAACCGTGGAGTTCTGTGTTGCTTGTTGAGAATGACCCATAAATCAGGAGAAAGTATAAAATCTCGTAGAATCATTATCAGATATGCAAGTTAATTATCTTATATTATCTACTTTATAGTTTTTCAAGGATTCAAGCAATGTTTTTTACCTCTTACTCTATTATGTGCTGATAATAAATCCTGGCTGTACCATAACTTTTGTTTATAGGGAAAAAACTAGATGCTCCTGCTCTGCCTGAAGACACAAAGACTAACAATGAGACACGGCTGAAGCAGGAAGATCTTGTGTTAAAAGAATTGGGAATCTCAGAAAAGACACCAAAACCATTTAGAAGATCAACAGATCATGTATTTGCAATTTGTCAAACAACTTCTCAGTATAATGTTGTAGTAGGTGGTCTCCCAACAACCTGTAAGTACAGTGGACTGTACTTCTCACTTCTGAGGGTTAAGACAAAATCAGGAACAAATTTAAAAAGTATTCCTACAGGTTCTACTAATGTACAATAGTGAATTAATTTATTTAAATAAATTCATTTAGGATTGTGGCTTGGAAGTTGGCATGGCTTGGATGTTTGGCATGGTTAATCCATTCAAAACATGAAAGTTAATCTAGATGTCTTTGAGAAATTATGCTAGTAATTTTAGGAGGACAATATCTTCTTGGAATCACCTAAAATATTTTTAGCTGGAGGTACTGGATCAGTACTATAATATTACTGCAAGATTTCTTGTTGTCATGCTTCATGATGTAGCTGGAGCTAGGAATTCTAAAAATATTAAAAAAGAGATGAGGACTAAAGTTATATAAATTCTTATTGAACCTATGTGAGACGAAGTATCAAATTTGTTCTCATTTCATACAAAATGTTTTATCCTCCCTGGCGCTATCTTTACATACTGGGTTTTCCATTCTGCCTGTTGATTGACTTCCACAGGTTATCCGGCATGTGGTGTTCCAACTATCGGTTCAGATATTCCTGCTCCTCGAATTTGCCGCATCAGTGACCGAACTAATTATGGTGATGAGGCCAATGCTTATTCATTATTGTTCCCTTCTGTCTTCAGCCAAAAAGGAGTGTATGAAAGTGACTTTTTTAAAGCAAGACGAAAGGCAGAGATATAGTGTATTTCTTCAGAATATTCTTCCAAGATAAATGTACCTCTAGCCATGTGGGAGTGGAAAGTCATATTATCAAATAAACAGGTTGTAAAATACATTGTTGTAACATTACCATCTTTACATCCATTCAGCTATCTGAAAAATACTTTCTCTTCACGTTCAAAATTATTCAAAAAGGTGGTAGATATTGATTTTATTGAGATCCGGGTTCAATAAGTAATATAAGGAAGTACGTCAGGTTGTTGCTACTCACATGCTCAAATGTTGTGTCGAACAAGGGTTTCTAATTAATCTAGGGCTTCTGAGTCTATGACTCATCATTTCTGTGATGTGAGAAGAGCAGAGCAGTTGTGAAATTTCTGTCCTTGGACATATTCAAATTTCTGAGCAAGGTCCCAAGCAACATGGTTTAATTGCAAAGTTAGCCCTGCTTTGATTATGTGGTTGGATGGATGATCTGCAGAGATCTCTTCCAACCTAAGTTATTCTATGCATAGTTGTCTTAAAAAGCCCCACAAGAAGATTTTTACAGGTGTGTAAAACTAGTTTCTATCACAGAGGGATGTTCAGTGGAAAATTTTACTCAAGGTGTCTCTCCTCAGACAAACTTGCAGGTTTTGCTAATGGCAAATTCAGCAACCTCCTTGAATATATCTTTCAAGTGCTCTGCTGAGTCAGGGTCGTAGGCTCAGATCTACAACGGACTTGTACAGTGATAGAGGATATAGGGAGCCACACCCCAATGCTGTGCCATCTCATATTTCTGAAGAGAAAGATAGAACATGAGACTGTAGGGACTTATATGGGGACTCTGATTTTTCCTTCTGATATCTCTGAAGGCTGCTACCACTCTTGTTATCTCACAGCCCAGAGTTCCTCCCACATAAATACTAAAACAACTTTGCTCCTTCTTCAGTTTTGTTTACTCCTTTGCTTCTACATTTTTATGCATTTTCTAGTGAAAAAATATTAAGAGATAACTTCTTTACCTGAAATACAATTTATGAGATAATTGTAACAATGTGAAATTCCAATGTAAAATGCAAAAGGAAGGCTTGACAACCTCTCCCTTTCTACTAGTCATTATATTAAATATTCAGTCATGTTTGAAAGTGGATCTGGAACTTGAGTATATATTTTACAGAAAATAATGTTGCTAATTAGTGGCTGGGGATGTAAAAGGTGTGGTGTCATGTTCTTTACATATCCATAAAACAGCTTGTCAGAACGTCGTGTACATGAGCATTTACCATTTTATAATCTAGCTCTGAAGCAGGAAATCCATGCATGCAGAATATAACTAACAGTAAATTGAATTCATTGTTCACTGAGAAGCCCATTATACCTGTCAAGCACTAGATAGAACTCTTCTCTGAAGTTACAATGTGGCCTGAGATGTCGTACTTCATTGTAGACTATACAGGCTATACAGAGTTCAGTACAGAACAACCTCCAGGTGTGTTAAATCACCCTATACTCATGAAATGGATTGTTTCAGTGTTTTAGTGATGGTCTTTGATTTATTTTTGTATGGAGCATTAATGTTTTCAAACATGTAATAGCTAATGAAATTATTATATGAAAGCCTAGAGTCATTTAATGCTACCAGATTTTGTATAGGCCTGTAGAGATGAATGCTGATTCTGACTATTAAGCAGTTTCATGAGGTGACTCCTCATGTTACAGAAGAACAAAATGTTTCAAGGGCCTGCTATTTTCTTCACTGGAATTCGTCGTAGTCTATTGAAGAGAATAGAAGTTATGTAACTGAGTAATACCGTGTAATTTATATTCAACTTGATCGTATTTATAATAGGTAAGGGTCAGTTTAACCCCGTCTGCACACTTGATGGTCTGTAGTCTAGTCAGTGATTATTTTATGGTTGTTGATGAGCCAGAACAGAGTTGTATTTTAATACAGTGAAACTGAGTTATGAGAGCAGGTAGTCCTTTATGGTCCCTGCAGTGGTATCCTGTAATGGAATATTGCTTTTAGTTCACCTTTTAAATTTCACTAGCATGTTGAAGACATTAGATCAAATCTGGTTTGTTTTCCTCATGAGTAATATTATTGATTTAACTGCAGCAACACCTATACGTAAAGAAACAAAATTTAGTCCATGTTTTCCTCCTGTAATTTCAGCTGGCGTAAACTGTCATAGATTTATTGACTAAGATGAAGCTGCAGATTTGCTGTACTGTGGATCAGGCCTATATTTACATAAAAGACAGTTTTAGAGAAAGATGACAAACAAGGTTGATTTGACTGTGTTAAAGGTCTTACTTCATTAAAGCATGCATAAAATCTCCAGAGCATAAATATAACACACGTGCACACACACATGATATAACTGAAGAAGCCAAATGTTTGCTAATACTAAAAAAAGCTCAAGTCATATCACTGTTCTTCTAAAGCTACCTTCCTCTAATGAGTCAACAGGTCAGTGTAATGAGACATACAGCAGGAAGCATCCAAGTGAGAAAATATGGAAAGGAAATATTTCTTCTGAATTACTTTGGTGTAAAACTAGCAAGAACCAAAGTTAATGCGAACCATTTGATTTTAGTCACCTCACCCATTTATCTATACCAAGTGGAGATCTTGCATATAGTATTCTCGCTGTGAAATATAGACAATAATATAATCTGATTTATGTTGATAACTGCAAATAGTAAAAGTACAATGAATAAACAGGACTTGACTTAGGGCTTTTAAAAAATGTTTACTTTTCCCTGAATCTTCTGTGTTTGATGTTTCCAATGCTGAAGTTGCATCAACATTACTTTATTAACTAAAGACAATTTTGTACACCACATCTTTCATCCCAATAAGATTCAGATTTACTTAAACAGGAACTTCTTTGTTTAAGGATGCAGGATGTGGACTGTAGTTTTTATTAAGAGTGGGAAAATATCCTTTGGCAAATAGAGATTGCTAATATATGTAAAAGCCAGACTCCATATAGTTTAAAGAAAATGCTGACCAGAATTACACAAATTGTATTATTTTGTAGATTGCACGAATTCTCCACAACATTGGCATGAACATTTCAGATGAAAGGTTTGAAGAGATATGGAAGCAAGCCTGTATGAAATATCAGAAAGAAGAAGTTTGTGGAGAAAGCATCAGGAACGTACTGAATGAAATGCATGCATCACACACAAAACCCAGTTGCTAATTCTAGTCTTTGGGCACTGTATTTACATTTATTTAAATTGGCATCAGTCATAATTCTGATGCTGAATACAATAAGCATTTGAAGTAAGGTGTGTTTTCAGAACTTGAATTCATTGTTTATTTTCTTTCTGAATAGTGGGTTCGCCACATAGATAAGAATCTTTCTACTATCATTGCGGTTAGTAGGTACTAGTATCCATAGGAATAAAAGAAGGTAAGCATGTTTGTGAATGGAATTCAAATATTTATCTTATATTCTTTATTTTATGTTTTTTACAGGGTTTCTAAGTCTAAATAATAATACTTTGAGCATGGACACATTTTGCATTTTTTAATTGATTTTTTTTCTCTTATAAACGGAAGGACACTTTTGAAAGTACTTAAGCTAAATGTTTCAGATATGCAAGACCTCTTAAGGATTATTATCAGAGAATGGCATCTTGCCTTGCTTCTAATGTTCCATAATTTCTTGTCAACAAAGTGGTAGCTAACAGAGACCTGGTTGTGGTAAGTTATTTTATAGGTTTAAAAAATTGTGTGAGAAGTGCTTTACAATAAGATACTAAGGAAACTACATAGTCATGGGGTGGGATCTAAAGTGGTGTCATGAAATAGACTCCATAAGAACCAATCGATTAAGAAGTGCAAAAATAAATGCCCAGTTGTGTGGCAGAGGGCTTATATTCTTGATGCAGGCTTATGGCTCTTAGGTAGTAGTGTTCAGCTTTCACAAGCAAAAAAAAAGAATGGATGTTTAGAGGTGTATGTGTGCATTACCTAAAAAGACAGGCTAGGTTGTCAGAGAAGTTTGGGAGGACTTTCAGGGAGCTAACTGTTTACCTGTGACCAATGTAATTTCTTGGGAAGAGGAATCTTCATAAATGAAAAACACTCGAGGATCACTATGGAAATCTCAATGAATATATATGAAGTCCAATAAGAATAAAAAATGGAAGGCAAGTAATACTAAAATCTGCAACTGTGAACTGGAATGTTCACTCTTCACCTACAGTACTGAGCTTGGTATAAAACAAATGGAAATTGTTCGGTATTGACTGTGAAAATGATTACTTTTTCAAATTAATTGAAGAGAAAAATCCTTGCCCAATATAATCTTAACATACAGGATTTCAGGAAGGATATCGCTTTGTCACCTACCAGTGCTTTAATACCTTAGTAAGATTTGGAGGATTAGATAATGCTGCCAGCCAAAAGTTTTACTGAGTTTTACAATGTAAGTGAAGGTTCTATATATCTTAAATACTAGGAAAGCATGTGTAATGACAGCTTAAAATTTCATTGTAACTCTTTTCTCACTTGGCACTCACATGATTGCTGAGATTACTCTTTTGCCAGTGTTCTAGGAGCTTGTAATTTACTGCTTATGTGAGATCCAAGCCAGACCCATTTGTACATTATTATTGTAGCATTAACAGTAGCTGTCTTACATCAGGTAGAAAGAATTTGCTCTCTGGTATCTCCAGGGAGCAGGTGGTGGAAATACTGCCTTATGAAGGCAGCTTCTTTCCTACTGTGAAGGTTAAGGTGTTCTGCGCTGATGTTGCCTTGCCTTCCCATCCTTCTGGAACTCTGTGCATGCACTGGGAAGCATGCAGAAAGCAGACTGCGACAGTCCCAAGTGAAATCATGACAGAAAGATGAATGTACTGCTAATTTCAATTGAATTTGTTATGTCAGGATTTCACTACCCCTCGTGAAATTCTCTAAAGCTCCCCTTCTGCTCATATAGGATGGGAGGGAAAAATCCTTTACGTTTGTTGCAGTATGCTTCCAAAAGCATTAGGCAGAATTACTTTTAAAAAAAAAATATTGTTTTCGTCCTTCAACAGAAAATTTTAGATGAAAGATTTAAGCCCATTTCAGGGAAAAATTTAAAAAAAAAAAATCAGATCTCTGTGTGTGTGTATATATATAAATATATACAAGAGATCTGTTGCATTTGTGTAGCAGCTGAAAATTCTGTGTAGTCTATTTTTTTAACCTACCGTAAAGATACCCACTTTCATTCCTCTGCTCTCAGTAGAATCTTTTCCTTTGTCACTGTAATGGAATTAACGTTGTTCTTGGGCAGTCTGCTAAATAAGTCAAGAATAAAGAAGACTGATAAATCATGGTTTAGTTTTTTGCTGGTATGTTTCTAACCACAGACTAAAGGTTTCCTTCTGAGCTCGGGTTTGAAATGAACTGGAAGTGTTGTTCACCTAAACTTACCTCTTCTGAAGCTTTGAAGGATTAATCACTGAACAGAGCTGTAAATTCTACTTGTATGTGCTTGTTTTTCATCACAATATACATATAAGGCCTCCGAAAGATTTAATCTCTGTGACACAGTTACTTCTGTGGCATTTCCCAATCCCTTTGTTTTCTTCTGTTAAATGCTTTATGCACAGAGTCTTGGTGCAGATTTTTGTCTTTTGTTTCTGTTTGACTTCCCAACGTGTATAAGATCAATGACGTATTAATAGGCTTTAGAGCTGCAAGTTGTGTTCTGTGACTTTTATGTTTCCCTTGTTATATTCCAATTGACAGAAAACAAAAGGTTTGCTTTAATCTATATTGCAGCATGGTTGCCTTTATCTAGATGAGGAATTGATTTAATTAGGACAGCATGTTACCTTTCACTAACCTGTAGGCTGTATCCAAGGCAAAGTTTTCCAGAAAGGGTTAGCAAAACAACCTTTACTATAGCTCAAAAGCCATGCATTCTAAGAGCAAACATACAAATTTAGCTCCTGACTGAATTTCTTCTGTTAACAGTTATATTACAAAATAACAGAGATTTTAAATATGCTGACTGAGGCTTTGTGGACAAACCTGGTAAATGGCAAATCCTGACAAAGGTAAATGTTTTGGTGAAAATCAGTGAGTTCTAGACATTTTGGGCCAAATTTTTTGCATAAAATTTTCATAAAATTAGGCACTGGATAAAAGACACAGCACATTCCAATATTTGTGTGCTATTTTTCCATTAATCTTTGTTTCACTGCAATGATTATTCCAAAGAATAGCATATTTAATAATTATGCATTTTTAATTGGTTCTGTCAAATGAATTGAACTCCTCTTACGTTCATTTTAGAGCAGATGTATTGGTTTCCAGGGACAGAGTGGGGAGGTCTTCCTTTCTACAGAGGTGGACGCCAAGGTTTTTTTCTCCCCAAAAGCCATGCCAGGGATACTGACTTTCAAGACCTGAAAACAGTTACCTGTAAAAGATAAGGCTGAAAACATGAATGTGCAAAATTATTTGTTATTCATTATATATTTCTGGCTCTTAATCTTTAGAATGTGAATATTAGCACAGGTAAGTGTGCAGCTAATATGACTTATTTGGCAGTGACTTGTGCTATGTGAAGCAGATGTTGAACTCGATTATTCTTTTTATTGTTATATAATGGAAAAATTTGTCTGTGCAATGACTTGTGTTTGAGATGCTGGAAGATCCAGCCCACTGTCTTCCATAAAAATGTACATACAAATAAATGTAGACCTTGCCTTGATGTTATTACTACATAACTTTAATATATGTCTTAAAAAGATTAAATATTCTTTTCAGTAAATTAAAATTACTAAGAATTGCTGGTTTTCAGTGATTTACCTGACTGAAGTAAAATTCCTGGTCCTGGAACTCATTCTTAGAAGTGAATGGCCAGTTTTGGTTGGTTGATTGTTTGGTTTTTAGAAAACTGTATTTAATTATTTGGGTGCTAAATAGAATGCTAATAACCCTTTATGCTAAGGAGAATACTTCAAATGGATGTCTAAGCAGAAAAGGAGGTATTGGGGCAAAGTCCCCAGAAATATGATTTAAGTCTTCATCTTGCCAACGGATAGCAATAGGTAGGATGTTTTTAGAATGGCTTGTACAGACTAATTAGTTGGTGTTTGCCATTAGGAGGTATTTCTTTGGAAACTGGTTATTTGCATTTGACAGTCTATCATGGGGCACCATCTGCCTGTGTGGTTTCACCTTGCTGAATGGCCAGAATGATTTTCTAGCAGATGGGTATGAGTTTAGGCATGCCAAAGAACCACTAAATGCTACATGGTTGAGTAGTTGGGATAGGATCTATGTTTCTTTATATTAGTTTTGAAAATGCCAACATGTATTATGCAAACCTGTAGGAAAGATTTTGGCATCTTTGATCAGGAGTAATTGCAAAGGGAAAGGTAGTTAGTTTTCACTGTGTTCTGATTTGGTAAGATAGGTGCTTGTTGATTTCTGCCAAATGCGTATGGCCTCTCTGAGCAGACTGGAGTAGAGAACGTGTGCATCTGGTGTCCACATTCCTGACTTCCGAATGTTGTAACCATGTAAATTTATATTCTTTCGGACACAAGTATGTGCAGCTGTGTTCTGAAATTATATTCTAGGAGATTAGGTGGTAAATTCTAGAATACCTAAATAGTAAATCTTTGGAGTATTCTGCATGTTTTCAAGGCTCACCCCTCATTCCAGTGCCTAGATGTAAATGAAAATTGCAAAACTAAGACCTAAGCTGAAAAAAAGAGAAGGGCCTGAGTATCATTGACAGATTTTATTTATGTGGCTTTTGTGAAGTATCTCTTCCTCTAGTAACAGGGATCATACATTCTGCATCTTAAAAAAAAATAATCTTGCAAGTGGTGTATACTTACTAGATAAGGTTCTACCACACAAACAGGTCAAAAGCAGACAGAGTAGCTTAAGAACACAAACTTCCAGAAATAGCTTTTCGGTAAGCCTTGAAATTTTCTGCAGATTCTAGAAAATGTCAAGTATTTCTTTGAATCTGAGGTGGAACAAAGGACTGAAATAAGAGCATAAGTGTTTCCAAATGGTACCAGTTAATCATGGGGTGATTTTGTTTTCCCAGCAGCTTTCAACAGATAATAGAGACAGACGTATGCAATCCGGTAAGAATACTTTGCTACAGGTGTCCCCCCCAGTGAGTGACAAGGCTGAATGCATAACAAAATTTAGGGCTATTTTTTGCTATTGAGCAATGAATATAACATAAGAATGTAAAGAGTATCTGTACAGGGCAGCCCAAAACTTCTGTCTAGCCCAGCGTCCCATCTGGCAGTGGGCAAAAACATGATTAGGGAGACGGAGCAGATCAGGGCAAACATTATGATGTTTTTTCCTAGCAGTCTCCCAGTGCTTCAACCACTTGAACTTCAAGTGGTTGAAAGGAAGGAAGGACCTTTCCGAAAAGCTTATATTTTCCTTATATTCAGTGATCTTAAACACATTTCTCTTCATGAACTTACCCAGTCTACGCTTTAAACTTTGTGATACTCTAGCCTCTGCAACATCTTTTAACAAGGAGTTCCAGAGCTTTAGCAATACACTGAACAGAAAAACTAGCTCCTTTGCTTGTTTTAAACCTTCTTTCTGATGGCTTAATATGATGTAAGATAACTAATCTATTTGAAGAAACAACAAATAAATCAATTTCTAGACACTGTCAGTGATACAGATATTTATAGACCTTTGTCACATCCCTCCTAAGTCCTGGCTGGGGACTGCTTGCCTAGCTATTGCCTCTATAGAAATTATTCCACAGTCTTCTTTTGGCATGTTACTTTTCTCTGAAGTTTTTCTCATTCTGCAGCATATTTTCTGAGATACAGTGAACATGGGTTTAGAAGTGGCAGATGGGAGCTTTCTCTGCATTGTCAGTTTATTTCCCCCAATAACAGTATTAGGAATGATTACTATATTTCAAACATGGAGGCAGGGGTAGTTTCAAAGAAGTTTTGTACAATTATAGGGCAGCTAGCACAGAGTGAGTCAGTAAGGCACTGCTAAGTGCAGCAACCTTGTGATACATAGTTGTATGCTTAATGCAAACATAGTCCCCCATGACCTGCTTTGCTGCTATAAATACACTGAGTCAAGTGGATTTGATTCCAGTTTGCATGTTATTGTGAGAACAGAATTTGGTTCAGTTTATACACCTGGACAGTCTATGTGTTTTCTTTCATAATGTGCTTTGGAGGTGTTGGATGGAAGATGCAGCCTAAGCTTAAACTGGTTTTGCTTTAATAAATACTCTGTTTCAATGCCACCATGGTACATATAGCAAGGTAAATTGTTAAGCTGCTAGTGAGAGATGTTTATTATACTGAGATGTAATTCTTCCTCTGCATAAATTCAGCAAAGGGATCTAGCTACCTCTTGCATCTATAATAGGCCTAGATTAGTGCACAAGCCTGTGCTAACCCTGTGAAATAAAGATCCGATTCAGTCTGTTAGCTTTCTTAAATGCCAGGTCCCTTGATCTAGGGCCAAAGCTAATGCTATCTGCCAGTGTTCTTTTTGTTGTTCAGTCGCAGTGGGAGTTCAGAATAATGCTCCCTCTGTACTTATTGGTCTTCTTACTCCAGTGGATTTATATGGGTAACAAAACAGCACTCTTACAATGATTCACTCAAAACACAGTACTGCTGAAAGCCAAATGTGAATGGATTCCAGACTTCTGATCTCTCAGTAAGCATCCCTTTTTAAGTCCTTATTTGCACCTTCTTTAGAATGGAAAGCAGTGTAAAGAATTTCTGAGGAAAAAACAAGCTAATGATTACCTCGTTTGAACTGGACATAAATTACAGTTAAAATAGTAACATGATGCATAGGCTTTTGGGGTTTTGGGGTTTTTTGGTTTTTTGTTTGTTTGTTTTTTAAGTCTGATTTAGTCCTTACTCTACAGGCAGGGAAACAAAGACTCATATTACCATTTTTTAGGGCAAGTGTTAAATGTGTTTGTAGCTGTGCAGCCATCAACTGAAGACAGTAAGCAACTGTCGCTGCATACATGCAGGCATAAAATTGTCTGTCACAGGCCTGATTTTCTTTTCTAATTTAATCACACAGGTGATTAAGTAAACCAGTTAACCGTTGCTTAAGATAGTACACAGTTCACCTCTAAAGTTGCTTTGACAGGAAGCCTAATACCAGTAACAGAGGGATAAGATTGGGACCAAAAGCTTAGATATCATAACAAGTACTTCTCACTTGAATAATAGCTATTGTTTCTTAAAAGTTGTTTTGTTTTTTATTGCTGGAAACAATAGCAGTAGCCTGACTATATTGTCAGAGAAAGTGCTAGTACTTTGTTACTGACTCATTTTTTGCTTCAAGCCATTTCCCACCATTTATTGTCTTTGTCAGTTTTTCAGTTCAGACAATTTACTTAGGGATAATATTGAGGACAGTAGGAACATGCAGCCTAATAGTGTTTGCAGGTGGTCAGAGATGTGCTAACAATGCTCCAGTGTCATGGTTAGTGGTCTTATTATTTGAGAACAAGAAGAACTGAGAGATTATTGAATAAAATGCTGCATGGCAAACATTTGTTCATAAAACTAGGCATGGCTCAGGTGAGTGGTGATTGTTTCTCTTTCTACTGCTTCTTCACTGGAGAATTAGGCAAGCAAAGTGCTATCCTGAAAAGGGCGTTGCATGAATTGAAGAGGTTTGGGCCCTGGGGCTTTAAAGATATCAAAAGTCATGTCAAATTCTCCCTCTGGTTAACCAGTTAACAGAACTGTTGGGGAAAAAAGACCCTGTTCAGAATGAAAGGAAAAGAAACTAGTGTTTTGTATGCTGTTATACATTTTCTGTGGATTATTCCCTTCTTCAGTGCAAAAAAAAGGAGGTAGGGAATGAGTCTCTCCTCTTTTCCTTTATTCCACTGAAGTAAATAGAACAAACACAGTAAGAAGAGAATAGGAAAAAGTGGGAAAATTAGAAATAAGTACTGTGTGAAAAGACACATTTTTTTTCTTTTCAAAGAGACGAAAAACTTGCATCAATATTGCTTTGTTTATTTTTCTTTCGTAAGAAGAACAAAGGTCTGAAGGGACTTTTCAGTCAGCTCCATCCACCAAAGAGCCTACATGGAAGAAAGCTGTGATTCTCTGAAGGGAAATGCCTGAAAGTACATTGACCCTTTCTTGAAATACAGCAGAGGGTTTGTGAGAAAAGATGTATTGTACCTGTCTATAGAGTAGTAGTAGTTCTTCAATAGTAAAAGATTATTTGAAATGTTGAGGGAAATGTTGTGTATTGGATTGTACGACAGCAGTGTGCCAGTACAATGTGTGCCTGGCTCCCCAGCGTGTGCCATATGCAGCACCTTTTAAGAAAGATGTTTATACAGGATGGTTATACCATATATCATATTTGTTTCATGCCTAGCTACACTTCTTGGGATCGTAAGTCCAATTATAAATTCCGGTAGTGAAGCAGAAAGCAAACATCAGAGTTTAGAAGTACCTGGAGGTTATGGGTGGGTTATTGCATATATAATGATGAAATAATTTTAAGAAATAACTTCAGTTACCCAGCAGCTCTTAAACTGAAAAGCATGTCCTGATTTTCTGCATAGCCCTTTTCAAATAGAAAGTGCTCATTTCTAACACAGAGGGCACATGAGATATGCAGACAGTATTTTATTATCCCAAGAGGTGTGGGAGGAAACCTTCCCTGTTAGGCAAATAATTATTTTGTGGAGAAAGGTGGAGGAAATGGGGGAAGGAGCAAAAAGAGTAGGGGCAAAGAAATTTCTACAGAATATGTTTTTCTTCCCCCCTCTTATTAAATCATATAAGAATTTTCCATACAGGGAATTTCTTTCTGTCAGTCACCTAATTAGTTATAAAAAGGGAAGTAAAGGCAATAAAATGATGACTGTCTCCTTACTCCATTCTTACTCTTTTCCTGTTATGTTGAAGAAACACTGACAAGACCCACAATACTACTTATATATATGTCACTCATTATAAACTAGAATAATTTATTCTG
Source organism: Morus bassanus (assembly GCA_031468815.1). NCBI lineage: Eukaryota > Metazoa > Chordata > Aves > Suliformes > Sulidae > Morus > Morus bassanus. Next base: position 41,199,841 of record CM062567.1, on the reverse strand, counting down.
CTGATTCTCTATTTTGAGTGACTATAGAAATATGATCATAAATCATTGTTCTTCCCTAAGTTGTTAGCTGTGCAATACAAATATGGTACTTCATTGTTTTCTTTATTTTCACTGGAAACTGTAGGAATATCAATAATTATCACTTTATAGAGTGCTGGTGGGATGATGTGGAAAATATACTTGCCTTAAATATTTTGTAGTGTTTCATACAAGTGGGGGGATATGTTGTATTGCTTCAACTCTCTTTTCCTGGCAGAAGTGAGAGCTGCAACAGCTCTCTTCACATTTCTGACAAGCAGCCCATTTGTTTGAATTTCTAGGTGTCATTTCACATCCTTAGTTCCAGGATTCCAAGTCAGTACTGCTGTTCTGGAACTGTGAGTCGTCCAAAATGTTTTCATCCAGCATTCAAAAATATATTTCATTTTAACTATAAATATGATGATTGAGATCTATATTTATGAAATAGGATAGTTGGTGATATTAAGCACAAAATCTCTATGCCTGTCACTTAACGGTGGACAATTTACTGAAGGACCAGCTTGCTTAAAGGTTCCTTTATATTAAACAGAGGAAGGAAAAAGATGTGCACTTGTATGGCGGTTCAGTTTTTCAGATATTTTTCTCAGTTTCTAAAGACTGAGGGAAGGTTTAGAACTACTTGGGTACATCATTAGGCACGTGAGCTTGGTGGGACGTGCGCTTAATTTACCACCTTCTGCCCTGAGCCTTCATTTGCGCCTTCTGTGTATACGTACAGTAGATGAGCGTGTGGAAGAGAATCGTTTTCCTCGAGACTGAATTACTTGTGGGTTTGATTTACCACATTTTTTTTTTAACCAAAGGCCTTGCTTTGTAGCGCAGTGTTGGCTCAACATTTGCTCTTAATGACTTGTGTGCTGTAAAGCTGTTTTGACTAGGTGGCAGTAGGAAGGCTGGGAAGAAACTCTTGCCTCTGAGATAAAATTTAAAAGTTTAAATTCCACCTCTAATTATCCACTGCTGTAGCTTTTTAAATTGAATGTGGCTGGGGAAAAAAAAGTGAGGTATTTTTCTCCTTTTTTTGTTTTTTCCTATTCCCGCTGTGGAAGCGGGGGTGCGGGGGCGGGGCGGGGCGGGGCGGGGCGGCCGTTCCACCGGCAGGGGGCGCTCCAGGATTGCCGCGGCGGGACGGCGCCGCCCCCGCGGGGGGCGGGGGGGGCCGCGGCGCGGGAGCCGTGGCCGCCAGCCGGCGGGGGGCATTGCCTAAGGCTGTGTTCTCCAAAGCGAATAACGTCGGGTGATATATTTCACTTCTGTTGAAGCACAGAGTAAATTATGCCCCTTTCTCCGTGTTGCGCTTTAAGGGGACACAGTGCTTTGGGGATGGCTAATTTTGTGCGCTCGTTCTGGTCCATACAACCTTGTTCGCCGAGGAATTAAACTCATTAATTCCGGAGTACTGTGTAAATAAATACCGCACCATACTTTCTCCCCTGCTATACATCCGTGTTATTAATCGTGGTTTTGTAATGTTTGTGTGACTTGATTTCACCGTACAAATGCAAGCAGGTAACTGATTTTCAGTCAAGTTCAATAAGTATTAAACCAACGTGCAAATACTTATGCAGATGAACCTGGGGATATTTTTGTCTGTGAAAAATTCTTATCCCTTTAATGGTAAGTTTGTGATTTGACATATGTAGCAGCCATGCTGAATGGCAATTAAAATGGGGAAAAGGACAAATCCTTAAAGGATCTCCAAAAGCCACAGGATGTTTTATGGTAGTATTGCAATAACAATTTACAATAATCTAACAATTATGGGAAAAGATTTATTAGTGAGTGCATGTATTGGAGAAATATTCATGTCGCGGGTGTTAATATACAGGTTTTCAATCAAAAGGCCAAAAAAGTGTTGTTTTTGTTGGTTTTTTATTATTATTTTTTTTAAAGCAGTGATAATATAAAATACTCTTGCACTAAAGGGATGGAAAAATGAATTTTAAAAATTTTAAATAGCTATTCATATTTTACTACTGATACCCCTGGTAACAAACATGTTTTGAATTAAGCATTTGGCCATGTAATGCTTAAGTATGGAGGTTTCAGTAGTGAATTAATCCCTCTGTTGCTCGAACACATAGTGGTAATGCATTTTCTGTTTGATTCTCATATCCTTTCAATGCTAGACTTACTTCGTGGTAAAATATACTCCAATTCACCCAGTAACAGATTCACTCTAAATATCTGCCCCCAGGAGCAGGGGAATGTCACATTTCCAGCTCCTGAGTTTGAGCTATATTAAAACCTATCAGTCTTTCTCTGTAGAAATCAAAATGAAACCAAACCAAATTGAGCTGAAAATCAATGAAATTGTTCCTGTATTAAGGAAAACCTGATAGTATATAATTTTTTTCTCTTAAATCCTCATTTGACAAATTTCTTTTTCAAATAAAAGCCTAGACTCTAAGCCAAAAGACATCTTTCTGTAAGGTCATAGAGATGGGGGAAGGAAATATAAAAACTCTCCTGTGTTCAAAAGGAGATTTAACCTGCTTTCAATTTTTTTCTGGGACCACTTGAATTACTTTTAAGAGGTGGTATTTCAAAGGGTAGGCTATCAGCATTTTCTAAAAGTAAAGGCAACTGAAGCTCTTAACAGAGTAACTAGAAATGTAGGCACTCACAGGCAGGAGACATTACAAGCAAAGTAATGTATCTTCATATTACTTTACCCATAATCTTCCAGTGATTCATACTCTAACTTTGTTACAGGGTTCCTGATTTTAACTTCTGCTTTAAAAGAAGCGAATAGGAAACAAGTCCAAAATTGGTTATGACACTCTTGTCTAATGACAAAGAAATTGAGCCAACATCTCAATTCCCCACTTGCATATTACTTTTTCTGATTAACATAGGGGAAAATTAAGTCCTAGTCCTATGTTGTCACGTTGCCTGATGTTTTTTTCTTAACATTTTCTTAAAGGTTGGTGAAAATTCTAAAATTCCAGCTGAAAGAACAACTACAACTGTAAGAGTATTTTGACTCAGTTTGAATCTACCCTTAGGGCTGAATGGGAATCATGCTTTGCCTGCAAAAGCGTATCCTCTCCAGTGCCATCCAACAGTAAAACATTGCAGTCCTTGCAAAGAAGTCCCCATATTAACACAAGCTCTTGCCGCTGGCAGTGCTGCAGAAAGCGATGATAGTGGCACAGAAGTTGCTGACAGGCTGACACTGCATATTAATCTGTGGACAAATGGTTTGTGGACAGATCATTGTGCAAGTCACTTGAGCCGTGTTCTGTACTTTGTTCAGTGGCTGGGCTTGTATGTGGAAATGAAATTATTTAATTAAGGGCTATTCCCCTACCCTCTCTTTTCTTATGGTAGTTGAAAATTATTTCAGATGCTTTCCTAAGTATAACTGATTAGGTTAAATGGAAATTATTTTTTGGAACTAGCAAAATTATGTCTTTCACTAATTTTTGCTGTTGAGTGCATTCACTGCCAAGGCTTTCATCTCTGACTGTAATCTTAGAATTCCAAATTGATGCTGAATTTTAGTTCTTCCCTTTTTCTGCAAACTCTCATTCCTGACATCTGTCCCAAAGTTCCTACTGTGGTCTCATGATGAAGCCTTCTCTTTATAAGTCTTCCCTCTCAAACTACTCTTACACTTTCACTTTGCTTTCTCTCCTGGAACCACAATCTTACTGTCTTACTACAGACTTTTTCTTCTTTCCTTGAGTCCATCTTGCATCAGATTCCTTTACCTTGTCCTCTGAAAGGATTCTAAAGCCTCTTTTCCCTAACAGCTTTAACATAACCTTTATCTTTCACCATATCATCTCCTCACCTCTTTTTTCCATTTAAAATGATGTAAATAAAATCACTGTACAGTGATTGTACACTGAACAATGTCCTATTGTTCTTTTTCATGTTTATCTCTAAATCCTTTGTTCTTTTCCATGAAGTTTAAGTGTATCTTATTGTCAATGAGGCTAACCAAGTCCAGTAGTTTGCCCTTTTAACCTCTCTCTAATCCATGCTTCCCTTTACTCCTTCCTTTACTTGTGTTAGCCTGTCGTCTAATGCTGTGACTACTCCCACTACTATTTTTATGCCTTTTCCCATCATACTCTTTGACATAAGAACTATCTTAGTATGTACCAAATGGATGCCTTCCCTATACTTAGATCCTTCCTTCCTTAAAATACAAATACACCTGTTGCTTTTCAGCAGTGAAATGTTTTAAAGATACTCTTGAAGTACTTTAAAAATAGACCTCCGTTCCATGGGCTGTGTCTGACCCAATGTGTGTGTCATGTACCCTGAGAGATCCCTGAGGAGGGAACTGGACCTTTCTCTCTCTGTGCATAGACAAGGATGGTGGTGAAAGTCAAATGACAAAGTCAGTTCCAAAAAAGGTTGGGATCTGAACTACGCTGTCTTAACATAAAACTACTGGAACAGGGATCAAAAACTATTAGGACAGGCAGATTTTTTGAACTGCATACAGCAGAGCTGGTCAGAAGGCTAGAAGTTGCTGCCTTTCAGATGTTTATTTTGCTGCTTTTTGGGGGATTTAACCTCAAATAAGTGTGAGTCAAGAGGCCTAATTCAAAAGTGCTAAAAGATTTCCAGTCAGCTAGTAAGCTACGTGGGACATCAAATCCTAGCTCCCAATAAACAAAAATGCCAAAATTCAGGGGAAAATGAGAGATGCTGTCAACCACTTCTGCAAGAAGCCGTATTTTCCAGCTCTTGTTATCTACCTCTATAATTAATGTTGAATTTGGAAAAGTAAAGTTAAATTGGACTTGTGACCCTGAAAAAGTTGCCAAATTCTGGCACTGTTTGCCTTAGACAAATTTTAAAGAACAAGACATTCATGGAAGCAAGGTATTTCTTCAAGAATTAGGAAATGTATGTGTATATCCTACTGTAAAGAAAAAAATTAGAAATAGTTATCTCATTGCCAGTGTTGACATTACTACTGGTATATACTTTCAGGACAAAGAAACAAACAGAGTGATGTTTTATATGATTTAGTGAAGACAAATATCAGTTGTAAGTTACAGTAATAGTAGGGTACTGATCTGAAATTTCCACAGTTCCAGAGCATTTTCTCCTTGCCACTTGGGACAGTGGGTTTTTGAGTGTGCATGCAGGTTGGTAAAGAAGATTTAAGCTCTTTGCTATGTGTTACCATTACTTCTCTTACCTGCTTCTTACAGCTACTTCAGCCTTTGAAATTGAAGCAGGATAGTGCAGAAATGATTCTTTCATTGGGCTTCCTGATTCTGATAATGCTGAATCAAGCTCTCCCAGTTTATTAAGGATCATTTTTAGTAACTGATTCTATGGGTTGTGACAGTTCTGCCATTGGGCATTGACCTCTAACATCACTTATATAGGTACAAAGCACAAAAAACTCCACATAGATACAAAGCGGGTAACTAATGCAAGGAGAAATAGAGCCTCTGTATAGACTGAAATAAGTATGTAACTATGTGGAACTGGCATTGGGCTGGAACCTGAGAAAACAATTTTAAGTGTATATGTTATTAGATGTGAGTCAGGTGGTACTTAATTGCAGATGGTGCTGAAGCTGGCATTTCTGCCTGTTTACTGTGGCTTGTGGACTAAACGCAGTGATGAAATTGAATAAAATATGTTCGATTTGTGTGCTTAAACTGGATATTGAAATAATGAAGTAATTAAGTAATTGAGCTCATGCTTTTGTAGTCACTGCTGGAGTGACCGATGCTTCTCTATCTAATATTTTAATGTATATTTTTTTATGTGATTTGACAGACAATAAAATGTGATTAATCCTGACATCAGTGCCCAAGAAAATGAAGGAGAAAATGATTATTTTTCAAAATTATTTGTGGCTAATTTTCCCCAAGGAAAAAAAATAAAGACACCCCAGAAACCCAGTGAAAGCTGCTGGATTTTTTTGTTTGTTTGTTTCATCTCCATTAAAATACTTTTAAGCAACACCTGCTCTTGAGATCTCTGCATGGCATTTCATTTAGGTTTTACTACCCAAACACAGCAAGCAGCATCAACAGATGCAGTGGGCTAAGATCAGTATTAATCCATAGGTGTAAATGCTGTTCCTGAGACAACCTTAGGAAGCTATTTGTATTGTAATTTCTTTAATACCCACTTTGTTTTACATGTAACTGTGATGATGCTGCTTTACTTGTAGCTTTCCAATCAACTTTTTCTAAGTTTCTTTTAGAAATCCACAGTTAAATAAACTTATGGGCTAGCTGCAATACTTAATGCTGTGTCTAGCCACCGCCATTTTTACTATACTCTTTGTATTTACTTTTAGTGTTCTTCAAAGCTACATGTTTTAATTCAAATGCAACATGTTTTTGTACTTGAATTACTCATTCAGTAAATTGCTAGATAAGGTGAAATTGTCAGGAAATATGTTCTGTGTAAGTATGCTTTTTTGTATTCTTAAAGAAAAGACAGATGTTATTGTTAAATATCTTTGTAATTGTAAATGATAAACAAATCTATATTTGCTGTACCTACCCCATTGCTTTAAAGACTAAACAAAATTATGTTTATTAATCCATATGTCTGGGATTGATGCATGTCCAAGGGGTGAAAAAAACTTTTAAGGTAAATGGAAAAGTTTTAGTACTTTTATATATATCTATATCTATATCTATATCTATATCTATATCTATATCTATATCTATATATACACACACTAAGGTGGGTTTATGTTCTAGTTACTCAAATTTGATAAATATAGGAAATTTAGTACAAAAATTAACAACATAGAGAAATCAGTAATTTTCAGCAGAATCTTGTGTAATAAGACCCTGATTATTTTTAGGTTTTATTATAATAAGATAAACATATCTTTACATTCATAAATATATAACCTCATTAAATTTGTCTAGGCTCAAAGGACAATTTGGTAGAGCACTGTTTTTTTTCCCATGAAACAGTGTTTTCCCTAGTGAAAATTGTGTTCAGGTGTTACTTGTGACTATGTAATGAAATACAAGGAGAGGTTATATTGTGAATGAAATGTATTAGTGAAATGGGAAAGAAGGAAAGCATTGATACAGGAGTAGAGACACTGATTCAGTCCACCCTTTCATACACAAATTATGTGTGCCATAGTGTGGCCAACAGTGAAAGAAGTACAAAATATTTTAGCTGTATCTCTCTTCCTCCTATCTGTCCAGGGAAACGGAGACCAAGAATGGGCAGTGTTAAGCCAGCTTTGGTGGATGAGAACTCTGAAAGGAAAGTAAAACTGCTTATTTAGCATATTTTAGCAGTTATCTGTGACTTTCAAAACATGACCTAGTCTTTTTGTAAAGCAACCAGCCCGATTAATAGAAATTATTGCATACTTCTGCTGCTGTAGGCCAATCTTGCTGTCTCTTTTCTAAAACCCCATATTCCCCTCCAGTCTGTTTTGTTCTTTCTGCCAGGCACGTGTACTTTAATTGCACCGTCACACTATGTCAGAGTTTGAATAGTCTACTGTCAGCCTGAAAAGGAATATGGTAATTTCTTTCACCTGGGAAGAGTAACAGCTGCTCATATTATCTGAAAATACCAGTCAGATGAGAAGATGAATACAAGAAAAAAATCTTTTCTCTCCCCACCCCCATCTTGTTTCACAAGTTAGGTTGGGATCTTATTTGTGTTGCACAGTTAGGTTGGGATCTTATTCAGGTGTTGTTGCTAATATCTCCTGGTATTCTCTTTCTGTAGGGAAAAGGGTGTGGAGAACTCCTAGTCTGTATGGTATGGCACAACTAGGCTTCTGCCTTCCCTTGGTTGCTGATTTTGCCATTTTGAGGTAGGATCCCAGCTCATGCTGCAATGATTTCATGCTGAGATGGAATTAATAGAGGTAGGTGATGGTCATCTCAGTGTTGTTAATTCTTGCGGTATCTATGTGGTTTTTTTACTTTCGTTAAGCTGCAGTCCTAGAGATAAATGCAAATTTTACTTCTGAATTTTTTTTTTTTAAAATAAAAGCTTTTTTAATTCTTATGGCTTTAAAGAAATACACTAAAGGGTTGTTAGAATCTACTGTATAGATAGAGGATAGAACTATTTTTCCTAACTCCTAGGACTAATTAGTGATGTTTTTATAAAATAGGCCATGAAGTTTTTCAAATTGGGCAAATAACCCTTGAAACTGGGATATACAAGTGAAATAAAGGCCTGGAACTTCAGGGTCAAGTAAGCACATTTCTTTGTTTCTCCTTTCCCACTGGGACCCAAGAAGCTGCCTTAACAAACATCAGAACAAACTTTATCAGAACTTATTTCTGTTTGTTGTCCTTGGAGGTTTTTTGGTTACTGTCAATGTTTCTGAAACTCTTCTCTCAATGCAACCTGTTCTCTGCAACCTCATACCCTCAGTGGCAGTACAAAATGCTACCATCTGGATTTCGTAGGGTTTTCTAACTGCTTTATATCTTTATGGATGTGAATTACTATATGATGTTCAGAACCATACAGAGAGGGACCTTTTTTATCCAAAACAGTTACTATATACAGATCACTAAGGTTATGTGGATTTTCAATATGCTTTAATTACCTACATAGATATTCCTAGTGTGTGTGCCTGAAAGCTAGCTGCTTTCTGTTGAAATGAAAGTGAAGCAAGCTACCTTTCCAGGTGGTATTGGGCAGTAGGACTAACTTGTCAGTGAAGTGCAGTACCGGTATTGCTGTGTAGCTTCAACATCTCCCTGCACCGGATTTCCTCTCTAGGAAAGACTTACATAGCTGGGTGAAAGACAGAGCTGAATAACAAATGAGAAGTTTTTGGCCTTTCTGATATGCAAAAGCAATGCTGGTAGTAATCTATTAGAGATCTACCTTAGATTTGTGATAACTGCTGGGTTACAAATCCCTTGCACTTCAGTGCTGTCCAGGTCAAGAATTTGTTTCTACTTGCAGTGATGCTGGTTATAAACAGCTGTAAATTATCTTAAGCTAAATGATTCAAGAAAGTTCTCAAAAAGCTGAGAGCAGGGCTAATCTTTAAATCTAGGTAAAAATAAAAGCATGAAAAGCATGGTAAAAATGCTGATTGTGGGTTGATTGGTGCAAAATCAGACAATACTGCTGTCCTGGGTGGTGTCCTAGATGAGGAATTCAGCTGTACAGAATGATGACTGTTTATGATTTTCAGTGCTATCCTTAGAGATGGAGGATGCATGACAACTCATTATTTAGTGCCTATGAGCTTAGTGTCCGGTACCCATATGTTTAAGAGATTTGAGTACTGGTTATTCAGCTTAAGAAAATGGACTATAATTCTTGAATGGAATGACCACATTAGCTTTTTATAAACTGTTGAAAGAATTCATATCAGGAAAACAGTGAACCTGTTATGAATAAATGTATATAGAACAGAAAGTGCTCAGCCTTTTTTTTAAGCTAGTAATGATGAGGAACCAGTAAACACATGAATAAAAGGTGATTGCAGAGCATTCTGTAGATGGGGTTGCAGAAATTCAGCTGGAGTGTTCCTTAATTATTTTAATTTTGTCCTTGTAACACTAGACATTTCTCACCAAGAATAAATGTTTTAGCTAATGTCACTAACTGCCTTAAGTTTTAAATCCACATTCTGAACACTTTTCCCTCTTTCAGTCTAAACAAAAAAAATAGTATTACTATTGGCTTTTCCAAATAACTCAACTATAGAAGAGTTATTTTTTGTTCTTTTGTGCCACCTCCCGCAAAAGGGGCGGGGGGGAGAGGAAAGAATGAAGCTGATTCCCAAATACTCAGTCTGAAGTGCTGCACCTGTTCTTACAAGAAGCTTCCTAAAATGAACAACTATAACCATATATTTTGTATTCTGATTTTTTCCTTTTTTTCCTCAAAAGAAACAGATTAGAAATCCTTTCTTGTAATTTTGTTTTGTTGAATTCTGTTCTCAATTTTTCCTCTGAAGCATCAAATAAAAACTAACAATAGCCAAAAATCATGTCATACTGCTGCAACAACAGCTGTGATTTGACAGTTCTTCCTTTGTGCTCCATAAGGCAGAAAAGAATAGGATGGAATGGCTTATTCCTCTTTCATTGCACATAGGTGCACAGGAAAGGCAGGCAGCTGTTGCTTCATGCAAAGAAATCTGCTCTAAGGGCATGGCTGCTGCACCTTGCCCATCAAGGAACAATCCCTGTATCCTCCCTTCAGGTTCTACAGATGTTAGTTACACAAAATGGCTCCTAAACCTCTGGACTGTGTCTTTGTACCCAATTCAATGCCTAGGGGTTGACCCTTATGTTTCAAAAACATTTCCTGCATGACAGCATGAAGAGAACACTGTGACTACTTTATTTTTCCCTGGCACTTACATGTACTTATGTCTCTGAGAAAATTAGCTCTGATAAAACTAACCAAATAAAAAGCTAGCAAACGACATTGCTCCTCTAAAATGGAGGGGCAGATGGGAAGCAATGTTGTTGACTAATGCACTGCTTAAACAGGACTGTGAGATGTGCTTTTTGTTATTAGATATGTCTTGGATATTTCAATGGACACTATTAAAATACTAACTGAACTTCTGATATTCCTTGAGGTATTTATCCTGTCCTCATATCCTGGAGTCAAAAGTGCCAATATCCGTCTCCTAAATCTTCCTAGACCTTAATTCCCTGAGTGACTTCTGTAACGTCACATCAAGCAGTGGGTGATAATCTGTGGAGTTCATTCTGAGATATTCTGAACTACAGCTCAGAGTCCAAATTGCTGAGCTATTCTTTCTGCAGTAAAAGAGGAATACTGATAAGTATTGGAAGAGCCCTAAAAATAAAGCTCAGGTTTTTTACGTTCATACTCAGGAAAGAAAATCTGCCTCATGTTTCAAAGGTGGAAAAGGTCCTGGAAATTTTACCAGAACTGTTGCAGCAGTAATTAAAATGCTACTGAAAAAATACTGAGAAACATCCATGTTCTATACTGCATCATGTTGCTATCTGAAAATTGTATACCTCGAATAAAATTATCAGCTCTGTGAGGGGTTTTCAGAATAGTCAGGTGGTTGATCAAAAATACTTCAAAGAACTGAAATAATTCCTCTTCTCCATTTTCCTCCCTTCGTCTAAAGATTGGTGCAGTAAAAGAATGGACAGATCTGGTGCAAGTTACAAATTGGTTTTGTGCTTTGAAGCTGCTAACAAAGAAAAGAGCAACTGCAATGCAATAATCTACTGCTATGGAGGAAATAAGAAGAAACTGAATAATCTTAGCTTGTCTCCCCTGACAAGTTCAGAAATCAGTAGAATATTACTTTGATCAACACTTAAGCCACTAAATTATCCTTATGATTCATGCAGCATGGTATATGATTTAAGGTACCAGAATGTGTTAGCCAAAACCTGTTTAAATCTTTGCTCTTGGGGAAAGGAAAGGAGGGGAAACAAATAATTTGCTGCAATTTGGGGATTTAGAGTAGTATTTTGCATTTCTTCTAATATCTGCTTTGCCTTAGACACTTGCTGTGTTTTCTCAAGAAAAATTTAAATGCTTTAAACAAACATTAGAAAGGTTGTCCGCTCCAAAAGTATTTGTTTTGTTTACTTGTATGGCCCTCAAGGTGCTTTAGGAACTTTACAGAGAGCTATTGGAAGAGGGAGCTTCCTTGAAGAGCTTGTAGCATATTGAAGGAAGCAAGTGGTGCCCATGCTCTGGTGGCTGTGCATTCTTGTCAGTGATGTGGACTGGTACCTGTGTTCTCTGTGAGGACTGTGGGTATAAGGATGGAGGTCAGCCGGTATATCATTCAGAAGTTAGTTTTGAGAAGTCTTGTGGTTTGCCCAGCAGCCTAAGGAGAGAAGTAGGCACAGAATTGTAGAATCATTTAGGTTGGAAAAGACCTTTAAGATTATTGAGCACAACTGTAAACCTAATGCTGCGAAGTCCACTGCTCATCCAAGAGAACACAGGTGCTAGAAATCACAAAATACTTGAGTGAGACTGTGATGATCTATCTCTAGTTTGTATTCATTTTTCTCTTTCTTTCATGTAGTGTTATCTGTCACCAAAAAATAACTTTTACAAGCGGAAAAAAATGTAATCTTTGTCAGGGCTTTCAGCAGCCTGCCACAAATTTTGTACAAAAAAATGCAGTTGAAACTAAAGTGTGTGCAAGCAGTAGCATTTGCTTAGTGATGCTCTTTTCTGAGTCAGAATGGTGTTTGTTTTTTTTAATACACAGTTCACCTGTGCAGGGCAAGGTTGAATAGAAAGTTCTTTGTGCAAAATGAGATTACCGGTAGAACTACATGACCTTTTATTTGTATTAAATGATTTGAGTAAAAATATGAAACAAAACTGCCGTCCTTCTAAGTACCTCTTTGAGTAAGGTGTTGAAGAATTCCAGTTGCCTTTGTTTGCTTTAGTATGCTGCCAATATTTTTCTTCCTTCATGGGATAGGCTTTGGTTACTTGAACAGCCCGTTTATAAATTAAATGGATGCACTTTTGTTGTAGTTGCTTTTTTTAATAAGGAGGAAGATATAAAAAGAACTCAGTATATTCTTCTCCACCCTAACTTAGATTTGTACAAGTAGCTTGCTAAGTGTTACGAGGTTATCTAGATTCTTATGAGTTCTGCATTTTGACTTTCTCGTGTTAATTCCTTAAGCCAATATACGACCAAAAAAAAAAAAAATCCCAGAATTTTTCATAATATTTTGAAGTAATCTTCATTAAAGTCGAAACACAGACTTTAAGTTTCATAATAGAAAAAAGTGTTTCACTGACAACATTTCCTGTAAAACAAACCTAAAAGAACAAAACATCCAGCTCTGAATGGATGTCAACTTCCAAAAAGGGCAAAAAGGGGCAAAAAACTTTTCAACCATAGTTAGCAGCTAGTAGTTTCAAAGCACTGTTTCTCTACTTAGACCTCTTACAAATGTCTGGTAAAGTAAGCAGCTGTAGTAGTTGTGTTCCTTCAGCAATGCCCATGCCCTCCCTGTGAAAGAGGAGGAACTTGTGTACTTGTGACTGTTGCACTTCAGTGTAAATTGATGTTGACTGTGGGTCTCTGGCTAAGACAATATGCTGTAAACAGGGACAGCTGGAGCCTGAGTGCTTATTCTGTTTTTTCACTCCTGCTATAAGGACAGTAAGTGCTAGGAGTGAAGTATGGTATGAACAGCTGCAGATAGTAACACAATAAACTACCACAACGATGTTTACCATTTGTTGCATCTGTAATATTCATATTTCTACTATTCAGTGGGAAGGGTAGATGCATGTTAATGTATATGAAACAGAGGCTGTGGAAACTTTTCAACCACTATTATTAAAATTTTTCTGAATGTTCACAGAGTAATTCTACTAAGAACTGCTACAAAAATTAATATTGGCTGTGATTTTCTTTTAAATAAAAAACTTGTAGGTCTGGGGAAGTTCCAGGAAATGGGAAGAACAGATAAGGTCTCTTCAGCACTTAAACAGAATAGACAAAATAACCTAGGTAACTGGGCTGGTTGCCTGGACACTGACACCAGGCAGGATGATTGAGACTGATATGGGATGCAATCAGACAGTAATGTTAGGAAAGCTAATGCCAATCAGCATGGTGCTATGGAAAGCAGGTTGCCTGTTGTATTTTCTTTTGGATTAGATTGGAAGCACTAAATGAGACGGTCTTCACTTAGCTTTACGTACGACACAGAGCTCGGATACAACATGAATTTCCTTAAAGCAACATACATGCCGACAGCAGATATGAAACAAATTAGAATGATGTTAATGCATATAAAAGTAACTGTAAATGTGGAAGTATCCAGTTATGTGGATATTTTCTGATGGAATTCTCTGAATTTGAACTTGATCCTTTTTTTTTTTTTAATAGGTATTGTGTTGTGGAAGAATAAAATCATTGCTGGCTTAAAGGGGGAAGAAAATGACAAAAGCTGGTACTGTGTGCTTCGGAAATGAAGAATGCAGAGTACTTGAAAGCAGTGAGGTTTTAGGATGCAGTGTACTAGCAATAATCATGGCTTAAGAAAGTATTTTTGGAGACTAAATACATGTGCTACACTGACATAGAGGTCTCCAGGTAAATACATCAGTAAATGTGTTTATAAAAGCATCAGTGGCAAATATCTGATCAAATTTTCTCCTTATAAAGACATCAGTGTTTTATTACTGTAAGTGTTGTGAATTGTCTTTTCCCTAGGTGTTTAAGACACAGATCACCAATGTTATTAAGAATGCCTTTACTCATTACATGGTAATCAGTAGGTAACTTTCAAACAAAGCATGCGCTTACTTGCTCACATAGCTTGCTCACACATTCACTCATAGTATCCTTGGTGGAGCCGCAGCTGATGGGCCAGCCCCAGCTGGATGCTGAGATGCTGAGGGGTGTGTACCTTCCTGCAGAAGTAATGGGAAACGAAGCACGCGTTATTTGCTTTCCAAAACCTTTAGCTGTACCATATGTTTCATCTGCCTCTGAAAATTCAACACCCCCTTTCTAAACAACTTTTATGTGTTTAGAAAGACTTTAAAACAAGCAAACACCCCCTCCCCCTAGGCCAAAGCTTCAGAGCCCTTAACTGATGCTTTTGAGCAAAACCCAGTATTTTCTTGTGACTTTTGTCAAACAACAACAAAAATTCATATATGCTGCTGGCAAAATGGAGATCTAATTTATATAGTTATATTTATGTGAAGAGGTGCAAAAGCTTTCAGAAATATTGAAAACATAGTAGATACAGCATTTTTCCATTTTAGAGAATGAGCAAGAACTTTGTGAAGACAGAAAAGCTGCATGCATACTGAAACCGTTGACTTTCTCCACTCTCCATCATTTATCAACAGTCCCGGTTAACAGGGGAGGTCCCAGATGACTGGAGGCTTGCCAATGTGACGCCCATCTACAAGAAGGGCCAGAAGGAGGATCCGGGGAACTACTGGCCAGTCAGCCTGACCTCAGTACTGGGGAAGATTATGGAGCGGTTCATCTTGAGTGAGCTCACCAGGCATGTGCAGGACAACCAGGGGATCAGGCCCAGCTGGCATGTGTTCAGGAAAGGCAGGTCCTACCTGACCACCCTGATCTCCTTCTATGACCAGATGACCCACCTAGTGGATGAGGGAAAGGCTGTGGATGTTGTCTACCTAGAGTTTAGTAAAGCCTTTGGTACTGTCTCCCACAGCATTATCCTAGAGGAGCTGGCGGCTCATGGCTTGGACAGGTGTACTCTTTTCTGGGTAAACAACTAGCTGGATGCCCGAGCCCAGAGAGTTGTGGTGAATGGAGCTAAATGCAATTGATGGCTGGTCACAAGTGGTGTTCCCCAGAGCTCAGTTTTGGGGCCAGTCTTGTTTAATATCTTTGTGAATGATCTGGATGAGGGGATTGAGTGCGCCCTCAGTAAGTTTGCAGATGACACCAAATTGGGCAGGTATGTCAATCTGCTTGAGAGAAGGAAGGCTCTGCAGAGGGATCTGGACAGGCTGGATCGATGGGCTGAGGTCAGCTGTATGAGGTTCAACAAGGCCAAGTGCCGGGTCCTGCACTTGGATCACAACAACCCCATGCAATGCTACAGGCTTGGAGAAGAGCAGCTGGAAATCTGCCCGGCAGAAAATGACCTGGGGGTGTTGGTTGACAGCCGGCTGAACATGAGCCAGCAGTGTGCCCAGGTGGCCAAGAAGGCCAACAGCATCCTGGCTTGTATCAGGAATAGTGTGGCCAGCAGGACAAGGGAAGTGATCATGCCCCTGTGTTCAGCACTGGTGAGGCTGCACCTCGAATCCTGTGTTCAGTTTTGGGCCCCTCACTACAAGAAGGACATTGAGTTGCTGGAGCGTTTCCAGAGAAGGGCAACGAAGCTGGTGAAGGGTCTGAAGAACAAGTCTTATGAGGAGCAGCTGAGGGAACTGGAGTTGTTTAGTCTGGAGAAGAGGAGGCTGAGGGGAGACCTTATCGCTCTCTACAATGACCTGAAAGGAGGCTGTAGCGAGGTATGTGTTGGTTTCCTCTACCAGGTTACTAGTGATAGATGAGAGAAAATGGCCTCAAGTTGCATCAGAGGGGGTTTAGATTGGATATTAGGAAAAATTTGTTTACTGAAAGTGTGGTCAGGCACTGGAACAGGCTGCCCAGAGAGGTGGTGGAGTCACCATACCCGGAGGTCTTCAAAAACATATAGACGTGGCACTTCATAGCATTGTTTAGGAGGCATGGTGGTGTTGGGTTGACATTTGGACTTGATGATCCAAGAGGTCTTTTCCAACCTTAATGATTCTATGATTGTATGATTCTATGACTCATTGTTTGAGGGAAAATATCTCAGTTATAAGTTACCTGTCAGTCCTTCCGCTCTGTGTTTTGGTGGTGGTGTGGTGTTTTGGGTTGTTTTTGTTTGATTCGTTAGTTTTTGTTTTTAAATTTTGTTCCAGTTTCTCAGTCTTGTCTCAAAATTGTTTTTTCAGTGGTTATTACTTGTAGACTGCCAAATAATGGTAATCCATCAAAAGCCATGTGAAAAAGATTGGTAGTATCCTAAATGGGACAGCCTGAAAGAAATATCTTCAAAATCTATGGCAGCTGATGCATTTCGGATTAGCTCTGTCAGTTCTTTGTGGACTGGGTAAAACCTTTTTTTTTTACCTTTTTCAGTTACTTTGTTCTAAATATATTGTCAAACACAGGGGGCTGAAATCCTGGCCAGAAATAGACCTGTGCAGGTTTTGTTTTGAAGATACCTGACACAGAGAAGCTGCAGAAAATGAAGTGTACAGTCAAACAAGAGCTACAGAATTGGTCCTCAGGCAAAATTTTGAGAATGCCTTTGGGGTCAGTGCTGTCTGGAAAAGGCCTTGGAACTAAGGAAAATTAAATAGTAGCATGAATCTTTTTCCATGAACATGGAGAAATTTGGGCTCTGGTACTTTTTTTTTATATATATGAATGAATTGTGTGAAGGAGATTACTGTACATAAACATCTTCCTCTGGGGAGAAGTGTGAGGGAGGTAGGAATTATTTTCTAGAAACAATACAAATAAACTTTTGTGCAGCTCTTAAATAGATCAGATACAGATAAGCTTTTCCAAAAATTACAGGAGAAAGGGTGAACAAGATTGTTCTACCTTGTACTTCAGAGAAGTAAGAGTTACTTTTGGATAATAAATACATTACATATTCAGATTTATTCAATATGTAATGTCCATAAGCGTCTTCAACTGAGCATTGATGTTTTAAGCTTTCACAGAGATCAGTGAGGTTAAATTGTATATTTTTGAGACATGGAGCCAGGTTATACAACTGAGCCACAAGAGTCAGCTTAAAATACAGACAGCTTGCAAAAAATGTGAACATCACAAGGCATGATTTAGCCTACCTTGAAAATAGTTGCTTTATTATAATTTAAAGTGCAGGTGACAAACTGCAAAGATTAAGAAGTTGGTTTTACAGAAAACAGATACAAGCTTCTTCTGTAATCTTTTCCCAGTACAGCTGCTGTAGAAAATGCTGTTATTGCTTGTAGATGATTTAATGCATCTTCACTTAACTATTTATGATTACTATTGTAATTAGTATCTCCAGAAGTATTGTTATAAACCATCTTAACGTGGAAATAAATTGTTGATACCAGTGGTCAGAGCAACACGAAACCACCTGAACACTTGCAAAAGGTTGTACTGCTTGAAGACCTGGCTGAAGAAGACGACCCCAAGGCCTTTCGCTGCCACAAGGAAGGCTGTGCTTCATTAGCTGGGTCTGTCACCTGTAAAGCTGCCGTGGCCATCAGAACGTAGCAAGAGCAGCTGCAGCATCAATCGCTGACTCTCTTCCCGCACCCCTCTGACCTGTGCCTGCAGTAAGAAAGAATACAGCATGTACGGTGCCAGGCACTACTGCCAGCTACTGCTATGACAAAATGACAGGTGACAGTTTGTGGTGGGTGACAGTCACAACCAATGGACCAAATGGGAACTACTTCTCACGAGCAGCTGTTCTGTGAGGTAGGAGAAACAATTGGCAGGCAGGATGCAGCAGATGACACGACTATCCTAACATGCAGCTTCCTAGAAAATGGACCTGTGTCACTTTTCTAAAAAAAAACCCTCAACAAACCAAATGCCAAAACAAAAAAAATCCCTGAATATAAGGCAAATCTCTGCCTTATTCAGCTGCTGTAACCGGACTGATAATATTTTCTCCTTCTGGTTCTTGTAAAAAACACCCAATCTCATCAGGCCTCTGTTCTCCTTTTTCCTGAACTAGACTTAACTGCAAATCTAAATGATGTTTTATTACATGTGAACATCAGAAATATGGTACAAATCTGAACTGGAAACTTTCGTAGAAATTGGTTAACAAGACCATAAGTCCTCCTGCATGCAACTAAGTATTAGATATTTAATTGAGAAAAATCCTCAGAACAACAGCTGCTTCTCCAAAATCATTCCTTAAAAAAACCCAGAACAATATTTAGTATGAGGTTTGAAAGAAAAAAAAAAAGGGCATAAAGAGCAGGAGATATTGAGGAGGTGATTCATACCTAAATGACATTGAGGTAGATTAAACACATACAGGAGTTCTTGCAGCTCATGTCTTAAATACCAGAGGCCAAACATGTTGTGAGGACAAATGTGAGAGCTCCATGGCAATCGGTTAAGTTATTGCTCCTGATATCCAGGGTGGGTTTAACTGTTAAGGGTACGGAGTAACGCCCTGTTACCCTCCAGTGGGGTGTGTTAGTCATTCTGTGAAAGCTGTACAGCTGCTTTTGACTTCATATGAAATGAGGCAGGTGAGGACTGCTGTGGTTTGACTGGGGCACAGAAGCATCTGTGCACAGTACCGAGCGGGACCACCGAGTAGGGGTGAGGGAAGGGGGCAGTTCTATCTTCTTCCTCAGTAAATCCACACCTGTGTAAAAGAAACTCTCTGAAATCCTGTAGATTGGAACTGCTTCCAACAGGAAAGAACTGGTGATTAAAGAAAATAATCCTTGCCTTTTGATGGCTTCTTCAAAATTTGTGCAGGAGATGAAGCAAAGTATCAAGCGTGCCTATAAGGCGAAATAGATATTTTCTGTTGGCTGACATTTATTTTTATTTTCTTTCATTAGAATGGCTTCAAACATCCATTTGCTCAGGATTTTGGGTGACACTATGTGTGTTTCATGTGTCTGCAAAAAGAGAGGAAAATACTGAATTTGCTGCTTGTTTGTTTTTTTTTTTTTTTTGGTGTGTGTGTGCATGTGGCAGGGAACCTTTAAATCTATCACTTTTGCGCAAGATTAACTCAGTAGTGTCCTCATGAGGGGTAAAGACTCTGGAACTTCTAAAGGAAAGTAGGATTGTTGAAATTCCATGTGCTCAAACTAAATACAGGGCCATAAAAATTTCTTCTGCATTGCAATTACACATGTTCCTAGCTTAAACCATGCTTTTCCAGTGTCTGAGAATGGTCTGGCTAATTTTAATAACTCATTGAAGCAGGATATGGATGAGTAGCTACAAAATTAGCAGTACAATAGACTTGTTTTCAAAATATTTTTCTTCCAATTGGGAATGTGGCTATTCTCCACCACTTTAGATAAGGCTTCCTATCTCACCTGAGGTGATAATTCCTGTGTTTAAATCTGAAAAAAAATTTGAGTCAGGCATTGAAAGGATTGTGACTGATTCATAGTTACTCTTATGATATGTATAACTACAGTGTTTTTTATTTGCCTTTTGCTCTCTCTGATTTAAAGGTGTTTGTGTGGGGAAGTTAAGGTTCTCAGCCTGCTGCTCCCTGTTGTCGTGAAGTATTACAGACATTAAGAAATTGCTACTAGAGCTAATAAATTCTCCTACTAAAGAATGCTGCTTCTCTTACATTTTGCTGTGGCTCAGGTCATTGAACCTCTGCTGAGATCCAGGCCTACCAGAAAATGGGTAGACTCCATAGTAATACACTAAAAGGCTTGGAGGGACCTGAGGGTGGTCTTCATGATCACCCATGCTGGCTTAGTAGGAGGTCTGTGAACTCTGCTAGGTTGTTCAGCTGTGGAGGGAGGTCTGCATTAACGCAACTAAGGTCAGAGGGAGTATTACTAGGAGGTTATTTTTCCACATTCCTCCTACAAAAGTCTTCTTGAAAGATGTCTTGGGAAAATGAGTGATAATAGAAGGAGTGGCCAAAATAGAACGGTAACTCTGAGCCCTCAGGCTTAGTCCTGAAAAATAGTCTCTGCCTTCAGTGGTTCAGTCTTGCAGCTCAAAAAAGAACAGGTTGGCTGTTGTTTCCTGGTCCTCCAGCTGAGGTTGTTACACCCAGGAGGTGTGGGGACAGTGGGTGGGGCTGGTTGATTGGTTGGGTTTTTTTGTTGGTTATGTTTTGGGGGGGGGTTGTAGGATTTTTGGATTTGTGGTTTGGTTTTTTGGTTCGGTTTGTTTTGGTTTGGTTTTTTGTTGGGTGTGGGTTTTTGGTTTTTTTGTCTTTGGTTGTTGGGTTTTTTTTTTTTTTTTCATTTGTTTTGAGAAGGGTGGTGTTCCTTTAGGGGATCATGATCCTGGAAGTCTGTTTTTTCCAGGAATATTATTTTTCTTTCAAGCTAAAGGTGTAATTTTTCCCTAAAAAGTGGGAGAATCTAAATTATTAACCAAGGAAAGGCCCTCTTGATGCAGTACCTCTGGTCTCCAGAAGAGTTAGATACCTGTTCAAACATCTTTTTTCTAAACAGTTGATCTGTACAGTTCTGTTAAGTGAGTGATTGGAGATGCCTCATGGCTCTTTTAAGTTCACTGCCCTGTGTGAATAGATGAAGCCCAATGAGATGTTCTAATAGATGAGGCCACTTGAGGGAAAAGACCTGAGCAATGAACAAAGAGTGGTCCAGAAGCATTCATGTACAACATAATTTCCATTTAAAATTTCTTCTCTCCTACTTCTTAATTGTACTCTACTATCATCTGGTAAATACTACAGTTCTGTTGTTGTAGAATTTGACAGAGTCATTATACCTTCCTAGAGGAAGAAAAAGGATTTTCAAAGCTTGCTTCTAGTGCTTTAAGTACTACAAGGTTTCTTCATGCCTGGAATTTATGCCAAAATGCAGTGACTAATTATAAGTGTGATGTAATGAATGAACAGTTAAATTACAACTTTGTTTTTCTGTGATGTAACTAATCATAGTTTAGTCTCCTTGAGCTAAGTAAAGATCAGTGTAACTTCCTGTGCTGTGTATAGACTGTGATTAGAATCTCTCAGCTTTCTGTAAACCTTGCTTTTAAGATGTATCTTAAAAGGTTTTTAAATATTAGTCTTAAACCTGAGTTACATAAGCCCATGCTTCCTAATAAAATATCAAGACTCACAGTTGAACTTGCCTCCAAAAAAATCACATATATGGAGAGGCAGGGGGAAAGCAAAAATGAAGAAGGTCGTCTATCCTTGTTGTCAGAGTACAGCTGAGCCACAGGCAAGTGTAGAGTAGCACAGCAGGCCTAGTAGGATGAGGAAGCAGGTTGCTGAGGTCTGAGCTAAAAGTGCTGAGACTTGTTTGCTTGAGAGGACATAACAGTGGATGACAACAGGAGAGATGGATGTAATACGTGGCATGCATCTCCAAATGTAATTGGTAAAGTGGATGGGCATTTGTCCTTGTAGGCTGACCTTGTAAGGTCTGGAAAGTGTTAAAGGAAAATATGTCATGCTGGTTCCCACAGCCTGAGAGATGTGAGGCTGCTGCAGCTCCTTGTCCCCAGATCCAACCAGTAGCGAGGCTGAAGATGTATTCCCAGCAGGCACAAACACATGTATACGTGGTGGTCACACAGATTGTGCACAGGCATTCAGAGCACTCACACGAGCCCAGACAACACCAGTGGCCTCATCCTGCTCCTCTCTCTGGCTGAGTAGGGTAGAGGCCTGCTAGTGAGGATCCTGCTGCCAGGATGAAGCTGTCTCTCCCTGGCTGCCCTTCTGCTAACATTTCCAGGTGCATGGTATTGAAGATTCTGGGCTGGGAGGGAGCATGACTGGGATTTCAGAGATAGCTTCCAGGAATGGTGTGTATTTTACATTGGACCATGCCTGGGTTCAAAAACAAAACCAACAAAACCAAAAATCTTATCAGCGTAGATAAGGGCAGCAGTTCTTTTCATCTCTGGTACCGATCAGAGGGGTGCTAACCATGAAGCTGTGGTTGGCATCTCTTGCAGGTTCATGAAAGAAGTGGGGAGGATGCCTGTGGGAGGCAGGGGCTCCATCCTGTCAGGCTCACTGGCACTTGAGGACAGGAGCTGGGGCTCTCCTGCGTGAGTCCTCTGCCCTCTAGGCTCGTACACAAAAAGTGAGCAGCAGGTATGGGAGTAATAGTTAATAGTGTAGCACCTGGCTGGAGGCAGACATAATTTCCTTGTTTCCTTGTGATCTTGTAATGGATTTCTGTCCTAAAAGGACTGGGTTGCTGCCTGCATATTTCCATATTAGGTCAATGAACAAAAGGAACTGCCTAAATTAGGCAGATTGAAGCTATTCAGAGGAATGTGGAAAGAAACCTGCCTCTCTGTGCTGACATCCTACACCCCTCAGGCAGTGAACGTCAAGCAGGCTGGGTAACCCTGCTGCCATCTGTTAGATAGGCTGAGTTAACTTGCATGTTCTGTTTTTCTGTGTGTTTATGGGGGTTTTTTTGTTTGTTTTGAGTGGGTTTTTTTTGTTTGGTTTTTTGTTGGTTGGTGTGTTTTTAGCATATCCAGAGAACTGTTTTAAATATGATTTGCCTGTCCCAGCCCACATGAGGGCAGTGAGAAGAGCACCCTAGTCACCATTAAAAAGATTTTTTTTTTCTGTTCAGAAATTTGCCCGAGATAGCCAGTGAAACTGGTGTTTCTTTGCAGCTACAATGAGTAAAAATTAAGATAGTGGGAGGCACAGACTGTACAGGACTGTTCCTGCCCTGTTAGTGGCTATTTGAATCCTGCTCCACATCTCAGTATGCACTGCATTTCAGTCTTTTTTCTGGCACTGCAACATAAGACTCAGCTGTCTCAGTAAAGAGTTGAGCCCTGAAAAGACTGTGTGTCCAAAGATCAGGATCCTGGGGAACCTATTTGTAGTCAAAGGCTTTTCTGCAACAAAGGCAGCTGATCTTTGCAAATGTGTGGTAGGATTTTTTCCCCCTTTATGAATGACAGTTCCCTAGGCTTAAAGGTGTTGCTCTCCTGTGTGCTTCACAGTGAGCCATTTATTGTTGATTTGTTTGATTTCTGTTTGGCTTTTTTTTTTTTCCATAGCTCTCTTCTCTGACTGGAAAATAAAAAGGTGGATGAGTCATCCTTTCAGCTTTCCAATCCTTATTTACCTCCTACTTCTACAGCTCCTAATAAACTGCAAGGATTTGTTGATATTTCTAATAGGGAGACAGGACACTGCTATGACAAAGCAAATGAATGGTGCTGTCTTTTATGGGGTAAGTTTCACCAACTCTGTAACTCCCAGAATAAGCATCAATAATTTAATTGATACTAGACATCAATAACTTAATTGGATTGAACTGCTTACCAGGTCCACCGCTATGTGCTCATTATTTTCCACAGCGTGTCTTGTTTGAAACAGCATCATTAGTTGAACAAATTTATTACCATTGCTTTAGGTTAAATGACAGTTCAGCAATGTGGATAGTTGCCCATAGAAAATATCCAAGCAATTGCTTTCTTTCTTTCTCTAAGAATAATGTGGCAGTGTGGGTGGTAATGAATATTTAGAGTGCTTTTATTAAAAAAGAACAAAAGAAACAACACCCCTAACCAAACACACACTTTCTAACAGCATTCATTGTAATTTAATTGGAAGTTTACCAAGATGAATGCAGTTAAGCGCTATGTTGCGCTAAAGGCAGGGATTAGATTCATCCCTGGTGCATTTCTGATGGAGCTATGCCAAGAGTGGATTGGGCATGCTTTCCATGTATTTTACTGAGGCTGCTCAGGGTGGGGCGGGGATGGATACTTAAGAGTTAAAGACATGAGTTTAAGAAGCAGATTGGAGAGAAGAGTACATCTGTGGTACTTGTGACACTTTAAAGAATTCTGTAAGTTCCACTTTGGGTCTCTTTTCTACATATCTATGTAAATAAATGTGCTATTTTCTGGGAGCCTTTGATAGGCAGGGGGAAGCCTTACAGCAGCAGTGAAGGGACAGCACATAACCCTGTAATAGTCATTCTGTACCGAAAAGCGCACTGTGGAGAAAGTGGTCTCCTGAGGCTGTGAATCCATAGCAAAGCCCCTTCATACTTAACCTTTGAAACAAATTATGGTTCATTTATAGCAATAATGTAGCTGGCAAAATTTTGATTTACATCCACAACTTCTATTCTAATCTGGAAGCCACGGGAGCCTTGTGATGGGTGTAAGTGACTTAATGAAAGGCTGGGACTGTCTAAACAACAAAGGAATCCTATTGTCAAGCAGTATGGTTTCAAAGCAGGGCACTTGGCTGCAATGCAGAAACTTTTGGTTTCTTGCCGTACAGCAGCTCTATGATGTTAGGAAAATCTCTTCCTGTGTGCTTAATTTATCTTTCTGAAAATTTATAATGATCTCTCTTATGTCATCATGAGCTTCACAGGTTAAAGTCTAGATAAGACCGGATATAATCTGCAGAATACCCACTCACAGAACTTCATGGAACAAGGAACTTTATGCATTACAGCCTCTTGCTTTGGACAATGGCAGATATGTTGTGTATCATGCTCAATTCCTTGGCTTAAAAGAATCAAATATTCTTATGGGAAAGAATCAATATTGCACATGTTTGAGCAAAACACTCCGATTGATCTGAAGCTTACAGGCTATGTGATTTGTCTGGCAGTTTATCTTTTGAACATTTTCAGACAGTCTTTTCTCTTTCTTTTTTTCCCTCCCTCTGGAATAGATCTGTGACTCTGCTTCCCGCAGACATGCTTTCTGGCATCTCCTAAAACCCAGTTCCTAATGCATTACCCTTCTTCTCCAAAGCATCATGCATCCTAACTTTCTGCAAGGACCCCTTCCCTCCTGTCTACCTAACCCTTGAAAGTCCTTGTTGTGTAAGTCCTTTTAACGTTACCTATTGCTCCCCGTATTTGTTGAGGCCCTGGGGGCACCTTTTGTCCCTCTTCCCTAGCCAAGCTCCCTGCCACTCTGTCTCATGACTGTCCTTCCCTACCTCATTATCTGGAGCCTTACTGAGCAGAGGTTTAGCTAATGAGACTCTGGCACTGCACAATAAAAAGGCACTACTCAAGCCTTTACAAACAAATGTGCAAGCTTCTAGTAACTCCACAGAAAACCTAGCTTTCTGTAGAGGCAAACTCGTACCTTTCTGAGGGAGAGGGAACTGAAATTCAACACTCAAGCAAGTGAGGTCCTTCATGATGTTGCTAATGAACTGCAGCATCGGAATCGCAGAAGTGTCTATTGTATGATTATTGCTAACTTATTTTTGTGCTAGGTGCTTCATGGGCCAGTGAAGAACTGGTAGTCTTGTCAATCACAAAAGAATTAAATCCACTTTTTCAATAGTGGATTTTCTAATAGAGAAGACTCTTGAATGATTTTCCCACCTTGCTGAAGAACGCTTTAAAAAATGAAGCATGTACGTAAGGATTTTTTTTCCCCTTTCTAATTTTGTCTTTAGTCTATTGGTTTGAATTAAAGATCAAAGTTGAAATTATTCAATCTATAACTTCTTTCTGTATCTATTCTGCTTGCAGCTAGGCTTAGATTGTGTTTTATGTCTCAAGCTAAGGTTTGGACTTCTTTTTTTGTTCTGTATGAATTTTAGATTTTAAGAGGATAGGAACAGTTTTGCATTGTTTAAAAACTATCAGTATGACTGAGGTAGATCTCCATAAGAACAAAATATCCCTTTGTCCTCAAATTACAGTCTTTTAACTGGAATGAAGGAACCTCTTCCTCCTTTTATTTTCCCTATTCCTCATCAAGGAGGTTGCAAGTAATTAACAAACAAGATTTTGGAGACAAGGTCTTTTTCTATTTAATTCTCATCTGCTACACTGCTGCAAAAAAATACTGCACAGACTTTTTTCCCTTCTAGGAATTCTTTGAAGGAGACATTTTTCCTGGTGATTCTAGTGTGCTTACATAAATGTTTTGTGGACAACATTTAACTTCAGGTTAACTCCTGTCTCTTTGCTGGGGATTTCCACCATGCATTCTCCAGCTGATGGAGTTTTTAATTTGCTTATGTTGTCCTATTTTGCCTGTGGAACGCTACTCATGATAGCTTTTTTTCTGAGCCCTGTGTCAGGGAAAACCACACTGATTCTTCTTTTCATGCATCCTAATTTTTCTCCATTTGCTTATCCTTTGCACTTCCTTCCTCCCCAAAGGTAGGCAGTCACTCCTCTAATTCCTCCTTTTCCACTTCTTTATTTCTGGATTCTACCTCCTTTTATGCTTAGGCAAAGCCAGCCTTCACATTGTTTCTTTTTCTATTGCTGCTTGCATTTTTTCCTCATCTGTGGTCATGGTCAAAGTTCAGAATTTGTCCCCTCTGGCTTCTCTGCTTGTCACTTGAATTTCCTCCCTCCTCCTGCTGTCTTATCTCCTTTGGTACTGCCTGTCCTTCCTTACCTGTTATATCACACCGTTCTGGCACCTCCAGTTCATTAGCATCTGTCCAACAACCTGCTCATTTGAGAGTGTTTGAGCCATAGGACAGAACGCCATCTAAGGAGAAACAATGACCTCCCTGAACCCCTGTCCTGCTTCTTGTCTTTGTGTCTGACTCTACACCTAAATCAGTATACCTGACACAAATCCAGACTCTGTCAGAAATTATCAAAGCCATCATAATCCTTCTCTAATGATGGGATAGAGTATTTACATGTTCACCTCTGGTCTTTATATAAGTGGACACGTTTTTGACAGTTTTCTCTCATTAAATGGCTTTTGCAAACTAGAGGTTGTCAGAATAAGTAGGACAGCAGTTTCTGGCACCATTTGTTAGGGTGTTCTGACTTGAATGCCATCCTTAAAAGCACTGGCACAGATATTTGTGTTATTTTTGGCTGCTGCTCACTCTGAACTGTGCACAGCAAACTTTCAGGGCAAAGAGAATATAGTAGGAGAGGAAAGGCTGCTATTGCAGGTTTTTTTAATAGCTTATGCAGCTTTTTTGGCAGTGTTTGCACTTATCCTCATGTTCTAGGGCTTTTGTGGTCATTAGATCAAATAAGCCTCAGTGTGGGCTACTGAAGGAGGAGAATACTTGATGGAGGTCATGGGTTTATGTGTTCCTGTATTGAATCCGGAAGAAGGATAGGAGGAGATTCATTCTCAGAACTTGCCTTATTTTCTTAAAAAATAACAACTCATAAGGAGAAACTCTTGCAAAATTCAGTTTATTTTCAGCCAAGTTACTCAGCAACCCTTTAATAGAATAAAGTCTCTGAGTCATGGTTGTCCTCAGGATTGCACCACACTCAGCAGCTGTGTGTATACGTAATAGGTTCGGGAAATCCTCCTGCTTACCTAAACTTGAAAGTCAAATGGTTCAATTTTCTCATGAAGCAAAATTAGTTCTGTGAGTTTTAAATAAAATGCAAGGAGTAGATTCATATTATGATGGTGGTAGTGGTGTTGTACTCTCCCTTATAGGCAACGCTGAAGGACACTCAAGATCAGGAGCAGATCAGCTTGCCCACATCTTTTTGTTGCCTGAGTCAGAACAGAGACCGAAATGCCAGTTTACTCATTTAAATGGGGATTAAGCCCCTGTTTTCTTCCTGGGTTTAGTAAATACTTGATATGAAATGAACTAGAGAAAGTTCAGCACAGGAATACTATGTGTTTCATGGCAAGAATATGTGCCTGGGAGAGAGATCTGAATCAATTTCCCAGTTTAATTCAGTGACTTTTGTAAATGCTGAATGAAAGGATATGATAAGGCATCTCCACAGCACTGCATTTCCATTCAACTAAAATTATTCCTGAACTGGACTTGATAATTATTCTTGCAAATAACTCTGAATCAGCAATCTGTGTTTTTTGATGGATACTGTTTTCTAAAATGGTTGTCTATCCTTAAGCATCCTAATTTACAATCTAAACAGTTCTGTTAAGTACTAAGGATTCCTCAACTGAGACAAAAAAAAAAAAAGCATGATTTTTCATACTGATGTCAGTATGACATTGCGATTGATCAAGTTGGTGATATTATAAATTTTTAAGGTTTTGTGAATTTCATTCTGTTGTCTTTTTAAACTAGTTGACTTCTCTAATTTTTTTAAACTGTCATAAAAACATATTGCAAACAGAATCAGATCCCTTTTATGAAATTAATTTTGTATTGCAGAAAACTATTACATTTTAATAAGGTCTAGGAGTCACTGAAACATAATCCTACTGTAGAATCACACAGATTCAGCTATTAACACTTCCTTGTTACATATTACTTCCAAAAATATGCCTCTGGAGAAATAAGAATGCCCTACTACCTGAAAATGAACAGTAGCTTGTAATAGTGTTTCAGAATTGTATAGCAGTATAGCAGTACAAAATCCCTTGAGCGTAAGCCAACATCTCTTTAAGAGGTTAGAGGCTTTCACCTTTCAAAGCGTCTAAGCAAATTCAGTGTTATCTACTGTTTGCATATTCTTTTGTCTCTCCTGGTTTAATCATGACTGAAGATTGTATGCTATAAAGCTCTTCATGCCTCTTGTAATACATGGATAGATTCCTGTAAGGCAAAGCTACTTGACACGAGATTTAAAAAAAAACAACTATTGCTTAAAAAAAAAAGAAGAAGAATAGGAAGTAAATACCAAGTCAAGACTGGGAAATGTGGGTTCAGTGGTGATGACAAGATAACTGTAAAGAGAGACTATTGGAATGGAGTCTATTTATAGAAAGCATATGTCAGGAGCATAATGCACTGAATGGAAGACGAAATTCGTGTGCTGATAATGTGCACAGTGGCAGCTCTATATATAGCTTTTCTTTTGTACTCTGTAGAGTTTTTGTGGCTTTTTTTTTTTTTAAGGTGAATTGATTTCTTTGATATAATAAGTTGATATTATAAGGGCATTAGAAATAAGAACCCTTTGGCTACCTGCAAACAGGGGAAAGTATGAAGCAATATTATGGTCAAGCTTCCTCTGTCAGTACTGTTGAATCCTTTTTTTAAAGGTACCATGTGACAGATGAAACCCTGTGAGTTTTACACAGTCATTTTACAATTCTAGCATTTCAGGGTGTCCATGAAGGATGGGTCTGTCCTCCCATGTCTTCTGCTAGTCCCCATGGCTTTGGAGGAGGAACATTTTACAGCATTAATAGTGGTGATTTAAGAGAACTTAAAGTTGGAAGCTTGTAGTGACGACAGTGCTTTGAATCAAACATATAAACTAATGAAAAAGTTTGAGAGGAATTGTGGCATCTATTGTTTGCTAGATGTCTTCTTGCTTTTGGAGGTCTTAGAAGGTTTAAAGAAAGCTAAATCTAACACTAAGCTGCTCTCCTCTTCCTTCAAAGACCCTAACAAAGGAAAGAGGCAGAGGGGCAAAGTCCCTACGCGCTGTCTCTAAAATAACTTGAAGGTACCCCACCCTGAAATGTTGCTGCAAAAGACCAGGTCTCAAAATATTTCAGTCTCTTGAAAAAATAAATAGAAGAGATCAAACTGAGGTCTTGGGGGAGTGTATGATATGAACATTTCTGCAAGTCTGCCATACTGATTCAACCTCTAACCTGATGGCTTGATCACCTGCCAGGAACTGGATTATTTCTGAAACATCATACTATGAAAATCGTTCAGTTTGGCTTCAGTGAAAAACAATTACTTTTGGATTTAAAGGAAAACATTCAGCATTTTTCTTCCACAATTCTCTCCCCTTACATGGCCTACATCTTTGCATATTGGTTTGGTTACAAAACATAATCCATATTTTTCCCTCCTTCTGTTCAGCCAGTTTAATGTTCATGTTTGTCTTTTTGCTGTGTGTGCTTTAATTACTGCAGTGGCACGACTTATTCTTAACAGCATGATATCTTTTATTATGCCTATTGTGATAAATTAGTATAAAACACAGTAGGTCAACATTCTACACTGCAATCAATTTTGCAGTGGCTGGGTTGCTGCATCAGTAATACATCAGTGAGCTAGAGGATGGTGGAGGAGCTATTTTACAACCGTAATTGCCAATGAAGTATGAAAATTACCTGTGAAGGCATCTGATAACACCTAGATCCAGATGTTCCTTTTCCACTTTATACATCCTTACCTTCAAAGATGAAGTTTCAGTGTCTATAGTGCATGAGCTGACACACTGAGTGGAAAGTTCTTGATCCAAACAGCTGCCTATGCTGAAATTATTAAAATTCTGGTCTTGATTTATTCTTCCTCATCTTAGATTCAGGCAAAAAAGAAAAAAAAGGAGATTTCTGGCTGCTTTGCTAGATGCATTAATTGCTGATAGTTTAGAGGACTCTCTTAATTGATGGTCTGCCATTACGCAGGGTGTTTGATGAAAGGTACAAAACTCAGGTGAAAAGAAGAAATTATTGGAGGTTGGAAATTCGGCAATTATCTTTCCTGATGGAGGTTTAGACTTGAGAGGGAAGAAAACCTTCACAGCACAGCCATTAGGAATACAGCGTTTTTGAATCCCATAGGTAAATTGTCTGTCATTATCAGGTGCTTCAGATTTTTTTGTAGGTGGTATTCTTGTTTCATGTTATCATCAGGTATCTGTTAGATATCTTCATTTGGGTTATGGAAGTGCTGTGGTTCAGGTGCAGCTTACAATGAGCAAGAAGATTGTGTCTTAAAGCTGAGCTGAGACAAGTTGGCATACTAAGGAGAGGACAAAACTAAAGAAATTTGATCTTTTTCTATTGTTTTAGAGAGAGACACTGGGTGGTGAAGCAGTGTGGTAGGACAGTGTAAGGAAGCTGGTCTTGACCCTATGAATGTAGCAAAGTAGGGGATCTTCTCTCTGTCCCTTAATTAGTCTCAATGTAGTATTGACCCAATATATTCATAAACTTTCAGTTACTGATTTTCATGAAGAGTAGGGGAAATCAAAAGGCTGCTTCTCAGTGGCAAGTTCATCTGGAATGTTTACATTTCCATGGAGGTTCTCCTCCATGTCCCTCTCTTGTTCCTGCACAAGCATTCTCAGACAATGATGAAAGGTTAGTAAAGATAGCATTAAGATAGCAGTTGAACAAAGAACAGACTCTAAAGCCAGAGGAAAAGTTAAGAGTAGCTGAGCAAAGCACAATTTCGAGTTTATTGGTACCCAAGTCTTTCAAGATACTGTTTGAAAGGGAGACAAAGTAACTGGTTTTGCTGTGCCTTTTCAGGGCTCTTATTCATTTACTCCAGGTCAATATCAATGGTTAATTGATAAATTGCATGACATGTATAGAAATACATTGTATTTGGTGTGTTTGTAGCAACAGCATTATTCTTATTAGGAGGAAAAAAGAGTATGTAGTAAAGTCTCAGAAGTTAGGAAATACTAACAAGTTCACAACAATGAAACCTCAAGTTAATTTTCCCACAAGACTCATTCTTGATTTATGGGGCTGAATATAACTATTTAGAGGGTGAGCTAAAGAAGGAGGATTTTTTTATAGGGCCTTTTTCTTGCTTGTAAGTCTGGGAAAGTGTTTAGCAAAGCCAGCAAAAACAGAAGTTACTTGTAAACTTGTGTAAACTTGGTAAATGGTTTTAATCACAAGAAAATAAGATGATGATTGGAGGAAAAAATATTCCAGAAAAACCTGTATTACATGATACTTGGTTCCTTCTATCTGTGAGGGCAGAGGATGCTGGAAGAGCCAGTGCATCAAGTCAGTTACTCTGTAGCATGGTGGTATATCACCATGCCTGTTTTAAGTCAGGGACTCAGGACCATAAGACGCTATGTATCTTTGGGTGCTGGCAGTGGAACCTAGTACAGGTAGTACTAAACTCAACTGAGTTTGAAACCACCGTAGAGATGAAGATCAACATTAGTTTAAGCTTCCAGGCCTGATACTGTCCACCCTTTTTCTTAGAAGGACTGGAATGTATACATAAAAACTAAGAAGTTCAGTACATAGGTGGAAAAAATTAAAATACAGTTACAGAGTGTTTTATCACAAAACGGAAAAGCCATTTAATTGCCATCCTTTAATTTTGTCTTCCTTAATATTTTCTGAAATCTGTAATTTCTGGTAGCACACCCCCCCCCCCCCCACCCCCCCCTTCAGCCCCAGGGAGAATATAATGGTTATTTGCTAACTTTTGATGTTGGCATTAGAAAAGCACAGACAATTGAATGTCAACCTCAGCCCTCCACCTTTGTCTGGATAAGCCACATGGATTACACTAAAATATTCACCTGCTCCATGTAATGAATGATAAACTCTCTGGGATTTCTGAAGTTAGGATATGGTGTGAGGCCTGAAGATCTGTCTGCTTATTTGCTCTTAAACAGATTTATTTCTCTTCCAGTACATTGTTAGTTTCCTTATGAGGCATCTACTTTAGATGTTGGATGGTGAAATCTCAGGTGCCCAGCATTGATTCTTATCAGTGAGAGCTTGTTCTGTTGGCCAGTTCACAAATAAATTTGGATATATAAATGTAGATGAGTCAAATTAATCTCCTAAACAACGTTCCAAGTAAGTTATGTACAATAAAACCAGTATGAATTTGCTGATCATCAGCAAATCAGTAGCATTGGTTCAGGGAATTGGTAAAAATGTTGTGCTAATTTGAAAGTCAGGTTTTTAGGCTTCGTGAGTTTATGGTGGAGGGAATAGATACTGTGATTGATCTACTGCTTGTCTTCCTGAAGCTTCACCAGTTCTGTTATATAAGATGATGTGGCAAAGTTTCCAAGACTCTTAGTAAAACCCTGTTATAAGAAAAATACCACAGTGTAGCTATTCCTCTAATAAAAAGAGAGCTGCCACTTACGAGAAAGAACCATCCATGGGCAAATACTTGAAAAACTTCCATTAGGTCTTGTTCATAAGGTTTACGGTCGGAGTCGATAATCTTGGAGGTCTTTTCCAACCTAAATGATTCTATGATTCATAGAGTTGTCTTTTAAAGTTACAGAAGGCCTCCTTGCAACAGCCGGGTTAATGTGTTTCATCTTTTTCTTCGATTTTACAATGACTTCCTATTATACCAGAAGCCACACAGGAAACATGGTCACTTTGACTGCCAAAATCACATGGGATCTTTTTTAATGTTGTGAATTTTAGTAACTTTTCTTTTTGGATCATATTAAATAACAAGTAGTGATATGAAGGTATAAGAGTATCTTAAAATGGTTTACTAGTTTGGGGATTAATTTTGGTTACCTGAGAAACGCAAAGTCTGCTTCAGTCACCCTATTCTCTTTCCTTGTACCTCAGTTTGATATGGACAGCAACAAAAGACAAACAAGGTGGGGTTTTTTTGCCTTTCTTTTTTTTTTAAAGTGACCAGCTAAAAGTATTGAATTTTGGTTAGTGGTGAGATCATAACTTTCCCCATGGTGAGGCACACACATATTTCATTTAGGGGCCAGTTACTACCTGGGTAGAGATAAGATGTTCCTACAGAAGGAGCTGGATCCAAGCAAAGAATTGTAAAGCTTCCTCTGGAAAGAAATGTGAAGACACTGACAGTGCCTTGTGGCCATGACACCAGCCCACTAGTCAGTACCAGGTCTTCCTTTCCATGACCATTTGTGACTTTACAGTGAATGGGAAAAATCAGATCGGTGGGATTGGCACAAGTAGGGTCTGTCTCCAGTGATATCATACAGCACTCCTGGGTCTGTTGCTAACAGACCAGACCTTTGATCCCCAGAATAAGGCTGCTTTGCTATTCATTCATATTAGAGCCCTGGATAGGTAGATTGGAATATGGTTCAATTGCTTCTGATCTTATTTTAACAGAAATGGATTAAATGGCATTAAAACAATGGTTTAACCATAACTGGTTTTAGAGCCACATGTATGTACTGC
The DNA here is from genome assembly GCA_031468815.1 of Morus bassanus. Lineage (NCBI taxonomy): Eukaryota > Metazoa > Chordata > Aves > Suliformes > Sulidae > Morus > Morus bassanus. The sequence goes on along the minus strand of CM062567.1, from coordinate 41,165,838 downwards.
AGTATTTAATTGTCAGTTATTCTTCCAGAGACCTGGGATAGTAATGTACAATTTCCTAAGTGTATGCAGTTTTGGAATACCACAATATTCTGTGTAGTTTGTTCAACTCTGTGTGTGCTGGGTGGGAGTGGAACAATTAACTGGATAGATATCTTGATTTTTATTTTATGAGCTTATCTGTCTGAAACACACAACTTTACTTTTTCAGCTTGTTTTTTTCTGTAAAAAGTGTTAAACTGCTCTTGGGAAAGTTTATTGAATGCTTGATTTTGACTTATGGCATGACAGACAGGAATATGTTTTCAGTAACTAGGAAACAACATATTGAACATAGGACTAGCGAAAATCCTCCCATAAAAAGAATGTATTCACAGGAATCTTACCAAAGCTCTGTGTATGTATTTATATTTCTTTTTTTCCGCCTTTCCTAAAATAAAATTCTGCTGGCAGAACTTTATCTTCAGAAAAATAATCTTATTGTTTCTAAAGAACATAAACCTTTAACCTCTTATTTTGTGAAGTGTTATGCTGAATGGATCAGTTGCTTTTTGGGGTAACTCATGTATTTCAATGTGTGACAGACTTCAAGACATTGTAAATAACCTGTTTACAGTGTTCTGATCTACACTATATGAGGATTTGGCCATTAAAAAAACAGTTCTGTATATTTTTGGGAAGGAGCTAATGTGTCCATTTTTTGTGAAAGAATACAACATCCTTTAATGCTTTGCAGTTTTATTGGTAAAGGGTTTGCATAAAACTAATGAAATGGCTCAGCAGAATTTGTATTTGGAACCTCCTTCTAGGATAGAAGTTGCATCCTTATTATTAATATTTCAGCCTTGATGTAAAAGGTTTTACTTTGCATTTTTTTCTCTAATAAGCAGTATGTGTTATTCTCATACTCCTAAGGCAAAATACAAACAAACAAAAAAAACCCCAATCCTAAACCACTTCAATCTTCAGCTTTTATTTATTTATTTAAGTGCTTTGGAGGATAGGGAACTAAGAATAGAATTTTTCATTGCAGGGATTGTGAAACTATCCAGCATTTTAACAAAGCCATTGCTAGCACTTTGGAAAGGTTTTTCTTTAATCAGATATTTAATGCTGCAGCAATCAGAAAAGGATAATGGTGATTTTTCAGCAGCTTGGAAAATGGAAACAATGGCTATTGTAGTGTGTAGCAGTGGTCCTTAGCTGTCAGTCTAACATAGCTAAACACCTATTAAGAGCCAAAGAAGATGTACTTTTTTCCATTTTGAACAGCTTCCATCATCCTCTGTTAATTTTTAATGTGGTGTGCCACAAGAATTTACCTGTTGTACTAATGAATATCTCAGCTTGCTGTGATGACAGAATTCTTCTCTAGTTCATAGGGCAAAACCTGGACATGTCTTGAAGATCATCAAATCCTTTTATGACTGGGAACCATATTCTCTTTTTCTCTTAAAAATGATTAGCTATTTGAATTACAGGTTGCAGTCTGGTCCTGGAATTTTGTTAAGGAAAATTCAGTTGAAGTGATTTTAGCCTTCTCTGATTTATGTAATATCATCCTCATTTGTAATTTAGAAATAACAGAGTATCACAAATCTTTTTTGCATTCATCAAGCATATTACAGAATATCTCCACTGAAGTCACAGACTTTTGTCTGAAGTTCTAGCCTTCTATGGCTCTGTGAATGGCCACAGAAATAGGATGCCTGTGGCCATGTGGGACATACTGAATACAGGTCTGTAAGTATTTAATAATTGCATAGAAGAGAACAAATTCAAAACATGATGTTGAAAGAGATCCACCACAGAATATCTTAAAACCAAATCAGGACAAGAATTTCTTCTGAGAACAGAAAATTAATTTTCAAATGCTTATTTTAAATAAAACATGAACTTTGGGGACCCAAGTGAGAGTTTTAACTATTAGGAAGTAATGGAATATGAGATTGCATTTACTAAATTTTTGTTTCCGAATTTCCTTCAGCTTTTTTAATTGACTCATTTAAAAATGCTGTAAGGAAAAGTGCTGTTAGGTTTGCTTTTTGTTTAGGTTAGCAGAAAACGAAACCCCCCCCAATCCCTTACCATTCAAAAAGCCCCAAATCTTTTTGGAACTGGAAGTGGGTGGAAGAATACATTGTTCATAGAGTCCCAGTTTGTGCTAGTAAGTTGAAGATCAGCCCAAGAGATTTTCCAGCAGTGCAAGTCAGTTATGGATCTCCTGGAAAAATTGCAAATTACATGGTGCTAGCATGTTAGAGGAAAAATGTCTAAGTAATGCTGTTCAATTGCAGAAGAGAATTCAGTTTAATCTTTGCTACACTTTATAAAGATCTGAACATGACCTATGTGTATTATGTCTCCCTTTCTAATGTGGGGACAATGAAAAATGGTGGAGAACTTCAGACCAGTAACTGAGGTGTGATTAACACCATCCGTAGTAAATGAGGTCAAGTGCTTGGTAAATGGGAGACAAATATTATCCCTACTATGATCCACTTATATGGGAAAAATTGAGGGAAAGTTAGGAAGAGCTTCCTCTGCGTGAAGGTTGCCAAGTGATTGTGGGATACCCGTCAGTCAGCGGATAATTTCAGTAATGTTAACTGGACCCTGTTGGGGCAAGAGCTGTTAAGGATTACAGAATTTTCATGTGCTGAATTGATGAGTTTTTCTGGCTCAGAGTGGAAACTTGATTCAATTTTTAAGAAAAGATCCCTGTTTTAAGTAAAGGGAGGGTTGGCTGATGATGAACTCTTTCAGTTTTGCGTAAAAGATTTTTCAAACACCTTTCCACCAAATGAGTCATATGAGAGATACTTTGTGGATTCAATAGAGGGTTCAAGCAGTTAGGGAAATATTAATCATATCAATACTAATATTATATGTAAATCAACAACAGACAGTGATTTACAAGTCAGACATAAAATAAAGCATGGATGTGGTAGGAATCTGTCCATTAATGCTGTCTATGAGCTTTTTAGTAACAGAAGTAATAACTGTATCCTAAACCTTTGTCCACAGGAACAAGAAAGCTGGTGTTTTTGTTTCTCACACTCTTCTAGGTTCTCAGAGGGAACAGCTCCCTTGCTCTAGAGTCTGCACTGGATTAGGTGTGTCTGTTAAAAAGAAGTGGGGAAAAAAATCCTTTCTTTATCTCTAGGGTGGATTAGTAACTGAGAGTAACACATGAGAATAAATACTTATACACATACATGGGTGCATATTATTAGGTACCTAGGTGCTATACACCACACACACGATGCTGGGACACTGAGAGTGGACAGAATGACTGTCTATACTGAGCTTATAACATGTTCCTTCCTCAGTAAAGTAGTAAGAATTCCTTTATACTCAGAATACACTGTCAAATCTCTGTTACTCTCTTTCCTGAACCATTACAGTTGCATGGTGTCTTGAACAAGTTTATACAATGCTACTCAAAGCATTACTATCCTAAAAATCCACAGAAGGCAAGATATTTAGACTAAAATGTTTTTTAAAGGAATGTCAAGTAAAGAAATAGTTGCTTCAGGCTGGGTAGGCTAAAGAAGAGATTGCTGCTCTTTGCTTCTCTGTGTCCCTATTGGGCCACTTTATATAATGTAAGATCTCTTTGAAAGTCAGGCTGGCAAGAACAGTGTAAGAATATACAGGACAGCTGGCATGAATAAAAAAGACAACCTCTAGCTTTGTGCTTAGCTGGATCTATTTCTACAAGAAAGTCTTAAAAAAAAAGAAGAAAAGTCTTGCATTACTGTGCACATCAGTTCTGTCCTTCTTTTGTGCAGCTTTTGATGGGCTGTAATTGTGTTCCTGGCATTCACAGTAAAGCACATTAATTTTGCTTTTAAGTCTTTTGAAATTCAATAGAAAAATATGCAAATGGTTCAGGAGGAAGTATGTAATTCAGAAGAGGTGTTATATGTGATTTTTTTTTTTTTTTTAACTAACTGAAAGAATAGTAGCTTCATTGTCTTTTCAGGACTATTTTATTCATCATGATAAATCAGGAATCTGTTTCCTCCCCAAACTTTGAAATGTAATTTTTCCAGATCCTGATGAGATTCTAGTGTTTCTACTGTGTGTGGAAGGGAGAGTGGGTTCCTCTTGCTGTTCTTATTGTTTAATTGTATACATACCTCCATGATAAAATGGGTTGTTCTCTTATGGATTCTCTTAAAAATTAAACCATCACAGTGATATTAGCTGATTTAGTCAGCAATGTAAGGAGGAGATTAACTCTACTCCTACAGTCTCTTAATTAATAAATCTGCTACTATACCTTTGGGATGTAAGGGGTCCAGTGTATGATCAAGTGCATCTTACAGGAGTTAGGTTTGTGAAGTGAGACTGCCTTCATTATAATCTGGGGAGACATATTTGCTTGTCAAGACTTACAACCCAAGCTGTTAACAGGCTGAGAAAATCCCCTTTCACAAATCTTAATATAAAATGGTCTTCAATTTACATGTCAACAGAATATGCTGTAGATGACCATGCAAAAAGGCTAAGTATGCTACATATGAGGTATACTTCTGGGTGCCATCTACCTGAGTCTGCAGAAGTACCCTTTCATTCCCTCACACCGTATGTATGAATAAGACAAACCCATGTAGGATGCCTCACTGATGATATGATAGGTGAGGTCTATATGTATGGCACTTGAAATACCTATTACCCATCTTGGTTTGGATCACTGACTGAGAAGTAATTACAAATTCTGGTAACTGCCCTGCTTCCTGTTGTCTAGTCTTGAGGTATTCTGCATAAACTTTAGGTAGGTTAGGCAACGGGACTCAGAAGGTTTTATTCACTGGAGCTCATGGCTATTAAATGGAAATTGCTTTGGGTTCTAAAGGGACTCTGGCCATTGTTTGAGATCCTGTCAATAAGCTGGAGAAAACTGTTGGGGGAATGGTACAAACCGATACAGGCAGCTTTGCTGTAAAGAGAGTCCTGTAAGATGCAGAGAAGGAACTTGCAGAAGTGGGAGGTGAGTGGCTTGGTTTGACACTTGTCACTTAGAATTTCCAGAATTTGGCACCCCAGAAGTGTCATTCCTCTGAGGCATAATGGAAACAGTATACAAACTGAGCAGTGGGATGGCTTAAATAATACTCCAGTAATTAACACTTGGGGCATCAGAACATTTCTGACAAGTTCTCTCAAATTGTGTCCCCCAGCACTTCAGTCTCCCCAGTTTAAATTCTGATCCCAACCTGAAAGAGGACTTTTTTTCCCTTTCGAGTGGCATGATATATGGATGAGATGAAGAACAGAAAAGCACCCTACCAAACAAACAAACCCACAAAACCTTGCCCTTTGTGTGAGCATCACCTTTGGAAGTGGGATATGCATCTATTTAAACTTCCTTCATTTTACATGTAGCTTGATGACAATGCAAACATATATTGAAATCTATTGCTTACTGTTGACCTGCTATGAACAGAGGATCAGGCCATACATAAAGGCATTGGCCTCTCTTTCTACCTGAGCTTCTGGAATTTGCTCAGTATTATATGATCACAAACACTGTCCTGACTGTTATGGAAATTATGCATGCCAGCCACCATAACAGGGTTCGACTCTAGGTTTCCGCTGAATCAATACACTGAAAAGAGATTCTTCTATAAAGTCCTTTTTATTAATAGCACTACAGCTTGAGCTGGGTGCTTCCGAAGAAGGACCTCAAACAAAGAAATCCCTGGGCAATTATACCCTTACAATCTAAATTCCCCACCCCTCATGCGACAATTCAGACCAGTAGTATTATTAGGGTCTGGGGTCTTCCCGTTCTTCACTGGGTCCTTTCATTACCTCTAGGTGGGCCATTTCTTGTCTTACGTCTAAGGTTGCAGCTTCTGTTAATGAATGTATCTTCCTATCTTCTGGCTTGAACCGGCTCTGGGGCCTTCTTTTACTTGACTAGGTAAAAGTTCAACATATCCAGGTGGAAGTTCAGAGCTTGCAGTCTAAGGCTTCAGCAAATTTAGCTACTAATGCTAAGCAAGTTATGCTAAACAAGTTCTATATAAGTAGTACACCAAATCGCACAACATGACTGCCTTTGCTTTGATTTTCCAGCTTGGTTCCAACAGCTGCCTTTGCCAGAATAACTTGTCTGCTAGAAAGAGAGAGCAGTCTTACTGCCTGCCACTTACCTGCCAGAGAGCATCCCCCTGGAACTCTTGTGTATTTTTATCTTATGAAATCAGGTGAGAAAGGAAGATAAAGACACAGTAACACCATAAATGGCTATTGCTAGTCATTTTAATATCTTGCAGCTTTGACCTAGGAGCAAGCTATTACCCATCATCTGTACCACACTAAGTACAAAACAGAAACAACCGAGGGCAGTTACTGTGGAGAAAACACCTTTTGCCAGCTCGCTATCCTGTGGGAACTTCTGTTCCTGAAGCTCTGAGGAGAATGGATCAATTAATGTCTGTGAGGCTCAAATGGATATTGCTCATTAAGTTGTCCTTCATGTATATTTCTCATGTTGTATTTGTGACTTACATTGGCCCCTCACGGACTAGCTGAGGGATAAAATGTTGCTGTTTTAAGTACACTGCAGAGTAATAGTTACTGTGGCTGCCACAGGGAGTGGGTAATGCAAGGGGAAGGCAGACACAGAGTAGGGGAAAGGAATGAGACTGCAATGTGCCTGCTAAATAGGGAGGGAAGCAATGGACCTACTTCTTGGCAGGTATGTTTGGTGTGTCAAATTCTCCAGGCTGCATGGCCTTGAACCACTTATTTCAGCCCTATGCTCACAGCTTGAGTTGCCTTTACTTACGAGAAAGGTACATGTGGTGTTAATTGTCCACTTGGGGATGGGTGTATGTTTCTGATAATGTCTGCAAGTGAGGTGTGTAGGGGAAATACTGAAAAACTACTAATGCTTCTAAAAGGTTTTTAGTCTTAATGTCTTTCAGTCTGCTTCTGCTTGCAGATAAGGTTCTGTGAATGCTCTCTTTAGCAGTAGAAGAGGCCTAAGAGGTTTCTGACCTCAGTTGTTCTTTCCCATTCTTGCATTGAAGTTATACAAAAATAACTGGTGGTGGGGCCATATGGTAAACTGAACTGACTCAAACTTAGAAAGTACTTAAAAGTATTACTTTCATGCTGTGGATGGAAGGAAAGTGGATATATTATTCCAATGACTAGATAGTTTCTGTGCTATTTAGGGGGTGGACAGTCAGCAGCAATACAAAGTTGACATCTTCCCTATCTTTCAAAAGAAAACATTAATGGAACCACAGCTTAATTTTGTTCTTTATTTGTGCAAGCAATCTCTGCTGTTTACCTTGCATCTGCTAATTAACGGTTTATCACTAACTTCAGCCTTTTATGCAAACTGCAGGTGTGTCCCTTTAAGCTTACTGTTGTATTTTCACCTGTTTGAAAAAATACTTTGAAAAAATATATTCATTGGCTTGCATTTTCTCGTTGCTTCTTGGTTCCTGTATGTTGTGGCTATCCACATGTGTATTTTACAGTACATCGGCCTGAAAACTTAGAACTTGCAGTTGTTCCGTGGAAACATTGAAAGATTGAAATTTAATGGTTGATACTTCAAGGTTTGATTTTGCAAGAGCGCTGTGATGTTTTGATACGGGACCTGTGATGGTATTTTGGCTTGGTGGGCTGGCAATACTTCAAAACAAAACTGGTGGGTTAACTGGTAAAACCCCAGGTGTATGTAATAGCTGCAGTGCAGAAGGCTCTTTGCAACGTGGAGTTAAGTTCAGAGTCTTGCTGGTGATGTTTTACTTGTCTCCAAATGCGAAAGAGGAGGACAATGGCTTCAGCTTTGTTGTCTGTTGTAATTTAATGCATGTAACAGTGCCAAGACAATAATGCTAATCCTATGGCATCTTCACAGTCATTTTTCACAGATGTTTTTCTATTAAAACTACTAAAATAGTACAGTAACACTTAGCATGAATTGAAGTTACAAAGTTATGTTTGATATATGGACTTCTGCACTTGGTGGTTGGTTTGTTGCTGTTTGTGGAAGAGGAGGAAGGTTTTTACAGACCTGAACACTTTAAGAAGCTTTATTGTAGTTGCCTTTCTATGTAAGCAGTGTAAAAACTGAAGGTTGAGATCGTAGTGATTGTTTTGGTGAAGATAAAGAAATGTTGAACAAGAGAATGGCAGCTTTTATAGGGAAGTGGGGAGGTGGGAAAGGACAGGAAAACATCATTAACTGGGCTATTTTTTATAGAAAAGCAAATACAACTTATCAAAACCAAGGCTGTTACTTGTGAATGGAAGTACAAGAAGGGAGTTCTCAACTGATTTCAGTGAAAGAATAGAGTCTAAAGCATTTGGCTTGGTCCTTTCTCTCTGTCTCCCTTCCTCACTCGCTCTTGCTCAGCATGTTCTCATTCCTGTTTTCACTAGCCTGTCTCAGGAAGGGATTTCCCTTGGCATTCTCCTTTAATAAATCTAAGTTTCTAAATCTAAGAAATCTAAGTTTCTGTGTTTACATAAATTTATTGCCAGCCTCCAGGCTTGTCTTACTACACCTGTAGTTCAAAATGAATTACAGTACACTATTAGCAGATTAATACTGGGATTTTTTTAATTATCTACAGCAGTATTATCTGGTAAAGAAATTTTATCTGTTCAGTGTATAGTCATGGAAGAAAGGGAGGACTTATCCTTTCCCCTGACATAAAGACAAAAAGAGAAAGATGAAAGTGGAAAAACTACTTTGGCCCCCTGTGTAAACTGAAATTTTATTTCGATGGTAATTGCCTTCAAAACCCTAGAAAAGGTACTGTTGCTGTAGCTATGGCATTCTGCAATATAGCAGCACCCAATGTAGATTCCCCTTCACTTATGCCCCTTCCAAGTATATCCTTTGCATTTGGTCTCCACTTTGTGGGCAGTGTGACCTACTGGTCAGGACTGCTGTCTGTCTGCTGGAATTCTTGCAATTTTACTGAAAGTCTCTGTGCATGATGGTGCCTTCCCTGGGAGAGAATTTTTGCTAGAAACAGCAAGAATTTTGATGGAGGGGGGAGAAATATCTTATACTCATAGGGAGAAGCTTGAAAAGATGGCCTGGAAGTACCTTATGTATTACAGTCTGAAAGCAGATTACCCACCCTCAACCCTAAAACATCCTGTGAGTGTGTTTGCTAAACACAGTAAATTTAGGTGATGTGCTCTTGATTCTTGAGCAGCTGGATTCATAATATGATATTGCAGAGGAATACATAGTCTAGTTTAATAATACAGTACTATCTAAATAAATTACATGGCTTTACACAATTCTGCTATTCAGTGCCAGTAAGGCACAACCAGACATAGTTAGGAGCACGGCATAGGTGAAACAGACTCTGAGTCTTCTCCTAAAATGGCTGTAAATCTGCTTGTTCATACAGCTCTAAAACAGCTTTTGTCTCTGAAGAGGAAAAAGGGTTGTTTATACTGTGAGATTTGATTCATCTAACTAAGTGAGCCTTGGCTCTTAATTTACACACCTACATAATCCCTGCAGTGAGGGAGGTACTCCCAGTTGCTCTCCAGGGATGCTTATCTTCCTGTATTGACTGAGAGAGGAGAGGTGGAGGGGAGGGCAATCTTCCCTTATATTTAGTTGCAAAGACATGAATATTTCCCCTTCTCCCCCACCACCCATGCTGATGAATGCTTTATTCAAGCAAACTAATGTCCAGACCTGGAAAAAAATATTGGAGAAAGTATGTGGCAATTTAGAAACAAAGGGAAAAGCTGTTCCAGAGAGCAGGCAAAATGCTGTGTGTGTTTGCTAGAAGTGGTAAAGCTTGAGGAGGGAACAGTAGGGAGCTGAATAAAACAGCCTTGAAAGCCATTCCACTACTGGTGTATAAGCTGAAAGATGGAGTAAGAGCCAATTTTCTTATCTCAACAGCATGAGCCTCGCTATCAAGGCTGTTCTCATTTTTAATTGTCGCCTGTATTGTCAGCCAGCTTAGTGTTACCTCACAGAAAAGTGTTTCCATTTACCTTCACAGTCGCATCTGGAGCTAAAGGTGCTTATGCGCATCCAGCCCAGCCTCTGCTGCCGGTCTCCAATAACAGGCTCCTCTTCAGCGCTCAGGATGTGCTTCCAGAGTAATCAGAAATGTTTTGCACTCAAGAAATGCTTAATTTTTGTTTAGTTTCTTTCTCTTCCCCCACCTTTTAGCCTCTCTTCTGATGGAAAAAATGGTCCATCTGCTGATCTCTGCATCAAGAGGGGCTTGTTAGCTGGATTTTTTGCTGGTATGTTAGGGAAAGACTATCTGATTCTAGAAATGCAAATGCAGATCCTGTAGGTTTTTTTGAAAATTTAAATATTTGTTACGTACCAAAAAAATCTTGAATTTCTTTATTGATTAAGGAAAGCGCACACTCTGTTTAATTCAAAACCCCCCAATGTTTCGCTTGACCTTTGTGAAAAGCAGGCAAAGAACTGTCTGTCTCAGAAAAACTATAATTGTCTTCTCTCCTTTTTTCATATTAATATGAATCAGCAATGGCTTCAGTGAAACTTCCTGAAATAGTTGATATAAAAATCGATGCTAAGTAATCCAAAGAACAATCAAACCCATTATAAAACCAAGTAACAAATCAAAAAAATTCCCCATACTTGGTATCAGACCACTGATGTCAATGGAACACATTGTTGGTTTAAAATTTTGATAAGTTTAATGACTTTGGAGTGTTGGGGTGATGCTTGTCAAAGTATAAGCTAGCATCCACTGTGGTGACGGGTAGTGTTCATATTTTAAATACCTTTCAACTGTTTGAGAAGAATACTTTTTTCCCCTGCCTCAGAGAGAGTTTGATATCCTAAAATCTACACTTTTTTACAAGGTCTGTGTTGTTCATGGCTACTATTTAAAACTGTGTAAAAATACTTGAGGAAGGAAGAGCTTAGTTGTACTAAACTCTGTCTTCCTACAGACTTTTTTTTTAGATACAGAAATTTGAGACCATTTTAAAATGCAATGTGTAGTAGGATGCTACTTCTATAATGGTAAGAAAATGTCTTTAATTACCTTTTGGATAAAAGCTACAGGTATTCATGTTCTTTTCACAGTCACCTTATTAACCAGCATGACATGTTTGAGAAGCTTCTACTTTGTGACAGCCAATGTCTATTTGTTGAGAACAGTCATGTCAAACCAATCTAATTTCTTTCAGTGACAAGGTAACAGGCCTTCTGAATAGGAAAAAGAAACAGGTGTTGTATATCTTTAGTAAAGATTTGTTACTGATTTGCACAATATTCCCATAAGCAAACTAGATTAACACATTTAAATGTAACTAATGAAAAAAAATTATGAATTTCAGTAGTATAGGGACAAAATGGATGAATAAACAAAGTAGGATGCTTCAGGGATCTTTCCTGGCTGAAGTACAATTCAATGTTTTCATCAACTACTAAGATGATAAAGTTGAGGGTACTTCCTCAGTTTTACACTCCTGTATAACCACAGGAACAACTGTGCAGGTAGCAGTTCAGTAAAAAAATCTGGGAGGTAGTGTGGCTCAAAAGCTGAACAGGAGCTGACAGTATAACACATTTATCAGAAGGGCAGAGGTAAATGAAATTAAAGAGTTTGAAAAATGTGAAATATTTCTAAACATTGGTAAAAACATAGCTGGAATGTGGTGGCAAGTTTTGATTAAGAAGAGGACCAAGAAAACCAGAAGTCATAGGAAAGCAGGAATAATTATCACAACATAGAAAAGGCGACCAGTAAGGAAAGACAGACATGAAATTGTTTTACTACACTGAAAATGGGACCTAGGAAGAGACATGAGTCTTGAAATGTATTAAGAATGCCTATAAAGAGAGAACTATTTATCTTTGTGTTTAAAGGACAAGAACTAATGAGCTTAGGCTGCAGCAAAGACTGTAAGTATCAAGAATATCCTTCTAACTTTAAGTATAGGAAAGTCTGAATAAATTGTCTGGAAAGTAGTGGATTATCAGCACAGGAGGTTTTGAAGAATAAGCCTGACAAATATCTGTCAGGAAGGTATAGGATCACAGAAGAACCAGATGTCCTTTTTTTTTTTTTTTTGGGGGGGGGGAGGTGGTGGTTGATGTACACATGTGTGAACATCAGTTATGTTTAACTCATAATGAGTAATACAGGAAACATTTATTAAAATTTGTAATGCCCATAACAGGACAATGAAGTGGAAAACTCTTGGTGTTACTTGCCCAGAACTGATCTGCTATTGGAGACGTACACAAACGTCTTTACTGAAGCTATTGTTCCCAACTGTTTTTGCTTCTGTCGTTCTGTTTAACACTTATGTCTTTGTCAGGTGTATTGTAATGATGATTGCTTGCCACGCTTTAACTATCTCAAGGGTATGCTCTTCTTCAAGGCAGCAAGCTGTTAGGCTGGCTCCACTGATTTTCAAACCACACTTTGTAGTAATAACATGAAAATTTTTTTGGTTAGTCTTAAATAGCATGAATATTTTCAAAACATCTTTTACCACCACTCTGAATGCAAACACAAGCTCTTAAATCTTGTTGGAAGCGAAATCAAACAATGTTTTGGGAATGTCAAATCTCTCACTTAAAGAGAGTTTAAAATTTTTTTATCATTTGTATTCTGTGTTTTTTGGTTATTTCCTGTGTGTGTCTGAAACGTTCTGAGGTTCAGTTGCCCAAAAAAGTGAACTGTGCTATTCAGTATGGAGGCTTTGGGGAAACATGGGAGTAAAGCATGCCTTGCCTACATAGTTTGTTACCAGACATGTTGCAAAGGAGTTGGGGAAGCAGTCAGAAAAACAAGGGAAACCTCCTTTAGCTTTCTCTGAAAGATACATAAAAAATAATGATTTAATGGAACATCTTGATTTTAAATAGAAGTTTCTGCATGTGGGAAGGACCTTCTGTCAATTAGGTTTATTCTACCATTGAAATTACCATCTTAACAAGTGGGATGCTGACATGATATCCTGGAGAGAAAACCAGTCGTAATGCAATTTCCTCATATCACTGTAGATCAGGTCTGCAGAAGCAGTGGGACGCCAAGGTCCAAAGGTAATAAACTGAAAAATTCACTCAGTTGTTGGAATTACTGCTGTACAGGATGTCACTGAACAATGGTGTGTAGTCTCAGTAGGGCTTCAGTTTTAGCCTTGTGGACATTTTGTTATCCACCTGTGGCAGTATTTGTGTCACCAAAGCAGCAGCTAACCAACTGCCTGAACACCAGGGCCTACTGAGATTTTTCCTTAGGTTGTTTTTGGAGGACATACAGTATTTCTTTATTTACTTGTTCAAAGCAGCTCTGGATCACTTGATTGGTTTGAGATAATCTTCTCCCTAACTGAGCTAAAAAGGTTTATAAAAGCTGAAACACCCCGATAGTGTAGGAAAAGTCTCATGATAGGTTGTGTATTCATTTCACTGGATCAGTGTTGCCCCTCTATAACTCAAATCCTTGCTTAATTCTGTTATCACCTTCAGTTTTATTGCAAATATTATTATGCCTGAACATATCTCCCATATCTCTGCAGCAATCTGTTTGATCCATTTTGAATGGCTATCTTTTTCAAATATTATTTCAACTCATCAACATGCTTAAAGTGCATTTCTTTTCATAGATGACACTATGTCATCTGGGTTTTTGTTCAGATAATACATATCCCTTTCTTTGTTTAACCTCACTTCCAGTTTTGCTTTTTAATGGCTGACCACTATTGTTTCATCTTCACCTAATTTTCTGTTTCTCTGTGAAGTGACTTGTTCACTTATAAATAAACGTAATTTTTTTTTTTACATGTGAGGCCAATTCCTTATGTTGGCTATTTCTTTGACTAAGAATTTGGTTTAAGCTATTTCAGGCTGACTCTCTAAATTGATTTATTGATAAAAAATAAGACAATAACTAATTTTACCACTCCACTTGTTTGCTTTTTCATTTTAAAAGCAGTCACTTGAAATATTAGCGTAGCACACATACTGACTATCTTTTGTTAGCATTCATTTGGAATTGTTGAAGAAGCAATAGAAACACATAATAAAGGCATTTGAGGTCAGGTATAAACTCCCCAAAGCTATGAGGATGTTTAAAATTGTTCATTGTGCTGAAAGGCGAATGAGTGTTTCAGCATTAAATAAAGCAGAGCTTACAGCATTTTCATTTACAGCTGTAATAGAAGGAAGTCCTTTTAACAAGCACGCAAACTACATTGAAAAACAACAGCATGCCTATGCCTATGAAAACCTTTAGTTACCTTTACCCCTGTGTGTTTACCTCTCAAGCAAGGACCATGATACCCCAGTCCTTCTGACTGGAGGGTCCAGTTCAGCATAACTTCAAGAGCAACTTTTCTTCACATATCCTAGCAGAGAGGGAGATCCAAAAGCCAAGCATTTCTCTTAGCCTCCCTAGGTTAGGCCATTCAGGGGTTAATTTAAGTATCTGTCATCTCAGATGACAGTGTACTTTAATAGTCAAAGTAACTTACAGAATGCTTAAATAACTATATAACCTGTAGAAGGTATTTTGGAAAAATCTTTTTTTATAATCTCGCCTGTTCTTGAGTTACCATTTTTCTTTAACTAAGTGGAAAATTATTTGGAAGCCTCACTTTTTTACATTGTTTGAAGGTAATAGTGGTAGATCAAACACCAGCATAATTTATTAATGTTTTCTTACAACTGAGTGAACACATAAAAGACCAATTCATTTTGTAGGAGGAGAGCTGTTCTTTCCCGGGCTGAATTCAGAATAAAACAAACCCTTCGCACTGCCATAACTCTGCTTGGTTGCACATGTGTGTCTGAGAAACCTGATCCTTGGATACACACCACATTGCTGTCAGCTGCAGAAACCCCTTGTGCACATATTTGTATATAAACACAGGACTTGTTAATGCAGCACCTGAGGGCTTAATGGGCCATGGGCTCCCTGGCTTATGGGTGCCAGGCCTCTTTTTTTTGGGTGTGGATCCTCTGCTTCCATAGTCTGTTCCTCCTTGCCCATCCTGTTTAGCAGCCCCCCTCTCATCCTGCAGAGCCGAGGTACCCGAGTAGGTGGTTCTTCGTTGACTTCAGTATTAGCAGTGACCTCTCATCAGCAGGTGGAGGAGAGGTTACCTGCTATGGCAAACAGCAGCAGCAGGGTGCTAAAGGCCAGGAAAGTTACCGCCTGTCATAGCCATGTACTTAGTGAATGTGAATCAAAGCTGAACTATTATTCCCTGCTGTAGAGTGGCTTTAATGAAGCAAAAGCATTGGAAACATCTCCTTTGGCATCATCTTGGAATATATTTGTCTTTTCTCTCATTTAAAACAAACAAAACAACTTCATTTCCAATTAACTGTGTGGTTAACCTGCAACTTTGTTTCTTTGGGAATTTATCACACATTAAAAATGTTGAGTATCTGCTTTGGGGTAGAATAAAAATCACTTTCTCACAAAAGAATTCTCTTTCTCATACCAAAAAGTACTGAAATAAGTAATTCTCATTTCACAAATGCTCCACAGCCTTTCTTTTTTAATCAAGGATTAGTGAGTGGAGGTTGGGTTTTGTTTTTGTTTTTTTTTTCACTGTTGTTTGTTAGAAAGATGGTAACGAAAACATAGAGAAGAAAGTGGTTGGTATGGTGATTTCTGCATGTGTAAATGCGTTACAACATTTTATTGTATTTCTCAGGTCAGATAAAGTTGGTTGAAGAATTGTGTTTGTGACTTTGCTGCCTTGGGTGCTCTGTCAGAAAATCAGCTTCTGTAGAATAAGTCAAAGGATGCATCACGTCTTCTGTAGCTCCTGGAATGTGAGCTTAAAAGTGCAGCTATTTAACTGGCTGCTTGTGTAAATAACTGCTCAAAAGGAAATAACTGAACTTTGGAGGAACATTTTGATATTTTTAGTTGTGTTTGATAATGAAAGCTGAACTACTCTTCTAAATGGACTTTTACATAGTATATGCTTCTAATTCTCCCTGTGACTCTTTTTTTTGTTTTAAATGCTACAGAGTCTGTGAATTCATATTAGACAAAAATAAGATTAAAAAACTGAGCAAACCCACAGCCTCCTGTACATCAGAAAACAGTTCAATGCCACAGATGAGTACAACTTTATAGTCTTTCCATTTACAAGGGCATATTTAGAGCTTAATGAATGTGGTGTGCTAGTTTATATTACGGGATAAGTTTCCAAATAATAAGAGAAAATTAGGTTCCTGTTCCCATGTGACACTAACAAGCTGCATTGTAGAGAAGGCACTAGAATGAAGTGGTCATCTAAAATTGCATTTAGGGCTGAAAAACTGTACTCTGTTCCTCATCACCAATTTATCCTGCACTCTCCATTTTAATTGTTCTGTGATGATCTTTGAAAATACAGCTGTCATGAGAATGTCGAATGAACAGAAGTACAGAACGTACTGATCCATTGAGGATGCTGAGGACATTGACATTCTTTATGTAAACCCATGTTCCATTTCAATCAAATATGCCATCACTCCACTCATACATTTACAACAGTTTCATAAAAAGTCAGCGCTGGCACATACGACAGACAATTAGACCATCCTGCTGAGTCCACTTACAATGAAACAGGACTCAGGAGTGGGTGAAAATCATCAAGTGATAATAAGCATATAGTTTCATTTGTTCATAATATATTGATTGGGGAAAAGGGCAGCTGTGGAAGGTCAATATGCCTGTATACTGTTTTTCCAGCTGGACAAATGCACTTAGGGTCTTCTCATTATTGTAATTACAAAAGTAACCAGTTTTAAAGGAAGACCACAACTACTGTGTATATGGTATTGAATTTAGCAGAGCAGCACTGGTTTGTTACTTCTCAGCAGCATCAATTCTCCTACATAAAGCAACCCCAAAAAATACCAGCAGAAAGGCTGTCCTACATGGTTTGCTCTGTAGAAATGTTTAACTAATAATAGAACATAAAAAAGCATTAGGCAGTCAGTTCCAGAAGAGGAAAGAAATAACACACAGACACAGAATTACATCTGCCAGAACAGGTATATTCTAGTAGCATGTAATACCAGTATTATGGCAAATTCAAGTAGCCCTATTAGAAATGTTTCAAGTTTGAATTAGAAGACTTCCCATGCACCCAAGGTAAACAAAATTGTTGACAGGTAACCCTCTTAGAAAAGCTACAGGGGAGGGTGAAGTGGTAGAAGGAACAGAATATGTCATGAGGCAGGAAGTTGTTCAGGTTTACAGCATCCTTCTCAACTTCTGTTGAGCATGCTACAGATACTTTTGTTGTGAAATAAAAGTTGATGGCTTCAAACTGAATGCAGATAAGAAAGCTAGTTTTGCTGTAGACTTACTTTTATGTATTTGTGGTGGTATCAGGAAGAATCACTTCTAACCCAAAGCCTTTTTTCAGAATAAGGTGCATCCCACCATCCTTTTAAAAAATTCCAACCTCTGTTTATGCTTGGATCCCTACAATAGGGAGAGTAAAAAACCTGCCAAACTCTGCAGTGGCATGGTATATGCTAATTATTTAGGAAAAAGAGGTAAAAAAATCCTTCACAATGAAGAAGGGATTGCACTCTAGAAGACAGTTTCCTGGTGTAGAAAAAAATGTGCATGTTTTTCTTCAGTTGAAATTTTTTTTTGGGTGAATTTAATTCATGAGCATAAAAAGGCATTTCAGGTTTTTTTCACAGCTAAGAAGGTATTTTGTATTTTTATGTTTGTTTAAAATAGTGCAGTGAATTTTCTTTTCAGGAAATGTTCAATTTTAGCTGGAAAATATAGAGTTGTCTTAACCTCAGAGGAATTTTTATGATAAAGGTAGATTAATACTTTAAACATAGAGATTACAATGAAAATAAAGGCAGCTGTTTAGAGTAGCTGCCCTTATGTAGGTACTGGACATTTTTAGTTGTGAATCAGTAGGGCAAAGGGGAAACTAAAAAACTGTCTTAGATGCCAGTTTCCCCTCGCAAGGGAAGAGCATAATTAAAACTTCCAATGTCTTCCTTCTTACTGTGTAAAGGTATATACGTGCATGTACGCCAAGGCGAAATACAGACCTGACTGTTGTAGCCAACTCCCTATCCACCTTCCCCTGCTCTAGCCCTTCTCTCTGCAGTGTCTCCCTTTCCAGCTGTACATTTGTGCTCCCCGTATTTCTCAGGGCTGGCCAACACACAAAGTCTCCCTTTCAGTTTGCATAGGTGACTCGGAATCACTTGAGGCAGAGAAATAAATCTTGGTAAAACAGAATAAAGAAAAAGAGAAGACTAGGTATGAGAGTGAGTAAGGGACTGGAAGAAATTAAACATAGGAATAAGAAAAGTGTCCTCAGTGTTTTCCACCTGAGATTCAACCCCCAAGCTTGAGCTTGCACATTAACTCCAGGCAGTGCCATACAAGTTCCTGTGCTTGTCCTAGATTAAAGCTGCTTGACAATATGGGTCGTGTGAGTTCTCTCAGCAGGTTTTGATGGTTCTGAGAGTGGAGATGGTGGAAAGTATGCCTTTGGGTTCCCATCACACCCCCTGAAGAGGAGAGCTTGGGCATTCCTATCTGCACCCTTGCTTATGCTGATCTTACATAGTGTAACTACACGAATGTCCATCAGGATGCTCTGAGCTGCCAGTTATACGGAGGAGCATAACCTGTCTCCTCACCTCACAAAGGTCTGATAAACTGTACCCAGCTGTCCAGGTGCCAGGTACAGGTAATCTTATGATAACAGTGCCATGTGAGTTAAAAATCTTGCTTTCTTTTGAGCCAGCAGTGACCACTGAAGGTGTAGAGACATCTCTTCATGTTTTCACACTATCTGAAAATACACTGGGAGGATGACTTTGCTAGTTCTTCCAGCTCCCATTCACATTAATGTAATCTGTGCTATTATTGCATTTACATTCTGACAGGGCTTGAAGTCCAAATTGGAAGCTGGATTTTTCAAGGTGTCAGATGTATCTGCATCAAAAATGAGTCCCTTGCCCCAGTGTCTTACTCTTTCTTAGCAAAGCAAGTGTAATACTGAAAGTAAGCAGGCAATAGGTAAAATACTTTGGTCCACAATAGTTAAAATAATTTGATTGTAGAAACTTTATGGTATGAAACTGAGTCATTATGGGATTTGGGCACAACTGCATATGCTTTCTTTTTTCTCTAGTGTGAGAAAATATTAACACACACACACACCCACACACCCCCCAATTACAGCCTTTGATGAAGTGTGTGTCTGTATGTGTAAACAAACTTATGGCACTTGGGAGCCCCTTTTGTTAAACTACGTGCTGTGCTACCTTTAAAGGTGTCACAGTGTTACGTGGACTGAATATATGCTCTGTCTGTATTTTTTACAATGGTATCTGACTTTCAGGATTTATCTGGCATTTGTAATAATACTTGTTAAATTTTTCTTTGGCTCTTGGTGATGAGAAAGGTTTTATGAAGAAAATTATTCTTCTATTTGTGGTTATATCATCCAACTTCGCATTCTCTGGCCTGTCTCATTCCACCTGCTATAGTCAGCATCCCTGCTCCTGCTGGTACAAGCTGTTGTCCCAGTCTGCTCCCGACTTTTAATTTGTTAGTCTTGCTGTTTATTCTAAGCTCTCCTTTGCTATAGTGTCCCTGTCAGTGTGTGGCTACAACTGCTATTGACTTTCCTGCCCCACCAGTCTTCCAGTTTCTTTCCTTTTATTCCCAAAGTTCTATCCTCCTGCTGCAGCAAAGTAGATTGCATTCCTGATGTTACTAATTTTTGTGAGGGGCTTTATGCTTTTTATGCTTTTCATTTTATCAGTAAACCCTAACATGGTTGCTGCTGCCTGATGGGATGCCTATGCTGACCTAGCAGTTCCTTTTTCTTCTTCCTGCATTGCTATTTTTGTCTCTTGCCATTCTATTCATTACTGGTTTTTTTTTTTTTTTTTTTGAATCAGCTAATGCTCATGTAATTTTCTTCAACTCATGCCTATCCCATACACCTGCCACATTTGATTTGCTCTGCCATTTATTTGACTCCTCAGGCTTCATATATACATATACGCCTGTTTTATGTGGAATTCTTTTCTTTCTTCCCTAATGGCTTTTGCAAATGTGGCCAATTTCAGTCACGCCTTAGAGAGGTAAAGTTATCCAGGAGAATTAAGTTTCTGCCTTTTTTGTGAAAACAAGCAGCACTGAAAAAGAGCATGATTGCAGGTGTTTTCGTGTATCTATTGTTGGACACTAGAGATGCCATGCTGCAGAGAATGCTTTTGAAGGGCTCTGAGGAGAGACATGCTTATGACACACATCTGTGCAAAACAAAACTATTTTGGTTCACATTTGTTTTATTTGCAATTTGTAGTACTCTAACAGACGGCATGTTTTAAAGAAGTTTCACTAATGTATGTCTTTCTCAGTTGCCAGTATATATGGAACTTGTGTAGAATTGTAGTGGAAGATTCACCAAGTTTGATTATATATACCTGTTAAAAAGAAATTAATTTGTTTACTATGGTAAAGAATTTAGGATGTAATCTTTTTACCATGAAGACCTGTTTACCTGACAGACTTGTATTTCTGTCTTTTTTGCACGTACCTGAGAGCTGCTTTTGCGACCCTTTTTGCTTTCTCCTTTTTGGGCTTCACAAACTGCTGTTGGACAGTTTCCTACTATCATAAATAAATCATGCCCACGCTTAAGTATTCTGTATGACTTTTTTTTTTTTTTTGCCTGCATTTACCATATGAGTTTATTTTTAGTCTTTAATCTTTCAAAAGATGCTGGCTGAATGGAGTCTCTCTTCTTTGAGTCTATCTTTCTTGCCAGAGGTTATTCTACTACGACTGTCAATGGAAATGCATGAAACTGAAAAATCTGCAGGAGCAAGGATTGCTGCAAACCTTTAGTGTCATTCCACAGGCAATGATGTCTTTCAGGGGTAAAATAAGTTCACAGTTCAATCTCTAACTGTAGCTACATCACATCTCGTCGTTGGGATATATTAAAGAATGATTTCTGTTTAAGTATAGATTTCCTAGCGTGGAGTGTTGGTAGGAGAGCATCTGCTTGGATTTCTGATTTCCAGAGCTCTTCAGAACAGCTCTGTTACTCTGAGAGTTCCTGATATGGAAATTCTTATTTTTGCTTTGACCCATTCAGATGTAATTCCCTTTATCATCCATTACTTTCAGTAATGATTTTCTGCCCAGAAACTTGAATATCTGAGCGGGGGACACTTTAGTTGAGTACAGTTGATCGAAGTAAAACAAGAGGCATCAGTGTAAAGCTGTGCAATGAAAGGACTGTACAATCCAGGAGTCTTGCAAATGGAGGAGATGATGGCTGGCAGGGGGTCTGATGCTTACGAGGGGCAAACTTTATCTTTACTACTAGACCATGGTATTTTTAAATGATCTGGCTTGTTCATCTTCCTTCTCCTTATCTGTGTTACTATCAAATGAAAATACCTTTCTGACAAGGTTTCCCACTTGACATTTCAGGCAAGAATGAATAGTTTGACACGGCACCTGCGGTAACACGTTTAATAGTCACTCCCTGCCTCTACCAGTCCATACCTGAAACCATGGCCCAAGCACTGTTCCTGCTCTGTTAATTGCTTTCCTTAGCATTGCCTCTTTGGTGAAAGATAATCCTGCATTGCTGAAAGTGGGACCATTTTAGGTGAGGTGAAACAGTGGACACTAGCAATTAGGTATTTAGTGATTTCTGAACTGTCAACCAAATCATAAGGATTCTTTACTTCTGATGTTAGGATGCTTTCTGAAACCAGAGAACTCATTGAATATGTTCTTCAAAATTATCTTGTTGGAGAGAAAGAAAGAAATGTCATTGAGTGGCACTTGCCTTACCTTGCTTTGCTTTCATTTCTCAGTGCAAATGAGTCCCCCCTGCCAGCCCCGGGCTTGAAACCTGAACATACCTATAGTTAGGCTGTCTTTCTTTAGGAAAGGAATTAAAGAATGGAAATAAAATAATAGAAATTGATAGCACCTGACAGTGTGACTTCAGAATCTCCAAGAGGGATGTTCAAAGACTCTTCAATGCATAATAATAATTTTTATCACTGTTGAGTATTATGTTTCTTAAAATTGCCTCTAAGTACATCTACAGGGGTGCAAAATCATGCACACACTTGCAAAGCATTTCTTACACAATCCAAAGGAGCATGGAAGAGGCCATCCAGGTCTGGGTTATCTAAGGAAGGAGGAGGAAGGTCTGGTCAGTGCAACACCCAAGAAAAGGACTAATATAAGAACAAAATTTTCTGTGAGCAACTTTTAAAGATTTACATCAAACCGAGCTGCAATTTTATGATCCAGTTTTATCTGGATGAGCAGAATCATCATTGACATGGTACTACAGAAACAAAAAATGTAAGAAAGGACTTAATAGTCTTTTAACTTTTAACAGCCTCTAAAAACTGTGTTTCTGTAGCCAGCCAAAATAAAATTCTAAAGCCAGAGATACATACATCTACAATAAAAATTTGAGTTGGAGAATGGCATAAACATGCAATACAAGTTTGGCTACTGTAGGAGAGTACTTTTAATTTGTAATGCAAATCTCAGAAGCTGTATAATGAGCACGAAGAAGAATATAGGATAATCATGTAACTTAAAATTACTGTGGAGGAAATTATTCTAAGAACGGTGCAAGTAGGAATAATTTAAAATTACTGTATAGTGCAAAAGATTCTTTATCCATAAGAATGAAAATCATACAATGCTTACATCAGAGTTTCTAACAGAAGGCTAGAAAGAAAATCTGTGCAGTGAATCTCCGGAGCAGGAATCGTGCCTTTCAGCAACCCTCTTTACCTCCATGGTAGATCTGAAGGGACTGATTATTTCAAGGATGTCCTATAACATCTAGCTCATTCTCAGGCAACTAACAAGAAACAAGCATCTTTCAATTAACAGAGCCCAGCATAGGGTGAATCTGTCTGTTTTGTAGCATGTCCTCTTGTAGTTAGCTTGTGAAAGCTTTCCTAAGCTAGTACAAGTAAAAAATAGCTTGCCTTTTTTTTTTTTTTTTTTTTTTTTTCGGTGATCACCTCTAGTATGCTTTGTTTTTCCATGGAGAATAAAACTTTGGTTCAGAGCAAGTTATCATAATAATAATATATCAGTATTTGACTCAGTATTCCACATTCCTCCACCAAATAGTATGGTAGAGACCTAAAAGATATGTTGACCACCATATGTCCTGTCTTCCCAATCAACAGCTAGTTGCAGCTAAATTCTTGCTATTACTACAGACAACTTCCAGCACTGATGCATTGTCATCCCCAGCAATTGATCTGGACACAAAGTTGCTCCACTGGCAGAACTCCTGTGAAGGGCAGTCATGCTGGGCCAAGTCAGCAGGCTTGAAGGCCACCTCCATGTGACTGACCACAGATATCTACTCAGACCTAGGAATGCCTGTCTAGCTGTACCGCAAAGGTGAGCGGGGTTTGTGTTAGGGATCACAGATGGAAGAGTGCTTTGGAGTGCTAGGCAGCAATAAAGATATGAGGACCCAATGAAGGAGGTCAACTGAATGCCACAGGTATGCTGAACAAGTTCCTGGTTTTGAGGGAATCATTTTTGTCCTATGCTGTAATAAGCAAGCTCCCTGTTTAGGCCCGGACACAAGTTATACTCAGAGTTCTGCAACAGCATTGGCCCAGCTGCAGATACAACTTGGTTGGCTCAATGGAAGAATGCCAGAGCACTGAGGAGGACTTTAAGGCATGGAAAATTCTTCCATGCACTCCCATCGAGTGTGCTAGGTGTGCTGTGAAATACTCGCACATTGTCGCTAGGTGTTACTCTCTCAAAAAGGAACAGACTGACTGTGTCTTTGGGTAACCAAGAAAACACATGGAAAAACAAGTTGTCAAATTGTAGCTGAAAACTTTCAGATTTTAAAAAACATTTGTTGTATGTTATGTGTAATTTGAAAGTAAGTCAGTCAGGATTTTCACTGCATTGTGGTTTGAGAGACAACCAGATTGACAATTAAGGGATAGATGGTATTTAGTTGCAAGGCTGAAGAAAGGAAGTAGAAAACCGTTCAGTCAGGATGAAGCCACTCATGGGGCATGGAAGTAACCCTGCAGCATGCAACTTGCAACCCTTTTGACATATGATGGCCAGTTTTTTTGGCTGATACATAGGGAAATTAAATGATCTGACAGAGTGCCTAAGTATAAGTAAAACTCAAGTGAAAACTAAGGGCTGTGATACCTGAACAAAATATGTATTTGTGTGTCCACAGCAAAAAAGTAAATATGGGACAAAAATCTTTTGGTAAATGCAAGGTCATCTGAAGCCACTTACCTTTTTTTTTTCTTTACATAGAAGGATAGGATATAAATGGGGAAGAACAGGCACATGAATAACTGGTTTGGCATAGCTGATATGCAGCAGATAATTTTTATTGTGTCTAAACCCTATCAATTTAGTTCAAATATTTGACTTACATGTGTAACCTAAAGCTATTTTAAGCAAGTGTTTTAAATTACTTTAGGAGTTGATATTAGTAGTCTGTAATGTCTTTCCTTAATGAATTTATGATCAATGTGCTTAGTTTTTTAGTATAGGGGAAACCTTGGTTTGCACTTTGAATTTCTAACGTTCCTTTTGTTATCCTTTTTGATCTGAACTTCCATTCAAATACTCGAATATTGTTGGAGTAGTATTCAATTGTGAGAAAAAAATGAAGTAGTTTGACAGAACTGAGGAAGAACGTATCTCTAGTGGAGTCAACATAGTGCACCAAGACATACAAATGGTATTTCTGAGTATGAAATTGTTTTGAGAATGAAGAAACTTCTCATTTTGCCTAGAATTTTTGTGTTGACTGTCAAAAGTGTTTCCCACTGCGTTAAAACTGATACTTTCTGGCAGTGGTTTTGGTTTCAGTGAATTAATATTTTTAACGTTCTCCCCCATCTGCCCCCAAAATAAAAAGAACTCAGCCCCAATATATTTTGTCAAAAAAATCGTGACCAGATCAATCTGACATCATTTGCTTTCAGGAACTGATATGTATAAACAAACGTTGATACCAGTGTCACTGATCTGTTTGAAAGCTGGCTCAACATCTGTTACTATTTGGCAGAGGGGCACAGAATGTACAGATTTTTAAAGCCTTGTAAAATACTTTCATATTTATGTAATGATTGATATTTCATTGCAGTTACTAACCTGATAAAATTCTTCACCAGAGGTAGGAGGATGAGAGAAGTCAAGAGACAGGCACATCTGCTAGTCTTTTGGAGATCCAACAAACTTCTAAATGAAATTCAGACTTGGAACTCCTTTCAAGTCTATTTTCGGCCTGAAACCCAGAGAGGATAGTAATGGGCTGAAAGGAAGCACACTGTATTGCAATAAAACATATCCCAGAAGAGCCTTTGTGATGGCTCTCTAACCAGTTTCACTAGTCAAATGTTTTCCTTGGAAATATGAATGAGACAGAATGGGAAGCTGGCTGTTTTCCTAGCAAGTGAATGCCACCATGTCTATGACAGTTCTAAGCTTCTAATAATTATTAAAGGATACTTTAAAATATCCCTTCTCACAAATGATAGTAATTGTGCAGTAATAATAAGAATGGAGTAAGACTTCTGAAAACACTGCTTAGAAGTACCATGAGTGAGAAGCACATTCAGAAAAATAGAGTTCATTATATGGCAGAAAAGTGAAATTTTGGAATGACTGAAGATGACAGCTGTCATCTTTAAATGTTGAAGTGATTCAGTCAAGAAATTCTTAATTTGTTTACACTTGAAATATGTCAGTCTTTAAAACGGACATTAAAACTTTAAACTGACTAGATGTTATTCTCAGTAAGTTCTGCAATATCAAAATCTCTGTGGGCATGTCTGTGCTGTACTAATATGATGCAAAATAGATACCCCCAAGCTAATGTTAAAAGAGTTAGAAACAGAACAGTATGGCCACCTCACTTGCCCGAGCCAATTTGTTGCTTAGCCTAGAAGCAGGTGCTGGAGCTGAGGATCAGAGCTGGAATCATTAGTAGTATTTTGCAGGGTTTCGTGGATGATGATCTGCTTTGCTTGCGGGCAGGTTGAGAACCCCTGCAAGAAGCACAGTACCCAGAGCATGTACACTTTCCTTTGGAGCCCACAGCAAAGGTGCTTTGCCTTTTCTGAGGCTAACTGGCTAAATATCAGGCTCATATCTTTGGTGGCACTGAGGATTTTTGTGAATATTGGGGTAAGGCAAGCCACACAGCTGTTTTCAGGCAACTGAATTACTAAACTAGGGCTTTAAACTTAGTTTCTCCCTTTACCTAAGGTAGAGCTGTAACAGCCAGTGTTTCCAAGCAGAAGTGCAAGTATAACAACAGGAGAGCTGGCAGTTCTCTTAGAAAGTACAGTTATAAGTAAAAAGAAACCATTTTTATGATGGCATTTTAAAGCAAAGTTTCACATCAGTATGTTACAGTGATATGCATATCAGTTTACAAAATCAAGCAATCAAAATTGGAAAAGGTCAGAATTTAGGTTGTCTGTGAACTTTTGTGAACATGCATTATGGCACAATCTTTGCTCTCCATAAGACGTCTCAGTCTCTGTTACTCCTAATATATTCTTTTGTGTTTTGAGCTTGAATCACTGAGCAAGCAGCAGAGAGAATCCTTCTGGTTTTAGTTTCTTTGTTGGAACAATTGCAGGGGAAACACTGTAAAAGTCTGTGCTAGAACAAGTCTAGTATAAAAGGAACTTATTGAGAACACAAGTGCTAGGCAAACCTCTGTTCATCACTATTTATTATAGTGTTGTTTTTTTTTTCAGGATGCTCTTAACTGTATCTGTTTGAATCTGTTTTGCTGTTACGTGCATTGCCTCTGTTTTAAATAACAAAGGTTTTAGTGAATTATGATACAAAGCCTTTGAATCTGAGAAAGCCATAGAAACATGGCTTCCCAACCTTGTTCCGGAAAACCACAAGGCCTCTCTCATGAGATTATCCTAAGTGAATAAACGAATTTTGACTTGAAACAGAAACAAGGGTTTGAAAATTTTGGCACCACTGACCCAATTTTTTAATAGTTAAATAACTGAAAACAGAAAACTGTTGAGGCCTTTTACCAAATGCATTGAACTGAACCTGTTTGCAGTGATACTCCTACTTTTTCAACCCTTGAGTATATTTGTTAGTAGAAATGCTGCTTAATCTGTCATTCCCTTCCACAACCAAATTCTTTAGTAGAACAAAAATGAATGTTTAATAGATATTGCCAGTCTATAATGCAAGAAAAAATAAGATTAAATTGGAATATTATGATTTCAAAAGCACAAACAGTTGATGCTAAAAGTAAAACTCATCTTTCCCAAACATGGTACACATCAATTTAAGTTTAATTAACAGTAACAGCATCAATGCCATCTTGGTGCTCATC
This sequence comes from Morus bassanus, assembly GCA_031468815.1. Lineage (NCBI taxonomy): Eukaryota > Metazoa > Chordata > Aves > Suliformes > Sulidae > Morus > Morus bassanus. Next base: position 41,138,430 of record CM062567.1, on the reverse strand, counting down.
AGAATATTGAACAGTTGTTGGCAGATGTCTGGCAATATAGCAGTAATTATGAATCTTTCCCTGTTGCATCATTTCTATTTAATTAACTTTTTTAATGAAATCACACAGTTTATAGACTCTTCAGGTATGTTCAGGTCTGCAGTCTAATGTGCACACACAGCACAGCATACACCAACCTGTTTTCTTAGATTAAATCTATACAAGTCTAAAAATAATTCTATGAACATATATGCTAAAGTACTTTGAGGTAACCTTTGTTTTCTCTCAACTTAATGTAATCAAAACCGTAGACCCAAGCACATGCTGTTGCAGCTCCTCTTGCACAGTTATACATCACTTCTCATGCAAGAAGGAACCTGCTGATATGTGTATAATATATAATCTGTAGAAAGTAAATATGACAGGATTTTAAAAAAGAATGTAGTCTTACCCTCCACCTCTTTAAAAAAAAATACTAAAAAAAGGGATGGCTGATAGGAGAGTAACTTCCTATAGAATTTTTTTACCACTTTAAGGGCTTTATACTTATAAATCATATGCTTGGTGATTACCAACTGTCCATTATCTCATGGTTTGTGTTAAATGAGATCAAGGGCTTCACCAGAAGTCTGTCTCAGAGAACCTTGAATAATACATGGACCTCATTCACGTTCTTGTGGCTTTTCTTCAAGGCCAAATAATTAGTGGTTGGAGCTGCTTTTATCATCTGAGAAGTAAAACACATCGGTATGAAGCTGAAGAAATATTGTTCTGTTTTGACATGCCATGTGTACTCTGTTCAGTAGGAAAAGGTTTGTCAGATTATCACTCACACTTATTAAATTGGCTCAAGGATTTAAAATGTGAAAGCAAATTGCTCGTGGAAAAGAAACTAAGCTTGTGACTCCTAAAAAAACAAACAGCTATTGTGCTTAACAGTGAAGAGCTATGATGCCAAGGAAAGGCTGATTAGCCTGACAGAAGGACTGGAGGGAAGGAGGAAGAAACAAGGAAGCTGATGCTAAAATCAGCAATATACAGACACGTCCAGGAAGCAAAAGGAGGGGCCATGCATAGAAGTTTGATATATATGCAGAGCTGACAAAGGCAGCACCCAAGCCTTCGAAGATCTGTATCTCCCTAATTAATGCGTATTAATAGATCTTAGAACAATAACAACAAATAGTGCAGGAAGGGTGCTATCTATTTTCTGTTTTGTGTGTCTTGTTTCTTGGCATGGTAGAACTGAGGGGCAAGGTGACATTCAAGTCCTCAGTTATTTCAGTGGGTTTTTGTCTGTTTGTTTGGAACTGCTTTAGGCTCATGCAATGTCCTTTCTGATAACACCATGTCTTTGTCAATTTTAAAAAAATCTAAATCTGCAATCTGACATTTTTCTGTGGTGAGTGAAAGAGCAGTCATGTAATTTAGATTTATACCTTTTAGCTGGTTTGCTTCAAGCCAACTGAATGAGATACTGCATTTCCTCTTAAATTGCTTAAAGACAGTATTTGCTCTCAGTGTATTCTTTTCTTAAATAAGGTATTTTTATATTGCTGTTTACAGTTATGAAACACTTTTGGCCATGCTGTTGTTGAGAAGTATGGCTTATGCTGATAAAATACAGGTAACTGAAAATTTATCAAATTCAGTTTTGGATAAAATATTTTCTAACGGTATATAATAAAATTAAAGACATGATTTATATTCTTTGTATAATGATCTGCCTGCAAATTAAAAGGTTTGGATCATGATGCATATATTGGGACAATGATATGAAGTCTTTGGTAGTAGACTGGTTCAACAGGTCATTGTGTGGGATTGACAATGTGAAGGCTTTTTTGGCTTGCCTTCTGGTTAACTTCTTAATTCTTTTTAATTCTTCTCCATATCTGGTTTTCAAATATCCCTAATATGTGTGGGATGGGGTTGTTTTTTTTTTTTTTGGATTAATTTTTGAGAAGGTAGTAGGGAAATAGCCCTAAACATTTGGCTACTGAGACCTCTTTTTAAAAAAATTTTTTAAAAATTCTAAAGTACAAGGTTTCTTGTTATCATGGTTATTATAATGTTAAATGAAAGTAGTCAGAGTTGAACAAGCTGTTCTTAACATTTAGATTCTCACACTGGCTCTGTTTGCAGGAGTTTAGGGAGACTCCTGTGAGTGAACTACAGGTAACTGGTAATGATTTTTAATTAGCTGCCCACCAGTTGGTAGTAGCCCCAACCAGTCTTTTCAGGTTGGTTTTCTCTTTCTTAGGCTGTATTCTGAGCTTAATGCATTCTCCGCAAGTGGAGTTTACCGCTAGTCTGAATGATGAGGCCGATGCCATGAGGCTGGGCCAGAACAAAACCCGCTCATTTGCTTCTGGCTTAGTGGGGTACACAGAAAGCAGAAATATTGTGGGGTGAGGCTGACTTTTTACCTGTCTGTAATAGCAACTGAAGAATGTCAGGAGAAGATCAGTCTTTTGTCTCACCAAGACCTTTGACTGAAGGCTTCAGCTTCTTTAACCAAAGCAAAATACCCCACCCAGTCTTGGGACTGATTTTTAATAAGCCCTGGTCAGCAAACAAATAACTGAGTCTATGGTATAATAAGGAAAGGGAAGGATTTTTAGCTTTATTGCTCACCCATTGGAAAAGAAGAGTTACTTGAAGGGAGATGAGAGTGAAGAACCCTTGTGCAGTCTTTTTGACAGCACTGGTGCTGATCACAGATGAAGACAGGCCATCTCTATGGGGAGTGCAAAATTGGCAGGTTTTTTGTCTCCTATCAGAAGGTCACAACGTAGTGGGGTGATGTATTACATACAACTGCCATATGGCACCGCTTGACAATACTGCTGTAATTAAAAATAACACCTGAACACCATAAGCTACTGTGCATTTCAAGAATATGTGCTTTTCAATCTATCCTATTTGCAAGTTTCCCATCACATTTCTTCTGAGGGCTTTCATTGAAAGGAGACGATCTATGCTTTTTACAACATGTATTCTACAGTAAATCACTAGAAATAGTCAAATACCAAATACAGAAGGTAAATAAAAAAACCCACATCTCTTCTAACACAGCCAGTAATCCCTTTATTGTAAATGCTGTCGAGCATAGCAAGAGACAAGGTATTCCACTTGGAGTATTTAATCCCTTTTGAGATAACTTTCCTGGGTTAGACTTAAATACAGCGTGTAAAATGTTAATGCAGGTAATTCTGCTTTTGTTGCTTGTGAATTATTCAGATCTCAATACCTGCCATATGTAGTCTGTAAGTTCTCAGAAGGATCTTATCTAACTACTCTGACAGTCAATCATTAGAAGCTTTAAGCAAATATAATGTGCTCAACTACTGTAACTCAGCTGATTACGCTAATCCAGCTCAAAGAGAAATATTTGTACCACAAAGGTCATTAAGAAAAAGGTGGTTATGTGTTATGAAGAAAGAGGTGTTTGAAAACCACAATTACATCTGCTAAAGTAGATTATCATGCAAAAACCATAGTATTAGAGTCTTCTTTCAGTTATAGTTGTCTTTGCCTCATCTGAATCATACACTTCTATCAAATGCTTGGGATGACATGCAGGTATAAAAACAACTCATCAACAAGCAGTCCTTTAAGAAGTAGATGATAATGCCTAGATGCTGCACAAAATGATCAAAAGAGTTTAATGATCCAAGACTTGACTTGGCACAAGAAGAAATAGTTGAGTGGAAACAGAAGTGAGATGTTGTGGGCTGGGACTGCACTCGGTTAGGCAGTGTTTCACCTCTCCTGTCTTGTCTTCCTTTTGTCTGCTTGTCTTTTTCTTCAGGAAAGGGATCATCTACAACTGCATGTGTGTTGTAGTACATGACATTGCACACTGGGGTCTTGGGGCAGGGGATGTATGTTAAATCATGCCCTTGCAGTAAGAGTATAGAGTATAATAGAGATAATAAGGTTGCTAAGAGGACATGGCTGTCATCATGTTTTTTTTTTCTTTTTTAATTTCTTGTAACAGTCATTTGTGTAACGCAATGACAGGAATAATTTGGCATGTAAAGTAGAAGTGCATGCGGATGGATAGATCTCTAGAAGAAAGATGTGAAGGGAAAAGAAAAGGCAGAGTGGACAGAAATGTAGAAGGTTATAAAAAGAGAACAGACCTGATACAAAGATTGTATTTCACGTGGAAGGAAAAATGTCCCTGAAATTTTAAGGTAGTTATCTTCAAAACTTTTTCATATCATTACTCCATATTAAAGATGAGCCAGCTGAGGGGGAGAGCAGTAGCATGTTGGGGAAAAATTTCAAAACACAACATATGCTTTGATCCACCTCCATGCCTAGTATCTTAAGTTTTATTTTGAATGCAGCATTGCACATGGTATATGACACATTTATAAAAGAGTATGGTCTAATGAGTCATCTCAGAATAGGGTACAAGCCTTTTGGGCAGCACTTCAGGCCTCCAGAGGTCCTGCGAGTCTAGCTGTTTGAGGTGGTTCAGTACTCTGGTTTGCTGCTCTCTTAATATCACTCTCCATGGAAGTCTGCTGCAGTCAGCCCTACTATAGCAGAGTTCAGCTTATTATGAAGGCAGAATGTATTTACCTTTCAGAACAAATGAAGGTCTCAGTCCTTTGAAAGGGTACCAATCTATGCATACCATTGAGCGGCCTGCATCCAAGCCTGCCCCTGCTTCTCCGGAAGCATGACAACATTTTGGTTAGTCAGCAGGAGAGATGCTTCAGCCTGAGCGCTGGAGAGGCTCCAATTATGAAATATGGATCACATTGTTTTAAACTCCATTCAGTAGTTTACTAAAGATATTATCTGTACACAAACCTTGTTTCCACTGCATCCTTAGCCTATTGCAAGAAATTTTCCTGTTTGTTTTATACTGTATATAGTATAACTACCTGATTTCTATTTCTCAGGTGTCACCATACACAAATCTCTTTATGTATGCAAGCCTAAGTTTCTTACCTGGTTCTAATTTCTCAGTATCTGAGTTTCTCTGAATAATTACAGAAGGCAGCAAAAGGGGAAGAGGACATCACAACTCTGTATAAGGGCTTTTTTCATTCAGACACTAACTAGCTTGGATATGTTTTCTGGAAGCTCCTCATTATGCCATGATGCTCCATCTACTGTGCATTTACGGTTCACATAGTGGTTTTATGTGGTGGTTCTCTTGATAACTGGAAGTAGATCTTCAGGAGCAGATTAAAGGTAAGTAAAATTGTCAGAGGCATATGCAGTAATTGCTTTGTTCTTCAGAGACCTTAAGAGAAGTGGCAGACACTTAAATGAGAATCTTCTTATCCAGGATTTCCTATGAAAGTGAGAGATTAAAAAGGAGGGTAAAATAGATAAGTTCCTTTTGAAAACCACTAAAAAATGCTTCAGTACACAGTATTATTACAAACCACTATTACAATTCACTCGCTAGGGATGCATGAGTGAGCTAGAAGTGTTTTTGGACCTGAATTGTTCCTCCTGGTAGCATCTACTATTCAAAAAAATATTAGTAAAATATTTGGATGTGATAAATTTAGAATGAAATATAGAAATATAACAATATAATAAAACTGTAGTAAGGGACTGGTAGCAGGGAGAGTACTAAAGGGAGGAAAGGTCATGGAGAGGACATAGGGGTTTTTTTATTTTGTTGAAGTTTATAAGCCTCTCAAGGGACATGATAGAAATGTACAACTTCCTTGAACCTCAGCATCATCCCTCTAGTACAAAAGAAGCATCAATTTTGTGTGAAAAATGAATGTTCAGTTGTGTAAATAAAGATCACAAGGATGCAGTTTAGCCTGTGGATGGCTGTTGTAATGCAGTACATGATGGCCTCTAAGGATCAGAGGACTGAGGGCTGTGAAGAGGGCAGAATGCTAACAGCAGCCAGGAGAGGAGCAGAGGCTGGAAACTTGTGTCAGGACATGTAAATCCTCTTCTGGAGTGTGAAATGTGTGCATGTTTTCTTTTGCAGCATCAAAGAGAGGCCATAAAGTGCTACCTGAATGTAACTCTGTGCAAGGGATTTATGTCAGGCTGAAAAAGAGATTTCACTGATGGCATTATAACTTTAATGAACTCAGTGTTCACTTACAAAAGAAAAAAAAATATTTGAGGTTACACAGCAAACGTGATGTCACCAGTTTTTGCACTGTAGCTAGTACTCATGTAAGTTTCTGCATATGCTTTTCCTATCCCACTTCATCAAAACCATATACCCAATGTCATCTTACAAATTATGTGGCATTAAAAAAAACCAATCCCAATGTCTAGATATATTGGACCTTGTAAAATACCCTTGTTTTATTTCAAGGTTTCTTATCACTGTGTGGCTCTCCAACTTTTTTTCCTATTATCCATAAATTGATAGAGACACTCAACGTTATTGTCATTCTAGGCGTATGCTTTTATTGTTTGACTGCTTTTGCCTTTTTTTGTTTTGCTTTGCCGCTTGCTCTATGGCAGGGATTGGGTGTTACTAGCATTCAAAATTGCCTTCAGGAAATGTGCAAATTGCCTGGAGAGCAGTAGAAAGATGTTGCATCCATTCGTTGCTGTAATTGAGTAAGATAACAAGGTCACGGCCTCCACCTTGAGCATCACCTGGAACTCAGTGCTGGGGGCTGTTGCACTTTTCAGGCAGATCACATAATTCTTGAACAATTGAGTGGCTTGTGCAAACTAGCAGGGGACTGGGCTGTGGGTGTTGGTGGCCAGCCAGTCGCTCAACAAAATGAGTGATGTACACTGGCACCAAGGTGGGGTGAGACGAAGCTGGTGTGTTAAGTGCTTAGCAAACTTTGAGAGCCAGTTGGGCTGCTGGAGGGGAGCGGGCCCATGACTCAGGAGACCTCATGCCTCTTTCTGGTTTCACTGCAGGGTAACTATCACCAGCAAGTCACTTTTCCTGCCTGTGCTGCTGCTTCTTTGGCAATTTATGTACCCTTTCTATTAAAAAGGAAGCTTTTGGAGGTATGGATTGTCACAGACTATGCACGTACACAGTTCATTTGTGCCTTGCTGTCAGGTCCTGTGCTGCTTTTAGCTGTCAAAAATCCCAGAGACTTTTTAACTGTCAAAACCTTTCCTTATTCCTTGGCACAATATTTTGCTGTGGCCATTCCTGTTTCGGGGCTTCTGCCTGCTTCTTGCCATTCGTTGCAATTACCAGCTCCACTGCCCTTATTTTTTAACACATACAAAGCTCCCTCATGACTTTTTGCTTTATTGCTTCTCACCTGCTTTTCCTTGCTCCTCTCTTCTTGGAGTAGAAGTGTCTCCCTCCCCAGAGGCTTATTGCTAGTGCTTGCTACCTACTCCTGTGGCTCTTCTTTTGAAGGATTATTGCAATTGACTAGAAATATTTTGAGGAAAGCAAATTAAAATGGTAGCCAAAGACCACCCAGTGTATAAAGTCCTTTACATCCTGGATACAGGTGTATCCACATCACAATGACAAAACCTGCTGTGTGGAGAAAGGAGCCATTGAGTCTGAGTTGAGATAATTTGATGGAATGTGACCCAGGTATTAATGGACTTCCTTAAGGAAATTTAATTTGGGGGCTGGTTGTTTCCTTCACTTATGAAACAGAGTGTGGTGTGAAATGGAGTAGACAGAAGATAGGAGAATAAGCAGAAAGTAGGAAAGGATTTCAGCTCCAGCTGGGCAGCCTGTTTTGATTTCGCTTTATTTATCTTTTTATTTTTTTTTTCTCCTTAGGTTGGCTTGACTTTCCAGAAGCAAACATTAGTCTAATCTTGAATTATTTGTAGTTTAAATATATTTTAGTTATCATCGGTTGCAGAAGTAAGTAGAAGGCAAAAATAAATAAATGTGTTTTAAGTTCACTAATAACATTAATGCTGGAGTGGGGACTATCTCATTTTGAGCAAGAACAAATTGGTTTTGAAATTTTTGCTGAACTGGAAGTTTGAAGATAATTATCTTTTGGATAGATGTGCAGTGTTTTGCTTTCAGGCTTTTAATGCTTGATTTTAAAATGAATTGAAAGGAACTGTTAAAACAGCAAGGAACTTGTCTTAACAGCACAGTTATATGTTTGATACAGCACTGGAGCCTTAAAAGTCCTGTATCTCTTGCTGGAAACTGTAACTCAGTGATTTTACCTGAAGTGGAGAGTACCTCAGGAAATTTTATTTTCCAGTTATAATGACATTTATTAGCTATTCAAGTGACTGCTCTCTCCATTTGATGCTTGTTGCTTCCTTAGAGAGTTCAGGGACAAAGGTGAGAGGGGTGTAGGTTTTTATTGTTGTTGTTATGGGTCTGCCCAGGGTGGAATCTGATTCTTTCCTTAGCTAATCAAGTACTCTGCTGTGACAGTTCAGGCTTCTCAGGGAGCTGCACCTGATGACAAAATATTGTATAAATAGACAAGCAGAAATCTACCTGCAGGTTGGAAATTTGTGTTCCCATCCCTACAGCACATTGCTTCAGAAGTGAAAGGCAAGGAATTATTTAAGGAAGGAAAATATGAAATCATTAATAACACCCAAAGTATTAGAAATCTATCTGAAAATAGTTTTTGAGAATAATGTGAAGAAGTCTATTCCTACAGTATGTTGACTGTATGTGTAGAGGGAGGAGAGATTAATTACCTATTATAAGGCCTTAATTGGCAGCCATCTGAGTGAAGTATTATATTTGGAGCTAACAGGTATAAAAATGTCCCTCCATAGACAAAGGGTTAATATAACTTTTCAGGTGTCCTCAAAAACTTGCTGCTTATACAGTGAACTTATGGTTATGACTCCTGAAAAAGACAAAAAATGCATGCTCCTGCTTGGACCAGAAGATAATAAGAAAGTGGTATCTGTGGTGCGCAGGTTGGCTTCTCTCGCAGAGTGAATGCATCCTTCATTGACCTCCAAACACGCAGCTAATTGAAAGCACTTGCAGAAAGAAAATGGTCTTTTCACAATAGATCAAGCAAGGATGGTAAGTGTTTTGCAGACATTCTATAGTGGTTACTAATGGGAAAATAAGAGCTCCAAAAAATTTTTTAAAATGTTTGGATAGAAAAAGCATAACAAAGGACCCATGCATTTATTGAGTAGTATCAGTAAAGTACACATTATTAAGATATCTGAGCTAGATTGATCCAAAGCTGGAATTTCTGTTCTATGGGAAACCTGGGGAGTTGGTGTTTGAGCTGTATCTGAGGCAAAGAGACGATTTTTTGAAAGCTTTTTGAAACCTTTTCTTGTTTAGTTATTTGAAATGAAAGTATTTGCTCATGTGCATATGACATAGTTTCTGAAACTTTAAAGCTGCATTCCCAAAGTCCTTGAGATTAGGAATTAAGGTTTAGGGTTCCTTAGTATACATGGTCCAAATTTCCAGTGCCCCCACATTTTGGTATCACAAAGGTGAAAACCTGTGGTATTCCGTACAGCAGGGTCTGCCCTGGAAAAGCAGACTTGGAAAACCCAAAGACTATTAGGTTAATTGTCTGGGAATTGTTCTTATTTTGTTAAACATCAGTTGCAACTTAGATATTTTTAGAATGCACTTCAGATTCAATAATTCCAAATTTTCCAGTTAAATCTGTTTCACCTGAAAATTCCCAGTGAGCTGCACTCAGCATGCTTCTGTAGCATCTGAGTTTGTCAGAACTTCATATTTTATGACTGCATTAAACAAATTGCTCTATCTGTCTTTAAGTTACTAGTGTACAACTTCTAGCCCACCAGTTTGAGTGGAAATCTAATTCTGGTGTTTTTGAAAGTTGCATCTGACTGCTTTTGAGGCACATCAATATCAATGCTGGTTCAGCCTTGCACCCTAAAGAATTACAAGTAGAAAGAAGAAGAAAGATATCAATTTTCTCATTATCTGAAGCAGAGGCTATGTTGGCTTTAATATGGAAACCATAAAGCCTGCTGATGCATAGTGAGGTTCCCTCTTTGGTGAGCTGGAGAATGTACAGTTAAGCAGCTTTCCTTGTTATGGGCAACAACTAATATGAGGGAGACAAATGCACTAAAGATATGGAACAGAATAACCCAGGATTTAGGAGAAAAAGTAGAAACCCCACAAAACTGCTTTTAGGAAAATGTAACCTAACAAACCAGAATGCAAATTAAGCTTGACAATAGTCTAATAGGCACGGATTCCTCCTGAGGAACTCCAAGTGGCCTGCAGGTCTCCCTCATTCTTGTGCTGTTTTGTGGCAGTCATTCTTACTAAGGCAAGTTGGTCTTTCAACAGGAGAAGATGGTTCCTATGAAGATTTCTAAAAAGCACTTTAATATAGATTTAATACATGGACTTGGTGCCTGTTCAAGGGGAATATATGCCTTACAGATATTTGAAAATACTGAACACAAATAAAAAAGAAAAAAAAATACAAAAAATAAGTTATAAATAGGATTTTCCTGAAATTAAATGGAAGCTTAACACCAGAAATAATTTTTTCTTATGGTAACCACTACGAGGCAGTAGCATAATTCAAGTGAAAATAGAAGAGTAATTATTATGGATGCCCATAAAAGCATTCTGTCTCACATTTAAGTCATTTACACTGTGGTGGCGGTACTTATATGGCAGAACTTCTGTGGAAAAACAAAGCAAAGGCCCAAGGTCAAGAAAACTGTGAGCTGGCGGGGAGAAGCCTTTCTGAGTAGTTGCATTCTGATGTACCCTAAACCACTAGGCAACTTAAGGCAGGTCCTGGTTTTCTGTCATTACTTTCCTGAGGGTCATTAGCTGAAAACAAGGATGTTGGTGTTTTTGTCTGTTTGATTTTTGTTACCTCCACTAACCAGAGAAGAATTCAGCCCTAAAAACTTAAGTCCAGAGGTTCATCTTGTATCACAGAGAGCTCTTGTATCTATCCCAGCTTCAGAATAAGGTCTACAGATTGCTGTTGAGCCCTACAGTTAGTAGGCTTTTGCATTCCTCTTCCTGGGTGGTGGTGATTCTTCTCCCTCCCTTGCAGTTACTCTCTGGCTTTGGTGGTTGTTTTACAGGTTTTTCTTGTTAAATGTTTCCCAGCTGGCAATGAATCATTGTGTGCTACTTTGTTCTGCTTTCCACTGTTCTGAGGGCTTGTTTATTTATTAATAAGAACAAAAACAAACAGAAAAGCACAGCTTTTTCATAGTAATTATTTGCAAAGCACATTGTTCCAGGATACTTTGTGCTTGTGTCATAAATTAAGTCTGTAACAGACACTTAACATACATACAATGAATAACAAAACTAGTGTTTGCTTGGCACCAATTTAAAAATAATATATTTACACTCTGTGTGGATCAGCAGCTTTAATATTTGGCTGAAGTTCTGAATAGGACAATGAAATCCTTTTATCTCACACTTAAGCTATTTATTTTATGCTGATGTTACCCACATGACAAGATTTACACAAGATAAAACAGAACAAGCTCAGGATCAGAAAAGCTGTCCCTGCAGAGAGGAAAAAGGTTATTTCTAAGTCACCACATTCTGGTTTAAACCAAACAATAGCAGGAAAGTAGAAAGTGAAAACGGATTCACATCAATGTTAAGAATTAAGAGTTCACTCAGGAAAGTTCAGGCTGAATGGAAGTCATAGCCTGGCTGGAGAACTACAATAAAACTGTAGTTAAGGAAAAAAAGATTGGTTTCTGCCACTGACATTTACGACTGCAAAAAAAAATTAAAGGTACTTCTACTCTGCAGAACTCCGCTTAGAGCTGGCAAGGGACCCTAGAAATATTTGGAACTTGTCATAAACTCTCTAGGCTAGACTTGCATATGGCTGGAAAGTTCAGTGCTGTTATTAGTAAGAAAGAGAGAGAACTGGGAACTGTTTCATTGTGGGAAACTTTCACTTCCCAAATATGGTTCAGAGAACAAATGCCACTAACAGTGGTAGGCAAAAAACATGCCGGAGAGGTGACAGTTGGCAGATTTAATCACCAAATGGTCTCTGAAAGAACAAGAGGAAGGTCCCATATCAGGTCTATTTTAGACTTTTAGCAGGCGCATTGCAGAAGGTAACCTTGGACCAACTGACCACATGTAGAGAGTTTAAATTAAATGGAAAATAAAAGTCTGAAAGGACATGCATATGACAGTCTGAAGTTAGTTAAACCTAAGTTGCTCAAGGGTATGAAGACAGAGGAGGCTTTGCTTTTCTTCAACTCAAAAATATAACACAATATCTAGACTCCATATTCCAAGAAAGAGGACATCGTTTTTAGAGGCAGGCTGCAGTATTAACATAATTCATTCACACAAGAAATTGTGACTATGTTAGCCTATTCAGCAACATCTGGCAAAATAGATAAACAATGAATTATCAAACTCTGTTAACAATATTGAATTTATTCAAATTGTAAACATGAAGGCTGGCTGTAAATAACTGTAAAGGACCTCATTGCTGCTGATTTGGGGGGGGACATGTTCCCTTTCCCAAAGCTGCCATCTTTTTCCTTACCCAGGTCAGTGCCTCAGTGTATGTTAACTCATATGAAGGTTATGCCCAGAGGCAACATTTGACATACTCTTTCTTTTTTTCCCAGTTTGTTTAATTTTGATTACAGTGTTTCCCAAGCTATAGTTTGTTTCTGGTTTCAGACAGGGCCTGGGGTCTTTCTACTGCTGCTTGCACAATGATTAGAGGAAAAGTTGTAGAAGAAGTGAAAGTGCAGGATGCAAAATGTCTCTTAAGGACTTGACTGCCTTTGCTTGGAAGGCTGATTGTATCAGCAGTGCGGCTTGGGCCGCTGTATGTGCAGAGTCAGCAGATGTACTGTGTATTGCTAGGACACATTGCCTGCCTTCTTGCCTCTGAAAATACCTGACTGAGGCAAAGTCTATCCTCACAGGCACTAAAATGCACAGGTATGGTCCAGATGTGATTTTTATATCTGATAGCAGATTAAGGAAAACGGCTGCTCTGCTGCTTTTGCTAACCTGGGCTTGCAGGTGTGATACAAAGCTTATGCAAGTCCTTCAGAAGCTACATTTTTTTCCACCCTGCACATATGAAAAGGCTAATTAATTATCAGACTGGCATAATTCAAGCACCTGCTCTCAGAAACTTAACAAGCACTCTTACAGAAACTGCTGTGCTATATAGCTCAGACCACAGACAACGCTCCCACACGTCTTGTTTGTAGGTAACTTATTTTTGTACAAAGCATAGTGCTGGGAATCCTTCAACATTACTGCTTGGAAGTGCTTTCTGCTTTTCTAGGGCTCTGTTCCCTGCTCCAGCTGCATGCTGCTCCCCTGCTGCAAGGCAGCGGGGCGGGCACGGAGGCCACTCCTGGCCGATGCCACTGGGCTGGGCACGTCCATGCTCAGGCAGCCAGGTGCTCTGCTCCTGCCTCCCCTCAAGCTGTTGCCGGACCTTGGATAAATATTTCATGCTCCTTTTTCTCCTTTTTGTGCTACTCTTTGTTTTGTTAGGCTGACAGCTCTCTGAATTTCATATTATCGCTATATATTGTGGTGAATACAGCGGACCCCTGAACTCTTTTAGGCACTCCAGTTTCTACCCCAATGTGAATAATTGCTAAACTAAGCTCCACAGGATGACATTTATTTTCCAATACAATTTGCTTATTGAAGTGAAGGGAGACCAGTGTTTCAAAAGATTTTGTACTATGGCTCTAGTCAGGATATTGTCAAATATCCCTAAGAGTTTTTACAATTCTCCTGTTTTATTTTTTTGCTAGCAAGTAGCTATATAGACACAAGCTTTTGATAACAGCTGGTTGCTGAGTTTCTGTCCTTACCAACAGTTCAAAGAATATTTATGTTTACATACTGGTTTGCATCAGAAATAGGCAGCTTCCCACCTTGGATGCTCTATATTAATAACATTGCTGCTGTTTATTAAGATAATTTAGGCCTAAAAGAGATTATTAAGGATATTAACAAAAAGTATAATGTTTTAAAAAAGACTAACCAGCAATTTTCTTTTTTTAAAAAAGCTTTGCCTATTATTAGAGAGGTGGTGAATAAGGAAGATTTGCCTTATCTCTGATATGGTATAAGTGCCAGTAGCTATTAGTACACTGTATATATACATTCATCAGAGATTCTGTGGCACAATCTGTCGTGCAAACTGGTAATTTTCTATAGGGAAAAATAAGTGGGTGATCACATTTTTTTAATACCTGCGATAGCTGTTTGACAAGCATGACCCAGTAACGTTTTAAAATGCTATTGTGAGACAGTGTAGAATTCAGAGAATGTGTGTTGGGTTTTTTTCCCCTCACATCTATTAGATTTCATTGCAAGCAAAGGTGCAGAAAAGGACTTTACCATTTGCTTTTGGAAAACAATTTCAGACTAATGTGAGTAAGAAGAAAAATGTTTTAATTTCCATGGTTATAATTTTCCTTTCCTTTCTTATAAGCAAGTCTAATACAAGAAACCCATGCATTTTTCACATACTACAGGCTTTAAAAATCTGTTTAACAGCCATTTGTATGGTTACTGAAATAATGTTGACATTTTCCTAGTAAGAATGTGAGCTGTAATTCTGTGGATCAGTGCTGGTACAGAGGGAAAAAAAATCCAGCACCACTAGATATATGTGTTAAGTTACAATATTGTGGAAGGAAACTCAGGAAGTAAAATGATTGACAATGTTGGCCTTTAAGAAGGCATAATTAGTTTGTAAAGTTACCACCTATTGAGACTTGTGGTTTCAGTTTGTCTCATGGTGCTGCTGTTTTTTGCCCTGTGTCTGACTGCAGAGTCAAAAAGAAACTGGTGCGTGGGGTTTGATTGTTTGTAGATAGGGTGGTTAACACCTTTTTTTCATCTTTTTTCTTTTTTTTTTTCTTTTTCTTTTTCTTGAAGTAGCTTAGCTTTTTAGAGCAGGAAGCAAAATCTTTAATGTGGCTCATGAAGAAAAAATTCTCCAAGTATATGGATTTGAAGTGACTACACAGTTATATTGTGTTTTATTAGGGCAAGCAAAGGAGGAAGTAGTCCATTTAATTGCACAAAGAGACCAGTGATAGCATATACTGAAAAAATGGAATCAGAACAGTTACCATGTAGACCAGGACAGGGTCAATATATACAAATAATATCACTCACTATATATGAAGTGTGAAATTTAAGTGCAGATAAGACGGACTTCTTACACATTTGGAAATTTGCACTGACTGTTCTACATCCTTAGGATGTGTGGACTGTTAAATATGAAGGCTTGTGAGTTATTAATTTAAAAAAATCCTTCTTTATCTTTGCATGTTTTCCTGAGAAATCTGCCACTTTTTGATTTACTTAATACTTCCACTATTGTTTTGTAAGGATTCATCTGTGCAAACTCTGATTTTTCCTGTTTCTGAGCATTTTCTTTGTGATGCTTGTGGTGCCTGAGTGTCCTTAGTGCAGTAATTCCTAGAGTTGTGATTTACGACAGTGTAAAGTAACTTTTTTGCTCTACTCTGACCCTTACATTTTGGGGGAAATCAACTGTAATAGGTCAATGGCAAGTAAAAAAAGGGTGAATTTAAATAGTTCTCTGAAGTTCTAACTTTTAGGGACCCCGTTGGAGTATTTTGAATATGTGAGATTGATAACACAACATTTAGGATAAGAAAATCGGAAAACAGAGGAAATATTTCTTTCCAATGCTCCTCATAAGCCAGTTAGTGGAAGCATTTATTCCATGTGAGATTAATTCTGACAAATTAATTCTGACAAAAATGTTGACATTTTATACTATGTTTAGATAAATACTAGCCATTTATTATTGTAATATATTATTTGTACAACTTGGTGTCATTGAAGATCTTTACTATACTTTTTTCTACCTTGCCTCTCTTGTACTCAGCTGTTTCTTGATTGTGTATGAGGCCTTTGGATTTACTATAGCAAAAATTAACAGGTTCCTGAACAGCTGTGGAAAAAGAATAAATTTAAGTGTTAATCTCTCGTACAGGAATGCGAAGACTTAAAGCATACATCAAGACATAAGTTTATATACTAAATCTTAAACATTAAAACGACTTGAAAAAGGCAGGTACCACTTCTTGCACAACTTTAGTGGTTCTGATTTCTGATTGAAATGAGTCTTTCAACTCTTAACCTTCATTAACTTGGTTCTTTGAGAGATTTCCAAAGTCTGGGAGACTTCTGGTATCAAGGGGCATATGAAATAAAATTCTCTTTTCATCAGCCAGTTTCTCTAAACAAAAGGATCAGATCTGTGGCATTTCTTTGTGTTTTCAAAGCAGGAAATTGCGGTTTTTTTGTCCTTGCTGCCACTGACTGTGCATGGTAGGAGAAATCTAGGGAACCTGGAAAGAGAAATTTATGAAATACAGAGGAGGTTAGTGGTTGGTCTGGGAATGATGAAATAACATTTATGCTCATCTTGGAAGGGAAAAACTTATTTTGTCCATGGCATCATCTAATAAACTTGCAGTTATGCATTTTTCTTAATAGGTTTTGACTATTTTGCCTATTTGCAGATACTGAGGGAGATAGGCTTAGATTTCTTGTGCTAGTTTATCTGATTTTTCTGAGTGAAGACTCAATACCATGTAGGCTGCTGTAATGGGTGACTGCTGTGCAACCTCCCCTTGCTGAGTTGGGGATAGAGCCAGGAAACCAAGCACCAGCTTTTTCCCTTTTCTCATCACTCGCTCCATTGCTACCCAAATTCCCAGCTATAGCCTCGTTCTTTTAATGCTGAGGTAAGGTTTTAGAAGGATTTTTGCAGATAATGGGAATATGACTGTGTACTTTCTGTGGTAGGCCCAGCAGCACCAAATATCTCTAATGTGTCCCACCGAGAGGGTTGTTGGTACCAAGTGCTTTAAGTAAGGAAAGATGCAGAAAAGGTTGAGAACAGTTTGCTTCATTCCAAAACTTAATTTGCGAAACATGGGATTTTTTACAAGCTACCAGGTGAGGCAATTGACACAATGTGTTACAAAATTGCCTCATAAAATAAAATGCTTTGAAATCTCATGTGCAGCTAGCAGATGGACTGATTAGAGAGTAAATTATTTGTAGTAGGTAACCAGCAGACAGGTGAAAGTAAGATTATCACAAGAGCTGGGTATGACTTCTAAAAAAATGAGTATTTGCAGAATTTGTGATAAGCTGTGTTTTTAAATTGAATCTAATAGTTATCATGAGCACAGCACAAATACGTATCTTTAAAAATATATCTGAAGGTATAAAAGCAGAAAACAGGAGAAAAATAATGGGGGACCCTACTTCTGGGTTTTTTTTTTTTCCTTTTTTCAATGCCTTTTTTTCCCCTGATGCCTTTTTTCTCATTGTCAATGGAGGCAACTGCAGCATTGTGAGAAGGTAATAGTGCATGAGATACTGGTTAGAGGATGGCAGTTTACCACCTGAATCTTGACACAAACCAAATCTGCTGTCCTACTGCATGACTGAGTTCAGTAACCACTTAGTTCATTAGTGGCAGGCTAAGATGGTTCTTTATAGGGAAATGACCTGGAAATGAGGAAATAAATGGTTGAGTCTGATGATGTTATAAAGGGTGCGATAAAGAAAAGAGAATGGGTGAGAAAAATGAGAGAGTGAAAACAAATAAATAGAATGACAGAACAGTTACTGCAGAGAAGAATAAACTAACAGCAATGGAAAAGGCAAGAAAAGAAGACAATGCAGCAAATTTAGGAAGTAAATTGATGCAGAATTTTAGATGGTCAGAACAATCCTTAGACAAAAATGAAATCTATTTTTTATTTTTGTAACACTGTGCAAAAAAGAATACAGTAAATTGAGCTGGGCTGCTGGATATTAGGGCATTGGATGCTTGCACTGATGTTCATAATGAGCACCTTTTAAGGATAACACTTGAATATTACAATGGTTGTTACTTTAAAACCAGAAATCCTCCATGGCCACGCTGTATATAAAACAATTCTGCTCATGGTAATTCTGTTCAGAAATTATTGTTCAATTCCAAAATGCATGTGCCTTCCCATTTGTCCCTATGAATTTTCATTTTACCTTTAAAACTGAAATTTGTTGCATTAGTTGCCAGATATTGTCCAACAAAAGCTGCTTCGGGGATTCTTTTCCTGAGGCTTTCATAATATAATGGTGTCAGGGAGTTTAAAATAGATCTACCCTTCAAATCCAGATTTCTATTTTGCTGACCTTCCTCTTCCCTTACTTGGTTTTGGCCTGGAATGAACTTGTCCACTCCGAAGTCCCTGGAGCTTTCCCCTGGGAGGCAGTACGCTCATCTGTGTGATGCTGTCTTACAGACTCTCTGCAATCCAGGTAATGGCTATGCATGTTCTTTGAAACTATAGCCAATACAAATGGCATAGCATTTGCCAACTTTGTGTAGGATATACCTGACAGTTGCAGAAACAAGGAACTACTTAGGACAGATATGCTGGTGCTATTTCCTCTCAATTACTGCACATGCATTTTTTTATTTGGGAATTAAATGTACAACACGAAAGCTATGGCTATTTATATAAAGTGGCTTTTTGTTTCCACCAACCTCTTTACACTTTTATATAAAACTAACAAAAAAACTTGAGACCAAAACATCCAGTTTTAATCTCACGACACCAGCGTTTTTACCAGGAAAGAAAAAACAATGCCAAAACTTTAAAGCATATACATAATGATTTATGTATTGCTTATAAAATGAGAAGGCAAACACTGCTCCCAATTTATATATGTAATAGAAATTATTAAATGATATTTGGAACTAAGTGTGGTAAACAAATAGTATGTTTGTACAGCCCCATTCAACGGCTGGGATACGGTGAGCTTAGATTAGCCTGTATATTTTATTAATGAAATAGTTTGAGAACAGGTTACCTTGTGTGGCATGAAGAAGGTGGCAGTGAAGAATCAGGATTCGCAGAGAGCTGTGCTGCATGTGCCTGTGCATCCCAAGGAACCAGCATCCGCACTTTATGATGAGGACGGGAGAGGGGCACGGCTATACAGTGTGCTGGCTGGCTGCTGCGGTGAGGCAGGGCTGTATTGCCACTGAGCTTCTGCCTGCTCTGCAGACCTTTTGTCCCTGCTGCTCCACATTATGCAGCTCCTGACTTCTGGCAAGTAGGGCTCTGCCAGTGGGCACCTGCCCCGGGTGTGGGGGACAGGCAGTCTCCCCCAGACCCATTCTCCTGCCCTGCCCTGTGGTGGGGTGGGCAACGGCAGGTTGCTAAAGATGAGCAGGATTGTTTGCAAAAATATGGTAGACCTATATTTGCTAGTATTTGTTATTAATTTTTTTAACTTCTGAGATATACCTTATTTAATCAGCACTTCTCTATTTAACTTTAAATTAAGTAAAAACTGGAATAGAGGGGAAATAAGAAACCCTATATATAAACACTCATCTTGAAGTGTAGTCACACTGACAAAATTCAGGCAGCTCAAAATAGGAGACGACTCTTTGTCCTTAATTTGTACCAGTGGGAATAAGGATGTGAAAGGATGTAAGTCAGGCACAGAGTATCAGCTGTGATTTACGTTCCGGTGCATATCCAAATGTTATCAATAAACTTAGTCTTTGAAGTTTTCAGAAAAAAAGCTCTTAAGGAAGTTAAACATAAATCTGTGCTCTGTAAAAAAATTTTAATTTGATGGCAATCACCAGTTTGCATTAATTAGTAAATGAATCTTAATTTACTTCTCCATTTTTGTACATTTATTTTGGGTTGTAAACATGTTTTTTTAGAAAGTTTGCTACACAACATGCAAATAGGATGCATGCTGTGCACCTTTAAATATATAAATCAAATTTCCAATACAAAGCAGTAGCTGTGGTTGCACTCTAGCAATATTAGTTCCTAATACTTTAAATACTGAAAGAACCTTCAAGTTTTCTTTGGGCATTAAATCACATTCTGGATTAAAAATTTGCAAACCTATAGTCTCTTTTCTTTTTGGCTGAAGGGCAAAGATAGTTTTTACATATGTAAGTAAAAATCATCAAATCAATAACTATTCTAAACTTTTTCCTTTGTCTTCGAGTAAACCATTGTAATTTTCTCCTTTAATATTTCTCAATTTACTCAATGTTTTTCATCCCTCTTAATTTTCTTCTCCAGATATAAAATCCCAAAACAAGGATGCATAATAAAATGTTGACTTGGTCTTGTCAATAATACTGCAATACTAAGACACAAACCAAGGATACTTAATGTTATCAGTATAACAATTCACATTTTAAGTAGTGATAGCTGACTTAGTTAGGATACAACATTCCAGCTGTTTTATTTTTTTAAATAAAATAATACCTTAATTTATTTGTATTCCATCAGCATGAATACATTCATTGCGAATTGCATGCAAGTAAAAGGGAATCAGTTTGTAAACTACATATCATCTTAACAGTAAATAGTATTTGATCTAATACATGATGGTAGTGCATTTCTTGTTAAAACTGCAAGCCTATACCAAAATGAAAACAAACTTTTTTATTTTCCTTATAAATATTTTAAATAATTTTTAAGTGCATGTTTCATACCAAGTATATAAAAATAGTATTTTTAGGTAAATTAAGAGGTTTCATTTACATGACAAATAACGTGCAACAACTAACCACTCTCTACCAGCTCTATTTGGTTGATTGTCTAGATGACATGCAGCAATAATTGTCTCTTTGCCTTCACAGAACTGACAAACAGGCCAGCAGGACCCATGATCACCTGAAGGAAACAGTGCCATAGATATTGTTTGGGAACAACAGTTAGACACTCAGAGAAAACCTTTGCTTCGATGAACAAAAGCCACCCATGACAGTTCTTTTGTCCTAGACTTCCAGCTGCTCTGACCCTCAGGGTCTTTGGACTATCACAAAAGTCTGCCAAACAGACCAGTAAGTTATATCTGTATACAAGATGCTTTTCAACATGCTTCTAGAATCTAGAATTTTTTTCTCCTATAGTATGAACTGGCAATACCTTTTCTTACTTTCTATAAGTCTGAATTTTCATGTTTGTAAGTCTCCGTGATCACCAGAGAAAAGGTCAAATAAAGTAGTCTTGCCGTATTCTCATTTAAATTCTCATTTAAAACTGGCAGCTGTGGAACATGCTTCGAGTACCACTTCACTGTTTCTCATTATACGTCTATGGCTTGGTAATCTTTTTCTTTAACATCCCTTGTGCTTGTCACAATGTCTATTGGGAAAGCTGGGTTCTGTGCAGAAACTGCTCCAGCTGTTCCTTCCAGGTCCCATGATCCTGGCAGGTTCTCAAGGCTTAGTGAGCTGATTGCTCCTTGGCTAAAGCTACCTTCCTCAGATCTGCTGGGTAGCACGAGGTGCAATGATGTCTCTGATGAAGAGCATACTGAAGAAGAAAGAGTTGCTGAAATAGACTGAAGAGGAGTCAAGGTAGTGTCTGAATGGGGAGAGGTGCATCTTAAAAACTGCAAATTGTCTTTCTGAATTACCTGATACTGGGAGGGGGAATTGTGAACACCTGGTGTATAATAAAATTCCCTGTCCATAGAATTTTGCAGGTTGGGTTCAGTTCTTTGGGGACTGCTGCCTACAGAGGACAGATCTGTATTCCAAATGTCACATAACGTGTTGCTGTGGCAAAATTGTGCTTTGGTGCAAGTAAAGTTCCCAGCTTGCATGTGAGTGCAAGGTTGATGCGTAGTACAAGCCATTCGAGACTGCAGGCTTTCCAGGGTAGGACTTCGAGATATGCTGTGCACAGCACAGATCCCTGGAGGTTTCTGGGATGTGAGCAGGTTCTCCAGCAGGTGCATCACGTTCTTCATATCCTTGCTTAATTGTGAGACTTCTTGAGTTAGAGTTGTCACCTGTTATGGCAAGGCAAAATACCACAGTATTTATTTATGCAGTCATGCCTGAAATACACACATACATACCTTTTTTCCTTCTAACAATATCAGCTTTGATCTGTGGCACAGTGTCTTTACTTTAGAGAAATATACTCTACTAACCTATGTGTGGGAAATAGTCCATCCATCTACCTTGCCTCAGCTACATGTTACACTTCCTGTGGCATATTGAAATAATTAAAGCAACTCAATAAAAACGTATGTTGGAAATACTGTAGGCATAATTAATCTGATTTTAAATGATACTCTGTATATAAAGAGTGCCTTAGGGTCAGAACTGAGATGAACTTGGTACTGTCAGGCTGTAAGGAAACACAGTGTGAGATTTCTGGACAAATCAACCATGCAAGAACTTCTGTGCTCTGTTGGGAACTGGGAGATGGCATTGCAAAACCTCCAAAAGCTTCTTTGGGAAGAAAGTGGTAAGAAGGACAACCAAACCTATGGCTACCTAGATTCAGTGGTCATCAGTTCTTTTTTAGGACCGTCACTGGCCTCTTCTCCTAGCAGATAAAGCAACTTTGTTTTCTGTGCCTAATTTCCCAACTTGCATCCATTTTACAGGGCTTTCTGCAGTTGTGCAGGTAGGAAGATTGATACTACCTTATGAGTATGCACCTTCTCTGGACTATGAATGCTGTGTGAAAATATCTGCACCTTTAAAACATCTTTGGTTTGGTCCATGCTTTTCTCTTGCATTTCTGAGTACTGAGAGGCTTTTTAAAAGTTTAGTTATTCTTTAACATTTTTCTTTTGCCAGTTCATTGAGACAATACAGCAAAAATCAATCCCAGCATCAGTACTTGTGGCAGTCCTGAATTTCTATTAATTACAACTTGCTTTAGTGCCCAGATACTATTTTTGATATTTCAGCTGGCTCTTAGAGTGCTGTCTTCTCATAAGCTTGCTCTCACACAGTCCTAGGAACTGACCTGATAAACCAGCCTTTGATGTATGCTTTAATAGTTTCCAGTAGTATGATAGTTTAAGATCCTAAGTTTTTATGCCAAACTTTGTTAGAAATTGACCACAATTTAGTGGATCTATTTGGACCAACACTACTTGACACAAAGGCAAAGCAAATATGTAATTTTCTGGATCATTGAAAACCTTTTCTGGATTTTACAAACTGTTAATCTTACGGGATTAAACCTCCAATATCTGTACTACTATTAATTACCATCTATCTCTATATTATTGTACTTAGACTTACATAGTATACTCTTACTGTTATTATCAATACTGTACTGTTTATGCTATCCTTTTTACACCCTGCAGAGATTCTTGAGCAGATGCAAATAAGCAGGTGTAACAGGGAACAATTTTATCAGTAATGTTAACAATTTCACAGTGCTCCAGAAAGTGCGGAAGAATAGAGATTAAAAGCAAAAGAAATTTTAAGTCTGTGAAACAGAAATTGAAAGCAGTACAGTTTCCTCCTGAGCAAAAGGACTAATTCCTTGCATGCTGGTAAGGCTATTCTCTTCTCAGGAGTTCAGTGATTATTGCTAGGTGATACAGCTAGTTGTACAGATGGTTCCTGCTGTGCTAGGCAGACAGCTTTAAAACGATCTGTGAGATCCCAAATATACTTGAAATGCTGCCTTAACAGTTTCTAGGACTTGAAAAATGCTGCAGTGTTTCCTGATATAGAAAATGGGATTTATACAGATTTAGCTTGAACTAGAAAGAGGTGCTTCTCAGGCTGGTCAAAAGTAATGTGCTGGTACCTTTCTAGCAGACTCTGTTATAAAGAATAAATATCTTTCAAAACAAAGGTTAAAAAAACCAGATTTTTTTTTAACGTATGGACTTTAATAATAATATTTTCTGATGCCCTGTCCAATATAGGTTTTAGGAGTTGTATTTTGCATTTTCAAATTACTTTGATAGTTTCAGTAGAAAGAGTATTTTTCTTTAGTACTGGTATTAAACTGTTATGTAGTTTGAATACTTTGTGCCATCTAGTTAAATAGGCATGGAGATGATTGTATTTAAACCTGTCCATAAAAGTGATGAAAATCTCTACATAAGATGACAATGGCGATTATTGCTTTGTTTAAATGGTATTGGCTAAATAGGTTTCTTTGTTTTTCCATTATATATTCACAGAATCACAGAATGGTAGGGGTTGGAAGGGACCTTTGGAGATCATCTCATCCAAACCCCCTGCTTGAGCAGGTACACCCAGAGCAGGGTGCACAAGACCACGTCCAGGCGGGTTTCGAATATTTCCAGAGAAGGAGACTCCACACCCCTTCTGGGCAGCCTGTTCCAGTGCTCTGTCACTCTCAAAGGTAAGAATTTTTTCCTCATATTCAGGCGCAACTTCCTGTGTTCCAGTTTATGTCCATTGCCCCTTCTTCTGTCATTGGGCACTACTGAAAAGACTCTGGCCCCATCCTCTTGACATCCACCCTTTAGTTATTTATAAGCACTGATAAGATCTCCCCCTCAGTCTTCTCTTCTCCAGGCTAAGCAAGCCCAGCTCTCTCAGCCTTTCCTCATAAGAGAGATGCTCCGCCCCCCTGATCATCTTCATAGCTCTCCGCTGGACTCTCTCCAGTAGTTCCCTGTCCTTTTAATGCACCCCAGGATACCGTTGGCCTTCTTGGCCACAAGGGCACACCGAAGGGCACATTCCAACATTTAGAATTTTTTTTAATGTTAAATTTACTACTAGAATGCCTATCTCTCATCATTGTTCCTGGATAAATCTGGAATAAGCCTTTTATTTTTTCTG
This sequence comes from Morus bassanus, assembly GCA_031468815.1. Taxonomy (NCBI): domain Eukaryota; kingdom Metazoa; phylum Chordata; class Aves; order Suliformes; family Sulidae; genus Morus; species Morus bassanus. The sequence goes on along the minus strand of CM062567.1, from coordinate 41,113,888 downwards.
ATTAGAAGCCTAATACATTGGTATTTTTTTCTCTTTTGCAATTCAGACTTCACCCAGACATCTTCCTACAATGACTCTGAACACCCAAAGAAGTGAAGAAGAAAATTTGCTTCTTGAGAAATGGAAGTTGCATTTTGGCAATGCAGGGAAGCTGCCTGGCTTGCACTGCATATGGCAGCTTCTCTATTCCCTTGATTGGTGTTTCATTGCTTCTTCTGTTCTGGTGCATCATAAAGTCAAGGAGACTTTCAGCCAGAATGAGTTGTCTTTCAAGGCTCAGATTAACTAGCTGCTGACAGTCTGTTTCCCAGTAAGTGCATTGTTGAATGAATGAAATGAGGACTGAGCTGAGACAGACTTTTCACTGATTGTCTATGAGCATCTCTGTGGCAATTGTTATTATGGTGACAGACACTTCTGATTTAATGGCACTTTAGGAATAAAGCTAGCTGCAGAAGTAAAAAAAATCCAGTGCAGGTAATCTGAGTTCAGATTAAATATATGTAGGATTTGTGCAATGATATCATGGTTCAGTTTCAGCGAAATAAATCCAGAAATCTGGAAGGTTGTGAAATTGGCTTTATTGTGTAGGAGTAGAAGAAAATTTGCTGGTTTCTCTGCTGACTTTCTAGCCAGCTTTTGGGTAGTTCCAGGGCAACCAGTCTGTCTGGGTAAATTAGGACATTAAGATTATTGCTATAGTTACTAAACAAGTAAGGACAGAACAGAAAATTATAAAGGACTAGATAATTTAAGTGTATTCAAGTCAACAGGGCTCCCATGAAATTCAGTCTAGAAAAAGGGTTCCCAAATGGCAGTTCTAATAATTTGTGCCTCTTCATTGTTGGATGTGGATGCTGCCATCAGGTTGGCATAGAATCAGGACAATGTCAGCAGGATGGTGGCAATAAGAAAACCAGGTTTGGAAATTACTGCTTCAAGGGCTCCAGAAAGTATCAGGGACAAACTCTGACTAGCTACTGACTGAGAGCAAATGGAGGAACATGGAAATCCCAGATGGCTGGGAGAAGAGAAACTGTTAATGTGCACTGTTGAAAGAAAGCTTGAGGATGTATATATGATATTGGGCAGAAATATTAGGCAAACAATTTCTATAAGTGCCTAGTCAAAAAAGAACAGGCAACATACATTTCTCAAGAATAAACCATGGCAAAACAATGTAATTCTCTTCTTTAACTGAAAGCTGGTTTAATACATAAAAAGAAACTGTAGATGTAACATATATCTTGTCAGAAGACTACTCAAATATTACCATCTGCGTGACATTCTTCTAAACCAACTAAGAAAATGACTGAGATGTAATCACTGTGAGTTGGATTCATACACGATTGGAACGGTTTATGAAGAATGGCTTGCTGTCATCTTGGGAGGACATTTTAAGCCATCCTTTTTAGTGGCCCATCCTGATTTGTTTTTATTTAATGTTTATTTTCAATGGCTAAATGGAATTCATGTTCACTTTTAAATATCAGAAATATGAAATTCAAGAAAGATAAATGTAAAACATTACATCTGAAAAGAAAATGTCAAAGGCATGAATATAAATATAATATTCTGCCTATACAGATTATTATAGAAAAATGTCTGTGGAGTTTTGCTGAATCACACTTTGCAGGCATTAATCATGCTCCCAGGATATATCAACACAATTTTTTTATTGGATGCAGGAAGGGGGTTCTCTTCGCTAGGAATGACTTAGGCTGGTGCAGCTTGAGATCGTGTACTTTGTCAGTGACTTAAGAGACCTAACCAAAGACAATCCAAAAGAAAATGCTACCAATTAAGAGTTTTAGAAAATGTGATGGGCAAAGAAAGACAGGATGAATTTGGTTTGTTGAGATCTGCTGGAACAGATTATTTCCAGTGTAAAGTGGTTTTAGAAGGAGAATGGCAATCAGCTTTTTCTTATATCTTCTAGGCATAAAAGAAAAAAGCAGTGAACTTGCATACCAATAGACAGTTACATTTTGACGTTGGGAAAATAGATCTTTTCAGTACAAAAAGGTGTTAAAATGCCTGTTAGAGAGTTAACTGAATAATCGTTGACATCTGTCATGGTAATGATATTTTTTATTCAAATCTGAAGTCAGCTTTTGGTGCCCAGTTGATTTTTATACTGCTTGGCTTCCTCTCTTCATTCATTTCTTTGTTTCAGGTGCCTTTCCACCAAGGAAAAGCACAAGAGAGACACCACAGTGTACAGAACCTATGCCCTGTATGTGTTATATGTCCTGCTTAAAAAACCTAAATTAACCTAAGCTTTAGAGCATCAGCCATTTTTGTTAACTTCATCTGACAACAGCTGGTAAGCTAACATTAAAAGAAAGAAAAAATTAGCTGGAGAGACTACTCTACAATCATCAAAGTACAACAGCAGAGAGGAGACAAAACAACAAGTAGGAGTTCTTTGGAAATATGAATGTCAGTGCTAAAAGGAAAATGTATTTTTACAAATCTCAGTATACAAAAAATGTGTTTACTTGGTGTTTATGGTTTAGAAAGCTTTTATTTCTTAACACAAATAATACTAGGTTTTAGGTCTTGACTTTTATGCTAAATTTACATAGCTAAAATCCAAAATAGATAAGTCATAATCAATTTTCATCATCAATAAATGTCATTAATTCAGTCTTTGCCACATTTTTCTTGATTGAAGAATATTTTCCAAAGCAAATTGTTGGGATAGCCTTGCTGCAAAATAATTTCTCTCATGTGATAATATAGTCATGAGCTTGTTACAAAGAACATGTTTTTAATTACTATAAGTCAGGGGAGTTCTTTATATGAGTTCTCAAGCTGCAAATTGAACTTCACAGTACATACATGCCCTATATAAAACTGAAGGCCTGGTTGACTTTGCTTACCCAAATTTTCTTCATTGGCACTAGTTATAAAATAACTCTTTCCATACATTTGTAGTATTAACGAATATGTTTTGCTTAAAAATAAGAATGCTTTTTTTCCTGTCCTGAGAGAGGAATGAGATTGATTTTTGGCAGCTGGACGTAAAATATGTCTTAAAATAATCTATTTATAAAATTTCTTTAAGTGATTTGGAAAATAAACATATTTATTTAGGATTGTTCCTTTTGTCATTTGAAAGTGAAATATCCCTGTGAATTCATTTTCTCTCTTCTGAATAAGTGCCAAATGCTTAGAGTATTTTAAGCACTTGCATGTAGAAACCTAAAATTAAAAATAGCTGAATTTCCACTAAGTGTTCCAACATGCAGCTAAATAGAAGGCAATTTTCTAGTACAAAACCAGACCGAATTCATATCTCCTCATGTTTGTTTGTTTTTCAGTTGAATGGGAGAAATGTAAGTACTCTGTTCATTATACTGTTTTAGTACTGTAATTGTGGGGTCTACAGATGTGGTAAAGTGTGAAATCAGCCCCCAAATTCTGAAGCTGAAGGAGACTGCACTGGAGCTGGGTCACACATCGGAAAAACAGGGGACACGACAAATAAATCTGAGTTTGTCTGCATGCACTGTGCAAGATGTCCTGTATATCTGAGCATGAAACTGTGTACCTGTGTGTTTGAATGGATAACATGTACATGTACACTCTGCAAATTATAGGAGAAAAATTATGACTAAAATTTGGGTATTTTCTTAACTGGTCTATGTTTTAAATAATTAAGATTTAGGGATTGCACGCTGAATCAAAATAGAAGTATTTCTATGCTCTTTTCATACAGTTGTATTCAAATGATAGAGAGCTAAAAGCCTAGTAGGATATAGACAATGGGACAGTGATAGGCAGGTGCTTTAATCTAGACTTATGGCCATCTGTGGCAGAAAATCTGTTTAGTGGTTTCCTGTTTTTACTTCCGGGCTCCCTAGCGGTTATGTATGATTGCACCGGATAAATGATGCCTCTGAAGAAATGCTGAATGTTTAGATACAATCATCTGATCAGTCTTTGCAGAAAATGCATTTGAAAGACCAGTTTGGGTGTACAGATCTCTGTAAAGGAAGGATGCATACTTGTAAGGTAGAAGGCCTAGTCCTAAATTCTCACTCTGCCTAATTTGGAGCAGGTCTTTGAATCAAGCTTTCCTGGGCTCAGAAAATATGCCATGCTGTTGGGTATTCCGTCACTTAATCTTGAAACTATTGCTTAAATATTTGTGTTTTCACAGGAGCAAGAACCTGAACCTTAACTCTTTCCTGTCACATACTGAACATACTGAACTATAATGAAAGTCACACCTTTTTTATTCAGTGATTATTTAGACTAAGTGGAATGGGCAAATAGGGTAGGAGATTAAGTAGTCCTATTCCGTTCCAATTTACAATACTGAACTGGAGAGAAATTCCCTTTTATCAGCTTACATCTCATTCAGGCTCAAAATGAGAACTGAGGTTAGGTGAGGGAATGAAGAAGCTGGGTAACTGGCTAAGCAGCCAAACCATGGAGCTATACAGTAGGAATCTGGGGTGTGTTCAAGTTTCTCTCATGTTGCCTAATAAAGTGGCAGTGCTGACTTTGGAGCCTACCCTCCTTAGAGAAAGTCTGTGCATCCATTATTCCTAAAGTTAATATGTAACAAATTCTGAGAAGTTAAATCAAGGCTCTATCTTCTGTTAGTCCCATTCTTAGGTAAATGAACTTTTCTTTGGATTACGTAGTGAATGTCATACACCTAAAATACTGCCAAGAGCTCCACTGGATATCTAAGCTGGATATAGCTTTTTTTTTGTAGATTTATCTCTGGGGTAACTATTTGCTTTACTTTGCTATGCTAACATCAGACTGTATTGAATGACTGAATGGGAAGATGCACGTCTTTGTTCCCCCAACGAACAGTTGAAATGTTTTTAAGCTAACTAGTGAACTGTTGTAATACAATTGCCTTTCATGAAAGCAGTTATTTTTGCATTTGTTGATTGACTTCTGATCTCCACTGGAAAATGTATTAGTGATAGTGTTTGCTGCTGTTGGCTACTTGTGACCTGTTTTCTCATATTTTCTTTTTCAGGAGGCTGCATGTCTTAATGGAGAAATTTGTTTCTAACTCTGCCAGTATTTTAACCTCTGCTAGTTGTCTGCTGCAGCGTCAGTCATAATCTTCTGTTAATGATCATCATTGAGAGATGGAATGATGAAAGCACTGGGTCTACAAGTGTTGTTCGATGCTTAATGTAACAACAAAAAACCCAAGAACAGCTAGTGTATTCCAGCAAGGCTACTCATAGGCTTATTTGGGTAAGTACCAAGACAGTATTGTCAGTTCAGAAACTCCAGATAGGGCATGTTTGAATACATGTAGAATATGCAATTAAACAGCCTTATAGTCATGCAGTTTTTCATTGTAAATTTTGATCCATGGGAGGACTTGAAGGATACCCATCTGTCTCTGGGATTTGAGCCCACAATGTTACCTATGAAATCTAAATCTCCACCAGTTTAGAATTTCTCCTCATGCTTTTTTTTTGTTTTTATGTTCCAGTCCAATATTTGTCCATATTGTATGCCCATGAATTGTCACATTGAATTGAGAATTCTCACGTATATAAATGTTTCTATGTTTAAGAGTCTTGCTTGGTCAGAATGTAGAATGCTGTTTTCTTTGTTAGGGTACTTCTTAGATAGAAAACAAAATATGAGCTTGGAAAGTAGAGAATGCTCCCTCCAAGTACTGCAAGGCACCAACAACAATCTTCATCTTAAACATGTCCACACTAGTGTAAATGTACTCTCCATAATGTACTCTACACAACATGAAGTAATCTTAGAGATAATGCAAAGTTGAATCTAATTGTTCCCTTAGATTCCTAGACTAAGTCTGGTGTGTTTTCCAGAGAGTAGGATTTTCTATAATCATTCATGGAGCTCTATAATCTTCTATAAGTTCTACGAGGTTCTGTAATCAGAGAAAGGTATCTTTCTCTGCTGTGACTAAACAGTAAGTACAACTATTGTTAGAATTTTTTCAACATTACCTGTTATTTGTAGCATTATTATTAATGTCATTATATCACTATCCAGGCTAGATGTAAATCAGTTCAGGTGTTGCCAAAAGATGTCTGAACCTACCAAAACCTTGTTTGGCTTCCAGTTTTAGTACTTAGCACTCTGTGTTGGTGCAGGCCCCAGTCAGTTAAGCAGTGTGAAAACAAATTCTGTCTCACACACCAAGCTAGCAGGACTCCAGAAGTTGGTGGTACTCTTTTTAAATCTCCAGAGATTCTCTTCCTCTTACTTACAGGGCTCCTAATACCTGCTTGAGAGACAGAGACTATAGATGAACCCAATTCTGTCACAGTCCTGTGGAAAGAAAAGAAGGACCTGCTGGTGATGACTTCTTTTCGTCTGACAACCTAATGGTTGACATTAATCAAGAATTAGTTGTTCAAATCTGTCTCTATCCCAGGAGAGACTGCAAAATTCTTGGGAAGTAAGCATCTGTTATTTCAAGTGAAGTCTCATATGTAGCATACTATGTGAAAAAATGGACTGATCCCACCTCCTCAATTTTAAAATAAGAGAGTGAACCATATTCAGAACAGTGAAATATTTGCCTCTGGATTTTGGATTCTGTTTCCCTGTGTGGGAACTTTACTGTTTCTCTGCATGTGGTCATATTTCCTTTTTTATGTTAGTGTGAGCAAGCAAGTTGCATAACATTTTGTTCACAGAATGTTAGCAGGGAAAAACAAAGATAGTGCATGGAGGGAAATGACCTTCATCATGTTTTTTTTTCTTCTTTTGTTTAACATACTGTCCTGCTCCAAGATTTATTTATTTCTTTTCACTAGAAAAGCAATGACAAGCCCAGAACTACTGCAGTTGAAATGTTTGGTTAATCTACAAGATGCCTGCATTAGCACATCTGCTACCATGGTGTGTTTTCCAATTGCCTCTTGTGGATAACCGTGTAATACACCTTTGTATTTCAAAAACACCTGTCCTCTTCAAAGTCAAAAGGGATGAATCAATATCATTTGTCTGTTTCAAAAGTATCACATAAGAAATATAATTTTCTATCATAATAGTGTTGTCAATGAACATCTTGGAGGTTTTTTTGAGTTCTTTGACCAAGCCTTATAAAAAAACTGTAGTCAATGGGGCATGAGACTTTTATCTGAAAGCTACAGTTTGACATATGAATGAGGTGATGCATTCATAGTGAGTAACTAACCATGCATACACTCTTAGCTTAGGACATTTAAGTTATCTGAACAAGTTAATTTAAGTTGCCCAAGAATGAAAGAGGTTTACAAGCCCAATACTTCATATATGGAAATAAATAATAGCTAGATTAAGTATACACAATATAGAAGGAAAAATAAAATAAAACTTGACATTTCTGGCAATCAAAGAGATCAGAAAAAAAGAAGGGAAACTGGTGGTTGGACTTATTTAAATGTTTCCTCATATGGAATCATAAGAAATTGTCTCTAATCTCTTCATACTGAAAGACAGAATATCCTGGAACAGATTTTAGTCTTGCAGTATAACTGTGAAGTTAAAGTCTAATGCCTTCATCTTGTTAGCCAAAGTACTGCAGTGGCTGGATATATGAAACAGTTTAGCCAGAGAACATCTCCTTTTTAGTGTTGGATTGATAGTCGATTACAGGTTTGAAGTTATTAGAAGGGAAGAACAGAAAGCACCACTGAACAATATTGGCCCTGCATTCCTCAGGTCATATTGCTTGAACAGGAGTGGACGAACTTCTGTTTCATTTTAAATAGGCACAGGTAAAGTGGTTTGAAATGTTTGATGTGAATTTGAACATGACTGGCTTTGCATTTCTTTCAACGAAATTCTCCAAAAGCATAGCATTCACCAAACCAAGAAAAGTTGGAAGAAGAGTCTTGGGGAAAGAATGAGAGGAAAGAGAGAAATAGAAACATGTACAGAAGAGGATAAATCCTAAAAAAATTAGATATGCTAACTATGCTAAACTCACTTTGTTTTTAGCTCTAGCCCATGACACAAACTTTTATATAGCTTTCATGTAAAATATTAATACGGGAAAGAGTTAAAAGCCCCAAAATGCCCTAAATGCAGGAACCCCATCCAGTTTTGCAAACTCATTTATCACATATTTTATCGTATTCCCAAGTTTTCTGAGTTTTTTCCAGCATTCCTTGAATCATTGTTAACATTTTCCAACCCCCATAAAAGCTTGTTACCTCATTATTAAGTCTGCTGATCTGCTGTTTGGTCTCTTCTGCTTTGATAACAAGCACAGCAGCACCAATTTCGGCCTCTGAAAATAATTCAAATGCATATAAATGAGAGAAGTATAATAACTTGGAAACAGCCGTGCTATTCTTGCACTTATCCAATGCTTAAATTTAAACCTGGTTTGCACTTGTGCTCAATGTTCGGTGTATAACATGCAAGAAAATTGTGATGAATAAAGTTCATACTGCTCTCTTCAGTCTGAATCTGAAAGAACTGAAAATGACAACCCTGGTGCCAACAGTGTGACACGTCAACTGTTTTTAAAAATCAGAGATACAATTAAGCTTCTATTACCATTTTTGGTTTTAAGAGGAACTAAGTGTCCTAATAGCCTCCATGCAAAAAGTACATAACTATGTGAGGACTGTTTACTCGTAAAAGAGAGGACGTTGGAAACAGTCTGAGCTGCAGTAGTTGTGTCACTTCAGCATTAGTCCACTGGTCTCCCCCTCTGTCTCTTTCCTTCCCCCCCCCCCCCCCCCCATGTTGATGTGCTCTATTCCTCTGTGGTGTTATTTTATCAACCTTTTCAGAGTGTAGGTCATTTAAGGCTTTGGGTTTTTTTGTTTGGTATTAGAACATTTTTATGTTGAATTTTGTCCTTGTGTTTAGTACCTTCCATGCCCAAAAGTTTGGGAGCATGGGGCTCCTGGCCAATCCTACAGTACTGCTGATAAAATATAATGCATGAAAATACAGTACTCTTTGCAAACTGTTCTACCATGACTGTGAGTTAGCAGGAAAACAACAAATGGCCTTTGGGACCCTGTTGTATTTTTCTACACTACCAATCATGGTACTCAAGTGGTACTGAAAGTACAGATATATGTTAAATCCATTTATGCCACTTCTTAGAATCAAAGAAACAAAGGGGAACAAAAAGCAGTTATGAAAACTGTTTTCTCTAAAGAGTGTTTTTCCCAGGCAAAACTCACCTCCAATTGTAGGAGACAACCTGGATTCCTGCCTGAGTTGATCAGAGCTGAAGTCAAAGGTTTGGCTTTCCTCATTATGGTTTCCATCTTCAGTCCCATCAACAATTCTGTTGAGAAAAATTGGAGTGATGAAACAGTTTCATAAACAGTTTCATAAACATCACATTCATTATTATGTTGTCAAAATTACTCCCAAAGGGCACATTTTTAAGCAATGGTAAATTTTGCACAACATTAAGTTTAGAGAAAAGTAAAAACTATTATATTGGTATAACTTCTTGTGAGTCACTGAAGATTAAACTTACTGTTGGAGGAAGGAATGTGAGGCCAAACATAATTAACTGAAGTTTCAACATTTTCATTACTTCTGCAGTATAGTCTGGGTCCTAACAAAACCTGTATTGAATATAGTTTGTTTTTCATATCTGAAGTAATCTGTTGCCATTCTTTCTTCTACACAAACTAAAGATACTTCACTATGCTCTTGTGAAGTTTAAATATCCCCGCATGTAACAGTCAGGCTTTTGTATTAGGCTTACTTAGGTAGAGCCTAAGCCTGAACATAATACATTTATGAAAGCATCTCTGTAAACCACAGTCGAAAGTGTTGTTACCATGAAAATAGATATTCTCAAATTTGGTTAAAACTAACTGGCTCAGGCAGGCAGAGCAATCTTGTTTGCAAATTGGGTATAGGAAGATGTGTAGACCAGCCTGCAATGTCCCAGTTACATTAGTATTGGTGTTGGATCTGAGTACTAGAAAAGGCATTTTCGCCAGTTATTTCTACTCATGCATTGCAATTGACCTCCAATTTGCAGTGTCAAGAAATCCAAAGAAAAAGAATGAAGCATTTTATACAATAATCACGTGCTGCATACAAAGACTAGAAAACTTGTATCAGGTGGAGAAATCAATACACATTATTAAAAACACATTCATAATTATGATTTTTTTTGTTCTCACTTATAGTAAGTTGTTCTACAAAGAGAACTGTTTTAAAGTAAATGAAAGTGACTCAGAAAATTGCCAATTGACAGATGTGGAACATCAATTTCTTGTGTTGTGCAGGCACAAGATTCAGAATTTGTCTTACAGTAGGCAGATGAGTTAAATACTAATCTGGAAGGGCTAAAGCAGGCAGTTCTTGGCCTCTCAGTCAATGGTGATAACTTTGTGATGATGGAAATTAGACTTGCCATCTAATAAGGATATTCTCAAGCAAACCTATTGACTGGAAATGTTTGGAGAAAGGAAGAACAGACAACATAGAGATATTTGTGATGTATTTGGCTTGAAAGACCCATGTCACTTAGAGCTCTGTGCACATACCATATATTCTTGTCCTTCTTGGCTCTTCATGTGGGTTTGGGGCTCTGTGTCATGTCTGAGTGTTCATGATGCCAGTTGGATGTTAGACTTCACTAACCTTAACCAGCCTCTGGGAGGAGATGAGACTCAAATGTGGTGCTTGAGCTGCTCTGGCCTATACTGTTATCTGCAGCTGAAAAACCTGAATGATTACTTTGTTTGAAATTTGCTATAAAACCTGTTTAATGTCATCTGGCCTCACTGCTTCAAAAAGCAAATTTTAAACACTAATATCCCTTTTGTAGAGATTTCTAATTATATAAAATGCTAACATTTTAACTGCCTTTAAACCACACAAGGGAAAACCTACTCAGACGTGACTTGGAATTTATAGATGCTGTATTCTTTAAAGTGTTTAAAGATTCAGACTAAAAAGAAACCGTATTAGCAAAAATAGCTAGTTCTGGAGAGCCAAAAGACATGCTTCTATGTGGAAAATATGTAATGGGCAAGATGCTTATTCATATACAAGGAACTGTCTGTGGAGCAACATCATCTACTGTGTTGAAAACATGAAGGGACTAAAGTAATTGGTAAGTCTCATCCCTTTCTGAATTAGCTATTGTACAGCTCTGAATTTTCTCCTGAAGACAGACACCTCCACTCCTAGAAGCCAAAAAGTCAGAAATTATTAACATGTGGCCTCTTCTATCCAGCTGATCAGGGCTGGAGTGCACTTGTCCATGTAGGTCTGAGGAAATTCAAATACATAAATGCCTCTTCCCAGGACTGTCTTTATCACTTGCACTTTCTTCCTTTTGATGCTCTTCTACTTCATAGGCAGTACTCAAAAAGTGATTGGGAAGACTATGACTGTATCCTAGAAGTTAGGATGCTAACTTCTATTCCTTGTACCAAGAACCAATTATATATTTCACCCAGTCTCTGTGCTTTATTGCCTTCACTGTGGTGTACAAGGAAAGAACCTGAAGCACCAGTGAAGAGTTCTAGCTGGGTTACTCTAGGGAACATCCACAGTACAACAAGTTTCTTAAGCAGACAAAGTATATTCTCTTGACAAAGTGTGTTTATACACCTCACAACTGCACTGACTAGACATTTCAACCAGAGTTTGCCTTCCCCTTACACTGCTGTTCAACAGCAAAGAAAAGTGAGAGTCTTAATTAAGGTCTTATTTTCTCTTTAATAGTTACTAAGAAACACTTAAGGCTCTTTTTAAAGTGGTTTAAACTTGTCAGTTTAAACATTCTGATAATATAAACTCATTTTGGGAAATAATATGAAAGTGTTTTGGCTGGAAAACAAAGTCTGAAAAACACATATATCTTGGATCAATTTTCCAGCCTATTAACAGGATTATTCTGCAGTTATAAAATTATGAATGGAAATAGGAAATAATAATATATGTAACAATACTTGTTTCACATTTGTTCTTGCAGCCTTGGGTGCCAATGTCTGGCTGCATATGTTCAGAACAATAGTGAGCAAGATTACATTTCAGCAGAAGATATGAAAGGTAGCTTTTCCCTGACTTACCACTTCTTATGCAAATGATAATGACCTTTACTCATAGCTGACCTGAACCAAATTCATATGAGATCTATGAAAGAAATGAGAAAATACCCAATATGCATTTCAGTTTTGCTAGTGTAGAAGCTGGTTTTCCATACAATATTTTCCTCTATATTGACAATACTAAAATCAGTTTGTGTCCTGTTCCTATTTGAAACAAAACTGTACTGATCAAATATATGATGAGAGGGAAGGATTTCCATAGTCTTCCCTGTCCTTTTTATGATTGCATCCTTAGGGACAGGTGCCTTGACAGAGCTAAACAAATATTGGTCAAGCTCTGGCTATTCCATGTTTGCAATGGCAAGTTGCTGAAACTACCACTCTTCCTCTAGTGAATAAAGGAAGTTCCTGAATATGTAAAATACTTCAAATTATAGAAACCAAAACTTGAACTGGAAGATCAACTGCTGCAGCTCCTTATATGTGAAAAAGTGATTCTGATTTCTGTAAAGAACTGATCTCAAAACTCTTGGTTAATAGTTAATTATTACATTGCAGCAATTTAGAAATAAGATACATAAATCACCTTGCAGGTAACATACAATTAAAAAGTTAAAATATTTATAAATTATACACTAACAATACAACAGTAAACCATTATATGACTCTAGTTTATGTCAAAAGTCACAGCAAACCAGATTTTCTCAACTCCATATTTACTCTCTACACAACTTGCATTATCAGGTTTCTTTTCCCTAATGTAAAAGAAGTCTAAATATTTTCTAAAATTGCTAGGCAATAGTTTTCCATTATAGTCCTCTACTCCAGTAATTTTTGTATTTGCACAGCTATGCTTTATTATCATCTACTTGCTTTCTAAATTGCTGTCTCTCTGATGGACTCAGAATGTTTCACATTGCTATTGTGGGAATGCATATTATTATAGATGGACAAAATGATACCATAAAGCCAGACTATTCAAATAGTCATTTTTGTAATTGCTCAATACTTTCCCTTTTTACTGGTAGAAATACTTTATTTTGCAATAAAGTCCGAAAGTCATAACATACTGCATAGCGTGTAATAGTTCCTACAATAAGAGGACTTTTTTCTTCTCTGTGCGATGAACAAAAGTATAAACTATTAAAGAAAAAGAAATATTTTATAGTGTTACAATCATGATATTTTTAATAGGAGTTACACGATAGAGAAAAAAATAACCATTCATAACTATTACCTTGGGCTCAGGTCAGGTGGACCACTGGTGTTCAGTGCTGAAAGATGTAACTTAAGGTTTTTCTCCTTCCTTCTGGAGTAGTAATGGAGCTCTGTTTCATGTTTGGTTCTTGAGGGGTTTGAACTGCAAGCACGGATGGGTGAATGAAAGGGCACTGTTCCTGAGGCCAACTGCTTCAAGTTTCTCCCTAGGTGGCTTTTATTGCTTCCAGCCTTCTTCTGCTGAGAGGAATTTGTGCTTCTCATATGGATTGGTGAAAGGGAGCTGCTCTCTTCCTCTCCATCCTCATCCTCATCTTCATCTTCCACAATTGAAGGGAGTCTCTTCTTTATATTTCCATTTCCCTTGAGCTCTGTCTAAAATAGCAGATAATACATACTAGCATAAAATTCAGAGCCTGATGTTGCAGAAACACAGTTTCTTCTGATGTTCATCCTGGAATGAACCCAGATCTAGCACAGCTTTTATTTCTCATTAAAGACAGCTCTTTTGGAACTCTTCCATATCTTCCCTCTTCAACTAGGTCTATACGTGCATACATGAGACAAATACAAACAAATTAAAAAAGGTCACTAGAGACGTAGCCAGTGTACTCACTGCAATATATTTGGTTACCAAGAAAGATTACATGACTAGTTCTAACAAGCCATGTGCAATATGTACACTTGAGTAGATTAATCTTGCTTTACTGAGACATTATTTCTTTTGATTATTACACTCTCGGACTCCTAGTGGACCAAGGGAAAGAACTGAGGCTGGTAATTCATATAATTCCATATTTTCATATGGAACCATTTATAATGTATAAATAGCATTTACACCAGTTCAGCTCAAGCCCGAATATCCTCTGTATCCTTCTTAGTTGTTGTAACTGAAACCACTGCTGGGGTAGTATGCAGGTTTTTCAGTTTATACAAAGTCCTATTAATGCATCAGTGGTGTGACAATGTCAACTTCAGAATTGAGTCATTGAAAAGCAGAGCTACATCTGTTTTTAAAAAAAATGCAAGTTGAATGCTCAGTGTTGGAACCAAGGCAATTTAGAGGCAACATCAACCTGGGTTCTGTACTTTATTTACTAATTAAAGCACAGTGTAAGAGAGGAATGTATTGTTTGTTATTGTTTCATGGTAACAAAATACACTGGTCATAAGTGCTGAGATATGCCAACATGGAGCTCATGTTAGAATCAGGCTGTAACTCAAAAATAGTTCCATTTATTCCCATGGTACAACTTACTGTATTTATTGGTAGTAAGTGAATGGACTAAGGCAGAATCAGGTTCCAGGTCAAATTAACAAAATTCACACATCTCAGTGAAGAGTACAGCCAAATGCAACTTCATGGTTTCAGAAGAGGTTGCTATTCATTTTATTTTTTTCAGGCTGCTACTTTTAATCAAGCTTAATTAAGGCACTGTTAACTTTAGACAGAAAAGCTCGGATGAGCTTGTATAGTCAAATTTCCCACATTCAGGCCAAGTAAGACTGGCTGGGTAAAAATGCAGATTTGGGGAATTTATCCAAATGTTCTAAGCCCCTGTTAGTACCTGTCTAAATGTTTTGCAGCATGGTTTAATTTTGCTGGGTGCTACAGCACACTTCCATTGAGTGAATGCTTTTCTTTTAGTATACATTGAGAGATTTAGTGAACTAGGTCCTTTCCACCTGAAATGTATAAAAAGGTAAGAATTTAAAACAGTGGCAAAAGACCTGTCTATATAAAATATAATAGCCTTGTTGTCAACCACAATAGTCATCTGAAGGCTGTCATGATGATCAAATTGTACAGGACCTGGCACTGATGGATGAGCATTACCCATATTCAAAATTTTGGCTTGGGTAACCATGTATCTAAAATGCAGGTGCTGTAGTAGGATATCCAAATCCAGCACCTGGAAGAAAAAATCATAAACTGTTACTCATAAAATGGACGGTGGCAGAACTATCTGCAGGATGCTATTTAAAGTCTCATTCTAAAACTATGGAAGTCAGTTGGAGTTTTTCTAGCTTTGCTCTGGCCATAACTGTGTGCATATTTCAAAGTTAAGCTTGGCATATTTAAAATGGGACTAACATACCTGAGATAGCGTAGACTTGTTTGATAATTTTGATATTACCTGAAAAAACAAAACAAAACAAAAAGTAGCAAATATGTGCATCTGCACAGTATTGGCTTCTAAGTGCATACAAACATCTAAATCAAAACACTTATGGTGATACAAGAAAAGAATCTCATGATGAAACAGCTGTATTAAATTAAACGGTGACATAGCACTGAACTAAGGACACTCCTTAGGAACAGATGCTGTGAGGAAAAAAAAAAAAAAGTTTTATTTTTATTAAAAAGCTAGTTCCTGCAAAAATAACATTTGACTTTAATAAAAAGTTGTGTCGAGGCTCCAAACCTGTGAATGAACGTAGATGGGTAAATGTATGCCTGGTGGCTTTCTGTGCTGGTTTGATGGAATCCCATACAGGCACAGTGCTCTGCTTTGGCCCTACTTCTCTGTAGCTTTAGCTCCTGTGCCAGCCTAGTCCTTGCATGTAGATGATCTAACTAACTGTAGCATCTGTGGGGAATTTTCAAAGGCAGTGATGGGACTGAAGAAAGTAGGACCAATACAATCCTGAGGGAGATACATGCCTAACAGCTATTCAAGGCCATGCCATTTTCCCTTCTTGGATTAAACAGAAAGCAAAACAAAAGAAAAGGAAGAAGAAAAAATCATGCAAGTTTTATGTGTCTCTACTTCTAATAAAATCCACTGGAACTGCTGAATAATATCTGTTATGAATATTCTGTTGTTTATTTGAATGTCTACACCTTCACCACAGGACGTCTCTGACAACCTACATGCCGTATTTATAGGAGACTTTTAGTCTGCCAGGTAGAATTTTCAGAAGTGATTTTCAGTTTTCCTAAACCCACATGTTAAGTTAAAAAGTTAAAAACACTCATTAACTTTAAATTCATAGCATCAGTTAATTTTTATCCAAACTCAGGTAGAAGTTAAGTCTTTTGGAAGTCATTGGGATTTCAGTCAGGAATTTAGAACTGCTAAATACACAAATTTTAGGCACAGATTTGGAAAAAATAATTGTGTTCTTTTCTTCTTCACAAGTCTTTCAGGTTAACCTGAAAATTGTTTTGAAGCTGCTTATAAAAGTGAGGGTACTAGTAGTGGTATAATATACAAATAGATAATACTTAAGTTTGTGTAAGCAGAAATCCTACTCCACAACAGCCAAGCCAGTAGCAGGTATATCAATTAATTTAGCAATAACACTCTAATAACTGCCAAACAGAACAACTGCAAAAATTAGGCTACGTAAATAAAATAACTGCTGTGTTCTTCCTGAGTTAGATAAAGTACTAGATGATATTAGCAGAGGACAAGATCTCAGATACTGAAATCTCCCAGCTTGCACTGTAGTCTATGTCAATTGAAGAAATACCATCTCCTTCAAGATTAAGGAGAACTGGAAATGTACTAAAATATTAAGGACAGAATTAGGAAGTACTAACAGTCCACTTTGTGCATATTTTTAAGATTAATTTACAATAGTGCCCAGAATTTTAGGGCATCAGTTTGCTTGGCTTCTAAGCACAGGTGCAGTATGAATGTTAAAGATCTCAGAAAGTGTGAATTTGCCTGCTGAAGGCTTTAGAAGTGACTTGTTATTTGTAGTTTGTAATGCGGGTGAAGATTTCGCCTCATTTTTTTTTTTTTTTTTTTGCCTCCTGAACTTATGTGTTAATCCTGACTGTACATCTTGAAAGCAGAGAGAAAGAAATCATATGGATATCTCCTAGATTTCCTGGTGGCATTTCCCACAGCTCTGCTGGAGTCTTTCAGCTGGGCTGGGCTTTCAGCTCCACGACCAGTTGGGTGCACTGTTCACTGGCTGCCAGGACCGCTCACTCCACTGCCCATCAACACAGCAGTCACAGCCACCCATAGGTCCTCCTCTGCTCTCAGTGTTATCCTTGCTGGTCTCTGCAGCAGGGAGAAACTGGCTGCAAAGGAAATGGGGGTAGTGGCAGCACTTTGTTGCTTTATGACCTTACCAACAGAAATGTAAATTTTTGAAGGCAGGTTGGTTTTTGCAAGGAGGGGAAGAAGTGTGCTCAGGAGGAAGGGTAGCAGAAAATAAGGATTGGTATGAACAGGAAGCAGGTCGTGAAAAACTACTCATCAGGCTTTCTTCTTTCATTTCCCCAGACTGACCCCTTTAACTCATGGGGGACAGTTTCAGTCTGAATAAACTGATACTTTTAGATAAACTCTGGACGTATAAACTATTTTTTCTATAGAACAGAAACCACAGTAAAGAGTGTTGTAATGGCTTTTGTATTAATATGCTGCAGCCATGTTTATTGCTTGTAACTTTGAATACCATATCTTGCACACACATAAAACAGGGGCCTGGACCTTATGGCATGGTGGTTGAAAGTTGGTAAAAGAAAGTATAATTAATCTGTCACCAGACAGAATTCTCAAGAGTTTGGCTTTTAAACCTCCTCCAGCAACTCTTTTCTCTCTCTCCCTGCAAAAATACCATTCTCAAAGAGAAAAAGGAAAGATAAACACAAGAACAAGGATAAAACCAATCAAAGGACAGTAAATTTAGAGACCTCACCATGCACATAGCTTTATCTCTGCAAAAATGTAGTATCAGAGTAAATATGAGGTGCTGTCCTAGTTTCTGATCTGCTAAAACCTTTTAAACGCTTAAAATAAAATGCTTTTTATTTCTTATGCAAAAAGAAAGAGGATGTAAAATAACTCACATTCTAGTGTTTTAAAATGAAGTACAACTCTTAAAGGATAAAAGCTGCTGAAAGAAAAATATGGGTATTTCCCCTGCTATGCATTAGGAAAAAACCAAGAAAGACTGATGTTAGCATGAGTTGTGTGAAATACTGTCAAAGGGTCTAATTCAGTTTTTAATTTCAGCCTTGGTGTCTCTTTACGTCTTGTGAAACCAGTTATTTAATTTCATAAGACAAAACAATAATAGATCATGTACAAAAGCAGACTCAGAATTCTTTCTGTGTATGTAATCTAAAATCTATAATCTTGTAATTGTTTAATATGTTAGTATATAGAGCTTAAAAATTCAGTAATCTTTATCATTGCTTATTGTAAGCACAAAAAGAACATTTCCCTATCTGAAAACACTGATGGTTTGTTGTCAAAAGCCAGTGACCTGAAGATTTTTCCAGGATCAAGAGACAGTAGTCTTTAATAGAACAATCTCTACCAGGAATTGTGGCCAAACCAGGTAATTAGCTGTACAATAATTCAAGATTATTTCATTCAAATTATAAATCCCTAAAAAGAGAAATATAGAGATGTAGCTAAATTTGGGTTTAATACATTAAATGTCCAGGTAAGTAAATTTGCATTTTTTGGGCTCAAAGGAATGTTATCAGCTTTTACAGGCCTGATTCCTGTTGCCTTCGGAAGAAGTAGGAACAAAAATAGAAACATGATTTTACTGATTTGCTTGTAACTCTTGGGTCCTAAAATACATGAATAATTCTTTGTATCTGAGGAGTCAAAAAGGTAAAATACACTTTCAGGAAAGGAAAGGATTCAAAATCAAACTGGAATTTTAATGTTCTTAGTCAGCATTTGGAAACAGGAGAAACCCATCTGAGAGCATTGGCAGTATGGGGGAAAAAAACCAAGAACGCATGCCATATGTTCTATTCTTTGCAAATTTACTGTATGGTAATGGAAAAGATAGAAATACATAACAAGGGATTATTGTACCGCTGAAAAGCTTAACGCCTCACATGTGTTCAGACCTCAATTTTCCATAATCAGGAAATTTTTCAATGAAATATCACAAATCCTTTAAATCACAAAGGAGTCAATCACTCGCAAAGAGTTTCTCAGGTTAGATATAACTGTTTTACAGCTACATTTACTGAGAATTTTAACCCTTTTTCTTTTTTTTTTTTCTTTTAAAGACTTTCTATATTTCATCGGCTTGTTCCTATGTTTTCTTAGGTTTATTCTTATCTCTTTTCCTTGCTTAATGGAGAGATAAAGAAACTTATTTTGTGGAAACAGATGCTTTCAGTATTCTCTGATCCTACTTACAGTATAGAGTATATTGAATTAGCAGCAAAAGTTGAACAGCAGATCTGTCACCAGTATTTTATCCTAGATGACCAATAACTGTGAATTGCCATGAGCTCTGCAATCATCTGTTAAGTCATTATCCTACATCATTCCTATCTTTTGAATAAATTATTGTAGCCTGTGAAGTTAGGACAAGTGTTCAAAAACTGGCTGGTTGTGGTTAGCTTTGGATAAGTTTTTTTGCAAATTAAAATGTTCTTGGATTCAAATTTATCACATGAGCTTTTATATTTAGTATTAAGAGTTTACTTTTCATATATTTATTTAAAACCTGGATGTTAAGTTCACTGCATTCATTAGCAAGAATTTTTAACTATACTTTGATTGTTTTATTAACAATACAGGATCTATTGCATTTTGTGTTAAAAAGATAAATCATGTCACAAAAACAAAAACTAACCTCTCTGTCACTTGCTCCAAATCCAGAATCGAATAAATGGTAGATGTGGCTGGTATAATTTGTCATTTTTACTTCTGTATTCTTACTTCCCTCTTCCCCACCCCAAAAGAGGAGAAAAAAATAGTGTCCCAAACTGCTCTGAACATGTATCTTTCATAGCAAACCTGTGCCAATAAAAATTAAAACAAACTAAGGAGGAGATAGTCAATAAGGTCAAAAGAGACAGAAGGAGGAATTGTTAAAATAGACAATAGACTGGCATTGACTGTACATTGCTCTGGCAGGTTGCATTTTTGGAAAAGCTTGTAGATTACTGTAGATCTTGTAGATTAGACAAAAGATATACTTTTTAACATTCCTACAGTTTGATTACAGTCATGGTAAGATTTACATTCTATTAATAGAAATTATGATGAATGTTAACAGCTTATAAATAATTATAAAACTCAAAATTCTTCCCCTTCCTGAAAATACTCAGATATATGCTTAACTTCATGCAACTCTGAGATTTCACACAGGCTTGTAAATATTTGCAGGACTGGCCCTGTGGATTGATATCCAATTAGATTCCTCAACACAAGGTTGTAGATACTGTGGAAGAGTTGCTTTTAAGTTTGTATTGTTAGCTTTATCTTTAAATGAAACTTCATACTACTTTTTATGTAAATATGTGTATCTAACTTCAGAGAGGTTCTTGAAAACAAAAGAGGATGACAATGAAGTGGATCTTGAGAATTATGCTCCTGAAGAATATTATTACCTGCTAAATGCCTATTTCCAAGCATCCCCAAAGTTGCCCAGTTGTTTTGCTAGCACTCAGAGGCCAAACCAGTGGGACGAATAAGAAGTGACTCACTGAGGACAGCAGCATATCTGTGAAGAACTTTTAAGAAAGTCCAGTTTTCTCTGGCTTTTAGGATAAACTTTACAAAGAAGGCAGGGACTGGCATAATCTGTTTCCTTGTTTTAAAATCTGGTGGGTTTTTTTTTGTTGTTTTTTGTTTGGGTGTTTTTTTTTTCTCTTCCTCAGAAACATTTCTTCTAAATAATGAATATTTTGCTTTTTGGGTGGCAGCTTGATCAGTAGATTAACCTCTAGTCAATTCTCCCAGAAGGAAAAGAGGTGCAAATTGAGCACACATCTGGCCTCTAGACATATTCAGAGTTAAAACTTCGGGGAAGACAGCAGACCTACAGTACCTGTGAAAGTGACTAACATGATTTCACCTCAGGGCAAGAAGTCATGTCCTGGCATGTGAAAGTATCAGCAGAAGACTAAGTATATAATCTTGTTAAGTAAGAGACCCATCATACTTTCCTTCCCCTGCGTTGCAATTTGTGTTTTCTACATATGCGTAATACAGAAAAACTGAGTGTGTAGCTTTTGGGAGCTCTTGGCAACTTTGTTACTCAAGAAGCTCTGCATAGGTTAGAAGCTAAGACAACATGGACACTCAATAAGCCAATAAAATTGCTTCAGTTTTTGAACTGCCATGATATAAAACTAAACTCAGTGTCAGAGAAATCCAATATCAATTTTGCTGAAGGAATGAACATAGTGTGATTATCAATGGAACCTGTCCCTGAAAATGGAACCTGTCCCTGAAACCAGCCTTCAGAAGGATTTGGACTATTTTCTTCCCTTTCTCAAAAACATCTTCTGCTGTGTTGCCCCACACGATGATGTCATCAATGTATTGCAGGTGTTCCGGAGCTCCACCCTGTTCCAGTGCAGTATGGATCAGTCCATGACAAATGGTAGGGCTGTGTTTCCACCCCTGGGTCATTCAATTCCAGGTTTACTGGACACCCCTCCAAGTGAAAGCAAACTGTGGCCTGCACTCTGCTGCCAAAGGGATTGAGAAGAATGCATTAGCAATATCAGTTGTGGCATACCACTTGGCTGCCTTTGACTCCAGTTCGTATTGAAGTTCTAGCATGTCCAGCATGGCAGCACTCAGCAGCAGAGTGACTTTGTTCAGGCCACAATAGTCTCCTGTTAGTCTCCACTCTCCATTAGACTTCCGCACTGGCCATATGGGACTGCTAAAGGGTGAGCGGGTCTTACTGATCACTCCTTGGCTCTCCAGTTGACAAATCAGCTCATGGATGGGAATCAGGGAGTCTCGGTTGGTGCGATATTGTCGCCGGTGCACTGCTGTGGTGGCGATTGGCACCTGTTCTTCTTTGACCTTCAGCAACCCCACAACAGAAGGGTCCTTCAAGAGACTGGGCAAAGTAGACAGCTGTTTAATTTCCTTTGTCTCCAAGGCAGCTATACCAAAAGCCCACCTGTAGCCTTTTGGGTCCTTGAAATACCCTCTCCTGAGGTAGTCTATGCCAAGGATGCACAGAGCCTCTGGGCCAGTCATAATGGGGTGCTTTTGCCACTCATTCCTGGTTAGGCTCACTTTGGCCTCCAATACAGTTAGCTCTTGGGATCCCCCTGTCACTCCAGGGGAGTGATATAATACATCTATACCTATAAACCATCTAAATACAGATGAGTTCTGCCCTGTATAGCTTGATGGCATTAGGGTGCACTGTGCACTGGTGGCCACTAGAGCCTTATACTCCTGTGGGTCGGATGCGCCAGGCCATCGAATCCACACAGTCCAATAAACCTGGTTGTCCCTTTCCTCCACCTGCCTGGAGGCAGGGACCCTCTAGTCCTGGTCATAGTATTCATTACTCACTTCTCGTAAATGCAAATAAAAAACCCCTTTATTAAGATCAGAAGTAAAATCAGTGCTTCTGCTGTGTCTGGCGAACTGCTCGCTGGAAACTGGAGCAGCAATTTTCCTGGAAGAACCCCCTTTTGTAATTGTTTTTCCTTGCAACTCTGGTACCCATGCCTCTAGGGTCAAGGTAGATTTTCCATCCCACTTCCTCATGTCCTCTCCATGGTCACGCAGGTAAAACCACAGGGTGTCCTGTGGTGTGTATCCACTATATCCTCTTTCTTGAGCAGAGGGATGCTTACTCCTAATGGCTGAGATACTGGTCTGTACAGGTGAGGAGTAGGACATATCCTCTTTGAGTTGCTGGTACTCTCAGGACAGTTTTTCGGACAGTATTTCCACAGCCAAGATGCAGGCCCATAGGGAGGAAGAGAGACTTTCTTCATATTGCTGGAGCTGGCCAGCCAATTCATCCACTGCTGGTTCCTCTCCATCTTTCCAGGACATTACTGCCAATGAGTTTGCATGTGATGATGGCGCGCTCCGTAAAAACTTCCGCTGCATGGGTCATGTGCACCTGACTTCATCTGGATCTTTGGATAACTGCTGGAGCAGCCAGGTGACAATGTGCTTGCCTGGATGATGGCTGAAATCTTTTCTCATATCTTGCAGCTCACACAGGGATAGGGATTGGGTGGTTACATCTCATTTTTGGGTTCTGCCTCTTCCTCCTCCTGTTCTCGTGATGGCCGTGGTTCATATTCATCCCTTACTAAACAAGCTGATTTTCTTGTGTATTTTTTCTTGTGTGTAGAGATGACTGATACCAGCATGGGTTGGTTTCCTGGTTCAGTTGCAGTACCTGTTGCGGGGGTTGGAGCATTTGCAGTGCCAGCTGCTGGGGTTGGAGTAGCCACAATGCCTATTGTTTTGTTGTCAGATCCAGAGACCTTTGCTTTTACTTGAGGGTTCTGAATGGTGTTGAAGAGGGCTTGGTAGGCATGGGCCAGGCCCCAGGACATTGCAGTGATTTGTGTCTCTCTGAAGTTGCTGGGATGACAACATACTTGTTCCAAATACCTTACTAGTTTTTCAGGATTCTGCACTTGTTCAGGAGTGAAGTTCCAAAACATTGGAGGTGCCCACTGTCCTAGGTATTTACCTGTACTACCCCACATACCTTGCCACTCATAACTATCCAGCCTTGGGGCAGATCTCTGCTGATTAGCATGCAAACGATGATATTCTTAAATTGCTTATTAACCTTAGACAAAACCAAAACAATATTCCCAAGAAATACCAATAGAAGTATCTTAACTCCCCAAGGATTTTCAAGACACTGGAAAGTTATTGTAATGAAGGAGGAAACATCATAGAAAAAGGTAGCAAAGGTACCGTTCTGTATTTCCTCTATAAAAAGCCTCTCAGAGGAAGAGGTATAATTCCTAATTGTCTCAATGAGGTGATACCCGAAGTACAGTAACGGCTTCAGTACAAAGCCCAAATACCAGATAAAGCTCAAGGCCAGTGTTTTAGTAACAAATCTCCCTGGCAAAACATCACTAATCACTGCAGAGCACAACAAACTGCAAAAACCAACACCAATCTTTAACATGTACAGCAAAAACAAGAGCATGGTGCAGGTCAGAAAAACTAATACTGAGAACAGATGAATCAATATCATAACCTGCAACTGTTAACAGACATAAATTCCTTAATATGCTCTGGTTTATCTGTTATTATCTCAAACCCATGCCAAAAAGGACTGTGGTGGTTTAATCCCTAGCCAGCAACTAAGCACCACACAGCTGCTTGCTCACTCCCTCGCAGTGGGATGGGGGAGAGAATCAGAAGTGTAAAAGTAAGAAAACTTGTGGGTTGAGAAAAGAACAGTTTAATAATTGAAATATAATAATAATAATAATAATAATATACAAAACAAGTGATGCAAGATGGAATTGCTCACCACCCACCAACGGATGCCCACTCCATCCCTGAGCAGTGATTGCTTCCCCCTGGCCAACTACCCCCAGTTTATATACGGAGCATGAAGTCATATGGTATGGAATATCCCTTTGGTCAGTTTGGGACAGCTGTCCTGGCTATGCTTCCTCCCAGCTTCTTGTGCACCTGGCAGAGCATGGGAAGCTGAAAATTCCTTGACTTAGAGTAAATACTACTTAGCAACAACTAAAACATCAGTGTGTTGTCAACATTATTCTCATACTAAATCCAAAACACAGCACTATACCAGCTACTAGGAAGAAAATTAACTCTATCCCAGCACAAACCAGGACACTATATAAGCCAGTCTGATATGCTTATTACATCTCAAGACAGTCTGGGCCTTCAGAACCAGTGTTCTTATAGAAGAAATTGTGGTAAGTATTATAATTTCCTTCATAAATTAGTCTTACTTTATGCAGAATAATAAAAGGTTAAGTTATTGTAAGAATGCTTCTAAAATTAAGGCCACTATCTGGTTGTTGCTATATCAGTGCAAAATAAAAGCAACTATGGGAAAAAAAATCCACCCTCTAAATTCATACAATTTTAAGGTTAAGATACATTAGGATTAATTTTATTTTCCATTATTTCCAATGTAGTGACAAAGATATAATATTAATATTGTAAAAGTTACATTATCATGTTACCTAAGGCACAGTGAAGCATACTGGAAAAAGTTATCATCTAGCATCTCCGTGTAATTATAATAAAAATATGGTTAGATTCCAAGGCAATACTCTCTGAAAGCCAGGAGCTTTTTCTGGCTAAAATTTTGTTTGACACAGTGTTTTATACCCTCTTCACATCACAGTCTAAAAACATCAATAAGCTGCTTTGCTATCCTGGATTTTTTTATCAACATGTAACCCTCTGGTTAAGCTTTATAATCTGATGCAAAATGCAATAATCCCAGGAAGTGAAATGAATGAGAGTGGTTAACACTGAAAATTACTCAAAAGCTATAATTAGAAGTAAAATTTTGTCACTTATTTAAACATTTCAGTTCTAGTTACAGTGAAAATTATTTGTATTTCTTAAGGAAGTGCTATGGTCCAATTGTGAAAAACCTGATTACATATATTCATTGAATAATCTTGTTATAAATGATTTTCCTCTCCTCCCCTTTGGCCTCTTCCACATCTTGTGGGATTTACCCTTACAGCCAATTGTCTATTTGTTTTAGGTGTAAAATGGAAAAGACTTGTAAAAACACAAGAATTAATGAAAAAAAAAATATTAATGGAAAAGATGACGCAATTGCATAAATAAGTTGTGGTGGGATGAATCTTCTAACTGAATAATGACTGCAAATCAGAAGAATAAATTATTAGAGACACAAAACCAGACAGCATTGGTAGCTGTGTATTGTTAATTTAAAAAAATATTAGAACGACTGAAGGCTACAGAAATGAGACAGGAGCATACCAGCAAAAAAATTTCTTCAGGTAAAGATACTATGAAAGAAAATGAAAAGGCCACCAAGCCTGCAAGAGAAAAGGTATACCAGTCTGTCCTTTTTGAATTACATGTTTCTTTATTGCATTATTTCTCAGTGGTGGACCATATTGGAGGATATATTAGAAACACGATAGTGAGATGATTATCTTGAGGGGTACTGAGTGAACTGATGGCCCAGAGGCAACACACATCATGCTCACCAATGACTGCAAGTAAACAAGCTTCATGAGTTAGCAGACAACAAAAAGGAGTGAAACCTGGTTTGCACTATAGCTCCAGGTCAGCCCCATTCCCATGCTGAGTGAAGCAGGTAATTGCCAGGTTGAGGGAGTGGAGGAAGGACTGACTGTAACACTGCACAGGGAGGAGGGTATTGCAGCAGAATCAATTGTCTGAAACTAGCATCCACCTTAAATAGCCAAAGATCCATCAAAACATGCTTAGTGTCATGAATACAGGTAGGAGACCTGTGAAATATCTTGCAGAGAGCTAGATGACAGAGCTGATTCCCAAACTGCTTCTCATTAATTTAAAATCAGAAAGGGAGTGTAAAACAGGTGAAGGAACTCCTCCGTTTTTTTGTCAGTGGTCATGCCCTTCTATACCTGCACAATCCTGTTACTTGTTCTGTAGAAATACAGAAGTTGAGCTGTGTAAGTGAAGTTGTATGAGTGCTGCCTTTTTTGGCGATAGGGCAACTTATTTTGGGAAGATGGAGAGGGAGAGAGGGAAGAAGGGCAAAGAAAATTGCAGGTGGTTCCAGAAGCATGAATGAAAAATTTGAGTAGCCTGTAAAATGTGAAAGAGCACTGAGCAATATTTCACAGCAGCACTGATTGCAGAGTAGTCCATGCACAGAGCGGGGTAAGAGGACTACTTCAGTGAACACATCAGGACTCAAATCTCAACATTAATTAAATGTTCACAGTTTTAAAATTATTTTAGTTTTTGATAGTATGAGGAGCACCTTCATTCCTATACTGTAATTGTTGAGAAGGTAAGAAGTTTGCAGACTCCATCTCATATCAAAAAAGGTATAAAGGAGAAATGGAAATATGGTGGCTAACAGACAAAGCAGTGGATACACAACCATCAGTCACTTAGGATCTCTAATAGAACAATGGGAATTTGTTCTGTGTGGCTGCCAAGTGCACATGGACTAAAGAGAAACATAATGAACAGGAATCTAAGGGTTGGGTTTTGTTTTGGTTTGGTTTGGTTTTTTTTCAGAATAGTAATGCAGATTAAGTATTAGACTTCTGTTGCTTTAGGAGATTTATTGACTTCTCTATTCCACCTGTTGTGATAATGCTTGTATAGAACCACAAAAATTGCCATTGACTGGTTTCCTGTTTTGCAGAATTTATACCTACTGTGCCACAGACAGTAAACACCAGTGAGCTACACCTGCAGTAATAATACACAATCTTCTGCCAGACAAGCTATTGACAAAGGTGGGTGTTTAACTGCATGTAAGTTTGTTTAAAAATGACAAGTTTTCCTCAAAGTTATCCAACCTCACTCTAAATGTCAAAGTTGGGCTTTTTAACTTTTTCAGGGTAAGCCACTTCTTTCTACACAGCTGCTGGGTAATGTGGCAAAACCCTCTTCTCTTAAAAAGATAGTTTGGATTATCTGGGAAATCTTTTATGGAAATTATTTATTATGAAAAATATTTTGCAACCTGTGATTGTCCTGCAGTGTACAGGATGAGCTATGATCTAAGCTGGGGTGGAGGAATTATGATTAAGTGTAGCAGTGTAGTAAGAGTTGGTTTGAAAATCAATTTTTTTAACACATAGGTTTTATTATAAACACATACGTAATACCAAAGAAATAGGATTTTTATGGCTCTGAAAAGTAAACACATCAATAAGTAATTATGTGACTGAAATTTCTATCATTTTTTTATCTTACAACACTTGCCAAAATTAAAAGGAACTATTTAAAAAAATGCTTGTTCTTTCCTTAATATCAATAGAATTGTGAATAGGATAACTGATATTTTTCTTTAAAGCAAAATACTATTTATTATGCAGACAATAAAGATGCATTGAAAAAAACAGAAATGTCATGCTGTTTCCATTGCTGATTCATAATAGATAATCAAATATGTAGCAGATAGAATTTCTTCTGAATTATTAGTGTATTGGAAAGCAGCATTCATAAATTCAACAGACCTGTATCAGAATATCTAGAAAAAGCATGACTCAAGAGGCAAGAATGAATGTCAAATACATAATCTACTACCTGAAAAACAGACAGTGGTTAGGCAGACTTTCAGCCGAATTTTGTGCTTGCATTCAAAATATTTTTTGCTATCCTTTTTTCTGCTTACAGGAGCTATACTACCAGTTGGCATGAAAAAAGATAAAAGTCTAGAAATAAACCAATTAAAAAGAAATAAGGTGGAATTACATATGTGCTTCTGAAATACTTGTTTAATGCTTAGCTAGAATGAACCAGAAAACTCAGCATATTTTGGATCAGAATTTGCAGATATTTTTCTTCCCAATCTGTGCCCTCTGTTGTTTGCTTCAGAGCTTAGAGCTGTTTCCACCTTTAAGAACAATTGGTTTGGCCCATTGTCAGGTTTCCCAGTAGAAAATGAGGAGCATCCTGTGTAATTTGTTTCGTATTGCTAATAGCAACCTGAGTTTTATTATATTAAAAAACCCCACAACTCAATCTTTAAAATTTAATAAAATCTCCAAAGACAAGAATTAAGCCCTATTTTGTCGGACAATGCCTTTCTGGGGGGAAAAAATCTTCCTTTGTTTTTATTGCTTCTTGGTTTCCTTTTAAAATTTATTTATTTTATTATCAAGGAGCCTGGCTAAGCTGCAGCAAGACTCTGTTCCCAACTGGAGGAAGAATCTACCACTTTTCTTTTGTAATCTTTGTCATTATGTTTCATTTACACTGTGGATCCACTGAAGGAAGCAATCCTTCCCCCTCCTTCAGAGACCGAGTATCTTTATTTTAAAGAGTGTAGCTTCTTCCCCTTTGGTGGGGAGGGGGAAGAGAAGCTCTTGTAAGAGACAGAACACTACTTTTAAGGCTACAATAGGAAAAGTAGATTCGTATTAATTATGAGTCCTCTCTGCAAAGACAGATTTTTGAATCTTCAGGAATATCATCTTTTCTTTTTGAAAATGACACATATTGATAGTGTTCTAGAGAGTCAAAGATTTTGCCTGCATGGATCTTATCTTCTTTTGGGACTTCATTACATGTTGAAGGATGGCATAGGTGTCAGGGATGCCTCTTGTTTTTTATATCAATCTGGCTATAACCAGCCTTTGGTTTTTTTATGATGACTGATGATGTCTATACTGTAGACACTTCTGCATAGACACAAGAAATAATCAGAAACAATAAACTGTTACCAGGCCTACAAAGGTACTGTGCAAATATTTACCTATTCTGAGTTTCTCATAAGATTATTCAGAGTTATGAACATTTGCTACTGCTCTTTAAATATATAAAATAGCACATGTTCTCCAGGGCTGGTGGATAGCAAAAAAATTTCCAGTGTCTTTCGTATAATTGTATTATATGTCATAAGAACCTTCTTATCAAATCAGGTATCTGACTCTCTTACTGCCTGCTATATGTGCAATATGTAATATATAATCTGTGTTACTTAGTGAACTATTTCATGACTATGACATCATAGTCACAGACCTAGAAAAATTGGTTGAAACACCTGAATGGCTGAATTGTTTTAATGACACAACTCCAGCTACCGAACTGATTAGCTTTTCCTAACTGTCATGAAATCATTTAGTACATTTACAAAAACAGTTACAAGTTCCCCAAGCAAAATTCAGCAAAGAAAGTGAGGACAGAATACATATAATCAACATAAAGACTTTTCTTGATTCACATCTCTCTGTGATGAGAAAATATACAAAGATGGTATAATAGCACTGCCAGTATGATTGCACACACATTAATGTTTATAATCATAAACCACTTAATGATTGCTGGTTTTAGAGCTATCATGAGGAACCACTGAAACTTTATCTCCCTGTTTTGGTGTCTTTCTATTTCTCTATCCGTTACTCATTAGAGGCTGAAATAGTTACACGATTGCCAGCTCCTGTAGTTAAAATCTCCTGAGCTTTTTTTTCAAGATTGCTTAAACAACACTTTCAGTCTTTCTGTAACCAGATAGCTACAGTTTTTACTTCTTACTGGGAAATCTGGTTACAGCTCCTCCTTGTTTTACTGAAAAGTGACATGGCTATGGAAGTCCTGGAGCCTTTTCCACCATTACACCTTACTTGGATTCTAATGCAGAAGGAGCACATTATTATATACACTCTTAGACTTGCAAATGAGCCAAGAAAACAAATTGAAAAAGTTTTCCTAGAGGTTTCTTTGTGGGCAGGGTAGTTACATGGTCTAGTGCTAAGTATCCAACTTTGATACTCCAGGATCAGGAAACTCCCAATGATTTCTGGCCCTTTTTGGTCCACTTTTAATTCAGTTCAAATCTCTTATTCAATTTTGTGTGCAATGAACAGTTCAAACAACACAAAGAACAGTATAATGGGTCACCAGGACTGCATCTTTCTGCAGCCTCACCTTTTTAATGCTGGCTAAAGCATTAGGAAATCTGCAACCTAAGGCCCTTTTGGTGGACTGTGGCCGAAAATGAAAGAATGTTTTAGGTCAGGACTGAAAGGCACTTGGCAAGTCATAGGGGGGGAAATTCATGCTATTTCAATCTGTAGTTCACTCAACCCTAAACTAAAAGGCACTTGGCAAGTCATAGGGGGAAATTCATGCTACTTCACCCTGCAGCTCACTTGACCCTAAATACTGTTACTGATCCATTTTCAAAAACATTAAATTCACATTCAGTTGCAAATTTGCAGTCATTTAAATCATCCAAGGAAAAAGAGAGTGAGAAACTGCCTTATTCAAATGAATCAATCTACTGTTTAACTACGGAAAAGCTCTCCAAACCCAAAATTTCCATAAAGCTGCAGAAGTCATAGACACATGCAGAAGTAAAATCTTCCTTAGTGAGGGAGAGAGAGCAAGATGCAGTGTCACAGCTGCCAAACTCTCACATAGCACCATTCCCAAGAAATAATACTATATTAATAAAAAAAAAAGAGGTCATATTTTCATACCCACAAATTGTACCTCTGAAAACCTCCTTCTTACTATTCTGTGAGAGAAAACCATCAGATAACTAATTTCTGTGTGCAAGTTATATCATTAAGACATGGTATTTTCTAGGTGAAGCAGAGCAAGTGAGTGGTTGACCAGGCACACTTGCTACTGCCATAGGTATCTTCCCTCCTTTGGTGAGGCCTCTTTTTGTGGTGGTAAAATTTTTGGCCACCTTATTCCTCCTGCTCTTTATCCTTATTGATAAGTAATATTGATAGTACTGATAGTATTGATAGTAGTATTGATAAGTGGATCAGAAATAAGATGCACATGACTGAGGTTAGTTCTTCTGCAAGAGAAATACTAGTGGGAGGGCACAGTTAACCCAAGGACATAGGAGAAAGTGACACAATGATAAGCTGTCTTGGGTTCTCTATATGTGCTTGTGACACTGGATGCTACTCAGTGTCAGGATCTTTTTTTTTTCCTCCCTTTAATTTTAAGATAATGGGTTATACCATGAAAATACAGTGTATATTCACAAATTCTGCAAATATTTTCCTCTTTAAAGCAGAAAAGGTCCTTTGATATGTCCTGTACTGCTTTAAATCCCATCTTCAACAGTGAGTGTGAGGAGGTATTTTCCTGTCTGCACAGTCATTTTGGAGGCTGGTGTAGGCTTGCTCTCAGCAGACAATCTGTGCACCACCCAGCTGACTCTAACTGGGAAGAGTTGTCCCTGATTTTACAAAAGCTGAATGAGTATGCAACTGATATGGTGATCCCTAGATTTGTCAGCATACAGAAAAGCATGAAGCAATATATTGTGGGGTTTTATCACTGTCCATGACAAAACTGGAGAGGAGAATGCAATCAGCTTCAAACCCTGTCTTTACGTGGAGTTATAATTGTTTTCAGATTAAGCGTTCCTCCTCAAGGGAAAAGTGTTGGTTATAGAAACTAATCTTCAAGCTCTCAGAACAGATGTGTACTGTCTCAGCTATTGTCTTCAGCAGCAGGAAGTTTGGGAACATTTCAAGATCCAAAAAAATAAGATGACCTAATTATTGTCTTCTCTACAAGTTTGCATTTATATGTTTACACCTTTCTACTGCAATTGTTTGAAGAGCATTGCTGTGGAAATACTTGTGCCAAAGTACACCTAGTAAGAACCTTACATACAAAAATCAACCTATATATCGCATTCATTGAGTGTTTGAGCTGAAAAAGGACTTTGGCCCACTGTTCTGGCATGCGTTAGAGCAGTTCTGCCAGCCTAAAGGTTCCTCAAACCAGCAACGCTCTCCCTGGGTGAACACTGTAGTGCAGAACTCAATGCGACCTTCTGCACAGAAACACATGTGAGAGGGCATGAGCAGGGAAGCTGTAGCGTGCATGGATGCAGGGCATCCATTGGCACTTTTCTTCACAAACCAGCCAAGCAACAGGCCGCTGTGCACAAGAGTGAGTGTCTGCCTATGCTACCTGGAGGATAACAGCCACATAGGGTGCGGAGTTTTTTAAGCTCTACAGCTCTTTGTGGTGTCTGCCTGAAGAGTTAACTTTTTTTGCCCTTTACGTTTCCTTGGCATTACATTCGTCCCGTCTTGATAGTATCCTTGTCCTCAGTCATGTGCTTTCAATGTTACCTCTCTCTGTGTGGAAGGAGAAGCACAATACAAATACCTGAACTGTTAAATACCAAACCAAAATTTCGGCTATCATTATGTTTGTACACTCTCATGGTTAAGTCATAACAGGAAAGCTGTCATAAAATCTTTTCACTATTAAAATCTAAATATAAATATTTGCTACATAGTGTCGGTGGAAGTGCTTCTCTAAGTCTGTACTGAAGATTTCAGCAGTGCTTTATCTGGAATTTTTTGTTGTTATTTCACATTAAATTGCTCATATAAACAGAAAAACACATTTTAGTTGCAGTGTGATAAGAAACAACTGGTTCTTCTTTTGAATGTGTGTGACAACATTCTTACCTAAGAAGTGATAATCAGTGATCTATGAAATGAACGTTCATTAGGCTGGCACATGAGCTTCTAGAAAATGTATAGTTAAATACCTTTACTTGGACACATGCTGTACATAAATATGAATTATTTTTAAACGTAAGTAAAAAATGACAAAATATTAAAGAATATTCTTTTATAGCCGATGTTTTCCATGGAAAAATGAGAAGCAGAGAACATGTTTGCTGTTTATTATCTGATCAATTGATAAATGATTCATGTAGGTAATGACTGAATTATCAAACGAATGGAATGAGAGGTCCTTTTAAAGTAATCTGTGTATTATCTTTTTACTGTGACAAAATTATGAGAACTGGCTAAAGTACGAGAACCATCTTAAAGGTAACAATAGCTGCAGAGACCTTTAAAGATACTTACATCACTTTCATGGCCTTCTCTTAGATTGTATGTGAGATCATGTTGTATGTCTTCAACAAACTTGTGAGCATACTCTGGGTAAAGGTCGAGCACTTCAAAGAGACCTTTGAGGATAATGCATTGGAGGTCACAGTACGTTAGAGCTTTAACATCTGCATTTGTTTTAATAACTTGATCTCTAATGGATAGGTTTGCTCCAATTAAATCTCCTTTACCTAAAAGAAAATATGAAATTAATAATCTTCAAAGCATGAATTCTTTAATTCTTTTTTGAATCGTAAATCTGTTTAACATAATTTTTAAATCTTAAATCCCATTGTTACTACCACATTGTTTAATTAATAACATTTTAAAGGATCTTTGTCTGAAACATGTCTTTTTTTTTTTGCAGGTGCAATCTTATATGAAATTAATTGGAGGTACAAAGACTAATTTCCAGACATGTAACTACCTGATTTAAGGGAACAATCAAGTAAATATGTATAAAGTTAGGATTTACACTGGTAATTAATAGCAGGTGTGATTTTGTATTTCAAAAAGTGAACATTATGTTTCTGGCTTGGGTTTTTTTTGTTAGAACAGACAGGTGTTAAGATAGCATTTTAACAATGACACAATTAAGTATGGATCATCAGTTCAAATGACCTTTTTACTTAGAATTTGGATTGCAAAACATTCGCAATCTATGATAGCTATGGCTGCATAGCTACACTTCGTGATGTATCTTAGTTGTATAGGCTATTAACAGAGGTATAGCTTGATGACACTTCTGTCAAGAAAAAAGAATCAATTCTTAAGCCATTATATTGCCATTTATGGTCAAAACTGACTTAGAATAATGGATGTATTAAAAACCACAGCTGACCATATATTGAAGAAGACAAAAATTTTATAATTAAAAGCTTCCACGAACATCTGATCTGAGGTATAAAGTCCAAAGAGCAATCCTTGAACCAGAGGTCTTCCTCAAAAGTTAATCCAGATAGTCTTTGTTAAAGACTTGGATAGTGTGATAGAGTGCATTCTTGGCAAGTTTATGGGCAATACCAAATTGGGGGGAGTGGTTGATATGCTGAAGGACAAAGCTGTTATTCAGGGGAAACTCAATGAATGAGAAAAGGGCTGAGAGGAACCCCAATGAATGAAAAAGGGCTGATAGGAACCTCATGAAGTTCAGCAAAAACAAATACCAAGTCCTGCACTCAGGATGGAGAACCTCCCTGCAGCAATATGGGCTGGGGACCGATCAGCTGGAAAGCAGCTCTGCAGGAAAGGACCCAGGGATCCTTGTGGACAACAAGTTGAACATAAGCCAACAATGTGCCCTTGCAGCAAAGAAGGCCAAGAACATCCTGGGCAGCATTACCAAGCGTGCAGCCAGCAAGTCCCAGGAAGTGACTCTTCCCCTCTATATGTCACTTGTCAGACCACATCTGGAGTATTGTGTCCAGTTTTGGGCTTCCCAGTACAAGACAGAGTACTGACATATAGAGTGAGCCCAGAAGAGGCCACTGAGATGATCAGGGACTGGAGAACATCATGTACAAGGAGAGGCTGAAAAAATTGGGTGTTGTTCTGCCTCAAGAAGAAAAGGCTTTGCTGCTATCTTCAACAGCCTAATGGAAAAGTGTAGAGAAGACAGAGCTAAACTCCTCTTCAGGGTGCACAGTGCGACGACTGCACGTAAGTTGTAACAAAAGAAATTGTCATTAGAAATCAGGAAATGAAAGTCACTATGAAGCTGGTCAAATACTGGACAGGCTGCCCAGAGAGGCTGTGTAATTGCCATCATTGGAGATGTTCAAAACTTGCCTAGACATTGCCCTGAGCAAGCTGAGCTAATTTGCCATGCTTTAAGCAGGTTTAGGTTGGGTGGCTTCCAGAGGTCCCTTGCAATCTTCTATTATTCTGTGGTGGAACGTCAATTGAGTGGAAAATCATTACTGCAACCAATGTCAGTTCTGTAATAGATTCCCAAGGTGAGCATACAATAATAAGTGAAGACTATGAAATCTGAAAATACACCCAGCATGTGATTCCAACTGGATATTACAGAGGAAATAGTGTACTTGAAGAGTAAATTAAACTAAGCAGCCAACCATCCCTGAAGCTGCTTAAATAAGTTAATTTTATACTTTTAAATAATACTGGTAATTTTTTCTCCTTACATGGAACTTGTACAACTTCCTCAAAAGTGCTTATCATAAACCCGGTATAGGGAGGGATTTTCTTTTATGCTAGGAATATACATACATTATTGCTATTTTGGGGTCTCTTAAAAATTGCATTTAATATAACTGAGAACTAGTACTAGCTTAGGTCAATTCGGGAAAGGTAAGTCTGATAGATGACAATAATATTTGTCATTGCTCATCACATGTAATGTTGTGTAGTGCTTATGTAGGGCTTACATAACCAAATACAGTGTAAAGCTAAGCAATAATTCACTTTTACTTGTTACTGTAAATATCAACAGTTCTTTAGATTTCTTGGATTATATTAAGCAGAGGGCTGGCAATGTTAATCTATTGCTGGCTGTGTCAATACCGACAAAGGAAAAAATATTTCAAATATACCAAAACTGATCTTTAAACACCTTAATTAGAAACTTTTTAGGCATACAAACAGTATTAGTATCAATAATGCATAAATAAGTTGGAAAAAATGTTAAAGTTGTATTTGATTGTAGTTACAGTGTTTGATGAAATGGTGTCAGCCTGAAAGACACTACAATTGATTTGGTAAAGTTAAAGTATGTTTCTTTTCAAATGAAAATCATGTAGCAAAGGCTGTAGGTAGTAAGCTGAAGTTTCATGTAGAATTACTTCAGCAGTGAAATGATTGTACCTTGAATATCAACATTTGTTACATAAACAGAATCACTTAAGTTATTCTTAGTAGCTCTTTCTTTCTTTTTCATTGGAGAACAAACTTATAAATGTTTATGCAGACACATGTTTGTTTATATAACTCAGACATGCAGCCAAAATTATATATATTTTAAATATATAAATATATTTTAAATAACTTATGACATATTTTTTTAACAAATCTAAGATGTATGCTCAAACAGTACATAACTGTTATATTAAAAAACTTTTTCCTGCAAAAAATATCCGTCATAATAACCATCATTATTAAATGTCAAGTAATAGTCTCAAGAGGAACAAAACAGCTGTATTTAACCAGAGCATTTCATTGTACTATTGCTGTATTGCTTGTTAGCGAGAATGGTTCAGTAAACAAAAACTAATCCACTACAATTAGAATCATGATAGAATTATAAAATAGTGGCCTGGGAACTGTAAGTAACCCAGCATTGTCAGGGAAAAAAACTGCTCTTTGGGATTTACACCACATCACTAACAGAGTTTCTTGTAAGGACCTACAGGTTTGATCCATTGACCTTCTGCTGGTGTTAATTAGGTTTAAATGATGAACCTCCCATTCACTGTAATGAAACATTATTTCATTGTATTATGTTTATGTTTTTGCATTATGATTTCATTAGCTTCTCTCAGAAATCCACTAATCTCTTTCTTATTGTTTTCATTGTCAACATTACACAATGATGCTTTCATTAACATGTTCAGAAGTGCTTGGAAATGGAATCATTAATGAAATCATAGTTCCAATGGGGGCAGCTCTTGACCTTTTGCTATATTTAAGCTTATGTTTTTTCTAAGCCATATTTTATAGCTTTGATCTGTGTGATCCAAGGAAATCAATGCATTCTAAAACTTCCTAATTACGAATGAGTGATGGAGTGATGTGGACTGCCAATCTAATGGAATTAAAGAATTATGAAACAAATGGGACATGTATCACATTTATATTCTAAAAAAAGACCAATCAAATTCATGCTAGTAAAATAAAGGAAATTCAATTACAGAAGACCAGAAGCTTGCATTATCAACAGTCTAGTACAATCCCACAAAACAGGAAGAAAAGCAAAAAAGGAAATGTTCTTTTTAATTGTGCTTTATAAGAATATTAAAAGTCATTAGCAAGAAGAATACATTTAAATCTAAAGAGGTATCAAAATAATAATAAAATAATTATTTGCATTTAGAGTAAAATTTTGTATTTTACCTTATCAAAACACTTTATAAACATTAACTCAGACAAGTCTAATCATCCTTTAGCTGAAGATAAAGTGAATCTCTTTAGTAGGCTTTAGATTGAGGCCAATCACTGAAATTTACAGATAGAGATGCTTAACCCTAGGTAAGTCAAAGCAGTCATCTAGCAAACAACTAAACAAAATTTATTAGAACAGAACCTCTGGCCTTTCTCTGTTCTAATATACTCAGAGGACTGCTGGCAGCATCAATTATTTTGAAGAGGTAACTCTTTGGGGAGCAGAGCCAACAATGCTTGTTTTTTATCACATAGCTGTCCTGCAAGAGGTCTTCATATGCATTTATCAAAGAATGAGAGTAGGCTCACATTGCTTTCTTTCATTTGGGACCATTAGTGGGAGCACTGCCTGGCCATTAATTTTTATGAAAGATTTAGGAACTGATAATTAATGTCCTTTGAGGTGTCAATACTATCATCAAATTTAGTTGAAAGCAGCAAATTGTATTAAAAGCTAGAAGTACCTCCTTACATGCAAAGGAGAGAGAATAAGTATAAGAAAATCGGGATCCAAGTGAAATATTGCACAGCTAACACTCTAGCAATTGAAAGCTCCTTAGGGCAAAAAATAAGTAAGTTTAAACTAAAAAAATTAGAGATGTCTGTAGGTATGAATAGCAGATTAAAATCAAACTAATTCTTTCACATCAGACTACTAGGACACACTAAGCCATCCGTAGTACATTGGAGGACAGTCCTTTCTCTTTGAAGCTATGATTATGAGCATACCAAGAATTGCCAGCACCGTGCTGTCCTTCAGGACTTCCATGGAACCTGAGCACACAAAGTAGATCGCTTGCAGGGCATCTCCCTGCCGGAGGAGGTATTCCCCAGGAGCACAGAAGGAGGTTTTGATATGCAGAGACAGAGACCTGAGGCAACCGCGGCTGGCACACTCGAAAAGTGAGAGCTGCAAAATCTCCTTGTTCAAGTGCATGGTGATGTCTGAACGCAGCTCGTCTGGGAAGTCTTTTAAAAGCTGTCCAAAAAGGAGAAAAAGGGACAAAAGAGAGAAAAAGCATAAAATAATTTGTTTCCTCTTTTGCAGAAGTGATTTGATTTAGTAGTGCTGCATGCAAAGACTTCCCTTTGATTTTTCTTATCCCCTTGATAAGACATGTATGCTATGTCTTAATAAATCTTTACACTGATAAACACTGATAAATTCCAGGAAAAACATAAATAGAAGTATGTCTTTATACAAAAACAAGAAAAAAAGTCAACGACACTGTGTGTAGGAATTCCCCTTAATGCCCAATTTAACCTTGTCCAAGTTCTTCTCAGCTGTGAGAACACAGTAGGCTGCTCAGGTATATACCACTGTATACAGTGGCATATACACTGAAAACAGAGCAAAAATGAACTTAGTTTCGATTTTCTTTAAAATGCTTGTATAACAATCATCAATAGGCTATATTGCTTCTTTTATGGTAAAACCACTGGAAGAGGAATAATTCGAAAAACCTCTGTGTAGTAAACCTCTAAGGTTTGTTTTCTTTTTTTTGCGGGGGTGCGTTCTTTTTTTTTTAACAATGCCATTGGACACTGAAGGAGTGTTGGGAAAGGAATGGAGACAAGCTGCATGTTCAGTGGAAGAACCTATGGAAACTAAAGGACTGTAAGGTCTTCCTATTGTTCCTTGTTCTTAATTTTAGCCAATCCCAATGTAGCCTGGCCAACACTTAATGATATCTATATATGTTTTTCAGAAGATCTGCTGCAGGATGGCAAAATTGAGAGAAACATCCTTCTGCTCAGAGATGGGCTTCTGAGAATGGCGTATAACTGCTCAAATCATCAAAAATTTCAGGTGGAGCTTTAAAAAATTTTTTAAGTTCTTTCAAGTGTCTGTCCCACTGATGCAAAGTATACTGCCTGCCTATGGGCAGGCATTGCAACTGGACCATGCAAGCTGCAAGCCCACAAGCATAGTTTTCTGTGTAGTTTGAGGGGATCTGGCATCTTTGCAATGCAGTCAGCCAACACTTGACCAAGTGGGCATAGACAAGGCAGTTTGTGGATGGGAGGCAAATCATGAAATATTGACCATCTCTCCAGAGGCTGCTGTTGTAATACAGCAGTCACTCACTTTCAGTGTGACTAAAGATACAGAAGCTGAAGGTGATCCTTAACCAAATCTAGGAAAGCTTTGACATCTAAGAGGCTTTTGTACCTTTGTAAATCTTACTAGGCTCCTTCCGTTACTAGGTGTGCTGTGCACACTACAAAAAGAATTTATCAGGAAAAGAACATTCTCAAACTCAAATCTTTCTGCTTATTTTCACATTATCTTTAGAGGCCATTGAGTTTTATAATGACATATATAACAAGAACTTTGAAGGGAATAATTCATTCAAATAACACTCCAGCAGAGAGAAGCCATTATTCCTTCTGGAGTATAGCAATATATAACCTGGGTAAGTAATTTAAAAAAAGCAAGCAAAGACATGACCAGAAATCTGTCTTTTGAATTCACTCTCATGTTACATTCTGCAATATTTAAAAATATAGGGAAATGAATAACATAAAAATTCAGGCCAAACCACTTGTTTGCAGTATTACAAATAAAGAAAATAAAATAGAGAATAAAAGGAAATAAAATATAGGAAATATAGGAAATAAAATAGAGAATAAAACAAAATGAAGGAGGAAGGAAAGGGCAGTAAAGAAGTCCCTCCTTTAAAAAACACATAAAAAACCCAGTAGATTTTTGACTGATGAAAGGCAAAACTGCACACTGGGGTGTTTCTGCCAGCATCATCCAAAATGTTTCTGATTAATGCCTGTTCAGCATTTCAGAATTATAGAGGACTTCGAATTTTTAATATATGATATGATGTTCTAAGCCAAATTTTTCAATAGCATACACTCTTCCTGGGATAACCCAACTTTATTTTTAGGCATGTTCTCTTATATATGTAGCCTCACACAAAACACAGCATCACAAATGGGAAATTATCCCCCCCTTCCCTGACTCTAAGTCCATAGTCAAAACACACAACCTCCCTCATTTGCTTACCTCATTGGAATCAATTCCATTATTGACAGACCATGTGGTTTGGAAATATTCTAGCATCCTTTGCTTTAGCTGCTGTGGCAGGTGATGGACCCGTATAAAGTCCTTCAGATCCTTGGTTCTTGTGTGATAAAGGGACCATCTGGAGTACATCCTCTGAATTATGGCAGTCACATTGCCAAACACCAAGGCATGCATCAGAGCTAGGAAGGACAGAAATTATGTGCAATGTGGTCACTTGTTGATCATTAAAATGTAACACAGAAAATAAAAAGGATCTTCACAGAAAACCAATTTCCTCCCTGATAGATATAGTAAAGCTTTTGAATACAAGACTCCATGAGTAATATACAGTAGTATTCATATGATTATTCATTTCCATTTTTTGTGTCACTAGCGGTCACAATCATGGGACAGGATAGAACCACATCTGATGCTATCTAGTCAGGGTACCAAGCAAAAGAATGCCCAAGCCAAATTAAGGTTATAGTCTAAGAAAAAAAGGAAAGAGATGAACACATGTAGGCGAGTACACTCAGGAAATAATGGGAAATTATTAATCAATACAAAAAATAGATTGAATGATCAGTTAGCAACTACATAGGATATAATAGATTTCAGAGACCTCATATAAATAAAAATGATTACTAATGGAGACTGTGTAGTGGAATAAGATTGCAAACAACATTTTGAGGTGTATCATATTCTGGGCAATAATATGTTAGGAAAAAAAGACAGAAGAAAACCATTGTAAAGCAGAAATTCAGGTTAAAAATAAAGATACATTCAAACTGACAACCTGATTTCTTATGTTGCTTGAGAAGGTCAAATATGGTGTGAAATTGTTTATCAGAAAATTCTGACATCCTGGAGTTTGTTTGCAATTAGAGAGTGGCTTGGGAATAAAAAGATCAGAAGCAAAATTGAAGAAATGCTTACAGATACAGATCATCTGGGTTTGTCTGTGCAGAAATGTGCTTGCTGATTATCAATGGGAAAAATCACTACTAGATTGTCTGTCATGTGGTATTGATCTGAGATATATAATATACACATTTACAAATTGTTTATTGAAAAAACTATTAAAGAGCTTGATTATTACTCTTAAGGGACATCTATATAGTGCTTGAAAGAAAGCAGACAGAATCCTCAGAGTGGCAAAGGAATTGGCTTATAAACAAGACAAACAAGATGTTGACCTTGTATGGCAATTTACAGAAGTCTAGTGTGAGTGAAGAGAGACTGGGGAACAGGAGGAGGAAAGGATACATTTTGGCGGTTAATAACTTCTACATGGTAGAAACAGGTAGAAAATTCTTTAGTTTGGAGTGTTGAAAATTTTCACATGCTGAGTAAAACGCAAAGGAGCTAGTAACTGTATCTATGTCTTTATTATGAAGAGAGTGCAGAAAAACAGATAAAGCACT
Organism: Morus bassanus; assembly: GCA_031468815.1. Taxonomy (NCBI): domain Eukaryota; kingdom Metazoa; phylum Chordata; class Aves; order Suliformes; family Sulidae; genus Morus; species Morus bassanus. The sequence continues at coordinate 41,071,825 of CM062567.1, read as the reverse complement.
GCAGTGTGATGTAGTTTCACAATACAGTACACATTCTTGTAGAGGTGATCCAATGATATGATTAACTCAATACAAGTCCATTAGTAAAAGAAGATAAATGAAAAGCAGGGCAGAAAAAAAAGGATTAGATATGAATATTAGAAAGAAAAGCATAACTGAAAATTTATTTCTAAGAATAATCAGCTGGATCAACTAGCTGTTGTTCCTGATGGTGCAGTGAATTGCTAAGTCACTAATGTCAGAAGCACAGGCAACAAAATGTGAGGGACTGTTGTAATGCTAGATACAGGATATTATAATAAAAATACGGCAGCTAGGGCTGAAACAATTCAGCCAGACATAGCTAAACAGGCTAAAGAGATGGTGTAGCCTCTTTAAGGATGCAATAATGAGTTTAAAAAGGAGGGAGGGATAAAGCAATAAGTGGTGTATGTGTATGGATGAATATGTAAAAATCACATGTAATATAAGTCTCCCAACAGACTCCAAGGTTAGGAGCTGGACAGAGATCTCTGTGATGTTATTATAGGCACAAATATGGTCAAGAATTTTCTTATTATGGGAGAACCTGTCTTTGTGTATGTACATTGGAAGACAACTGTTGCTGATGATGACAAGCTGTTCCTGGCAATGATAGGCATTAGATTTCTTTATCGAATAATCACAGACCCACCCTACTTTCTCTAAGAATTCTATTAATCCATTCTCTAAAACCAGGTAGGACAAGTTAAAAACTTCTAGGAACCGTATTTCATAAAGTGGCCTTGATTTTAATGGATATTCTAAATTACATTTTTGTTGCTTAGGGAACAGAGCAACACCTCTGATCCCAGGAAAGACTGGAGCTACTAGAATGGGCCTCCAGTCTCATAAATACAAAACTGCACATTCTTTGCTCAAAGGACACGGAGAATACAAGACAGCACATGGTATGGTCATCTGCAGGACAGATCTGATTAATATTTTACAGATGCTGGGTATCCTAGGATTTCTGGTTAAATTTTAATAAGTAACATTTCTTTCCAACTTTAAGAAGAAATACTGTATAGAATAAGATGTTTTAACTTCACAATATTACTTGTCTTAAATTGTAAGTTCAAATTCATGCAAAACAAAAATTAATACCAAGAGGCAGGGAAAAATCAAACAAGAATGTTATAAGATATTTATCTGTTAAATTAACACTTGATTTCTTTTTTTCTGGCTTGAACTTTCTTTAAGGTTGCAATAAATCCTCTTAATTCTTTCAATTTCCAGTGACACACATTAAGGAGGTACAGACGAACTACTGAAAAACTAAATCATGCTATCCATTCCACCTGAAATTTCATAAACTAATGGCTTGGTCTAAAAACTGTAAAAAACTTACATCAATTTTTCTCAAGACATCACTTTCCACTAGGGAATTTAAAAATTAATTATCAGCCAAAGCTATACATTAAAACATGTTTTAAGACATGAAAACATATTATGCCCTAAAGTATACAGACTAGTACTTTATTCCTAATGGAGTTTTCTGAGGCATGTTCACCAGTCTGCACTGTATGATGCTAACTCCTTCTTCAAGTTTCCTTGCTCTGCTGATTTTCTTAAATAGCATCTAAAATACAATTCCTCAGAAAATACCTGCAAAGCAGCTTGCTCTGCTTTCTTACCTGGATATGTCTTGTTCACTGGACCCTCACAGATGTCAAGTCATTCTTCTACCTGCTTGCCTATGAGTAATTTTGTCTCTCAGTTTTCAGTTCCCTCTTACTATATTCAGTCGACTAGTTCTTCATAATTTATTCAGGCACAATCATATTAGTTCCATCACTCAATAATATAAGAAATGAGGAAATTGCTGTAACTGGACTAAATAAAAGTATAGGATACTTTTATATTCTACTTTATTAAGTTTGTGAAAGCTCTGCCATATCAAAGTAAATTAAACATTCATCATTGCCTTACACAAGATATCTCTTGATTTTTTGATAGAAATGAAAACTCCTTCATTCCAACAGATTTTATGTAGTGAAAGCCCCAAAGCACAAAGACCACGTTGTATTTTAAAAAATTTTTTGCTGCCAGCAAAAGCAATTAATCAGCTGCTTGTGTATTTGTGACAAAATCAAAATTATATCATTCTTGGATGATTCATTACATTATTGACACTCATTTTCAGGACTTGGAAAAATGACAATAATTCATTGAGCACTTTTTATACCACTTGATGCTGCAAATATATAGTTTATGGGTCATTCATCATGTACCCTAACTTTCAAGTGTCAAGCTGCCAATTTATATTTGCCCAGGAAAATTTATGTTACAAAGCTGACAACCAGTGCTTTACTGGCTAGCCCTGGAGAAATACCTACGAGTATTTCCAGAACAATTAGGCAAGCAGAAAAAAAAAATGAGGGGGGCAATACTCTAGCAGTGATTTGCTTTTACCCTTCGCACCCACTGTGACATCTTTGAGTTATATGATATACACACCATGAAATAGCACAGCTAATTTTTTGCGGAATGAAGATAGGTAAAGAGAGAGCTGCAGATACTTTCTCCAGTGGCCTTAGCTTACCAAGCTCTGCATGTGCCACCAGCTCACTAGTTGTGCCCACGTGCCTCAGCAGAAAGAAGGTGATCATAAATGAGCACATGGCTTTCCCCAGCAGTATGACTAGGTAATTAACATAAATAAAAACACTCCTAAGAGCTCCAAATATGACAAAAACATTGCATTTTGATTCTAATCTGAAGCAGTGATGTGCTAACATTCACTTAGTGATAATTAAACTCCTTTTTGTTTATGATAGAGTCACCTGTGGCTCACCAAACAGTCCTTCTGGCTCTATCCTGTCTCTGTTGCCTTCTCTCTGGACTGGTCCTTCAGATATGGATATGCAACAGCTCACAGCCAGATACACCAGTAGGCTGCCCACCTCCCCTCATCGTCATCCACAGGGATGCTATGGGGATTGAACTGGAGCTGAATGAGCGCTTATTACTTGGCTGAGTGGGAGTGTGCCTGGCACATAACCAAAATGCTCCCCTGGCACATGGCTGGGCCACACTCACTGACAATAATGGGAATTTGCATTTTACTGGGTGACGACTGTCTCTTGTTGCCATAAGTGATCAAAAGGTTAGAAATACGGCTGCTTAAGAGAGTTTATCTAGTATAAAATCAACAAAGTTATTTCCTTCTTCTGCCATTTTAAATTAAACTTTCTGTTCTGTTTTTTTTAAAGAAACTTAGCAAAATTTCAGCTCTTATTTTACTTGTCCCTAACCCCCCAAAATATTTTACATGATGCCTAACATTTGTACCTACCTCCAATCAGCATTGTGCAAATGGAGAAGATCTTTTCAGCATCAGTATTGGCTGAAACATTTCCAAACCCAACACTGGTGAGGCTGCTGAGGGTGAAATATAGGGCAGCTATATAGGCACTTCTGATTGATGGGCCTCCTAGTGTATTATTCTCATAGTAAGGAGACTCAATACGTTTTCCTAGCTCATGAAGCCAGCCTGAAAAACAAAGCATAAAAAGAACTATTAAAGAGTACTGACAGCACGAAAGCTACACATTCTGTAAAACAAAATAATCCTCAAAAAAATTATTTCGTTTGTATGCATTACACTGAATTCTTCACACAATTCCAAGAATAAAAAGAACATTAAACTGTAGGAATTTATACAGCACGTAAAGGATTTTGTCTCTGGACTATTTATTTTTATGCATGATTATTTATGATAAGAACTGTATTTCTGTATGGAAATCAAGTGCTTTTGAATTGCATATTACAGGTCTAATTAGATAATTCACAAAATCCATTAAGGCACTGAAAAGAAAAATATCATCACCTAATAACGCTGCAGCAAGAATGCAACATTGGTTTGATTCTTTCCATTAATTAATGCTTGGAAAGCTTTTTGAGATTCTAAGGCTAAATTGTTATAATAATAATTACATATTTAGAGCTTGTTACATGTTTCTTTTTACAGTAGAAAAGATTCAAACAACTAAACATAACTTACAAACCAGAATTAATTTTAAAAAGATGCTTCAGTAAGTATTTTCTAAATTGTTCATTTAATCTTTCCTTTCATTTTGGTAAATGAGTCTATGTGTGCTAGAGAAAGTAGAATTAGCTACTGCCTCATAGATATTTAAAAACTAACAACAAACCAACAAAAAAACCCCAAAGCAACAAACCAGGAAAAAGTATTCAGTTCCTCTTTTGGAAAAGGAAAGCAGACAACCTGAATGAATTGCACAAACACAATGCTTCACAAAAATCAAGATAGGGAAAAAAAGATAAAAATCAACTTGTGTACCTAGTTATGCCTGTTAAGCAGTTTGCTTGGAAGAGCAGGAATCTTTCCTGCATATTCAGGGAGAACCACCAAAACAAAATATTCCTGGCAGGCAGAGTTTTATTTTAGAAAAATTGGTTGGGGGTCTGCCTATTGTAAGCTGGGACCTGACAGACTGAATCACCTACTGAAGCTTATTATCTCTCCACTTCAGTCAGCATCCATTTCTTTGTTTTGGATGAATCCATGTATGAACTAGGGGAAATCTCCTTGTACAGAATATCTGCAAAACTAGGGGGCAGATTTAAAGTATCTGTCCCAGCACTTCCAATTAAGCTGGGGAAAAAGTCTGTAAGAATTTACCACCTACAGCAGACTTGTTGAGCCATAGCTACTACGATCCCCAGCTCCATACTCTCTTGCATGCTCTCCTACAGAGAAAGCTAAGCCTAAAGAGCTGGGTAATGACACCATAAAGTCTATCCATGACCCTGCTGACCCATTCTATGCAGGCCAGTGAATTCAATCAAAAGCATAAATGAAAGTGCTCTAAATTGTCATAAGATGGCAGTACTGAGTAGGCTGGTTTACCTTGCCAAGAGACAAGAAAGCATACGAAAATCTCCTTGATTTTGCCTTGATAGAAAGTATTAATCACATGAGGCTATTTTATATTTGTGGCTCCCAATTATTTAAAATGAAAGAAAAGCAAAACTAAAAAAAAAAAAAAAAAAAAAAAAAGCCTAACTGAAACAATACGACTCTCCCCCTGTGCACTAATATTTTCCTGAGATTATATTACATTTCCCCAACAGTAATATGGCCTTTTGTACAGTGGATTTCATTCCTATTCTCATGTTAGGGAATGTAATCCCACACATTAAAGAATATAAGAATAAGAACCTAAGAAAATCCCTGGCAGAGAGTACATAATGTTAAAAAAGTCTATCTAAACCTAATGTAAAGAGATACAATCATAAAGTTCAATGTCAGGTTTTGAAAGTATTCTAGTCATATGAAGAACTACAGAACTGAGACAAATTAAATAAGTTATTTTAAATAACTGTAACTGATATGTGAATACTGAAATAATGCCTCTTAGGAGAAAATCTCTTTCCTGGGAGTGTTCTAAAAGCCACTGATTCTTGGCCTCTGTATTCCCATTTTTCTGCATTTTATTATCTGAATGAATTTCACATTCATTGTTCCTGGTGGTCATATTACATCTGATTGCAAGTTTCTCCACCTCAGTTTCAGCTATCAAACAAAAAAAATTTTGTAACTTTATATGAAGCATTATGGGCCTCACTTTCAGACCAATACATTTTCAATGTTCTCCAGAAAAAGTGGGTGACTCCATTCTTTAACTGATAGGTATATGTAAACTGGTTTCTCCTTTACAGGACACTTCACGTTCAAGGTTATCAAGCAGAACACCTAACCCTACTGAAACATCATTGTTCCTAAAGGATGCATTACTGCTAGTAAAGGTAAGGTACAAAAATAAATGCCTACACAGTATCAGACAGTAGAAATCCCTATAGTATTTCTAACAGAATTCTACTACCAAAGTACCAAATGCAATATTAGCATTTTACAGTTGCTAACATGCGCTTCTGGCCAGGACACCAGTTTTTGAGATGAGTTCAGCACTCTGTGCCCAGTCCTGTGGCATAACTGAGGGTCAGACAAGTGATCTTAATCAGTAAGATGAATGGCTTATCACTGAGCTACAACAGTAGCAGTTAGCAATGATTAGCAATTGTTAACAATTGCTAAAAAAATGCCCACTATATAAAGAAAAGCTATTAGGTAACATTCTTTAGAGATGGACCATAAGATTTGGAACAGAAAATGTATATCTGAAAGTGAAAACCCAATAAATATATTCCTCTGATTTGTAGATAAGGACATGTTTACAGCTTCTCATTTCTATTTTGGCTGTTAGAGATGTTCCTAATCAGTACCTTTTGAAGAAATTATATAGGGTGAGGTTTCAGCCAAAATGTATAACATGCTGCAAGATCTTCCAGATCAACTATACTTCTCAGATTTTTGTTGATAGCACTACAATTTTTTCCATTTGGGGGTAGAGACAAGATACTGTTGGCTGTAAATACTTTCATTAGCCAATGGAAATAGTCGTGAGATAGCATGACTGAGTGATGCCTTTTACTTTTTTGGTTCCTGTAGGTAACAGCTCTCAGCAGATTCTCTGGCAAACTTGAGTAATTAATTTCTGCCCTCAGGGAAGAAGAGAAAAATAAATATACATTGTAGTTAGAGGGAGTTTCCTAGAATCTAGCATTAAGAATCTTGTCTGGTTCTGAATTATCATTATCTAGATATAGCTCTGTGACTTTGAAAACATTTTTAAGCACCAATTAGCATAATTAAGAGGAAGATCTTTCAAAGGGAAAAAGAGCACTTAAGTAATCACATCCCATTGGAAAAGTCAGTAGGAATTGGATATCTAGCTCCATTAGACTACTCTGAATATTGCTGGAAGAATCTGTATTGAGTTTCATTTACCTCTATCTGGGAAGTGCTAAAGTACCAGCAGAAACATAAACAAGCATTTAAGCATCTGTAGATGACATACTTTATAACCAGATGGAAAACACATTATCTCATTTACTGGACATCCAGAACCTCAGTCTTCCTTCAGTTTGGAGCATGAAGTGTTGAGCAGGTACATCACTCCCTATAATTTGCAGATTAATTCTATACACTTAACATAACAAAATCCTGTCTGGTTCTTCACTTCAACAACTTAGAAAATAGTTGCATTTTCTAATGCATTAATTACCTACAGCATTTATTCTCTAAAACAGACATACATTTTTTCCAGTTAAAAAGTAGACCAAGACTCTCTGGTTTATTCTGGACTACTGTGTCAGAAATTGCAAATAGGAATGGATAAGGAGTATCTCTTAGAGCATCCCTGAATGTCTAAAAGCAGGAACGGTTCCCCAGTAGACCAGTGGTAATGATATTAGATGAGAAAGGGTGGGACAAAGACCCACCTTCTCTCAGCTGTGGTTCTATAACAAATTCAGGGACTTTTCCTAGCATTCCTAGGGGAAATGTTAAGGTAGAAAAGCCTGTCTGCTCCCACATAATCACCTTTTTGTGTTTAAACAGTATTTGAACCTTATTTAGGCCCAGACCATACTTGGCTCTTTCACGCTAGTGAGGAGAGTAGCAGTATTATACTGATATTAGGGAAACAGAATATGTAATGAGTAATGCCGGGGTAAACTAAAGGACACTGTCAAGTGTGGGTTATCTTTAAAGGCTGTGTTTCAGACTGAGTTATGTTTTTCTGGCTCAGCTGAAAAACTCTAGAGCTCTAAATGAAAACACAAAAGATGGCAATGGCTTTATTAGATGCCACGTCTTCTTTATACTTCTCCAAAACCTAGAACTGTACTTTATGAAATAGCAAGCAATACAAAACCATCCAAAACCAAACTAAAACTAGAAATACTGGAGAACAAAAGATAAAAAGTATAAATAAATCACCAAACAGTGAAAAATAATAATAAAAAAATGTCCTGAACTGGAGCACATAATAGTCTTCTGACACAAATGGATTAAAACTTTTAACACAGAAGTCTGTATGTTTTATGCCTACTAATGTGTGTTGCAGTGAACAGTTTGCGGACATTAAGGACAAGATAAATCTATACAAAATAAATTAGATCCTTCATCACTGGAATGCATTTTTAGATGAAAATCATCATGTGCCCCAAGAGTTATGTTAGCTCCCACTGCAGCACTCCCTGGTCACTGCTGATAGCTCCTCATTTCAGATCTAGAGTCAGGCAGGAACTGTAGGTTTGCATGGGAAATCACCCCGTCATTACACAGCTGCACACTTCGATCTGCAAATGATCATCTCGTGTTTCAATTTTAAATGGGGGAAAACTGTTGCAAAGATCCCACTGATCTCAATGAAGCTGGGATTTTAGCTTATATCTCTCGCTACTCTGTTTCCTTGAAATATTAACCTCAAAAAAAAAAAAATAAACCTCAGGGCAAAACAGTTGCTAAGGTAGAACAAGTAAGCAAATTCCCCCCTTTTTAGGTAAAAGAGCTCATGATTATAGTCTGTGTGAGAGAGATTTTGCCTGTCCCAATCACTTCCATCAACTGCCCATGTTGCTTCTTCAGAATATGTCATAGTTAAAGTACATTTGAGGAGGGGACATCAGAGCTAATATTGTATTTGAGATAAGATGTTACCATTATTTTGTGTAACACCATAATGAATGTATTCTACCTTATCAAACCCTAACTATCATTCATTAGACATTACAACATAGGCTTTGCTTTTAAGATTGCTTCCAAAGAATTTTGCACAGTTACTCTCTAGTTGTTTCTGGCTAATAAAATGTGTTCAAAATTTAGAGGTGTATAAGACCAAATCATTTTACTTCTTCTAGAGTGCATGACTCCGCATTATTGAATAATCATTGTCTCTGTTCTAATGGTGATTACTCATTTAAGATATTCTTCTCAAGATCCTAAAAATCTTTTTTACCCCTCTCTAGCCAAAATGTTTTCGACATTTGCAATTTTTTCCTGCGAAAACATTTGCATTTTTTCCCAGACTATTAACACACTAAACAGCACCATTCCTTCTACTTAATCCTGTGGAACATTGCTGTTACCGTTTCCTTGTCAGAAAACCTGATTGTTTGTCTACAGGCTTGATCTGTGATGGAATTTTGCCTGTCATGTTAGGAGAGGCTGCCAGGTACCAGGCAGATGGTTTAAGGATTAAAAAACCCCAGAGATGACAGGAGCAATCAAACTTTCAACCACTGCTTTGGGAGAACTGTAGATATGTCAGGCCTTATTGCAACAGGTCACAAGGAAAACATGAACCAGGATTTTCTTTCACCTAGATTAGAAAAAATATGTACTAAACCCAGAAAAACCCACAATGCTGAAGGTGTCATACAGCTGTAGGTTCTAAGACTGAAAATGCAGCTCTATCATGTGTGACCAAATGGCATAATTGCACAATAGTAAAATACAAGGCATGAGTTTATGTTCTTTTCAAAATGAAGATAATAAATAAATGTTATATGTGTAAGAGGAAACCTGAGGTGCATCTATATGGCATGTCAACATGTACAGGCTACAAAGGAACACCTCTGGCCTAGACGATATATTGGAAGAAGAGAATTAGTTGACATTCAAAATAAGTAAAAGTTAAGTGGCAGTGCATGAAATTTATACTAGAAAGATTTCAATATTAGTACAACAGACATAAGCATAATGGCTGCATCACAATAAGGAACTGTTAGCATTAATCTACTCCCCTTCGTCTTTATTTTGCTAGCATACTTTCCTGCAAAGAGTGGACACCTAAAATGAGAAAGAAAAAAAATATGATAAAGGAAAGACATAATATTTTTCTCAGGCATTGAAACCCTGCCTAAAAATATCAAAGTATTCCTAAAATAATTTATTTTAAAAATGTGTTTTCTTATTTTTGCATTGTAAAATATTGTCTTTAATGGAGTATATTCTTTATTATGATGAATTTAATTATAATTTTCTTAAACTGGAAAGACACATAACAAGGCTATGAGTGAGACTGATAGTGTGACAGAACTAGAGGAACATCTACTGCAGTCTAATCCACATAGTCAAATTTTGTGGAGGGAAATTCTTGAAATAGAATAGAAAAGAAATATATTTAACTTGGACTATATGAAACATATTTTATCTCAGCTGCCTGTGGCTGGAGTCTTTGTGGTAGGGGCACACAAAGCCACTCAAGGCTGCCCTCTGTGACCCTGGGACCAGAGCCCAGGCATAAGCCATGGCACCTGGGAACTGCTATGCATGCAACAAGTACGGGGATTAGTGCTTCAGATCAATGCATGGCAGAAATATCTATCCTCCACTATTCATAGCATCACCCTTCCTTCATACTACACTAACTATATATTTTTTAAAATTAATTTATGTCTATTTTAATATTTTACCCCATTTTTCTTTGGGTCATAATCCTTGGTACCATTCTGGTGTGTTCATTGCACCAGTTTATCCAGATAATGAAGAGTTAACTATGTTAACCTTGTACAAGCAGATTACACTTAACCTCTGGGCTCAGTGGACTTTTAAGTGCCAGCAGAAGCGAGGCACGTGGATATTACCGTGATGGAAACTACAGAACATTTTCTACAGATATATATAAAAGTTTATACACTTTCGCTCGATGAATGCCCACCTTATAAAAAATAAAACCCACAAAAAAATCCCTTTAATATGTAATAAGAGGAAAAAAATTACCCCTTTTCTATCAAGCATTCCTTGCCTCTTTCTATTAAGTAGATAAAATCTCTAGAGGAGAGAGGACAAATTTTATAAGAAAATTTCATGCTTCAGATCTGAGATGTTCGTCTCTTTAAAGCCTAGTGCATAAACCAAAATAAAACCTTCATTCATTTAAGTGCTATATATATCATTTACACCTTCATGTGAAATCATTAACATCATATTTTGGGGAGCTCACAAACAATGGCAATGACAAGAAATGTAATATTTTAAAATGAAAAGAAAAATAGTTGAGGGTTTCAAAACCATGCCCTTCTCAGAAACAAAGTTTGATGAGACAACATCTCTCCAAAATTATACATGAAGATTCATGAGCAGCAAATTTTAGGATCTTCCTAAATTAAAAAATGAAGATGATTTAAGAGACGGGCATAAGCCAAAATCCAAGGCACAAACTTGCTGAGATCTGGGCCATATCTTTGCATCTAGTTAATTTCTTTATTATGGATCAAATAAAAAAATAAGGATTTGAACATATGTCAGATGAAATTGTAATCCTCTGCCAGACTTTGGGAATTCTACCAGTGATTTTTGAGCATCTGTAACATCCAGAGAAAGTTTGAACTTGGACATAGTGCAGTCAGAAAAGAAAAACAAAGATAAAAATTGAAGGTCCATGTATGCTTCACTGATCCATGAAGCCTGTACACTCAAGATACACCAAATTCTGTAGTCAAATGCACGTAAGTGAGATAGTTACCTTCATATCTGGTTCCTTTTTAATGCTTGCCTTAAATAATGGAGTACCCTTCACAGATACATTGACTGTTCTTCTTGGACACTGGCCTAGAGGAAACTCTGTCTTTCCCTAGACCCTTAGGGAAAGTTTTTAATTATCTAGAGGCATACAGTGAGGCAGAATTTTTAAAGACTTTTAAAACCCATAGAGTTTTCCAAACTAAATGAGCACTCTTTTTGGTTAGAGCATTTTTAGACACAAGTTTAACCTTTGTCAGGACTACCAAAAATTAATTTAATTTGAAAAGTGTCATCCTATGAAATTCTTTTGTAAGGCTGACTAATACTGTCTGTAAATAAATTGGCTGTTGTATTTCTAATTGAATATATGCTTAGAAACTATCATAAAAATAATTACATTTTGTAGAGTTTTAACTCATGTAACTCGACAAAGTCATAACATGATATTGACCCATTGTGCTCACTGACAATGAAGTTTTCATGGTGCAATAAATATTCAATGAACTTAGTAGTTTCAGCAAGAAGAGGTGCTCAATCAAGGGATTAAAAAAAGAAAAAAAATCTAAGATCTAATTGTAATGTTGCTGATAACAACAAAAAGGCAGTCGAGCCCACAGAAGTGCTGAAAACCTGACAATTAAACTTCAATTATCTGACAAAATTCAACTCTAAATTGCAAGTATCACTGCTTAGAATAAGAAAGTAAAATTTCTATAGTCTCATGGTAAAATTGATGATCTCTTGGAGATACTGACAAAATTCCTTTGCAGGGGGCATTTAATTTCTTGTCATCAGCAAGGTGTGGTATGTTAAATAATTTATATTTTCATTTTGGAAGGCCATAAGTGCAAGGAGAGATACTTTTTATCCTACAGGAAGCTTGTAATGCACCCCAGTGAAGGCACTATAGGTGCATGGATTATAATGTGATCTCCAAAGTCTCTCTGGTTGATCACTCCTTGGTACGTTCATGGCTTGTAAGTGACAATAGCAATAGGCATGATATGAAATACTTGTAATGCTAGCATTTTATTACAAAAACAGTGTTGGAAAGATATCTTTTAAAAAACATTTAGTTAGTCACAAGTAAGAACAGAGTGGAGTTCTGCAGCTCTTCCACCTAATGCAAAATGCTACATAAATACTCCACAAAACAGCGAGCATGAATTACCAACAGCTGCACACATTTCAAGCCCCAGTTTGCAGCCAGAACCTAACTATGTTCATGCAAAAAACATCAACATTTCTAAATGAAGTCCTATCTTCTTTTGGCTGCAAAGTAAGATTTTGCTCTTTTACTTTTTCTTCTACTGGGCTGGACAAATCCCTGAGGACCAGCCCAGAAACAGTTCCACAGTCAGAGCCCCAAATATTTCTTAAGATGGTAGATAGTTCCTATGAATTAGCTACTTACATTTCTCCTTTACCATGTGGCAACAAACTCTTTTCAGAGAAGTTACTTCATGTCTACCACTACAGTATATTCTGGTGAGAGAGGAAAGAAGGGAGTGGTATGGGGGGAGACATGTCCCTTTGTGTGGAGCTCCAAGACAGTCTCCAGAAAGCTAGCTGGTGTTCTGCATGACTGTAGAGGTTATTACAGGAGGACTTTTCCTCCAGGACCATTTGCCATGTGGAATGGGAACTGGATGGCTGAACTTGTCCTGTTTGGTGAGCCAGCCATGCAGGCTGACTGGGCAGGCTTTGGATGGCTTGTCCTTCTCACTGCTATGCTGCTTTACTACCTTGGTGCCACATAAAGCTGCAGATTGCATCTCTGGGACATGCAACTGGTATTCTGTAGATGTCTAAACAAATCAGACAGCTGCACAGCTCTTTTGTTCATATTGATGAGGAAGCCTCCAATACACCCTCGCAACAGTCTCATAGTATAACACAATAAAGATTTCCCTTACAATAGAGATATGTTTATTGCAAGGTAGGGATCTGACTATATTACATATAAGAGCTATGTATAAGAATTTTAAAAGCTAACTCAGCAGATCTGCAAGGAACACATTCCTTTTGATATTTTATGACAATTCCTTAAATATTTATACTTACTGTTGCATAGAAGTTCCAGTGCACATGGTAAGTGCATCTGCATTCCTGCAGAACTAGATCATAAATTCCTTCAGTCTCATTTATCAAGGAACAGGTAAATTTAAAAAAGAAATATTCTGGAAAATCTTCTTCTCTGTGGTAAACATGTACAGCTCTTCTCAACAGTAATTTGTCAGATGGCTATATTTGGATATGTGGGAGATTTAAATCCTTCTTGCTTTTGCAAATCAGCAGTTTTTTTCTCTTCCTCATTTCATTGAAAGGATGAGATGGGGATATTTTCAAAATCAACTTCCCAGGACTGTGGCAGTCAATACATACAAAGCACTATGTTCTGTATGTATTGACTATATATATATAGTCAATATATATTATACCTATTATATATATGTGATATATAACATATAATTAGATAAAATATATATTATATATATAATACAGCTAATTATTTTAATTAAACTTTTTCTTTTTATGAGGAATAGTTTATAAACAGCTCTAATGCCATTAATATATTTGTAGTGAAGACAAATGACTTCTAATTTTTTTTTTAATTATCCTGGCTTGACCCCCTTAGAAAACCCCAAGATTTTTTTTTTAGTCTTCTTAAATTAAAAAAAATTAGTAACATAAGTAGATTAACTGCTTTTTTTGTAACATTGTATAATGTTCATTTAATTTTTAGGTACAGGTAAAACATACAAGTCTAAACATATAGCTAATTTAAGAAATAAAATTGCAAGCATATCTTCAGAAGTATATAAACCATTTGCAAATCATCTCCTTTAAGGAGATGGTCACACTGTCACTTCACAAAGAATCTCAGCATTTAACATTGGTGCTCCCTAAGCAAACTGGCTGTTACTGTCCTTTTCCAGGCTATCAAATGCCTTGCAGCTAAGCTTGGTATTAGAAATATTAGTGCTTCTAGTCCATTCAGTGAAAAAAGCTTGTCTATCTATGCCCTCTTTGCTTCCCTGTGCTCAATCAGTCTGTACCCTTCTGTTAGAGCTTTTCTTATCTTATATTTAGAGTGTAATACCCTTTTGGGCAAGAGCAGCCTTTTTATCCTGTGTTAATTCAGCAATGGAGACAAGAGGGTCTTGACCCATAACTAGGATCCCAGGTGCTGCTGCGATAAAATTAATGGTAATGACTTTTTTTAATGATGTCAGCTAAAGTGTTAGAAACCTGCTTTGCAGTTTTATGTGTTCGGAGTCCAAATCGTGACAAAAAGGGTTTGAAATACTATAGGTGATACATTCCTGTCTTTTTTAAGAAATAACTACCCTTCTCTGTATAGCAATACATTTTACATTAAAATGAAACCTTTATTATTAAAATACACAAAAAAACCTTGAAGAATGCCAGTTATAAGGTTGCTAGCAAAATTTTGGGTCTGCATGTATGCAGCGTGGCATAATCTAATTACCTAACCCCTATCATAGTTGGTAAATTAATCTCACCTCTGCCCTGATGTTCTCGCCTGCTCAGGTCTCACCATCAGAAAAGCTCAGGCTAAAGTCTTTCAGTACTTTACTTACACGGCAATTTCTTGGTCCTAACAGCGAGTATATTGACAGTCCTGACTCAGAATCTGCAAACAGATTCTCCTGGGGGCAACTAAAATCTCTGTAAAAGGAAGTTTTATTTATTTGCAACAGTAAGATATAAAAAGGACTATATTTTTAATAAAAGCAGTGAAATACGCTACACATATTTTCATACTGCCTGTTTAACCACCTGCGATCTGCAAGAGTAGGGCTGTTTACTTCTGGGTGCCTCTGTAAGAGTCCTCTCTGCTTCTCAAAGCTGAGTAATGCAATCGGTGGTCCCTGACAGTCAATACCTTCCCCTCTCCTGCCATTTCCCCCATTCCACCAATCAAAACAATTTTCAGCAGTTTCTACCTGTTCAAATGCAGCCTCCTAACTTGGTAAAACAGGGCAGATGCCTCAACCCAGAAGCTGTTTCCTTTAGTAGGTCTAATTACAAATGAAAGGGTAATTACAGAATTGCAATAAAACCATGCTAGTTTTCATCTGACTTGCCTGCATAATCACACAGGGCAGTATGGAGTTTAGTTAAGGTCAGTATAGACTGTTGCAGTGTACATGACATCCATTTCTCCTTGTCTTTTACACTAATAGCATCCATGTTGGTTAGATAACAGCTAGGTACGCTAACCCTCACTACAATCCTCTCCTTGCTTGCTCCATAGATTTCTCGATATTGTCTAAGTCTTTTCCTCTGCATTCTTACCTAAGGAGCCACTGTGTTGTGTTCTGGACCAGGATGCTGCCCCAACCAGGCAGCCATACAATAAACAGTATTAACACTTTATTTGGTCTTGCCTTGTCTTAATTTTCTAATCCTTGAATCTACAACCTAAGTAACATTTTTGAATATGATTTTTTTAATGTGTCATTTGAATTAAGGAAGTTGAGATCCAAACATATTTGACTTTTTTGCGGGAAAATCAACAACAGGGGATATTTTGCTTCAGATTATATCTTAATATAAGAGCAAAACAGGAATTTGCAACATAATGAAGACTTGATATAAAAAAGGAATAAAAAGTATAGAAGAAATCTAGTGCCTTAACGGGAACGCATGCTACGTGTTTAAAGTTAGAGCAGTTCTGAGATAAAACCTGTGTGTCTGCAGATCTGACAGGTCTTTTTGAAGTGCGTGACATAAGGAAATCCTAAGCATTAGCATTTTTATCTATAGCTATCTTAGATCTGACAATGAAAAATGTTTTAGAATAATTAGGTATAATTATTTTTATAGAATCTGGCTTGTATAAAACTTTAGAGACTGTACAATGCTATGACATACTCTCACAACTCCACATGGGTTTCTTTTGTTGAAAGTAGTTGCTAGTTAACTTTAAGCACTGTCACCTGAAGGTGCAAAAGAAGCACAAATATTTTCCAAGGTATGTGAAAATGGAAGATAGTCTGGAAAGAAAAGAGTCTTGAATAATTTCTTCACTTTTATATGGAAATTATTTTCTATTCTGGTAGCAGGAAAATCCTTCTTTATCAAGCACATGCTCTGTTAAAGGGCAGGAAAAAGGATAAATAAATAGAAAATAGGAATATACACAAAAGACATTGCTAGATTAAAAATGTAAGGCATGCTTGTGCTGTAGAAGAAAAGAAGAGCAATTTTAGTCATTATAGGATGTCTGTGGAATGCAATGTAACATTCTAACACCCTAGGATCTCCACCTATGTGATGGGGCTGAAAGAGACAGTCCAATCAAATATTGAAGCAGCTGCTGAAAAGATTTCAGAATATATAGCAAAGGCTTTGCATGTTTAAATTGGATTGAGACACTGTAATTTGAACAGCCAAGTCATGAGCTTTGAAGCCAGAAGTAGTAACTTCTGAGAAATCCTAACAAAACATCCTATTACACCAATGTGTAATAGACAGTAATGTTTTAGCAAACTGGTAGAAAGCTCTCCAAGGAGGATAGTGTAACCCTAGAACAACCTACCCAAAGAGATGGAGGCCTCTCCAGGACTTGGTTGGAGCAAGTCGTGTCTGACCCAATTTAGTGCTGGTGATAGTCTTGCTTCAGCTAGCTGGCTGGACTAAATAAACCCCAGAGGTTCTCTCCAGTCAGTATTTTTATGATTCAGATTACAGCAGTTAAGGGTTAAAGAGTCTGCTGTAATTTCTAATTGACTGAACAAGGTTTTTGCACACAATATTTGCAACATTCAATAAATTATACTCTATGGTATTTCTGTTACAGAAGCCATGGAAAGATCATGGTGTTATTTTACTTCTTGGGACTATTCCCTCTAATGGGGTGTACATCAAGCAGATTTTCCCCCTATGTGTGGCACTAAGAATTTCTTTTACATTTGCAGAAATTGGTCCAGATACAGCTTTTCCACTGAGATAGAAACTGCTTTATGTAATTAATGAAAAATATGTAGGCAATACGTGGTTAGACACAGCAGGATACTTTCAGCTTTGTCAAATCTCAGGGGATTCATCTACACACCATATTTTTCCTTTTCATTTAGAAATTGTCCAGAATTTTTGTCCTAGGTACAAAACCTTGGAAATGTATTAATAACTACATAAAAACCTCACACTCTCTTTAATAAGGTACTTCAATTCTTATTTTTTCTGGGTTGCAAATCCAATGGGTTATCTCAGTCTTGAGCTATTTTGTTTTTGCTAAAATGGTTCAATCAGAAGGCAAAGTGTGGTGTGTAAAGGAAAATACAGTTTAATCAAGGAACTGAGACTGTAGAAAGGAAGAGCAGGGAAGAATGACAGAATAAAACCTACTAAGGCCCAAAGCAGCTGAGATACAAATTAAAGTTAAACTAAATGCAAGGGAAATGTATCAGTTCAGTTCAACAAATGACACTTTGGTTTGGCACAGCTCCATCACAAAAATAGTGATTTGGGTTTTCAAGTGCAAAATTGAATGATTTCCACAAAATTAATTTCTATGGATATTTTAAAATTTAAATCAATATTTTAAATCCGGACAAGATCTGGTATACACAGGTCTGAAATAAGGGATGTTAATAAAGAAAACTTTTCCTAGAAAGTATGTTTTACATATAAAGCAGGCAGAAAAGTAGTGCCACATTTTCAGATAAGCCTTTATGAGACCTTCATTTGTAAGTGTAGGTCTTTACCATGTGCAGACAGGTTTCCACACACAATTCCAGCACATGTCCAGATGATTACAGCTGTGCATATAAAACCTCCTTGTAGCAGTTACATTTCTCTGTGTTTATTCTAACAGACTGACAAACAAGTGAAAAATTATATGCCTCTGCTCATATTGCACTAAAAATTGTGCATAATTATGATTATCTGCAAATAGGATTTCCTCTTAAAAAACTAGATGAACTTTCCCTCCCCAACTATACTTATTCAAAAGTGTAACTCAGTCAGATAAAAGAAAAAGTGTTCTTTCATAAATATTTCACACTCTAAACTTCTCCAAATTGGACCTCATATGTAGTATTCTACACCAGAATTGTTTTGACCATTCAGTTAAGGTATCCAGCAGACTTCAAAGAAATGTTTCATAGTTGTTTTGAAACAAATAAGTACATTTATTCACCACAATTTCTTCATGATTTTAATGAATTTATCCATTTTAGTTCTTACAAGGCTGGAAATCCTGTACCTCAAACATTAATTCATGGAAAATGTGCACATTGTGTGTACAATAAAAGTATTACTTTTACTGACAGGTAAGACTCAAGAGGATTCAAAAACACTGAAAATATCGAAAAGCATTCTAGTGTAAGGCATTCTCCTGGGGTTTAAAATTTCTGTTTCAACTGCCTTAGAACACTTCGTCATTGTGAAATGCTTCAGTACTGTGGTACATCCTTGTCTTTTCAAAGGATGTGCAATGTTACAAGTGCAGTTTGTAATTATTTGTGAGACAGGTGCTTTGAAGAGTTTCATAGCTTCAAAGTAATTGTCTTTTGGTCATTTAGTTTATTCCTATTTCTTGTTCCTGTATTACAGTCCAGGGACTAATTATTTCATATAGGTGAGGCAGTTGGCTGAGTCTTTAAGATACTGATACCCCTAAATGCTTCACAAGAGTGGTGACCATAAACCATTTCCTTCATATATTAATCAGAAATTATTTTTCATCCAGATTAATTCACTTCCCCCCTCCCAGATATCCCAAATAGACAGGTAAGTATATGGGTGTGTACGTTCCACACAACACAGACCTTCAACACCAACACCCCAGGCCAACAAAGCATTATATTTCATTTTACTAAATTGAAGATGTCAGCACTCATGCATGACACAACTGTATTTTTTCAATTCTTTTTCTTAAAGTTGTCTCTTAAAAATCAGAAAGGACCATAGTTCACAAGTAACTGGTTTTGTTATTACCAATGACAAAAAATTAAGTAAACTGATAATCAAAAACATAATGAAGTAGACTAAAAGAAAGATTAAAATCAAACATTCACATACAGAGATGACATTGAAATGAACTACTGATCACAGCTAGTGAATGATGTCCTGTGCAATTTAGTCAGCATGAACTTTGTTCCTCCCCTGCAAGGTTTCATAAATCTACACATGCCAATTCTAACCTGATGGATGTTTGTGTCTGGAGTGGTGAAACTAGACCAATATTTCAGAGTAGAATACAGTTTTCTTGGCCAAGAGCCTCGGAAATTTACAAGAACTCTTTCTGGCAGTGAAGAGGATCCACTTAGTTCTATCAATGCAACAAAACAAACTGAACTGCTGTTCCTACCCTCGACAGACATGATCAAAACAGACCAGGGTGTCCTGGGGACCTGGGATGAACCTTGCTGCCTGTCTGGCAGTACAAAAGCAGATGCCAGCTGCAGTCTTTCCAAAGACTCCAGTTGTAGTTGATTACTATTAGCTTTTATTAAGCTGAACACTTGTTGTAGTTACTAGAAGCTGTTTTGTCGTAGGTCCAGAGTCAAACTCCACAAGGTAGGTCTGGAATCCAGAAGCAGTGCCTGCATGCACTGACCACTTACACAGCTTCAGTCCAAAACCTGGTCATTCCTTAGCACTGTAATTTTACCACATGTCTTTTGTTAGCTGATCTCCCTGATAGCCCCAGTACCTGGAGATCTGTGATCACAAAATCTCAGCTTTCATAACTTTTTAAAATTAAGTTCCTGGTTACCAATGTTGCTAAGAATATGTTGAAAATAGGAATCTCAGAGGTTCAAAAGCAGACTAACAATTACACATCTTAAAAATATCTTTTTTTTTTTTTTTACTTTTTTTTTCTGATTTTTGAACACTTGGATTTGGTAAAAACTGCTCACATCACATTCAAAAAAATATTTGTTAACTCTCTAATGGAAATGTACAGAGACAGAGCTGGAATGATCTGGGATCACTAATAATTAAGGCAATTCATATATAAAAAAGAAAAATAAGAACTAAGCCTCAATCTCAACTTTGATATCAACTCTTTTGCCACATCTAGCCATTGAACATCCAGTCATTAAACTGCTTTGCAAAAACTTCATGATACATGACTATTTACCTGCTTCTACAATACATTAGGATTAATACAATATGAAAATACTAAGAGTCAAGAGTTAACTAATTATTGCTTTAACAAATTGACCAAGAATGGGAGTAATGGCACTGATCTTTACAACATGATTTCTACTGTTACTTACTCCATGATTATGCTGGGTCCAAGAGCAGCCAAAACTTGTATTAATTCACAGACATACATTACTTGAGGAAGAACTAGCAGATACACATACCTAAAAATAATCTTTCTTCTGAAAAGAGGAAAGCCTGAGTTTTAACCTGAATAAATGTACAAATGTCACAAGTATCTCTTGTCAAGGATATGCTTAAATCTGCAACTTCAGAGTTTCTGGCAGAATTGCTCAGGACCTTAAGAAAACTAATGAAGACTGTCTCAGGATTCTTAGCATAGGCTTGGAAAAAGTTTCCTCGGACTGAAAACTTCCCAAGCTGTTGAAACTCAAGAGAGCTACAGGGCAATGACTCTCTTAATGGATATTTGAGTTTGATGCTGACTTACGAAATTCTGACAAGACTGAATTTACCAGGAGACCACAAAGCACTTGGGCATAATTTAGGCACCCAAGCTCAAAAGTCAAACCTAAAGCTTGTATCTAAGACATTAGACACCTACATTTTGGATAGTCAGTATCAGCCAACTTCTGCATCAGGCCAGAAATGCCACTATCTGGACAGGCTGGATCAATGGGCTGAGGTCATTTGTATGAAGTTCAACAAGGCCAAGTGCCGGGTCCTGCACTTGGATCACAACAACCCCAGGCAACGCTACAGGCTTGGGGAAGAGTGGCTGGAAAGCTGCCCGGTGGAAAAGGACCTGGGGGTGCTGGTTGACACCCAGCTGAACATGAGCCAACAGTGTGCCCAGGTGGCCAAGAAGGCCAACAGCATCTTGGCTTGTGTCAGGAATAGCGCAGCCAGCAGGAATAGGGAAGTGATTGCCCCCTGTACTCGGCACTGGTGAGGCCGCACCTCGAATACTGTGTTCAGTTTTGGGCCCCTCACTACAAGAAGGACATTGAGGTGCCAGAGCATGTCCAGAGAAGGGCAACAAAGCTGGTGAAGGGTCTGGAGAACAAGTCTTATGAGGAGCGGCTGAGGGAACTGGGGTTGTTTAGTCTGGAGAAGAGGAGGCTGAGGGGAGACCTTATTGCTCTCTATGACTACCTGAAAGGAGGTTGTAGTGAGGTGTGTGTTGGTCTCTTCTCCCAAGTAACTAGTGATAGGATGAGAGGAAATGGCCTCAAGCTGCATCAGGGGAGGTTTAGATGGGATATTAGGAAAAATGTCTTTCCTGAAAGAGTGGTCAGGCACTGGAACAGGCTGCCCAGAGAGGTGGTGGAGTCACCGTCCCTGGAGGTGTTCAAAAAACTTGTAGACGTGGCCTTTCAGGGCATTGTTTAGGAGACATGGTAGTGTTGGGTTGACTTTTGGACTTGATGATCCTAGAGGTCTATTCCAACCTTAATGATTCTATGATCTTTGCATGATTAAGGCATTCAGAGCATCTCTCCTATCTGCACCCAGTGGGGATCTTTCAGCCACCTTGCCCCTGCATCTATAACCCCTGAAGGACTCAATGGGGAAGGTAGTTGTGAACTCTTGTTCTTCCTTTCTCACCCATCACTGTGTAGCTCTAGCAAATCTAATTGCAAAAGAGTGAGTATGTGGATTGTCATTTCACCTAATACCTCATTGGTAAAAAGAAACATGAAAGACTTCAGATCTCTGTTCTTCTAAGCCTTGGAGAGTCTAAGCTTTCATCTCAAGCTTCACCTGGACACTGGAGACTCTGGGTAGAGACTCAGGCATTGGCCATTCCTCTGTTGAAATAACATCAGTTTGGGAATGAAAATAATAACCAGGACTCAGGGAAGAGAGCTGCCCAGGAAGAATGTTGAGTGAAGTAAACCATACATCAGGATATGGCGCTCTCTTAAAGAGATTTGCCTTGTCCCTGTGTCTTCTATACCCAAACCCCATGCTGAAGAAAAGTGAAATTTGGTAACAATGTCTCTGTCCTTCTGTGGCCAAAAGAAATCAGTGGCCTCTTGTTTTGTTTTTCATCAGAACAACCTACTTCACATCTGTGCTCTAGATGGAGACAACCCCAAGCTGCTTCTGCAGACTCAGAGGAGTGCATGAGCTGCTGCAGAAAGGGGCAAACCTTACTAGCACAGGTGCAACACTGTGCAAACACAGATAAACTTTCAGAAAACTCAACACTGCCAGGTTTACAAGTTTGGATCAATAATATTTGAGGGATTTCTATGTTAAATTCCATTACATTAAACATACATGACATTCAGTACCTGTGAAAAGGGCTTATAACTTCCCAGCAGCCCAATGTAAGGCATATAAACCTCGAGTGAAAGGGCCTGAAGGCAAATCCCTATTTTCAGCATTTCCTACTGCTTCCACTTAGGTGGTATGCACCTCATTCTGCACCTAAATCTGCCACCCATTGCCCTAAGAACTAATTCAGGGTATAAATCTGTCACTGGGAGTCAGGCATCCAAGTCCCTTTAAAGGCTCTTGCTTCAAGTGTGTGATAAACAAAGTGTGTGTGGGAAGTTTTATATTGCAGAGTATGTGAAAGTACAGTGGTTTAGTCATGCTTGAGTTCTTGTTTTCAGCAGTGCTGTAAATTACAAAACTAATAGAAAAATTAGTAAAAACTTGAGATGGGAGTGGAGGTATTTTATTGAAATAAAGATTTATATAGCTGAAGAATACCCTTTACAGACCTGACTTTAAAGCTTCTCCCAAAGTAGACACATACACTTTATCTTCTATAAAATCACAGGTTATTTTTTTTTTTTTTATTTTGCTTTGATAACAACTTCTCCATAGGCAGAATGTTGTAAGTGTTACTGTGGGTGGACTACTAAAAACTTGCAGCTGAATTTCTGGTGGACAGGAAGGAATTTTTTTTTGAGACAATTACACAAATTATACCTGACAGCTTTGGCTATCTAACGAAACTAGCATCCTGACTCTTGGCCTTCTCTTAATCTTCTCACTACACTCAAGACAGCTAAGTTTCAACAGCTCATACGGTTCTCACAGAATGAATGCCTTTAGCAACAGTAAACATTTTCAATATTATCTGTTTCTTATAGAGACAGATCGAAAAGTCATTTCTCATATTTGAGAAGAACTTGAAGAGGAATAGCTCAGTTAATATTAATTCAAAACAGCAGACAGCAAATAAAGAATCTATGCCTAAATCTGACGCCAGTTAAACCTATAGAAATGAGAGCCAACGTATTGAAGTCAATGGAATTAGAGTAGGATCAGCCAGGAACCTCAACACAGTTTAGCCTCTACTCCTTGTCAGCTAACAGAAAGTTAATCTTGCTTTTACAGGTTGCTGAAAATCATGCCATGTCTCAGGGAAACACCTGTTTCACCAGTGAGAACAAATGAGGGGAAGAGGGTGGAATGTAACAGAGAGAGATCTGAAAAAGCTAGAAGGGAAAAGCATGACAAGGAGTGTTCCACTGTCTCAGGTGGTTGGGAATGACCAGTCCAGGAGTCATGTTTTTATCAGACCTTAGAGACAAGCTGCTGCACATGGAACAACTGTTTCCTGAGATGGGGGAACTTGCTGAGGTAAAGGCTTCTAGCACCTGAAAACAGTGCCTGTACTGCATATCTTCCAAACACCTCATACAATCAGTTAAAATAGCAATACTAGAGCTAAGCAAGAGATTCAGATTTTAACATTATACTACACTGGTATATGTCCCAATGCCACCACGTCATGACAGTTCATAAATAATATTCCCAGACAGTACATCTTTCTCATTGTGCAACCACATGGCTAAATTTGTGAATGTAACTATGTTTTTAAATTACTTGCAATGAGAATGTTGCCAGAATAAGGACAAAAAATGAAATAAAGGCTTACAATTAGGCCCAGCAAGAACAAAGGAAATACACTCTTTGGTTCTGGGTATTTCCATAGGGAGAACAAATCCAAATGCAAATTAAGCACCTCATTTGTTTAAATTAGCCAGAGAAATAGATACACAGATGCAAAAGCTACTCCCACTAAAGTCAATGTCGTGAGATCTGGACTATGATGCATATCTGATGGCACAGCAAGGTCCAAAGTATTATGTTAACAGTACTGCAGCTTTAAAATGTTTGCTTTAAGTGTTAGCAAAACCTCAGTCTTGAAATCTGTGCCACAGGCTTTCTGAGGAAGCATTAAATGGAGTAAGGATGTTGTTAAAAGCTTTTTTGTCGCTCTGCGTCTCCTCCCCAAAATAGAAGCAAACATAAAAAGCAAAGAAATCTTGTTTTCATCCCAGGCACAGTTTTCATTTCTTAGAACAAACCCATTCCTATATTTCAACTGTATACAATGGATGCATTGCAGCATCCAGGGTACCAGTTTTTCAGGCAGACACCACCTGAGATACTCCAGCGAAGAATAAAAAGCATACTTTCCAATGGGTAGACATATTCCTTTTAGTAAAAAAGTATAGGAATTCTATTTTTTGCATTGTATTTTTTAACACTGCCAATTAGAAAGCCTCCTAATGCCTGGAATGAAGTTTGTATAAGATCTATTGATGGAAACTTGAGTCTCCGGTTTTGATATTAATGTAATAAAATTAAAAGTTTAGAAATTGAAACCTGCAAATACAAGACTAAGGATCATATTCTACTGCTTTGCCTGCAGTAAGAAATCTCTTTTACATGTTCTCCAAAACTGCACAAAAATTTACAGTTGGGGCCTTCAGAAAGGATAACACAATATCCATAAGGAGAACAGAATATCCTCAATGTCTTACAAAACACTGCTTTTATTATACCCCAGGCAAGATTTCTCCTGTGTGCATTATTTGTTTGTGATTTATCATGAGCTCCAGATCTCATTTTACTTTGCTTAATCACTCACCCTAAATCACACCTACTGTTCTCCCTTCAATAAACTGCCTACATGGATGCTATGAGGTGTAGCGGACTGGCCATTTGAAATTATCTTAAGGTGAAAAGAAAGGTTAGCTACATGTAATCAACTGTGTATCACCAGAGTAGCAAAAATTATAGCACACACAGGGCCAAGACTTAAATTCATTGTGTTTCACCAGCAAGTATTTTGCATGTGGAAAGCAATAGAATTTGCACTGATAGAAGAAATTACATAATCTTATTTTTCTGCTCATATATGTGACACAAGCTTAAACAGAAATTTTATCAGCACTGAAGTGGTCTTTGCAAAATAATGGCTTCATGCCAGGTATCTGGAGTTTTCTGAGCTCTTGTTTTTAAGACTAATTTCTAATACTTTAACATTTTAAAACTGTTTCCCTTAAAAAAAAAACCCAAACAAAAAACCATGAGCAAATCCCCAAAGCCATAAAATATTTTATCTTAGTGCTAGAGAGAACTTTAGAAATAACCATTCTGACAGATACAGAACTAATATCTATAGGAGCTTTGCAGGAGTCATTGCAGTATAATTTTTATTATACATTTATAGGATCTAAATATTTTAGAGACTATCCATGAAGGTGGTAGAACAGCTTTCCAGACAAAAATGCAAAAACACACTTTTGGAAAAAAAACTAAAATAAAATCAGACTGTAAGCTCAACAGCAAAGCCCTTTTGCCAGGTAGGAGTAAAAGCCTAAGAATATACAATGCTAAGAAGTGCCTTGGCCCATCCAATGGTGAGCTGCAATGTCTGCAGCTGTCCAGGGAAGGTCACCAAGTCTCACGTTGAGAAAAGCCAGTGGTGAGAGGCTGTTAAGGAGCAGTTCCTGCCTAGGAAACTCTCTAGAGGATGATCAGTGTGTGATAACCCAGATACAACACTGAGATGTAAATGGGTCTTCTGTGGAATGGTTCTGTTCCAGTTAAACTGGGATTGGTTCCAATGAGGTTGTTGGGACATTTACTTATTACAGCCATTGGTCAACAGAGGACAAATCTGTGGGGTGAAAGTTAATGTATTCGTAGCAATAAATGCCAAGAGCCCCAGGTGATATGAGGAGAATTTCCTGAATGTGGTCTTGGCTCAGGGAAAAGGGAGAGGGACAGGCTGCATGGGGAGCACTGCCAGCAACCCCTCTGGGGGAGCAAGGATGCAGCCCATACTCATCATTGGGACTGCAATGAATGCTTTGAAATCAGCTATCATTTTTGGCCTACATAAGCTGACAACCTGTCTTCATAGCTACTTCCCGCCAGAGAGACTCTTCTTTTTATTGTTATTATTATTTGGATTTGTTTTTCTGTTAGCAGTATTTGACCAATTTGTGCACAGTGGGCTTTCTTTGTATATTCTCCCCTACAGCTGCAGTCTTTTCTTTGAGAGGCTTGCACTCTATGAGGAGTTCAGCAGCAGGTCACAGACCTGGTTTACAAAGGGAAGGAGAAATAAACAACCAACTAAAAGAATAAAAAGACTCTACAAAGCTTTCAGTAACCTATGGACAAACTGGAGAGAGGTATTTATCAGACTTAGCTTTCTTCTTTTCCTCTTCCTGATCCAGCATCCTCACCTCATCTGAGGTCAGGCACTTTTACCATACTTGAATGCTTTTTCCTTCAGACTTATCATTATTAGACATTTAATGGGGTTAAGAGAGAAGAAAGAAATTAAAGGAGATAAGAATAGGGCATACTGCAGTTTGCATGCATGTCATTGAGCCTTTGTCACAGGTGTTTGCATCATTCCCTCCCAGTCCCCGAATATTTTTCCTGTTGGGAAACTCTGTCTCACCATTACATACTGTTTATGAAAGAGACATATGTGCATACTTTTACTCTCATGGGTAACTAATATATTCTAAATTACTCATATGCTTTTTAATCATGTCTTTAGTATCTAACAGCATAAAGAAAACTAGCACGGCTTCCTCCTTCTAGGTAATTTTATCACTGACCTTGTTTCCTCTCCTGATTCAATGAACACATAGTAGATTTAGGTTAAAGGTAAATACAAGTAGAATTAAAAAGATAGAACACAAGGAACCTGAAAGAAAAGGCAGAAAAAGGGATGCTTGATATTGATATGGCATCTGAGAAAGACAGCAAAGGAAATGCACCTCTACAGTAACCCATGTTACATGACCCATGTGCGAAGATGTGGAGTATCAGCTGTTGCACTAGCAGGTAACACACCTTCAACAGCATACAAGTACCTGATGATGCCAGGCTCCTATATAAGGTATATTGTTTCCCCACTGCACCATCACACATAGGTACAACCCTTAGAAATAATAATAAACCTTAAATAAAAAAGAAAAAGCTTAAAATCTAAAGAGTCAATCTGGAACACTCAGTGAAATCAGAATGAAGTCTGGGGTAGAAACTAAACAGTGGATCAAAACTGAGCATTTCAAAACCATCTCTCCACTGATAAACACCTCATCTGCTGTGCAAAAGAGCAAAGCCTGCAAACCAGCTAAACAATATTTCTGAAGGGAGTTTTTAACTTGAAGGCATATCAGGACCTATCTGTTTCAATGTATAGTAAGGAATAATCAGCACACTCGAGGGAATGCCTGTTTTGAAGAATTTGCCTAATTTGCAAAAACAAGATGAACTTTCTTATCTACTCTTCTACACAGTTTGTTTAGCCCTTTCCTATGCAGATCCTCAGTTTCCCAAACACTGAATCACTCTTAAAAATCTCACTGTTTTCTACTTTTCCCATTTTCTTTTAATTTTAACCTTCTTTTTCAGATTGACCTGAAATTCAGAGCACCAATCCCTTCTTTTTCTCTACAAACAACACTAAATAATTGTATAAGATTAAACAAAAAAGGAACTATTGAGTGACTTATACATGTGTGTTTATATACTTACATATATATGCATATATATACACACGTATACATATATAAGTATATGGTGGAAAGAATAACTTACCTATGTCCCAGGTAAGGGGGTTATTCTGTTCCATCTCCCTTTTCCCTATGACATACCAAATGCAGGCCATCCAGTGAGCAAGCAAGGCAAACATGGACATGAGAAGCGTAAGAACAATTGTGCTATGCTGGGAGTAACGATCCAACTTCTGAAGGAGACGCAAGAGGCGTAGCAACCGCACTGTCTTTAGGAGGTGGACAAGGGAAACCTAGGAGAACAGGGAGAGAAAAGAACTTGTCAGCAGTTGACTTTTATCACACAGTTCTCTTGTTTCAGTGAAAGGAAACTCTATCTTCTAAAGCTCTGAGAATTTTTGCCCACTCTTCATTCAGATACATAGCTGCATATTATGCTTAGACTAAACCTAAGACAGCAGAGAATAGCAAAGGAGATGGTTAAAAGAAAAGTGTTTACTTTTGCTGTGTACATACATATTTACTATTTCTGATTTAAACCAAACTTGAAATACTGGGAGAACTTTCATTTTGTCTGTTTTTCATGCAAAGTCTTCTTTGGATTTAACTTAAAAATTTGTGGTTGTGCACAAATGGATCATTCCCTGCTCTAGAAGACAAACATAACTGTAAAACTGACCAATGCTCATTTGATTCCGATATAAAACCACAAAATAAACCTATTCAAGCACATGATGATTTTCAGTTTCTGCTAACAGCCAAACAGTAGGCCTAACTCACCTATGTATGAGATGAAACCGGCTTAATAATTAAGCCTGGAAGAGGCAGTAATGTATAGCAGATATTTTGCAGAACAAGGAAGCAGAGAAGTTAGTGGAGACTCAGATTTGTTCTTCACATTTAAACCTGTGTTCAGGGGCCTGGGCACATTTTACTTCCCTGTACTAATTCAGAGTCCAGAAAAGCTTGTATTAAAACTTCTAATACTACTTCTGAAATTCCTTATCTAAAATACCATTGCCTTTCAAGTGTATGTGGCAAAAGCAACACCTAATCTGCTCAACACCCTAAGTGTACATGAGTTTATGAAGTATATAGGCTCTGGCCTCAGAGGAGATGGAGCAATACACAAAGCAAGCAGTCTCTGGATGACCCCATCCCCTCCAGGGCACCCTCCAACCTACATCCACATCAGAGTGTGTACAGCTCCCAGTTTTGCATGGAATATACTTGGCTCATGTTTCAGCTGTTGGGTTGAGTTAGCAAAAAATATGCAGATTAGGATCACAAATATTTTAATTTAATTTTTTGAAGATTAAATATACATAATTTTCATTAAAGGTAAGCTTTTTTTCCCCTTCATTAATGAGACAATAGGATTAATTTCTACTAGGTACCTGGCTGATACAGGATAAATGCATCAGCTAGAAAACACCAAATTGGACATGTCTTCCCACAGCCTTCCCAGAGCACAGTAAAGAGCTCTCTGAAAAGAAAGTCTAAAAGCACAGCTCAATCAACATATTTTTGCTTTTGCTAATCCAGAATAACCTGAAGCTAAGCCTTTCTGTTTCTGTTACCAAAACTAATAATTTGAAATCTTAATTTTATAGGTGTGCATTCACTAACAGCTAGGTCCAGGCTGACTGATAAATTCTGTAACATGGGGTATTACAGAAATATTCATGAAGACTTAACAATTCATTGATTTTATTCCAGTCTCAGGAATTAAGTCAGTGGGAAACCTGTAAAAAAGAAAATAATAAATCTACAAATTTTTTTTTTTTGCTACTACAGTTTTGATAGTGCATAAGTAATTCTCCCATGAACTTCTTCATGCAGTATTTACTGCCCATTATTTCATTGTTTTTTTCTCAAGAACCTTTAAGTTTTTCTCATGTACATAGCAGGGGAAAAAAGAAAATAAACAAAAACATGACACATTTAAAATACTTTGAAGTTCACTGCTGTCAGGAATAAAATCTGACATTAGAGCACACAAACAGTTACAGGGTCTTCTTGCATTTCTTTTATCCATCTTATGTCTTCTACAATACCTCAGTGAAATTAGTTATGGCTGTGGCCTTAAGCACCAGAATATCTGCAAGTCTGGGGCAGAAGGCTGCAAAATATTTGAAAGAATTGCCATGTTTGTATTAATACAATCATATAACTATTAAAATATAACAACTGCCTCTTTCTCTGTGGTACTTCATTTTCCAAGGTCTCCTTTTCTTCTCTCTCATCAGCTTGTTTGAATCAAACATGGTTCTGTTGCACTCTTAACATAAAGGGGTCCCTCTGCATGACTGACACTTCAAGGTGTTGTAGTTATATATACACATTCATATAATGATTGTATATATAATGATTGTATATGTGCTATGGCCTTCACATTGGAACCTTCATCTTCACATGGGTGCCTATGTTCTACCACATCACAACCAAATAATAACTTAGGTGAAATTATTTTTTTTATTAGATTCTAACAAATAAGAAATTTCAAAGGGCTGTTACAATAAGTGTGTCCTGCCAGTTATCACTTGTGACTAATTCTGGCTGTTTTTATTAAGTTAAAGAACACTGATAGATATAAAAACAGCTAATCATATATCATGATATTCTTTTTAACATGGAGACATGTTTCATTTTAAGGCCTAAAGACCAACTTATTTCAAAATAATTTCTGCATAAATTTGAACACAAATGTAATTAATCATACGTAATTGCACTGAATTTTGTCATTATTCATGCCAAACACTCTTCTTGTATTGTGTCCAATCTGTCATTGGAAGACCTGAAATGCCATCAGGCAGCTTTCTTTTCTATGTCACAAATTTAGAAAGACAAAATGAGGAGTCAGCACTCATACTTGTGCTTGCGTAGATTTTGCTTTGCCCACAGATATAAAACCATCTAAATTTTCCATTTGGTTAATTGTTTTAGACTAGCTGGATTAACCTTTTTCTGTCAAAATGACAGAGACAGAATTTTATCTAAAACTAAAACAAACTCAGTCATAGCATAGTGCTGAGAAGTACTGAGAAATAAAGTTGCTACAAACTAGTGATGAAATTCTCTGCTTGGAAGAATCATCTCCTATTGCAAAAAGGAATTAATAAAGAAATGTTGATACATTTTAAGAAATTACTAGTGGCAGGGATCTTTAATCCTTTTTGTCTGCTTGGTTAGTTGAATATAACCACCAATAGTTACTCAGAGAGGAGCAATTTCAATCATTATAACTAGTGCTTAATGGCCTGTTTTTCAGTTTGGCAGCATTTCACAACACATTTCCACAGATTAGGGGATCCTTTATGTCAGATGAATACATGGATGGAAGGAGCTGGGGTCTCAGCAGGCACTGAGGTTAGACAGGAACATACCTGAGGTCTCAGACCTCCAAAGAGTTACCAATTTAATGGTAGGGCAGAATCCCTGTAAGGTGTAAAGGCAGTGAAGCCAACTCATACAGTTTCATTTTTTTTTCTTTCGAAATATGTCCAAGGATGGCAAGAGACTCCACAGCTTTTTCACGTGCTTTAACTCCACAAATCTCCAACTGGAGGATGACATTTATGTGCCATACATACATAGGTATGTATGGCACTATACCTATAGCTTGCAGAATTTAGAGCATCCCTAAAGGTTTGGTGTTTGTGCCAGGGCCTGAACAGCAAAGGAATGAGATCCCTGATGCCCCTTCTCACCGTTCTGTTGAGGCAACATCTGAGAGTCGATGGAGTGAAAATCTGAGAACAGACATGAGGAAATGGCTTATTAAATCATAAAGTCTGAAAACAGTGGAATGTGAGTAACACTTCCCCCCACTCTTGAAACAGTTGACAGTCTTTGTTATCTTGAGGATTATATTAACTGTTGCTAAGTCTTGCCATGATAGGAAATATGATATAGTAAGGCACTCTGTTCCCATCAAGGAATCATATAGAGAACAAAATGACTGAGTTTGCTGGGGTGAATGTAACGTGAATGCGGGGTGCAGACTCCCAGATGCAAGTCCAACTGGCTTGCTCTCAGTTACCATAGAGAAGAGAGGGTTGGCCTTTGACTCTCTACTATGTAGTGGTCTTTAGCATAGAGCAGCCAACTACCAAAGTCAGGCCAAAGCAAATGAAGGAAGCAGATTGGACCTTGCAAAAACTTTTAACAATGTTTTGAACTTTTGCAGGGAGCTATGCCTCTCAGTCAGTGTTAATTATGAGATCAACATGGTTATATATCTTTTATTACTTGGGGCTTAATGTTAGGACTTAATCTATCATTAATTATCTAATTAAGGATCCACTACTAACAGAGTGACATTTTAATGTCCCTGGATATTCTTAGTCACCATATTAGTGATCTTAGTAGGGAAAAAAAGTTTAAATGTACAACAGACAGGAGATGTGTATTAATCATATTATAGTAGCATTTTTAATATTGTAATATTTTAACTGTAAAAATAATTATTGGATGATACTTTCTTTTCCAGAATTCAGTATGGAAAGCATATCAGTCTTCCCAATGGAAAAAAAAAAAGAAAAAAAGATCAATTTTTGGTTTTTAATTTTCTCCTTGAAGGAAAATGTCAGACTTGGTTCATTCAGTGAAAAATTCTTAGTGGAAATTAAAGCAACAGACTAACGCTGGCTGTTTGGTTTTAATGTGAGGGATAAACTGAGACAATAGTATATTTAAATAGATCACCCACTGATTATAAAAAACAGTGATTGAAGAATGTGGAATCATTAACTGTCTGGTTTTGAAATCTATTGTACTAGCATCAGATTGATGGTTCTTAATGTAACAAATGGAATGAAAAGGGAGATCTTTGAAAGAAATGGAACAAAATGATAAAACCAAAGAGGATACCTTATATGGGAGACTTCCTGACCAGTGTTTTTCTATGGTTTTTTTCTGATATGAGTCTATCCTATTATCTATGTACTTGTCTGTAACTCACATTTAATGAAAATGAGATTCAGTGCATCTGTTCACAAAAGATCAAAATTCTGAGAATTAGAAAGTGGACAGCTTAAAAGCCTAAGTCTCTTATGTGAAAAATCCACAAAATAGAGAAACCTCTGCAAACTTTTTTTTCCAAAATTAAACTTTCTGATTTGGAGGGGGGGAATGTTTGGGGTTTTTTGTTTGTTTGTTTGTTTGGTTGGTTTTTGTTTTTTTTTCTTAGTAGATTCTTACTCTATTAAATCTAATAGGGCTATCAGAAGAAAAACCTTTGTCTTTGCATAAGTAAACCAATACAAATGTAACCCATCATGATTGTGACATCATCAAACATTAGAATTATAAATTTTTCAAAGCAGCTTAAGAATTTTGTCAGTATATTCCTAAAAAAGATGAGTTGAAACCAAAGCCAATGACAATTCTTAAGTAATAGATATTAGAACACACAAAAATTGGTGATTATGCTGTAATTTTTGCACTAGAATACAGAGGTAGAGAGAAAGAAGATTCCCAGCTGAGTCAAGAATGCTGACCATACTGACCACAGCAATGATTTACTTTAGCACAGTAATTATTTATGGATCTTGAAAAATTAATTGAACTTACGAAGCATAAGAGAGCAAAAGCCATAGGGACATGTATTTGAGTACAGTAAGTAAAAATGAAGCTAACATAGATGTGACTGTTTACAAAGTAAGGATAACTGAACTAAAAAAAGATGGTACATATGTGTCTTTCATGATAATGAATGGCCATTTTGACACCCAATTTCGTAATTCTTTTAATCAACATGTACTATTACATTATATTAATTAATTCAGTGTCCAGTGTGAAAACACCCTGCAAAGGTGAAAAAGACACCAAGGTATTTTAGTTCATTCAGTTTTAGTCTCCAAATGTGGAAAAAAAAACCCCAACAAACCCCCCTTGAAAAAAGAACACTAAAAAAGACGGGTTAGTACTTACCACAGTGACGTTGAAAGCATAAAGAAGATCAAAAGGAAGTGCAGCAATTAAATCAATGATAAACCAGGTAGTCACGTAGTGGATACAAATAGATCTTGCTTCAAATATAACTTGGCCAGACTTGCTGACATATGTTGTTCGAAAATTTAAAATAATATCTGCTTGACAAAGAATGAACAGAATCAGAGACAGTGATTTCTTGATTCCTGGGTATAACACCAGGAATCCACCATAACACTGATCGGGTTTCATATGCATGGCAAAAACCAGATGAAGAATCTACTACAGAAAAAGATAAAATATAGGGGTAAGAGATCCACATACATAGAGTTAAACCAATAGTTGCACAAAGTTATTCTTTATAAGGAGTAAAAAAAGAACATTTAAAACATTTAAAACTCACTGATTTCAAAGGGAGCTTGAATTTAAAAAAAACCAACCTACATTGTTCTTTAAACAGTACCAAATATTGGTACAGTATTTTTCTTAATGAAAAATGAAGGTACAATTGTTGTGCATAAAACATATTTATGTTTCTTTTGAGATTAAAAAAAAATAGTTACTCTATTTAAAAGGTGCAGTTGAAACTTTTTTTTACTGATAACTGTCCTGCACAGAGAACAAATGTCATCCTCGAGGATAACCACTAGTTTATCAACAGAAAAGTGCTGAACTCACTTGAAAAAAATGGCTTTTGAGCTATGGCGAGGATATGAATTGCTTGGTGGCTTGTGCATTTTGCATGTTCCTATCTAACGTTCCTGGATGAGTGTCTTTCAATATGAGCTATAGTTTTGACATGTCTTGCCAAAACACATTAACACTCAAAGAAAAGCTCAGGTCTTGACAACAGAGTCTCAATTATTTTCATGTCCTACAAGACAAAGAATATAATCTGTCCTCGAGCTATGCACCCAGTTTCTACCAACATTACTGAGAACTACTTGTATAACTTTTACAATGACAGAAAAGAGTGCAGCCAACCACCAAGGCTGGTGTTTTACAGCAAGATAATTAGCCTGCTGCCTTGCAAATTCTAATGCCTCATGTTGAAGACCATCTCGTAAAAGAGAAAGAAGTGATCCCAAGTGATAGGAAGACATTTAGAGTGTGATTGACTTTTTTCTCATTAAAAAATAACTGCAGGGTGATGGTCTTGGTAACCTGAAAGCCAGTGGACTTTCTTTAATGTCCAGGTTATGAAAGGCAGCTTTCTAGGTGCTAGTCCAGTGTGTAATAGACTTGTCAACTGTGTTATTTGTAATCTAGGTAGCCTATTATTAAGTCTTACAAGGAGGGAACTGCATTCCCTGTGCCCTCTGCCTCTGTCTATGGCAGCCCTGACTCCTTTCTGTCTGCTAGATGATGCACAAGAAGATATGCCTTCAGCTGCCTCTTCTACACACAGCTCTTGGAGGGAGGTGGCAGCAGCAGCTGCTGGGGGGTGGCTCCGCACCATATACAGGTTGGAGCGTACAGATGTTTGAGAACTGTTTGCTGCCTGAACAGATGTTTCTTACAGCCTCTGGGGAAGGGGAGGTAGAAATGCCAAATGGAAGCACCTACAAGTGTAATTCAGCCTCTTGCCCTCCAGCAGGGTAGAGTTATGGGAAGATGGTGTCTGCCTCGCAAATGGAAATAAACACAGAATATAAGTATTTCATAGTTTCAGTCTATTCAAGGGATTTGTTTTCTCTTTAGATGCAGATATTTCCTTTCCTCACAGCTAGTTTCTACTAGTTTCTACTCCAATTCAACAGATTCCTGGAAAAAAAGAAAGTGATGAAGTCCTAAAAATTAAGCATACCTCAACTTTTGTCTCTTCATAATTAAAACATAATGAACCCTAACAGTACTAGTTTTGTCTCTTGGTTTTAATGCAAATCAAGTTAGAACTAAAAAGTGGGTAGTAGTAGGATTGCTAGTAGGAGTAGTAGATTCATCTACTCTTGGTTTTGTAGGCAGTTTCTGGGGCCTGAGAACTTTTCTTCCTGCTATACACATATGAGAATGAATGCCTAATTTCTGATACACCTTTTATTCTGCATTTTTCATTCAGTGTATTAGAAATGTCTGCAAAGGCCAGTATGTATGAACAAACAGACTCCCCTCAGAAAGCAAAATCGAAGGATAGATTTTCCAGAATATGACACACAAAGCATTGCTACCGCTAGAGCCATAAAAAGAGCAGCTTGTGAACTTTGTCTCATTTGCAAGCTTTTGTACAACCTAGACAGCAAAATGCAAAAATAAGCATTACAAGATTTTTTTGCCCATGATATATTTGAAAATCAAAAATTTTAAAATCAAAAACTTATGCTTATATAGAACACTGAAATTGGAATAAGTAAACATTTATGCAGCTCTCTTTAAATGAGACAGATTTTATTAGGTTCTGGTTGTTAGGTATTTTTCACCTTTCCTGAATTTTCCCATTTATCAAGGAGATTGTTTTTCATCTTTTGCCATGTTTTCTCTCTTTTTTATTATAGTTTTTTCTTCTGTACCATTAATTCTAAATTAGGAAGGCTTTGGGACTGACACTTTTCAACAATGCTGTTAGTATAATGAGGACAGCCAACACATAGACTTACAGTAAAGGAGAGCACTGTAAAGCAGAGCAAGAGAAAAAGTGTCTGACCAGGTTCATCTTAACTGAGTAAATCAACTTGATATAAAACAATCTGACATGTTATAAAAGCTCAATGGAAAATGCTGCCTCATTGAGAGGGCATGGATTGCCAATAGTCTATATTAAAGCACTTTTTCATTTCCAGAATTTTATTTTAGAATCTTTTGGTACTAAAAGAACATTAAAAATGGAAATTGTTTGACCCTTACTATACCAGGATAGCATCGGAGACTACAGGACTCAAATGCTTAGGGCTAGTACTGTCTATGCTTGGACCAGGCAGATCCAGTGTTTATAACAACTTCTTTTTCATGCCTTATGAACACAGATACTCAAATAGAGCAGCCACACAATCCATGCAGAAATTACTGTTGAAGTCCTACAACAGAGTTCACACTATTGTCTTGCAAAGGAGTTTGAAAATTAAATTCATCCACCTGCTAACTTTACACAGTTGCTTACACTTAATTTTAAATATAATGGAGTAGCTGGCACTCGGACAAATTACTAACTCTTATCCAGGTTTGAGCAGGAGATATGTTGCGGTCACGCAGTATCCATGACAGCATTTCCATCTTAAGAACAGCAATGTCAAACTTTCTTTCCTTTAGTGTACTTGTAGAGATGCTTTCCTCCATGTTTGCTGTGATGTGTTGCTTGCACGTTGTGATGATGGAAGGAAGCTATGAAGAATGGATCTCTGCATTTCTGGGGCACAAGGTATAAGAATGTTTGCCGAAAGCACTTCCAAACATTGGTATAATGTTTTACAAAAATGTCAATTTTACCATCTTGTTTAATTCTACTCAGATTTGCATTGAGATACCCATTTTGTGAATTTATATTATGTTAGATGATGTTCTGAACCATGAAAGGATCTGATGAAATCCATAGCTGCTATAAACAGTCATGTTTCATTATATACACTTGATATTTTTTTCCTCTTAACTGAAATATCCCCAGCCAGGTTTCAAAGTTTCACCCCCCTAGAGTTTTTCTTAAGTTTTTGTAACATAATCAGAGAATTACTTCTATGATAGATCAGCTTCTATAAAATATTAATTAGACTTTAACATGTAGTAAGAAAAATGCGTATTTAATTAATATCATTGCCATATACGTATTTTCATATACATATTCCTCACCCTTAAAGAAAGGATAATTCTGTTGCATATTTTTACAGTTTTATAACAAATAAATATTAATAGCTCCAGTTCTAAAACATTTTGATATTTTGTGTACTATTTTCACTTTCTTCAACATGGATAGTAGAAATGATTTTTCAGCTATATTTCATCCTGTCTTTCACTTTTATGGCTGTTCAACTTTGGCAGTGAAACAGGCACAAACCATGAATGTATGCTTTTTTGCAAGGACAACTTATGCCCACAAAAAGAGAGGCAGTTATTGAAAAATAACATCTATTCATATTATGTAGGATGATAAACACATCATCATAGATGTCTTCAGATTAAGATACATACTGGTTGTTCTATAAGCTTAGTAATAAAAATCCCTAACAGTTTCTAAAAAATGATAACTACCTAACATGGGATTAGATGTTCTGTGGCAACGTGGGATAAATTAGTGTTGCAATCCATTTTAATGGGGGGGGGGGGGGAGTTATTTTTGACTAAAAATCAGTTACTATTTGGATCTGGAAAACATTATCTTATCATACATTGACACTGTGAAAATATGACATAATCTAAGATGTGCACTTGGAAGTGTAAAAGAAACTTTTTCAAAGACCCCAAGTGCTTTATCAACATATATGTCTGGAACAAATTTTAAGCATGAATTAACATTCAGGACATTAAGGAAAAACAATAAATCTTCCTAGTTAAAAAAATCCAAAACAAAAAAACAAAAACCCTCACAAATTTGCAAGATACAAAATAACCCAGAAAATGTAACTGAAATGCAGAAAAGATCAGTGACTATCAAAATCAAAGTTTGAAAGTGACAACAAAGTGTAATTAAGTTTAAATGACTAACAAAACTGAAGACGTGTATAGAATATTATAGTCCGCTTGTCTTTTATTTTCTAAAAAGAAGAAAACCAAAGCTCTGATTTTGGAATGAAGTAGGAAGATTTATCACTCTAAATGATGCTGTAGATGGTACAGAAGCTCATCATGTAACAAAGGAGGTATTGGACCTTTCAAGGAGATTTTTGAAGACAAAGTTCCTCCTAATATTCTAAGAGGAACTTGCTGAGACTCACTTTCTGAATCACCAGTATTAACTTCTAATAAAATCTCAGAAAATTGGAGAAATGCCAAGGAAATTGAATTTTCCACAATAATTTTAATAATTTGGGGGGCTGGAGGGAGCCACTAAAAGAGATGATCCAGAAAATAATAGATTTGCTAATCACAAGAAAAGCAGATCATTCTGGCATATATGTTAAATGTGTAGTAATAACAATACATGTTAAAGTATAACTAATGCTATAAGTTCTTGGAGGGTGTGAAATCAACACACTACCTTTTGCTAAAAAAAATTATGTCTTTTTGATACAGCTATCAAACTACTGGATTGCTGCAGAATACTTAGATGTGCTCAAGTTATTTCATCCTGTATTATCGTAATTTGAAGGTCTGCATTAACCAGAATATGAGACCACATAAAATGAAAGCTGAACCTGGCTTTCTGCTCAGTTTCAAAATGTTGTTACTATGGGTTTGTTTATAAACAAAACTGTTTCTAGAGGATTCATCTTGGCTGATTAAATTCACAGTGATACGGTAGTTTTTAACAAAGAAGATAGATGACTATAGCCAATCCAAATCCAAACATAAAAGGGTCAAATGTCTCCTTATAATAAGCAAAACACATCTAAGACCCAAGAAGGAAAAAAATATCTGTAGAAGGGAAGATTCTGACTTGGAAAACAATGACACCAAAAGAGATTTCTAATAGCTAAGAATATCAGTATGGGCTTAGTACAAAGCTGTCGCAGAACCAAGAATATCACCTGTGAATATAAAACAGTTTGTGCCTTTGGTGAAACAACTGCAGCCATACAACTCTAGCACCCCACACTTCAAGACAAATGAAAACACAATGATAAGAATCACAAAAAACTACCTGGACTTCACTTTACATGATGTTATATATTCAATTTGCTTGGTTTACTCAGCTCCAGAATACTAACAGGAGAACTGACTTGTTTTCATCCACGTATAGGCTACTTAGGCAAAATAGGCTACACTGGGCAGACATTGACTTTAGGTAAAATCATTTCGGAAATCAAATGTGATTTAGCAAATGAGGTGATGAACTCACATCATTTGGATTCATGTTAAACACTTATACTGTATAATATGTCATACTAAAGATATCTAAGTTACGTTCAAGCACAAAACACATATGCAGGGACTCGTAACTTATGTACATGAGATGAATATATATATATATTTGCATGTGTTATGGAGAAGAAAAGCAGGTTTTACTTTCTTGATCATCCTCTGCAGCATTGAGTTACTCTGTTTTTCCCTTTATTTCATAGCTTTAGGGGGAAGAAAGATTGATTTGC
Source organism: Morus bassanus (assembly GCA_031468815.1). NCBI lineage: Eukaryota > Metazoa > Chordata > Aves > Suliformes > Sulidae > Morus > Morus bassanus. Next base: position 41,031,416 of record CM062567.1, on the reverse strand, counting down.
ATTTCTCCCTACATGCTCTCTAGGTAGGCTACACTAAGACTGGGTAAAGTACGATCTTCTCTTCAAGTCTGTTAGCCATTACATGCAGCAAGCCAAGAAGCAATTTTTTCCCCCACTGTTACACTACTGAGGGCAAAGATAAGAAGCAGAAGGAGACTCAGCACAGAGAGAGGATCATGTTGGTTCATTCATTCGAGATATTGGAAAAGATTTCTTTAAGATGCATGCCAGATCTGGATCTGGAAAGGAATTACTTTCCAGGTTTCACAGGCAGTAATGTTTTATGCTGTCTTCTGAAGTTTGAAGCTAGTTAGTCTGCTACGATCATTTGACATATACTAGGTAACCTACACACTGCTAGTAGTGAATCTATGGTATTTCTGACAGTTTGATCTCTGCCATTCCCTCCCTTTTACCCATTAGAATTGAGTCTCCTAAATGAATGAAATCTTTGTGGGAATTCTCATTGTTTTGGCACAGTGTTGATCCTTCAAATTTTTCAAGATCTAGTGCAAAGCCTTAACACAAAGTGACCTAGACACATATCTGAGGCTATCTGGTTCCATGGACTGAGGTCTTGCAGGTAATAATTGGTTCATGTTTTATGAACTACTGTTTTCTTTCAAGAAAATCCTTAGGCTGAACAGAACATGTAAGTAAAATTGGATATATAAAAGTTTTAGATTAGATCACCAAGTAGTCTCAGCTGGCCCTGCATTCTTAAAGCTACAGAAATGTTCTGATATTTTCAGTAATACAATTAAGATGTGAAAATAGCATGATTTCATATGGTTCATAATGAGCAAGGGGGTCAGTTCAGCTCCACAGGTGCTTAGTAGAGTTAGTTGGTTACTATTCACATTTACAGATCCGCATGGTAGCACCAGCCACATATATAAGTACTTCATGCAGATTTGCTTGATATAGGTAAGAAAGAAAGATAAGGATATTTACATCACTAGTATTTTGAAACTTCTCATTCTCATTTGTCTCAGAAATCTCCAGTGTGTAGTTATCAATGTTAGAAAAAGGATTTGCTTACTTATTGCACATTAGCATTTCTGAAACAACTAAAGCTTTAACAGAAAAGGAGATAAATGCTTGTTTTAAATTCCCCTAAGCCACCCAGTACACCAAAGGCTTATTAATGCGCATATGGAATTCACTGTTCAAGACTGAAGAGATTAGAGGTTTTTCTGCACAGCTCCCCTTTCTGCCTCCTTATCAAACCAATTTAGGACAAAAGCCTTAGATAAAATTTATATATATAAAACTGAATAGGAAATGGTAAGTGCTTCTTTCTGCATTCAACTCATTAGCTAAAAATCCAGAGGGAGGTAGGTGAGTGTGATCCATCTTTTATTTCATGACAGCTTTCTGAGCTATACTTGAGTGTAAACAGTTTCTTCATCTGGGCAACCTTATTTACAGCTTAACTGCTGTGCTAAAGTACTTACTGAGAAAGTTGCAAAGGCAAAAAAACCCAAAACCTAAACCAGAACTCCTGAGGCAAGAAACTTCTAAAAACACAAAAAATGTTTAATGCACAAAAAAAATTGAGAAACGACCATTTCTCCTGAGACAGTTTATTATTTTTAGGAATTACATGTTCCACGATTTTTTTGGGATCGCTGTTTAAAAACTGGAAGATTATTTTTTTTTTCTTTTTTAAAATGAATGTTTTCTTATCATTAAGACTTTGAGCAACTAGAATGGTAAGAAAATTGAGGCCACAAAGAGTAGTTGAACATCAAAAAACTGTACAATAATCTATTCTGAAAGTACTCATGGAATATTTAATAAGTTATAAATAGTTTGTGAATCTTACTGTGCTTCTACCTACCAATGTCACTAACTTGTCAAAAAAACATTTGAAAATTCAACGCAAGCATTAATATTGTAAAGCTTTGGAGACTCCAGACAAGGAAGGGCAAAAATTTCACAGATCACAGCTGTAAAACAGGCAAGAGGGATATTTAATCTCTGAGCAGATTGTTAAAGCATACATGAAGTGACTTTAATATCTTTGGACAATTAGGGGGTTAAAAGTTTTCTGCAAGAGGTATATCTGAATATATTATCTTCAAGTATGCTCTAACAACAAACTTCAGCCTGTGCAAGCTTCATACTTAAAGCTGTATTTGATATGTTTGTTTCAGACTGGGACAAGAACTACAATCCCTTTTCTGTTTCAGCAGCTCTCATAATGCAAATCATTAACAATAAGCATGCATTATTACTACAGAAAAAAAAATTCTGGAGTTACCTCACTACAAATTTTTTCCACGTAGGCTGGAAAAGCATAATTTTAAATGATCTTGCGAGCTACACACATCACACCATGTGCTCAGGAAAGCAGAATAGGGGACGTAAATAATTTCTCTGACATAAGCAATGTCATTAAAAAGTTACCTAAAACTAAAGCAGGAATAACAGCAGACCATATCAAACTGGTTGTCTCAACTACATTCTGTGCTGAAACACAGCACACACATATCTAAAATATCATCTTTATACTTGATGTAGAGAAGGAGGAACGGGTGAAGCCTCTGTATTCTTGTCTTCACTATGAAAGAACTGGGTTATTATTTTAAGTTAGATAATTCAATATCAGTTAAAATTAGACAGCAAAAAGTCAGAGTTCAAGTGAATTAAAGACCAAGATAAAGTCTAGTTTATCCTATTGACTTTAAAAAAGGCCCTTAAGTCATATATAAACTACAAGGTGCCTTTTTTCCACATATTTGCCATGTTTTTGTGTAGATACACCTCTTTTGTTAACAAACAGCCATGCATTTTAAGCCAGCCCTGACCTGTGTTGCACACTTCTGCTCCTTCCCTGCTTACTGCTGTGCAGGTGAGCCTGTGACCTTAACAGAAGCAAAGTGTGTCAGTCTGCAAAGCAACAAGTAGTTTTGCTGCTGTCAAACACAAAGGTGAACTTGACCTGGCACCACTCAATAGGGAAAACCCAAGATCTCCAATTTCAACAGGTTTGGAACAAGGAATCAGATCACCTATGCACCCAGCCCACCCCCCCATCCCCCCAAAGGTTTACATAGAGCATTTTTTTCAGTTATTTCAGCTCAAATTTCCACACCCAGGTCACGTCGAATCACTTCATATTAAGAAAAATTCAATGGCAAATCAATGGCAAATCACCCTCAGAAAGACTGCTCTGCCTAGTCTCCCTAGGCAAATCCCACCCTATCCCCTCACCTCTTTTACATGCCTGCTGCTTTCACCCCATGCCCTCCAGCACTGCTGTACTGTTATGTCTGAACACAGGATTCTCCTCCTCTGACCATGCGTGCCTGTCGACACAGTTGCTTTCTGCTTTTCCAGTGCTGCTCCTGCTTCTCTCTAGCCTGAAGACTGATCACCTACCCCTACCAACTCCACACAAGGTAAACCAGAAACCCTGTTAGGCACTAAGTCCCTAAGATGCATGCAGAGAAAATAAACAGTGATTGGCAAACTTCTTAAAACCATTTAGTACAATCAGCCTCAAACTTAAACCTTGACTCTGATTTATCTTCTGGTTGGATCCCATGGCTAACTAGCTCAATCTGCATGGATTCTCTCAGCCTATTGTTTCCACTACTGATAAGATATGGGCACACATCCCTTTTTGAAAAAAAAAAAAAATTCTCGTAAGAAAAGTGATATCTCTAAAACTCTTATGAAGTTACACTGAAAGATTAAAGAAAATGAATTTGTACAAAACCAAACCCCAGTTGTTTCAGCTATGAAATTGTTTACATTAAAAATTGTTAATCTACGTGCGGTTGCAGTTCCTAATTTATTTATATATTTTGCTTCAATTAAGCTCTTACACAGTATCCACAGCAGTAAATATCAGAAGGCTGGGACCACCATTACCCTAACATCTTGCAAGTTTACAGTTACTATGGCTACATGCTTTTGTGATATTTTTGTTCAAAATTTCTAAACCCAACACCATGATCTAACTGAAAAACTCTAACTTATTCCTTTCCTTATTTGAATGATCTTATGGCTTTTACTCACCCATTGGTGACCCTTTTCCTTTTCACAAGCTTCCAGTGTGAAAATCCATGCCCTAGCTATGCTCAGTTCCTATGAAAAGACAACTTATTTCATAGTTGGGCATAAATAAGCTGGGAATCCTGAGCAAGTCCATAGGGTTTTGGAACCATTTGGTGACCTCTCTTGAATTAAAGCTCTGTAGGATGTCACATCCTTTACCAAGCCATCCCTATCTAGGTATCTGCCATGCTCGCATTCACACACAGACACATCCACTCAGCGAATTGTATGAAAATACCAATTTAAACTGGTGTTCAACAAAGGGAAAAAAAAGATTACATTAAAAAATTGAGGTTCTTAGTGCATAATGCAGGTTGCAATTCTAAATGATATAAAAAGAGTGAAAACCATAAATTGATATTCACCAAACTATCACATTAATCCTTAAGATGTTTTCCAGAATAATACTCCTTTTCGAATTTCGAAAGCACAATACATTTCGTATAATTTCAATTTCTAATCCCTGTTTAAAAAAAAAAAAAGAAAAAAAAAGAGATAATCTAGAGGTAAAAATTTATGTGACAGCCAGCTGAACCTCTTTACCTATAAACAGGATTATTTTACCTGAAAAAGTTGATTATCCTGTACCAACATATTTTTTTTCCCTTTAGGCTTGATTTTTTAAAAATAAATCCTGCTGGGATTAGACATATGATCAAGCTACAGCAGAATAACAATTTAGGATTAGTCAGATGATTCAATAACTGCCCATGGCAAAATTTTAGATTATAGCAAATGCCAGGTAATATAACTCAGTTTACCTCTCTTTTACTGTGAACTAAATGAAGCTGAAAAATCCTGCACCTTTAGGGCAAGTGGTATACATATAAGCAGTAACCAGAGGATTGGGTGATGCATGATTTCTTATTAGACTACAGTAATTCAATCCTGTGCTTGAGACGTAAATGATTTAGGTATATTAACCCCATTGATTTTCAGAGCAGACAGTTTCCCACACCACCTCTCTCTTCTAGATAGTACAACTGGCTCTTCTTCTATTCCTTTTATTTTTTTCATCTTCCTCTATGTAATTTTACTTTGATTGTCTTTAGCTAGCAATACTTTCCCCAAAGTCCAAGCTCTTCGATCTCTCTGAGCCAATGTTATTCAATTATATATGGATAATGGTATTAGAACCTGGTCGGATAGCTTTTAGGAAAGATTCCAGGAAATATTAGTGCTATGTTGCTTGAAGAACAATTTATCCACCCCTGTATACTCTTATTTTTTGTATTCTGCTGCTGCTATAAACCTAGATGTTCCTAAAAACAAACGGAAGTGTGATTTTTCAACTCAGCATATCCCCTCAAAATGTTTATTACCACAATTTGCTTGAAGATTTTCTTTCAGATGCTGACATGATAAAGTGAGGGAGATGATATTGGTTTTATATAGGAAAGGGAAGTAATGCTTATTTTACACCTGTTGCTTAAGAATCTGGGCTATTATGAGGTTAAATAAAGTGTACAAAAAAACCCCAACAGAGATTAAGTAATAAAACCCCTAAATGTAGGGGTTTATATAATAAATACAGAATATATAACAAATATATAATACACAAATAATAATATATAATAAAATAATAAGTCTTATAACAGCCTGCTGCAGCTGCTGAAGAAAACGCATTTTTTTTATTTTTAAGAAAGATATAACAAATGGCGAACAGATATTAAGTAACAATCAATATATAGTACAGAAAATTTGACAGGAAAATCTAGACCTGTTTGGGAAAGAGAAAGAAATCACTTGTAGCTAGGGTGAAGGAAAATTACACTTTTAGATGTATTAGGAAAGAAACGGTCATCTGCAACTTTAGTTCCTTTGTACTAGTGGCACCCCATTATGAGAGAAGCTATTAATCTTGTAGAAAAAACAGATGTATTCAATAAATACTTCTTATCTAATTTTGGAATGGAGCAGCAAAGCATGGTTGTGTGATATCAGATGCTAAATTACCATCCAGTGTATCCTAACTAAGAATCAGCAGGTAGTAACATTTAAAGCCAATAGTACCAAACACTTAACAAGATATCACTTCTGCTGACTGATGAAAAAAATACAGAAAATAAACATGTTATTTAGAAGCCATAGATGAGTAGAGTTGTGGGTTTCCCTTTCTCTGAGGTCTTTCTTTGAAAAAGAGCTGATGTCCTTCAGGAAAACATGTTTATGCTAATATTAATACCTGGATTAAATATAATGTCTTATATTCAGGATTGAACTAGATTGTCAAAATTTTTCTTTCTCATAAGAATCTTTATGAACTGAAAGATCATATAAAACTACATATAACTGAAATCTCAGCTGTATGGTGTTGACATAGGTAACAGTGAGAAGGAAGAAGCCAGTCCAAATTTTATACTGCTAGAAATTAAAGAAATTAAGTATCCCAATTACAAAGTATAGGTCCCAATGGACTTGAAATCTAAAAAGGAATATCAAAAGCCACCACTGTACCACCAGGATGGCATTTTGTTAAGTAGAAAAATTTGTTCTCTTTCACAGCTTAAACAGGAAAAAAAAATCTTATTGAGGAGCATGATCATTAAAGAAAATTATGTAAAAGGATTAGAATTAGTCCTTAAGCAACAGTACCTTTAATATGGTAAACTTTGGCTATCAAGTATACCTCTCCCTTGTATTTTTCCTTGGGTGCAACCCCCAGTAATGTTTTCTCCTGGCCATTAACACTCCAAAATATTGTGGAAACAACCCTGTTTGGTTTGTGTGGGTAGTCACAGAGGTTGGGAACCTCATTTCAGAGACACATTATACCTCCATTCAAAGAAACTCTTTTATAGAGGTCTTCTGGCTTTAGCTGGATGACTAGCATTCAGACGAACAATGGAAACATAATTTAAAGCTACAAATTCTTAAAATCTTCAGCACAAGGATATCACATTCATATAATAAGATGGACCTCTGAAAAAAAGCTTCTGCTTGTCTGGAATGAATATAATTTATAGGTTTTGTTCTGTTAACGTCAGCATTGAATACACTAAGCTGTTTTACCAGTCAAATTTCTCCAGTGAAAAGAGTTTATTTTTGATTGGACACCAAGATACTTGTCACTGTATAGCACACGAGGAGTGGCACAGTCCCTGTTCTAAGGCAGTGCTATGATGTATGCTCTTGGCCTTGCCTTGCTCCATTACAGTTTGACAAATCAACAAGTTTAGTGATTTTAATGGAACAAGACCTTTTCTCAAGTATGACAATCATAGCAGAACTGATTCCCAAAATCCCTCTGTAACTGACAGACTGATTTGTTCTTCCTTACTATTTGTTCTTACAGTGGAAGGTAGTGGGATATTGATGTCATACCCAAGTGGAAGTACGGTTTTACTTGGGTAAACTATCCATTAATATAAAAAAACTAAAATCTGAAGGCATTAGTGGTTTGAATGGCTATTGTGGTAACAAAAGTCACTCCCTCCAGGAGTATAGTATGGTCAGTATTAATGTAGTAGCATGGCATGCTTTACCAAACACCATACTTAGACTGCTCTACCCATTACTGTGGGCATGCTGAGACACACAGAATAACCAGCACACCAACATTAACACAGGCATTTTAATTGCAACTCTTTACTGTGCTGAGAGGCCATAAATTCAAATCCCAATATCATGAAACTGAACAAAAGACCACAAACTTAAAAAAGAAAAAGTCACATTCTTTTATCTGCTTCCTTGATTTTCAGCCTTTTGGGTTCACCTTTTCAGGCTGGTCTCCTTAACTATGAGGGTGTTAAACACGGATTAGCTAATCTCAGTTCTACAGTAGCTGATATGCCAGAAAAGCACCACTCATCATGACCTTTACAATAACATACTAAACACTGGGAAGATTTTCTTTTTTATAAACTATGCTCTACCTTTTAAAAACAGACTCAATGCATGAGCTTATTGAGTAACTAAAATATATGGTATTCAATTTTCTACAAAGGAAGACACAGACTTTGGAGTCTTGAAAGAAAAACAAAGAACTAAAAATATTTCTGAAAAATGAACTGCTAGGTCTGCTTTGAAAAGAAGCTAGTGTTTGTGACTGCAGAAGTGTGGAAGTTTCTACATGGGTTATTTTCTTAATAGAACCTGCAGAAATATGGCAGAAAGAAGTAATTCTAAAGAGTGAAGAAACATCAGTCATATGAGTTAATTTTTCACTAAATTCAATGTGTGTGAAGCAAATGTAGTTCTTAGGTATTTCATGAATAGAATTCACTTTACACAAACGCTGGAGACAACAATGAAAATATCAAACAAGTAAAAATTCAGTGGGCAACAGGGCAACTTCTTCACACACTTAAAATTTTTTGACCAATTCCAAGGGGGAAACCTGAAATATTTTTCTCAGAAATCACGTCATGCAGCTTGACAACAATTCACATACATATGACATTATCCATAAATCATAAAAAAATATGAAAAAGACCACATGCAAGCTCACAAAAATATGGTAAATTATTAAGCATCAAAGTATTTCTTTGGAAATTACCTAGATGGTTAATTAAAAGACTTTAATATTTTGAAAAATGTAGTGTTGTTTTACCTTTGTGTTATAGGATGCCAAACCTAAATACAAACTTAGTGTGATTATAGCTATATTACAAGTCAGTCATACTCTGTATAACAGGGTAGTTTTAACTTTGTACACCTTTTGAAACGAAACATAGCAGAATGAAAATCACGTACAAAACTATTACTACAGCATTTCCCAATGTGTGGATTGACTATATGTGAAACAAATGATTTGTCAGACTGCTTTTCTTTTTTTTTCCAAACAGCACCACAGTTTAAACGAAAAAGATGAAGAGTCAGTTCTTAAGTGCTTTTAGCACTCTTAAGTGCTCAGAAGCCTGTCACTCCAACATTACAAGTTTCATTGTGAAATAGGAAGTAGGAAAAAAAAATCTGTCTGAAGAGATTCATGTAGGACAGCTGAGAGGTGGAACAGTGACTATACTTGCCAGAAGAACAGATGCAGTGTATCTTGACCCAGCTATAAGCTGCCTACAAAGCTCTCCCCAGAATAGTAAGGAATTACATATGGCAAATGCTGCATATTCAAGCCTGTACTCATGAGGTTCCCATCATCTTACATGTGTTTTTTAAAAGGCCTTTTTCTTGCATAATCCACTTGCTTTGTTTTAGGTTTTCCTTCAGAAAATCAGTTTTCAGAATGGAGCCTGTTCAGTACTTTAAGTATTTGTTTCTTGGATTTTACCTTTAACTTTGATGGTACATGGCACAATACATAAGGATCCCTTCTTGTAACCACTTCACCGGTAGTTTAAGACAACGTGGTTCATTTTGGCCTCAGGAAAAGCAGGAATGTTCAGATGAGCAGTTTTATTGTCTTAACTGTAAGGTACCTCCCAACTTCAGGAGTAGTAAGCAACATTTTGGGGCAATGATTTCTTAAAACTTTGGTTAGATCTACAAGCATACATGTTTTCATTCTATGGGAAGCTGACTAATGTGTGACAACGACACCACGTCTCTGCAAATGAAGAGAAGGAGTCAGCAGAGCCAATACAAGTCATATTTTCAGTGTGCCTCCATTATCATAATATTTATCTGCATCTACATGAAGATACAGAAAAATTTCCATGGATATAATCACTTCTAAATTATTGTGGCTTATGCTTGCCTCCTTTATGTCCAGGTGGATGTTTTTGTGCTTGGAAACAGCATCTTGTGTGCAGACTAGCATCTGGACTCCTTACAAGGGTATGTAAGGAAGGCTACTGGAAAAATTTCTAACAATATAGTGGTCTTACCAATTTTGGTTTGACACTTCGAGTGAGAATCTTTAGGAAATTTATTACTGCTTTTCAACATAAACATTTTGTACTGTTTATTCACATTACTAGGTAATCCATAGTCCATGAACAATGATCTTCCCTCCCTAATACTAGGTGTATCAACAATGTCACTCTATCCAGTTTCATGTTTTGTTCATATCAATCTCACCTCGCAGATGAGAACATTTGATGCTCAGAAATAAACTCAAACCACTCCCTTGGTGTATACCTGAATTTGAGCATATTAGGGTCTGAAAGCACACTTTCTAAATTATGGTTCAAAACACTGCCATTTCCTTTCAAAACGTATAACTCCTCTTAGATGCCAGGTCCTCTACAGATATTGTTTTATATGACCTTCTGTGCACTTGCAATGATATGACATTATAATCATTATAATAATGAAAAAGAACATGAGAGAAAAAAAGAAAACAAACCTTCTAATTTAAAGCAACCTAATAAAATCTATAACATTTAATACTATCTCTTCTGATTCAAACAAATTTTGTTCAACATATATTATTTTCAATACAATAATATGCACACTTGAATGACTAAGTCATGAATGATGATATGAATTTCTGCTGGGTTTGTATAATATTTTTAAATCTCTACATATTAAACATCTGAGACTCAAGAGCTTCATATGATTTAAGACAGTTTTGGAAAGATTTTGAGTAATTTACATTTGTGATAGACACTAATGGGCCAACAAGTCTCTTTAATCTACAGTATCATGCAACACAAATCACAGCTTTAGGGCTTCTAAACATGCTGCTTTTAAAAACTGAAGTAGCTGATAAAACACTTTGTGAAATAGTATGTAACGAGAGAGAGAGATACACATACAAAGAGAAGTGATCTTAGTAACTGTGATTAATTTTCTCTCTTGAAAGTGCAAGCCGTAGATAAAATCCTCAGATGTGTGTGGGGGGGGGGGGAAAGTGGGGGAAAGGATGGGTATGGTTTTTTTTTCCCCAGGTAGGCAAAGGAACATGTTGCAGAAAATCACTTGAAATTACTGTTGCCAGTATGTTTATAAAGAGTATAATTTTATACCTATAATTATTATCCAGGGTTCTCCATCTTCTACTAGAAACTGGATGATCCACATAGAGAAGACTAAAATTAAATGTTAAAGGTCATTTATTTTTATAGCTCTTCTCTCTATAGTTGTTCCTGGCCACCTTAGGAGACAAAATACTCAGACACCTTTGATCTTATCCAGCAAATAATATATTACCATTACCCTGAAAACCTATGTATATTTTCTCTGAACCATTGCATTGATTTCAACTCCTGTTGAAGACATCCTATTCAAATAATTCTGTGAGTGAGTCTGAGCATTTAGCAATAAAGTACTGATAATTTTTTCAGTAACATTACTTTCTTCAATTAAGGTGTTAAATAATGTTTTAAAAATGAAAAAAAAGGCAATATCTGAAAACTAGTATGAAACAGTTACAGAAAGAAAAGCACTACACATGATAGTTATGGAAAAGTAAAAGCTATGCAATCAAGAGGTTATTACTAATAAAATGTAATGAACTGGTCTCCCAGTTTTTCTCTCCAAAAGAGAGAAAACTTTACTTTACAAATAGTATTGAGAAGTAACCAAGATTCATTATGCTTCTTAGAAATATTGAAACTTTAGCCACCAAGACATACCTGCCTACAAATGAAGGACCCAGCTACTGCCTATGCATATTAAGGGGCATAAACTTTGAAGTAAGTAGTACATTAAAACAGGTAATCTCACACACCAGATGAAACACTTTCTAAGATAATTTTTTAATGTATTTGCTTAAATACACTGATATTAAAAAGTTTTTCTCTCCACTTCTTTATGATTTTAAGATATATACAACAGTCAAAAAATTCTAAAACTAAACTAATATTAAACTGTCCTTGGATAGAGGAAGCAAAAGATTCATTTACAGGAGAATGTTAAAGAAAGTTTGCACACATTACAAAGGATGAGATCTGAAAGTACACAAACATCACATCACACAAGTTACCAAAGCACTAGCATATAGAGGAAACATCAAACTAAAACTAATACTAACTTAATTTGAGAAGCCTTAATTATATTCTGTCTCCAATCTCCTCCCAAAAGACATCACAAAATGGGTTATTATTATTGTTTATCTTCTGTTTAAGTTTTAGAGAACTTTCAAGGCTAAAGCAGTTAAACCTCTAGCTAGATGTGTTCTTTTCTCATAAGTAATTTAATTCAGATTAACACTCCTACTTATAAGCACCCTAAGTCAGGAGAATGCTTCCATATGCATTTTTATCATGTTTAAGCATATACTGAATCACAAATTGGATAAGTCTAAAAGATCTTTTTTAGCCACTAGACTTATTCAAACTGCTCTGCTTATAGGAAACCCTTAGCCTCTAAGCTATTGTTTCCCTTGAACTGATGAGCAGACATCTCTCCCTTTTATTGTCATGTCTCTGCTCCCTTTGATAAGACAGCTAAAAATGAAGACGTCGTTAAGTCCAAATAAGAGTTTATGCAAGTTACGTGCATAAAAGGAATATTATTCTATATTCTGAGAAATCCAAATAAAATCAAAGCAGATAGACTCTTTTTTTCCAGTCCATGATTAGAGTTGTAACACCTCATTCCATGATTACAGAGCTGTAATACAGCTGAAGGCCCCATCTTAGACAGATCTCCCCACTGACTTTCTGAGGCAGCAACATCATAAAAAGAATTTTACTCATTGCTTCCCATTGACTTTTCTCAAAGCACATAGATCATCCATCAAAGATGTGCTTGTCAGAGCCACAGTGCAACAATGCCCTGAAACTTATGCTTAAATTTATGCATGCTGTCAATCTTGCACGTTCCAAGACATTCATATTCACTCAATATTTTAATGAACAAGGGACCATTGAGATGCGAGTATAAACACACTATTTTCTTAAATTCACTTCAGAGATTCAAATGCAGTATAAGAATGTCGTGAAAATACTCCATAAACCTCTCCCCAGAGCCACAAATTCAAAACAGATAATAACTTTAGAAATAATAATTTTGTGGAGAATGGAGCCATTATTGAAACTGTGGGGGAGGAATATTGGTATGCTACAGTATAGTGTTTGTGGTTACCAGTAACATAACTATGCAAAGAAGTGTTTTCTAGTACTTTACACACTTTTCTTTGAATGTATTTAGTTATAACCATAGCTTGATTTCCTGAATGATGGACCTAAAAGTCTAACCAGAAAATATGAAGTAAAATTTACAGTAAATCTTCTTCCTTTTATTTTTCTTACCCAGCTACTCTGTTGATCATAGAGATACCATTGCTTTTGACTTACTGATATAAGAATTCTGTTTTCCCAGCAAAGGATATAAACAGAAAAGTAGCACTGAGCAGTACACCATCTGTCTTACTTCAAATGAATACTACAGCACATAAATCTGTTAGATACGGATTATATTCTCTTATGCTCAGATTTTAATAAACACATTCATAACACAAACCAGTTATCTACACTAGTGTGGGGTGAAGGATACAATCATTATCAAAATATCTTGACCTTTAATCTACTGTTATTATAAAGATGCCCAGGTAGATCAAGTGGAACTATTTCATTTTCTGTTCCTTAAAATGGAATGTGGAGTCATTTATGACTGAATGGAGCCATAGCCTTGCTCTTTTTACACAAGACAAAAGATGATCCTCCATGATCTGCACTGCAGAATGTAGGTTTCTTACTGCAGTGCTTGAGTATCATTCAATGTGGATTGCTTGCATTAACATGAGAGAGTCCATCAAGATCTAATAGTGAGCGTAAAAGGGGAAAATTAGACCTTAAACCTAATGACAAATAAATGTCCAAAGGAGGAAACACAAATATTTATCCATTGTGACATCTGATTCTTCCATCAGCCACATCATCTACAGTAAAGCTGTCAGAGAAATGGAATAAACTTTTCAAAAGTTTCGTTAGAAAAACTTCTGTTAAACTAAAGACATTCTGAGTTGTTGCTTAGCGTTTAAGAAGTTTCAGTCTTCTTTAGTTCTCCTACAGAAAATCATAACATGGCTTTTAATGTATGAGTTAAGCTACATCTTTTCAGGGAAAAAATAGAGAAAAGTAGAAAAAGAAGCTTCAAATCTGAGGATGATTTTATTCTTTTGTTCGTTTTCTTTCTCTCTTACAACCCGTCCTAAGCGTTTTCATATTCAAGAAACACATACTCAGCTTTGCTTATTTCTTTAAAATAATAGCTTCTCCACCAACATATTAGCAACACGTCTGAGCTATGGTTTGTCAGTGTGACAGCACTGAGTGGTATTATAACAATAAAAACTTGGGGAAAAATCTGTGTGACTCTAGTCAGGGATTCTTTTCTATATTCACAAAGAAATGAAAAAAAGATGATACAGAAAAGAAATTCCTTTGCTACAGGGCTAGTATTAGACATGACCTTGTCTTCTTTTTAATTCTTTAAAGGTATAAGAATTCAATAGATCATTGAAATAAAAAGTTTAGAGAACAGGCCAGATGACAAGCTGCAACCTCTGCCTCCTCAATTCTATTCCAGTTGTCAGTATTGCATATTGATATTGTACATTTGCATTATTGCAATGAGTTTAATCTTATGTCATTAGATTTTAAAATCTAGTGATTTTCAACTTGTGGTCCATGGGTCTTCTAAGTGTTTGTGAAAGGTAATTAAAAAAAAAGTACTTTATGAACAACACTATAGTAATTTCAAGGCACACCCCTATACTGGGAAGGTTTTAGGCATCCACAGGGTAAAACAATGGTTTTCAGCCTTTCTTAAGGTCAAAGGTCCTTTTTGAGTAACAGCAGGCCTACCTGAATCAATTTAAAATAAAAAAGAAAAGAAAAGGTGATCTAAAGTTCAGATAAAATCTCAAACTATAAGCTAAAATTGATTTTCTTTAAAATCATGAAATTGATGATTATTTCCTCTTCCATATTATACATTCTGTGAAAACCTTAAATGTCAAAAAAGAGATCCCAAACAAACCCCAAACATATCTTACCAATGATAAAAAGAATTTCCACTGCAATGTCACTGACAGTTGTGCTTCGAGTTGTAGACAGCTCATCATGGCCAATAAAGCAAACATTATAAGGTACAGTCACAGCAACATAAAACGTTGCCAGTAAAATAAGCCAGTCCCAGCCAGCTTTAAAAGTGCTAAAATGCAACAATATGAATTTGGATTTTTTTGCATCTGAAACTTTGTATTCTGGAAATGCTGGTTTATCTACAAAAACATTCTGAAAAAGAGAGAAAAAAATGAAATGAGACAAAATAATAATTTGATCATACAGACACATTTCTTCCAATGCAGCCTTTTGTTTTTTTAAAAAGCATAAAGAAATATGGCATACTCATATGCAGGCAAGAACTGATGCTATTTTCTAAAGTAGTCCTCACACTTATTTAGACAAATGGTTCTGTTGATGTAATAACTTTTGTGAAAGTTGGGGCAGGAAGAGGATTAATAAGGAACAGATCAAATAGAATGAGGAGGGGACTGAATATGGCAAGTTATTTCTTCTTCTGTTTGGCAAATTCTGACTGAAAAACGATGTTTTTCTGCTGGACAGATAGGCTAAAGCTTTGTATACGTGAGGGCAGAGTACTGCAAATAGGAATAAACATATAGAAAGGACTAGATGGTGCTGAAGAGGAAACATCCTTCCTGTATGTGTTTTAGAGCGGTGAGGAGGTTGTTTCAGACTAACTCTAGCCCGGTCCTGTGGACTGAACAGCTATAAGCAGTTGGAGCACCTCTCCTGGTTTAGTTTCATCTGAGGGAATCCAGTTTGTGTGCCCAAGACTGCTGTGAACCAAAGCACAATTAGTAGGAAGAACTTTTTGCTTCTCTTTAAAATTGCACTCCTGTTCTAAACCAAAATACTAACGTAGACCCTCCATAATACAGCTCCAGAAATGACTACCTTCACCATTAGACTATACAAAGCTTCATCATGTGTCCTGAGTCTTTGTCATCTAACCACCAAAGGTCTTTGCAACAAAAACTTCAGTCTCATGCACCAGTTCTATAAATTCTTAGCTTTCATACTTCAAAGTTTTAACAAAAACACCTACCCTCCTGAAAAGCAGCGTGTGCTACATGAACTGTCTTGTATTATTTACTAACAAAATTCTTGCTCACTGTCATTGTGCCCCTGGTTAATGCTGTTCCAGTAATGAAGAGCCTCACAAAACAATATTGTGTATTCAGCAAGCTAAGATTACTTCTGATCTTGAAGTTATTCACTATGAATATAAAAAGACAACAACTGCATGACCGCAGACTTAATTGCATTTGCCTTGCCTGTCACAGCCTTTCTCTTTTTGTGTTTCTTTTCAAATACTGATGTCCTTGCCTTCTCCATTCTTGTTCTCATTCATGAGTCTTAGGGGCTGAATTCTCACTGTTGTTAACGTCAGCCCATTTTTAATCACAGAGAAGAAAATGTTCCTCTTATGACTTCCAATTCATAGCTCTAAAAATTTATGCACTAAAGGTAGTAAATTAGTCTGACAACAAATGTTTTAAATCAGTATAATATCATCTGCACTAGGATTTTGACAGTACAGGAACATCACCAAAAGTTATTTAAAAGTCATGTTCCTAAAAAATATTACTATGCTATGAAAATATCACTGGAAGACCTGGTCACAGTTTGCAGGATTGTTTTAAATTATTTTTACACTTTTTCAACATTTAACATTTTTTAACATTTTTAGCTTTTTAAACTTTTTTTTAACATTTAACATTTCCATTCAATAGAAGTTACTGTATGCCCTTTGAGGCATATAGCAGCTGTGTATTTTCATGTCCTTAATCTATACCAAGTTTTTTCTGCTTTTAATTTCTAATGTAATTATGTCTAGGTTGATGTCTCTGCACTGCTGCTCAATTTTGGTAACCAATAAAAGGAACATGCCCAGTAGCAGATCATCTTTTCAGGGTGTTCATAATCTATATCCTTTGTGTACTTTTTCCATTGTCTGCCTTCCATCCTCCCACTAACTAGAAAAGAAAAAAAAAAAAAAGCACCATTTTCTTCTTGTGGCTCTGTCAAAGATTTTAGCTTTTTGATGTTAATGATATTCAAACAAGAAACTAAATACTGTTCTGAGATTTTAAGAAAAACTGTTCCTTTTTGCTTCCCCTGCTTCTAATAACTTTAGGCTCTCACTGTTGGAACAGGCTCTCAGATACTATTCTAGCAATTTTTTTTATGTATATATGGATTTCATATGCATCTCTAGTTTTCCTCTGCATTAACTTTTCTCCTGAAACATAGTTCCATAGAGCAGGAGAGATATTCTTTCTCCTGAGCATATTTGTTTAGAAGTCTTTCTGTTGCCATGTTTTTGGTTTTGTCTATAGTTTGATTTGTTTTTTGCAACATTCACATGCTGTTTATGAACTTACTTATAGTTACTAGAGGAATAGGGAAGTAATTTAAAGAAAGAAACATTACTTCTTCAATTAGGAAATGAAAAGATAAATTTACTCTGCACAAAGTTGGAGACATTCACATGAAAAGTTGCCTAATTGAAGTGTGACCTTCTGGAACTTACACAGCATAGAGATTTTCAGCTAGAGTAATACCTTGAGTTTCTTCATTATTTTTTTGGCGAATAGTAATTATTGAAATGAAGTAACTGGGACAGTAAGGTAAATTGGAACTTAATTTTAAGTTCTGAGAAATTTTATAATGTGGCTTTTCTGGAGTTTAAATGTCTGTTTACAGTATGGCTAAATGCACTGTCTTGCTTGCTCTATGAAGTGTAACTAACACCATAGTAGGCAGAACTGCACTTCAGTGAACTGCACTTTATTCCTTTTGCTACCATAAAATTAGGATTAAGACATTTCTCAGGTACCCACTGACCTTGTACAGTACTTAAAAATGCAGTAGAAAGAGTACATTTTTGAAAAAGAGAAGAATTACACCTACATTATTAATTTTTAATTTGTTCTTCTCTCTTCTTTGTAGATGTCCAGAGATGTGATAGAGGACAGCTCTACTCCGTCTTCGTGCTGACTCAAAATGTGACCCTGCTCTTCCTCTTCCTTTCCATTTTTCTGCAGAACAGAGGTGAGAGTCCATTAAACATCAGAAAATGGCACTTTAACCTTTGGGAGATGAACTACTGACATTTTAGACTTTGGTAGAAATAGGTCTAGATGCAAAGATTATACACACCTTTTCTTGGTTTTGCTTAACCTTTTGCAGTTAAGAAAACAAAATCCCTCTCCTGAAGGGCAAATAAAAATCACTGTAAAGTTTTAATTGTCAAATACCTTCATGCAACTCAGAAGCAATTAACTGCAACATACAATTTCATAGATAAGAAAAATGGACTCTTTACTGTTTCAGAAAATGAAATAGTGATTACTGAATACTCTCCTAGCATGGCTAGGAGTAACGACTTACAATGTCCTTAAGGTGTTCCTACTCTCTCTTTTATTTCAGGGAAAGAAAAAAAAATCTCTTGTGGTGTACTTTTTAAAGACAAAATATCTGACTTGTACTAGGCTTCCATTATGTCAGAATATGCTAGTTTACAAGCTTGCTCATTAGTAACATCCAATTCTTATATTCACGCATTTAGATTTCTTGTCCCACCACATGGTCACCAGCATAATCACTTGACACATTCCTCAGTGACATGAAATCCATTAAGAGTAAAGACTGAACACTGTTTTGGAAAGGTTTGTGGTTTTTCCCTCATTCAGATGTCTGTAATTGTCAATCATGGGATCAAATTTTGTTCTTGCTTATACAGCAGTAAATTCAAAGTAACTCCAGTAGCTCTGATGGAATTACAGTGAATTGATGCCGGAGTAAATGAAAGCAGACATTTTGTGATGTGTCAGGATTAAGAAAAAAAGAATTATGGGAATAAAGGAAAAAGCTGTCTGTCAAACAGATTTAATTAAATTCAATTCAATGCATATAAATTAAGGGGAAAAAAAAACCCAAACCAATTAGCACAGCTAGAAATTAACAAGAAAAAAAGCTACATCTTGAAACCTACCTAGAAAAGCAAGAAAGATTTGAATTATAGAAGATTGATGTATTTTTGGCTCTACAACACAAAGCCATACATAATAAAAAAAGTGTAGGAAGCTAAACTTTCCAACCTTCTCAGTGAAGAATGTTTCATGTAAGTCATGCAAAAGCCCTTTCCAGTTGAGGATGTTTTACACATCAGCAAGGAGGAGAAGAGATAAAAAAAGAAAGAAAAAAAAAAAAAAGAAGGAAAAAATATTGCACTGCAAAACCAAATAGCTCCTAGAAAACTGTGGGAGGCAGATGAAGCCCCATACTTCCCCATCTCCAACTGGGGTACTGCAGGTTGTTTAAAGAGCTACAACACATACAGGTGCCAACTACAACAAAGAAATGTAAACCAGAAGGGACTATTTCAGAAAATACTCAACTAAATAAACATGTTTTTTTAAACTTTCATCTCTCAATCATCAAACCATTTAAAACTCAAACTACATTTTAAAAATGTAGTTCAATTCTGGGTGAGAGCAGAGTGTTTATCTGCTTCTCTGAGTAAAAAAATAATTTAAGTCTATTGAATCAGGTCTCCACTGTGGCATTGGATAGCTGTAGTAGTTTTTGTCATATGACTGAAATTCTCTTTAAAACTATTTACAGACCTCTCTTTCTTCCCTTTCTAAACTGCCGTGTTGGATGAGGCCATTCAGTTTTCTCTATGAGGAAGGCTGAGAAAGTGGGCAAATACCCACAAAAGTTTCTGGCCAGCAACGTTTTCAGGACTCTTTAGCTAAAGGCTTCATCTTCACAGTGTCTCATAATTATTACCTCTCCACGTCCTTAGCTTACAAAGCACAAGAAAGTCCATCCTAGTAGGTGGTAGGTATAACAGCTTAGGTGATGTGTCGCAAGACCCACACTGGACCAGTGTATGGTGTCTTCAGGTGGAGTTTCTTTGAGTACTTTCAGCATCCCCAGCAATACAAGGCTCTTCCTGTGTGGAAGCAGAGCTCTCTATCTCTGGTCAGCCTTGAATGCCTTCTCTTTACCCCTCCTAGATCTCCCATGTCTTTTTAAATATATCTTTTTAGTAGCTCCTTTTTTCAGAATAACATGCAACATTCAAGATATGGATACAAAATCGCCTGATACAATAGTGTAATAACGCCTTCAGGTTTTTTCTTAATAGCTCCTAACCTCAGATTTGCCTTTTCTTACCTGCTGAGCACTGAGCTGAAAGCTGTCCACAACTCCGCCTCTTTCCAGAATGGTAATAATTACTATGGAGACAGTTGATGTACACATGTTCAGTTAAAGTTGTTTCTTTTTTCCTATGTATTTATTGACACTGATTTTTCATTTCTGTCCACTCTTTAAATAAAACTAAGTTCCTTAGAAGATTTTAAATTTTATGTACCTGATCAGCAGCCTGATAATGTTTTACTTTAGATGGATCCCATCTCTCCTATGTAGGTTTAGCATTCCAGCCACTAATTCCATACTCATTGGCCTCCTTAGCCTGTGGGGCTTGATATGGCAGTTAGAATCATACTAGCTGCATATTTGCAGAGCAAGTGACTCCCATCACATGTTGATTCCACTATTTGCAAGGGATTAATGCTACCTATATGTTAATATTGGAAGTCACTCAACTCCTAGAGACAGCAAAGCACAGATAAAAAAGGAAAGTGTGACATTCATTATGAAGTAATAATATTTTTCTTTTTAAACAGAAATGGTAAAGATTTTTTATTGCAGTTATTAGCAGTGAAAAAAAAGTGAGTTGCTTATGCAGATAAGATGCCATCAGACAATGCCATCACTGGAGCACAGGTGTCAATAGCTTATAACATAAATCAGTGAATGACATTTGTGAATTCTCCTGCTTTCTGATCTTCCCAGTGCCTCGAGGAAAAGAGGCAATCCTGATCCTTAGTAAACTATGTTGTTCACCAGGTGTGCCTTTGTATGGGTGCAATTATTGTCAGTAACCTTCATTCTTTTCCTGTCACACTCAGTTTACAGACTACTATGCTGAGGGAGAGAGTTTATTTTTTATAAATATCCAGCTGTTTCTTTCTCATTCTTAAAATATTTTAGGTACCTGACAGACTTGCTTTTGTCTTTCCATGACTGATCTTAGCAAAAAGATACAATAGTAAATCCAGCCATAAGCAGAAAGTCACTTTAAATACAGCTGTTTTATTTTTACCCTGTGCTTAAAATCAAATGGATTTCTCATCTCCCCAGATACTGTGAGAAATCACTGTTCTAAAAGAAGCTCAGATTTGGGGCTGTATCTCTTGGTGCTTCTACATTCCTCTTCCTTTGTGATGGTAATCTCCCCCCACAAAAATATTCCTTAAAAAGAATGCTTTGCAGTTTAGTCATAACTCTCCTTCTCTTTGATCAGAAAAGTGGTAATACAATTTCTAACTCTTCTTGCCATCCTTCTGTGTTGTTTTTTCTTTCAAATGAGATTAGGTATAGCACCACCACCATCACACATGACAATCTCAGAAGTCTTTTCTAAGAAAAGAAACTAACACCACTTCTATGCCCATCTTAACATTGGTCTCATAACAGCTCAAGGCTTCTTAAAATCTTGTAAGGGAAGGTTGCAGTAAAAAAAGCACAATCAGACACAAACGCCTTTGTAACTGTCGACTTTTCTGTTTGTGTTTTTGTAAGAACACGAGGCATCAATCTTTCATTTAATAGAAAGCAGAGGCTTAACTCTTTTCTTGTCCCTTTGGAAAAAATATATCTGTTCCTTAGGTATAATTCAGAAAAGTAAAACCCGACATATTCTGATAAGCTCTACCAGGTATATGCTGCCCTAGCAATGCAAAAGAACTGTAAACTCAGCCTTACTGACCAAATTAAAATCAAATCTATGTCCGCTCTCCTTCAAAGCTTGTCAGAGTAGTCAGAGCATAGCATTGGATATAGTCCAGAATACTTCATGTTATATAATGTTCTCATTCCCCAAATAAAGTATGATACATTTAAATCCTCAAAATGTAAACTAACATGTTTAATCATCTAATTCAAGATAAGACTCATATTGTTCTTTCAGTCATGAAGTTCAGGTGGTAATAAATAAGAGATATCACAAGTCCTTCCTGAGGCAGAGCTGGACCTGGAGGAGGGGTGCTCAACATATGGTCAAGGGAGCCCATTGCAGCCTGCCAGTAACTGGGGACCTTCCTTCTCAGGACAGCTGGGAGGGTGACAAGAACCAGCTCATGGCCCAGGAACTCTCCCACCGGCACAAGCAGTCTGCACCTGAATACCACCCTGCTATGTTCTAGGTCTCCATCCCTGTGCTTGGCTGTAATTATGCAGGTATAAGAGCTTCCTTGGAAAGTAAATCTATTACGTACAAGCAGAACCACCATAATCTTCTTGTGCAGCGGACTCAAGCTGTCTACACTGAGTAATTCTGACGTGACCCAGAAGCATTATGCTCACTCCATAGCAGACAACCTGTGGCATGAGAGAGACCATGAAATGCATCTCTTTCCAAATACCAAAATAAGCTAACCTGCTCTGGCCAGAAAGGTTGTACATTATTGACAAAAAATGTCTCAGCGTTGGTATTTTTCCTCATTTTTCACAGCATTAATTTGGATCCCTTCGAAACAACTACCTTCACTTTTTCCTCAGATTATACATTATCACAACAGAATATGCATTAATTAAAATCACTACCTAGATTTACTTCTGGTGTGATTAAATGTCCAACATGCTCTTTTACAGAATCATCTCCCAGCCTCATCATGGATCATAACCACAGAAAGTTTTCTATACAACTGTGCATGGACATGAAAGAGAAAATTAATATCTAGGATTTCATTCATATTAAACAGGAAAATCCAAGACATTTATCTGTTTTTACCTAGCAATTATAAAATTAGAGAATGAATAAAAGCAACCAGTACCTCTCAAATTTAACCCAGAACACAATATACTGACAATATGTAAATGAGGTAAAGAGGGGTGAGGTAAAGTAGTCTGAGGGTTTAGTCCTGGAAACACATGCAGACCTGAGTAACTTTATTCACAGAAAGTAGTTCTACCAAAAAACAATAGGACAGAGTTATCCTAAAGGCTGTGAGACTGCAGACTTGGACCTGTTAGCAGTATTCCTGTAGTTTTTTTCACTCCTTTGAGTACAGTAGCCATTGAAAAGACAGAGTTCACCACTAGGGACAAGACCATGGCCGTTTGCTGCTTTTTTACATCTTCATATTAGCTCCATGCTCTAGGTTATATTCCAGCACCAACTACTTCATTGCCACTGCTGTCCTGTTTGCTTGCCAGATGGGGCTGTTAGGCTTAGGGTAAGATTGATTCAGACATATTGACTATCCTCTTCAAATAGTATAAATATGACCATCTCAAGTCATGACACGCAACAAACCTGACTGTCCACGTGGGCAAAAATAGGAAAGATAGTATAGATATAGCTATCTTTAAACACTTTTCAAGGAAGAGTTCTGAAGAGTTATGAGCTACAATCAGATGGCTCCAGATTTACATGGACGGTCAACACTACAGCGCCTGCTATCTGGAAAAATTGTATTTTTTAGGTTTATTTAATAGTGTAGTGTATACTTTTACAAATAAGTTTGCATAAAATAATGAGATGACTTCTTCTTACCTCTTTTGAGGTTCAGGAACAAGTATGAGGAATAAATAGAAAAAAAATTATTCTAATAACATTTTACTCAGGGGACTGGATAAGTTGGCAGAGTAGCTAAGGACATTTTTATTTATTTAATTTTTTACAAAGCTAAAGTCAATCATGAAATGAAACAGCAGGTAATGCCAGCTCCCACCTAAGAAAATTTGTCATAGAAATAATATTCTTCTGAATGTATGAATTAGATTTCCTTCTGAACAACAAATAAAAGGTAAAACAGGACAAATGGACTTTTTTCTTTGCTAAGAAGTATCCAGATATAGACAGAGTTGAGATCCATGATGCTGCTCCATGTACGTGCCAGAGCACTGTGAAAAGGGCTAGTAATTGGGCTAACACTGTACGTTCAAACCACTGCCGGTTGGAGCCTTCCCTCGTCAAAACACAGAGAGAGTGGCATATTCATATACCTACTGCTGTATTCCGAAATCAGGCAGGGAAATAAACCTCCCCCATTAACTTTCCTGTTTATTTCTCTAGGGTGTCATAACCCAGCTACTTGGCACAGTGAGAAGCTGTTATCTAGGACATCTTATAAGTACTGAACTGTTCCTTTTTGATCCTTGGTTCAATGAATGACTTATTAAAGAATTTCTCAATCATTTATTAATCTTACAATTCTACCTATACAAGGCTTCATGTAAGAACCGCAATCAAGATTTTTTGTCCTTTTAATACAAGTCCTGAGAAACCCTCATCACTTGCACCATAAGGTAAGGAAAACCACAGCAGAAAGTGTGATATTTGCATAGACACCCATGAATAGCCTACATGCCATAAAATAAATACAATGATGTCTACAGGAAACACAATGGTACTTAATCATATCCAGTAGTGTTAACGCAAAATACATTTTGTAGGCAGTCCTCAAAACAAACAAACAAACAAAAAACCCCAAACCCAAGTAAATTCTGAAGGAGACAACTGGGGTAAAACAATACAAGAAGATTCTGAATGAACACAAAAAAACCCAAACCTTCCAAAAGAGATTGTATGGAAGGCTGGTATGAATTTTTCTAGGTTTTTTAAAACTTTAGCTAACTTTCAGATATTATTCTATGGGGGACAGCAGCAGTTGTCAATAAAGAGAGAACTGATAAAAGCACTACCATGGGCAATAGGCTGCAGGAGGTCTGTTGGTTGCATGGCACATTCTGTCAACAACAACCAAATATTCACAGAACTATTAGTTGTATGGTGGATCCAGGATAGCCTCTAACTGCTTTTTTGTTCTGTTAACTAATTAACTGATTCAAAAAGAAGATGCACCTAACACACATACCAGGTGAAAAACTGTAAACATTATTACAGAATATTTTTAAAGGGATCAATTTTACACAGAATCAATTGTATGATTTTCATCATTTTAATATTGTGCCTTCAGAGAAAATTCATCTTTGAACAGGCGGAGAAAAGAAGCAATAGTATACATTACTACTACTGTTTCATGGGTCAGAAAGACCTTTAAATAGTGGTATGCTTGTGAGATAAGAAATTCTTAACCACATTTTGGGCTGCTGATTCTTCTATCATTAAGAAAAAAAGGGTAGGGGGGAAAAGACCCACAAAGACTAGAAGAAGTAACGTTTCTCCACCTCCATTTTGGTGGTTGATGGGTATACACTCCTAAATAAATAAATCAATCTTCTTTTTTAAATGCCAGTCTTTGGGCCTATCTCATAAAATTCAGAATTGAAAAAAAATTCCAAGTAGACATAACTTTCTTCAACTACTTCTAATAGACTGAGATTCAGCAGAAGAACTCTGAAGGTGATTTGACTTTAAGCTATTTGCCCATTTATTAATACTACTGTCTTCTCTCAGGCTTTACCTGAAAAGTTACAGAATCTTTTATAATGAAGTAAGGTATTCCCACTTAAAAATAACTATTTCATAATTGTGTAAAAATAGTTTATTTAGTAGCTTATTACTACATGCTAGAGAGAGTTGTCTCACAAGGGAGAAAATTGTAAATTTTATTATGCCACCAAATTTGAAACATGTCTATTGATTTAACTGAAGTGAGTGGTTATATGTACTGACAAAACAAAATGTAGTGCTGAATTTACAGCTGGGTTATCACTTATTCTTTCAGCTGTTTTTTGATGTGACTTTTATTTCCTGGAACAGGTTGTATTTCCCACAGTGAATGATAGCTCATGGCAAAGTGATATGCTCATTTATCATTACAAACAAAAACATAACTGTAATAATAGAGACAATATTTGAAATATTTAAAAATCCCCTGGAGCTTAAATATTTCCAATTATTTAAGTCACTGAAAATCTTTTCATTGACTTCAGCAAGTGTTAACGTCTGTCTTTCTGTGCAAGGCTGTAGTATTTAAGGACAAAATTTCACTGAGCCTACAGGTTTTCTTTTTTCTTTTAATTCCATTAATTCAATCACATTTACTGATATTTTGTCCTCCAGAATATTTGAGGGAAGTTATTTGTAATCTGAGGTGATCATAATTTCAAAATCATTGATCTTTGCACAGATTAATTAAAAAAACAGATTTGCACAGAAATTGACAGTAAAGTATAACCTTGCTCACTTCAGTGAAAATAGGAATATATACACCTGAATAATTTCTATCTTGTAATGAAAGCAAGTCTTTTGAAAATGAAAACTTGTTTTCTCAATATACTTGTCTACAATTCAGAACCAGATCAGTTACCTATAAAAATGTTTTGTGGTCAGTGCAATTTGTCCAGCGCTAAAACAGGGGGGGAAAATAGCTTTTTGAAAAAAAATTAATTTAAAGAGATAAGACATATATAAGGTCAAAAACTTATAATGTCTGTGTATATGTTTCATGTGGTCATTGAAACACCCAGAAAGTATCTCTGATTATCTCTCAAGGAATGAGAATTTCAGACTATGAAAGTGACTGGTCATAAATCAAAGCTGGTTTACAACCTTAATTATACAAGGTAGGATGCATGGTTGGCAGTTGTAAAACCATCTTTGCTACAGTTAGGCAAAACTCACCTGTAATAGGTCTTGCTTGCTGAGTCTTTATAGGACCTCAGAGTTGCTCTGAGGAGCTACAGCATGAACTACATTTAGTATAACTGCAATTACAGGTGAATCCTGCAAACAGTCCAAGTCCCCTTATTTGTGTTTCTGAACACAAAGTACATATGCAATATGCATTCTAGTCCTCATGGTCTCTTAATTAATAAAATGTAAGACACCAGGCTGTGTCTAGGCCTGTGAAAGTCTTTAAAGACATTTCTTCCTTTTCAGATTTTTCCCATAGAAATAAGACATTTAGGTACAAAAGTTTGCAAAGCCTCTACCTCCTCAAAAACTATCCCTCTGCCCCCTAAAAAACCACCTACCACACAGAACTATGACAAGCTCTTCTAATTGGCAACACACATACTAAACATATTCCCCATTTCTTCTATGCTTTCTGTTGTCAGTCTTACATGGTTGAGTTAGCAAACTCTAAAGGGAAAATCTGAAGGTATTTTCCACTAAGTCTGTGTTGTGGTTTAGCCCCGGTCAGCAACTAAGCACCACACAGCCACTCGCTCACTCCCCCACCCTTGTGGGATGGGGGAGAGAATCAGAAGGACCAAAGTAAGAAAACTCGTGGGTTGAGATAAGAACAGTTTAATAATTAAAATAAAACAGCAATAATAATAATATAATGGAAAGAAAAATAATGAGCGAGAGAGAGATGAAACACTGGAAGAAGAGGAAAAAAAACCAAAACTAAACAACAAGTGCTGCAACCGCTCACCACCCGCCGACCGACGCTGCCGGTCCCCGAGCCGCGATCGCTGCCTCCCCCGGCCAACTCCCCCAAGTTAATATACTGGGCATGACGTCACATGATATAGAATACCCTTTGGCCAATTCCAATCAGCTCTCCTGGTTGTATCCCCTCCCCTCCCAGCTTCTTGTGCACCTGGCAGAGCATGGGAAGCTAGAAAATCCTTGACTAGTGTAAACACTACCCAGCAACAACTAAAACACCAGTGTGTCATCAACATTATTTTCATGCTAAGTCTAAAACACAGCACTATACTAGCTACAGTGAAGAAAATTAACTGTCCCAGCTAAAACCGTGACAGTCTGCCATCAACCTAGTCCAACAAACAGAAAAGCACCAAAACGAAAACCAAACCAAAACAAAAAACCCCACACAAACAACTTCCCCCCCACCCCATAATTTGATAACTTGGTTTCTAACGAAAATCTAGAGGTGATTGCATGAGTTTATCTAGGAACTGGTGAGTCAATGAACTATTTGGTTGCAAATGCATATAGTCTCTCACCCTTCCAGGTTATCCCAGAGTATAGTCTGCTCCTCTGCATTTGCTCAAGAATCAGTTTGCTTTTCTTTTTCTCATTTTCACTCCAGGTATACCACAAAGGACACTTTCCCCTCAACTCCAGAACATACCTTCTGCCTCTCAGAGTTGCTGGAATGGAACTGCCACTTGCATTTAACACTTGGTAAAAAGCTAAAGCAGTGGCCATGAAGACTGATACATCTTTAAAGGTTGAAGACTCAAATACAACTTATTTCCTTGCATAAGGAAGCAGAAAGGGGAGAGTGAGAGCATCTCTGTGCTCACATTTATCTGCAGGAACAGGGAGTAGAAAGGCAGCTCTATTTTTGTCCCCTAAGAGTTTACACTCTTGTGCACTGACCAAAAGGAAAGTAGTTTCTCTTTACTGAGGGCAAAAGAGATGCAGACCCTTCCTACTTGATAGTCAGCCAGGAGCAAAGTCATCCTGGAGAAGATGTAACTGAGTCGTTGCAGAATAAAGGCCACCCAAATATGTTCTTCCGTTGGGCAGTGGAAAGTTGGGGTAAAACTGTGCTTCTATCCCACCTCCTCTATCGACAGAACTGCATGGTGCCCCATGCATCCTGAAACAATTTTATCTGCTTTGAACACTGTACATCTGGGTGACTGTATGTCTCCCTTTCAATATCCTGCCTCCCAACAGGCATAAGGAGCTTTAAAATGAAAAGTTTTGCCCTGAATATTCACTGTTGTAGCTTGAGCAATCATGAAATAGGTGAGACAGTAATTAAGCAGAATAAATCAAAGTGCACATTGCAGAATGTCTTAGAAGAGCCCATCCCTGCCCCCAACAGACATTTTTTACATAAAAATCTGGAATGCAAAATGTTTGGCACATGGAGTTTCACTTCTGGCACACTGAAAAGAACAACCACTCCCCCCAACAAGTGATGTATAATCAAAATAAATCTGTTTTCTTAGAAATTTGTATAGATCTAAGGATTAATATGAAGCCAGAAAAAGCTAGCCAGTTAAACCATAACATTGCAGCTTAGTTTAACCCATAGTGGGAAAGGGTGTAGTCCAGCTTTTAATTCACATTATTATTAGGGTAAAAGCATCTTTGCCAACAGGCAAGCCAACCTGGCAAGGAGGCCTTCAAACTAGGAACAGTATGGCGAGAAGATGATGACCAACAAACAAGTGAGGAAGCGGTGAGGTGGACTGACCAGTGTCTGAACTGCTGGGCTCAGAGGGTTGTGATCTACAGCATGAAGTCCAGCTGGAAGCCACTCAATAGCATTATGACTGGGGGACTGATGCTATGGCAAATACTGTTTAACTTCTTTATTAATGACCTAGAAAGTGGGAAAGAATGTACTCTCAGCAAGTTTGCAGATGATACAATCTGGGAGTGAGGAGTTGTTGCATCAGCTTGTGCTGCAAGAAGATTCAGAGGGACCTTGACAGGCTGGAGAAATGAGCCAACAGGAACCTCACTGAGTTCAACAAAGGAAGGCACAAAGTCCTGCAGCTGGTAGAAATAAACCCATGCACTAGGACAGGCTAGGGCCAACCAGCTGGCAAGCAGATTGCCAGGCAAAGACCCGAAGGTCCTGGTAGACACCAAGTTTAACATAAGCCAGCAATATGCCCTTGTGGCAAAGAAGGCCAACAGCATTGTGGTGTGCATTGGGAAGAGCGCTGCCAGCAGGTTGAGGGAGATGATCCTTCCCCTGTACTACACCAGTGAGACACATCTGCAGTGCTGGGTCCAGGCGTGGGCTCCTCAGTGCAAGAGAAACATGGACATACCGGAGCAAATCCAGTGAAGGGCCACAAGGATGATTAGGTGTTTGAGACATCTGACATAGAAGGAGAGGCTGACAGAGCTGGTACTGTTCAGCTTGGAGCAGACAATCCTCATGGAGGGATCTTATCAATGTGTATAAATACCTGATGGGGAGAGGTAAAGGAGACAAAGCCAGAATCTTCTCAGTGCTGCCCAGTGAAAGGACAAGAGGCAATGGACACAAAAATTAAATACGTGAAATTCTGCTTAAATATAAGAAAAAGATTTTTTTACTTTGTGAGCGGTCAAACACTGGAACAGCCTGCCCAGAGAAGTTGTGGAGTCTCCATCCTTCATGATATTTAGCACACATCTGGACATGGTCCTTGGAAACCCATTCTAAGGGGGCACTGGAATAGACAAATTCCAGAGATGCTTTCCCACCCCAACTACTGTGTGATTCTGTGGTTACTATCTATTGCACACATTTTTATAATAATGCTGGAATAAAGTTGAGAAAATCTGTACTAAAATAATAATTTTCAAACAAAGAACTAAAAATTTTCTTTGAGAAAAAAAGCAACAATTAACAATAAAGGCTAAAGGAAACTTTTTGGAATGAGTCAAATTCAACAGGGGAATTTTAGCAGTGGTTATAACAGTAGAACTCTCTATATAACCCAAATCATTACATATTTGCCTACAGAGTAGAGATCCTAAAGTAGTCACAGACTAATTTATTTTCTTATTTCCCTACCTGGATTCTTGTAATCTCACTAACTTCCAGCATGTGTCCAAGTGTATTACAGAAAGTACATATGCAAAAATGAGAAAGAACTGACCCAGCCATACCATATTGGAGTCCAGATTTGGAGTCTGGTATTTCCAGTTTAGTCAGTTTTCCCCAAAAAAGACAATGGAACTCTGAACCAGTTTACCAAAATGTAGCTCATTGTAAGTTAGGATGCTAAAATAAATGTCCCATGAAACTGTTTAAGAAACAGTTTCTGAAGGGATCTTTGTTTATAAAAAAAAGACCATCAATTTAATTAAAGAGTCCACGGTTAGGAAGAAAAGCTGTTGAGTTACTTTTCAAAACATTAAATGATTATAGGTATTATTAAGCAGATGGAAAGCAGAGTGTATTTCTACAGTAAACTTACAGGTAGGGGAAACATATTATTGAAAGCAAATTACTGATACTGAAAAGTTGAGGCCTCTAAGAACATTGAAATTAAAAGTGGTGTGGGGGTGGGGAAGGAGAATTGTAAATTAACTTAAAAAACCAAACCAAACCAAACAAAAGAAGTCATATGACAGTTTCTGACTGTCACAGTACTTCTTAAACACTACGAAACTTCTCAGGCAAGTGTTTTTGCCTTTTTCTTATATTAAAGTCTTAGAACAAAGTCTGCTCTTCCTATTGGCTGATAGGGCTGATTTCAGTGGAAACTTTTATACAGAAGAGGAGAAAAAAAATCTGTTAAATTTGTATTTAGAATGAGACATTCAAAAGAAAAGGTCACAGACAACATCTGACATTTGGGCTGGATAAAGGGAAACCAGGCAAAGAAGTGGACTTTTGCAGGGCACACTGGCACAAAGGAGCAACTGAAGTTGTGTGAACAGATGAGATAAAATAGATAAGAAAAGGTCTGCAGAAAATCGAACAGGGTATCCTGAGGTCTGCAAAAGTAAAAAGACAATCCACAAGAAAAGAGAGGCCATGAAACCTGTAGATAAAGCTCAGGAAGTTTCATTGCAAAAGTACAAGGAGAACAAGATTTTACAAAAAAAGAACATGGTATCAAAAGTAGGAACAACATGAGAAAGAATGAGTCTGGAGAAGACTTTTGGAGGCGCAGCCAGTGAGAATGTATTACCATAGAGTGTTGGTGAAATGCCAAGGGGTCCAGGGCAGACTCAGGAGAAAAGGAACATTGAGGAATTTTGTCAGATAAGGTTTCTAATGAGTTCAGAAATTAAAGGGACATGGAATGTGACTATTAATGTTCCATACAAATTATCAAAATCTGTTCTGGGCAGAACAGAGAAGAGCGAGACTGAAACAAAAACAATAGTAAAACAGCCTTGCATGGGCATAAGAGTTTCACACTGAGCATGTTTGTATCGAAGTTATCTTTCCCATACACAATCTAACTGCAATAGATATGCCAAAAAGGCAATAGAAAACTGCACGTAATGGCAATTATCTTTTAGCAAGAGCTGGCTTTCAACTCCAAGTTTATAAGCTTTCTGATTTTTGAAAAGACAAATTCAGTAAACTTTGAAAAAGCAAAATTATCTTTTTAGCAATATTAACTGTGAAAATAATATCCAGCAGTGTGTATCAATAACTTTGCAATGGATATTAATCACTGAACATTAAAAAAGATCATTAATACTTTTAAACAAAACACAAACTCAATTTTCTGTTAATACAAGGTGCACCCTACATGCCTGATAATGATTGTGGTCTAAGTAAAGAAAAGCCAATTAATCCTAGAAGTTAAACATTCTGAAACTTCAGATACTGAATCAGTTGCATAGATTGTACAGGGAATTCTTTTCTGACAATGATGAGATGATGTTCACCACTGGAGAACTAGTGAATCACTCTGCATAGGATGAAATTGAATGTTACTGAAAGAGCTAACATACCATTAAATTTATTTTTATACAGCTAGGTAGATTTACATAAAATTAAAATACTGGAATTGTTTGTAAATATTTTGAATAAATTATTAAATCCTGTTTCTTACCTCACTATGTTATATAAAACAGTGTATTTGGCAAAGCCCCACACTAAGTGCTACTTTCTGTTGCCAGGATGCAAACAAGTATCACCATAGCATAAAATGATTGCCACGGTTTTAAAATTAGTATAAAGGTAAGGAACTACCATGTTTCAGATTGTGCTCTAAAGAGTACATCACACAAGACATCTAAATGTCAATATTCATAATCTTATAGGAATTGAATGGGCATTTGCTGGCGTAAGATAGCTCTGCATCAGTGTGTTCCTCTGTCAGTACACAGTAGGAGGAGTATTAATTTTTAAATGTGCAACAGCAAACATGAGTTAAAACCTGCTTAGATTTACAATTTGACATGTACCCACATCATAAGCTGAAGATCATTTTAATCCATCCTAAAATAAGCATACAGCTATAAAATGTTTATCAGATAAACAATAGCTGTCATTTTACAAGTAATCAGTGATATACCTATTTCAAGTCATCACTAGCATACCAAATGTGATTTCTCACCAAGTGTATCCTGAAAATTTACATCTCTCCTAAGGTAAATCATTAGCCTTTGGAGCACAGATGTTCTGACAATCTCTCTTCTACATGGCCCCACATATGATGTTTTAATAAATTACTTTCCTAAAACTCCTAAGTGTAAGGTTTTCTAAGGCTTAAGGAGAAACTAGATAAAATATGTTTTGAATTTTAACTATTTTACTTCGAGATGAAGTGAGTCGTTGAAATTGGATGTAAGGAAAAGCTGCAGAATGTACTTGTGTACTACTTCAAAGCATTTCTTCAGTCTTCCAACTCAGAAATTTTCAAATATATTCGGTGTAAGAAGTGAGGGATGCAAAAGAAAACCCCTCCATTATTCAAGGCTTGAAAAGTAAGACAAAGGTGAAATTATTTTTCTAAATGTACAGAAGAGGCAGACACTGTTAGCGTAAATGTTGATTTAAGAATATTCAGTAGCACAGGGAAGTATAATATTTTCTGTTTTAAAGTAATAAAATGTTGTAAAAGAATGCTGAACTACACTTCTTTAACTGAAATGTAACTATTTTATTGAAAAGCTTATATTTAAAATCAGAAAAAGTTGAATACTAATTGTTCCTAATTCTTCCCCTAATTCAGAAACCCATAAAGAGAAAAGGAGTCCTAAGGCCATATCTATGTTGTTTCTAAGATATGTAGAGACCAAATGACTATCACAGGGTGAAAAATTTAAATAAATCCTGGAGTAGTACCAGATTGGAAAATTCAACACTAACGAAATTTTACAGAATTCATTTACCCTCTACAGATAAACTTATTCTATACAGTTCCTTTGACACCAAAAAATTGCAAACCTAAAGTCCTATTTCAGTATACTTTTATAAAATGTAAACCTGGAATAAGTTCACTGCCTTTGATACAGAATACAGGCCAATGCTGACTGCATAACCTCCATCCCTCCACAATGTCTTTCCTTTGTGTTAGCAGAATTTAGCAAAACTTGATTATGCTATATAGTCAAAATTATTTTATGGCAGCTGTGAATCATTAGAATAACAGAATCTTTTTCTAAATTCATGAGAAAATCCTTGCATTATTTCTTTTCAGAAGCAAATAAATGTGAGAACGTATTTCTTATACTAATGGGTATTCCAAAAGACATAATAAATCTTACAATTTCATATAATGTAATGAAAATTAGGTGACACAAGAATAGTCATGCTTCTCAATAGGCAAAATAATTTCTAAGGATGTATGTTCTGCTTATAGAAAAACAGGAAAAAATGCATTCATTCATCTCTCACCCAAGTTGAAATCAGATTTGCATAAGTAATGCTTGAAAAGATCTAGCTTTTCCAAAATGTACCTCTGAAAATCCAGAAAGTAAATAAATTAAATCATGGTACATTAAAACAAAATTAATTTTAAGGACAATGTACTCTGTCCCCTGGATTCTATGTTTATAGAATGTGGAGCAATATGTAAATAAAAAAAATTACATATAAGAACTTCAACAGATCATTTATCCTTCCAGGTCATATATTAATTTCTTCTTTGGAAAGCTAGGAGGTCTCTATATTGAAAAGCATATACAAGAGAGAGTTCATGTAGGTGCAACTCTCAAAAAACTTATCAATGTTGGTTTTTATCAATGTTGTTGTAATTCACACAAACCTTCCTTTTTGTCTTCTGCAGCAATCTTCACTTTTGTGTCTGTTATATCTTTGAAAGAGGCCAGAAAGAGTACTACATCTCCTTTTTCATTCTTTATAGGAACAATATCCAGTAGGCACCAGAATGAAGACCCTGCAAGGATAAAGAATGAATTTAATTCAAACAGCTGTCTTTTAGCAGAGGGAGGGGGGGAAAAAAGTGAACTACTAAATCTACAACTAATGTAATTCTAAAAAAAAAATCTTATTTAGGAGGTCAGTAGTCAGGGAATCACAGATGTTCAGCTCATGTAAATCTTTTTGCATCATTGATTGAAGCTCAGCAATGCTGCTTTCTCTAGAAGCAAGGCATTAATTTAAATGCAAAATTTGTCTACAGGGATCATTAACAGAGTTTAATGAAGCTACTTACTCCTCTGAAACCATGTGTTGCTTTGAACTCTCAACTGATGTTGCTTATTTTACTGCAATAGCTTTCACTTTGTTAACTTGACATCTGAAACTTCCATGTTTACTATAGAAACATTCTACCTTAATCCTCTGACTTGATACTCATTAAAATCTCTTGACAGAAGACCTGATAGAGCATCATTCCACTAATTCAAAGATATTTAAACTAATCAGACATCAGGCTTAGAATAGAAATAGAATTAACTCCTTACGTCTTATAGATGGTGAGATTTATAATACCACATATCATCTGTAAAACTAATATCAGCTATTTTCCTTACTGTCTATAATGTTTACCTTGCTAAGACTTAAGTTAGACAACACTGAGTTTAGCCATATTTTTAATTCATGTCAACATTTCTCTGCCCACACCTGCTACATAGTTATACTACTTAAAATAAATTGTTCTTGTCACTGATTTTGTCACATGTCCTGTTTGCAAGGTATGTTGTTCAATTCCACTGACATCATTCATAAGTTTGCCGTTAGCGCAGACCACTCAGAACAGAAGATAATGAATGTCTAGGTGCTGATAATGCACTGGAAGTACAATGGAGATCTCATCAAACATCCAATATTCCAATCCCATCATTCTGGGATAATTCAGCCCAGTGAGAGGATTTGTGTTTACCAGTTTTGGGGTATCAATATTAACTATCTCCGCCCACCATCAGCCTACTAGTATTATTTATAAGATATATAAGTACCGCTACAGCATTACTTTTCTAACTTTAAATTTCTTTTTTTGGACATGTTTTTACACTTCCATAATCATGTTCCTTCCCAACATAATAATTTTGGAATTCATTTACAGGTACAAGTCTAGTTTCATTCATAAAAGGAAACAGGAGTAGTTCCCTGTACCACTGCGGTCACAACTGACTACTGCCAAATGATCAGCTAAGCTTTGGAGGAGTCCTTAGGAAGAGCAAGCAGATTAGTCACTTCCCACTCTATTCTGTGTCTTCTGAACTCTGCAGTCTTGAAAATGAACTAGCCCCACCAAGATCACAATTCAGCTTTCTAATTTAAATTTTCAACTGGAAGTTCCCTGACTGCCCGTTGAAGGCTGTAGGCGAGCATGGAAGGTGAAACAGCAGCTCTCCTTTTGAAGCGCCACCACAGTTGAAGATCCAAAAGTATGCTTCAAAGGAAATTCATCTGGTCCTCTCCATCCTGGTCAAACTTTCCAACAGGCAGACAGGCAGCTTTGAGAGTAACATTATTAGTTCAGTCATTAGGTAATGCTTCCACTTAAGGTATTTAAAGAAGAGACAGGGAGAATTGGGAACAAGAGGAAAGAAGACTGGAGAGAGAGAAAAATCATAGGAAGAAGCAGACTGGCTTTATATCAGGTTTAAGTATTCTCATTTTGATGTTGAGGACACAGCAAGCAAAGAAGCCCTTTTAAAAGAAGGTAGAACTGATATCAGAAGCAAGATATTGCTACTGTTCCTTTTTCCATTTTAATTTTCTGTCCTTAATTCATTTTTGTACAGATTTTACTCTTTATCAAAACTTCTGGGAAAAACTGCTCAGTGATGTTACTGTCAGAAACGTTATAGAGAACCATCACCCTATATAATCTGAAGTGATGCATTCGAAGAGAAGAAGCATTAAGCAATTTTACTTTCCTGCTTAAATATGGAATCACAGATCTCTACAGAATATCATTATAACTCTTAAACTGGCCAAATTCTTTCTTCTAATGTTATATTCTGCCTGGCTACATTCTAGCAGTAGTTTCAGTTGGACAAGAAGTCACTCTCAACTCCTTCTAAACACCAATAGCTGCTATGTTCTTTTAAACAGATGTTGTAATCTCCTCCATAAGTAGAAACATATCTTACTCTTTTCAATTGTTTCATGTCTTTTCTACACACGCACACACACACACACAAATTAGTCATGAAGGCTGCTCCTGAAAGAAAGTTGTAGA
Organism: Morus bassanus; assembly: GCA_031468815.1. Classification (NCBI taxonomy): domain Eukaryota; kingdom Metazoa; phylum Chordata; class Aves; order Suliformes; family Sulidae; genus Morus; species Morus bassanus. The sequence goes on along the minus strand of CM062567.1, from coordinate 40,994,421 downwards.
CATCAGCCATGTTCAAACAAAACTAACGCAGGTATGCCAAGAAGCACACCTGGTAATATTATCTGAAATGATAGATTTGTAGGTTTAGGGAAGTTATTATAACATTGTTCATCATTGTTCATTAGAAATAGAGACAAATCCATTTAATATTTCATGTTTTAATGCATTTCCTTTTTTGTAAGTTATTATAACATTGTTCATCATTAGAAATAGAGACAAATCCATTTAATATTTCATGTTTTAATGCCTTTCCTTTTTTGTGTAGTTAAAGTTTATTTGAATTCTTTGCAGTTGAACACTGGTCACTGAAATCGTTCCACATCCTGTCATCATTTAATGTCATTTGCTGTTTCTCTTCAATCGTATTTTCTCTCATTATCTCTCCTCAATCTCCTCCTCCTTTTCTGTAAATATGTCTGAAAATATTTTGACTAAGTAAAGAAAATATGGATAAAAAATTTTATGTACCACTAAAGAAAACACATATCCAACATATCCAATATATTCTCTCCTGAAGAGTTCTAGGCTGGTGCCTTGCATGGTGGAGCTGTCAGTCTAGGCATTACTCATACACTGAAACTTCAGAGGTCCTAAGTGGAGCCTGTTAGTTTGGTTTTGGGTTTTCTTTTTTTGTTTGTTTTTCTGTCTTTACTCTGAAAGGAGCAAATGAATATGAGGTACTCTTCAGGACTAGAGGAGATGATCCAGTTTAGGTCAGGACTAGGCCAATATGTGCTTACACTCTGTCAAGAACGGAAGTGTGTTATCTTTCACTATTGAGGAGCATTCTTGGAAAAATATACTGATCCAATGCAATCTGTTACATAGCTTTTATGGAAATCTAGCATCATGTAATTCTATAAGCCAAAAGAAGAACTTTCTACTCATCAAAAAAAGTAGTGCTCTCTTTTATTACAGTTCTTTTGAGTGCACTCATCTGTGAGACACAAATTCCTTTCCTGCTTCAGATGGTGCATACAAAGATCTTCTGTATTGTCAAGAGTCGCCTATCAAAGAAATTTCTTTTGGAGGTTTATTTATATACAGACTCTCTTTATTGCTCCAAGCCACCACTCTTGGAGAAAAAGTCTAATCTTTCTCTTGCATTATGAACTGAAAGTTCAAAATATATTTTAATATCCTCAAGGCTTATATAAGCACATCACAGGGAAGGAGAAAAGAGACCAAATGAAGCATAATCTTATCAGAAAACAATTTGGCTCTAGTCCACCTTTTATGTACACATTAAAAAGAGTGCTTTATGGTCACTCTCTCAGCAACCCTTTCTACCTTTCGTTGCTCCAACAGCTAGAAGTCTGTCCTCAGACTGAAATCAAAACAAAGGTCAAGAGACCAAGGAATTTAAAAGGGAGATTTTGAGCAAAACCCTGCCATCAGAATGCCAATAGCTTTCAGAGGCAAGCATTTCTTTCACCAGAAAATAAGATCTGCTTAAAATGAGGAACAGTTTCAGACCATTAGCCCTATTGAAGAGCTATGTGTACTCAATGTACAATAATACTTACTCAATCTTTAGTCATGCTCACCCTAGACAATGCTCAATGAAATACTCAGAATGGAAACCTTTGGTGAATATTTGGGTATTGCAGGAATGGAATGGGATTACTGACAACCATCTTATTTAATTCTTTAATAAAATAATTAAATTCTGCACCCATCTCCTCAAAATTTTAAATGAGCTTTTCTGCAGTAAGTGTATTCTTAGCCACACATATTCCTATGACTTAGAACCAGTGATACTGATGCAAAGCTACATTCTCCTTTTGCCCTAGACAGCCTGGGAGTAGTTTTGCTCAGGCAGACAAGCTTAAGTCTTCCCTTTTTTTGCCATGTGTCAGCTGACACTGGCTATATCTATTTCCAGACCTTCACTTCCTCAGGACCTTGCGTGCCACACCACCCTCCAGACACTGAGCCAGCTTGTATTGCCCCTTCCATCACTCAAGGGCAGGAAATAATGAACAAATTCCTGTGATTCATCTCCACCTCTCTGTGGTGAGAGGAAGAGGGATTAAGATTCAGAGCACTTTCACAAAGCTCTGCATCTGCACATAACATACAAGACTAACCAAATGAAATGTTTCATAGTCTAAGAAACCAAGTGCCTAAAGAAAAAATAGAAAGTGTAAATGTTTTGCATATTAGCTATAAAAGTCTTGTGGCACAAAACCATCACTCTTCAGGTAATAATTATCACGATATATATGCATAAGAGGGCAGAATTAGGCTGTACAAGACATAATAAATCTGGCACATTCATTTACTTTTCAGTACTTGACTTAGTAAACTAAGTGTTCTTTTAAGCAGATGCAAATGAAGCCTTTAAAAAATATTAAAACATACCACCCTATTTCCACGGATTTGTTATGTAAAAGACAAAGCTAGAAATATTTTCATATAGATAACTACAGTACTTATCAATAAGGTTGATGCTAAATCTTCAGCATTACAACACAGTCTCATTTACAGAGATACTAATTATTAGCAAAATAAACCTGCTGCTGGATACACGATATTTCCAGAGAAGTTTTAGCTTGATCATTTCCACTTCTCCACTGCATAAAGTGTGAACTCCAAGACTGACAGATGAGGATGCCAAAGATTTTGCCTGGGGAAACCAAACTGGCTCTTTCATTAGCTTATCCAAAGATTCCTGGTGTCACTGATAACATTTGGTTTTGAATGTTCTGTGGTTTTGACAAGGTGTCAACATTTTGTTGAGGAGAGTAAAGTGCAAAGAAGAAAACAATGCTGTAAAAAAATGCAGCTGAACTAAACAGAAAGAGAAAGGAGCTGGAAGAAAAAGTATAGCTATAATTAGAGTACTTTCTGTCTTGTAAATATCCGATCTTTGACAATGATGAATTAACACAGCTAATGCAAGGTTTTGCTGCTTCATGCAAATAAGCACCTCATTATTCTCCATCATCTCTGCTGAAATCACATGTATGTATTAACAAAATCTATCCATTTTTTCCTTGAATTCTGCTACTGTAGATGACAGCCTGTGTGCTACATCCTAGTGACAGTCTTTGGTCTGATGATATTGCAAGAAAACTAACAAGAACGCATATGGGCTATCAGGTGACTGACTTAAATGGTCACTGATGGTTGTGCTAACACTTTCATAGGAGTGGTAAAGAAGGCTCAAGAACTTGTTTACCCAGTTTCTGTATGGCCAACAGATCATGCTAGTATCCTGCAAGTAACTCTCCCTACAAGTTTTAACAGTCAATGTAAATCCATTCCAAAATGTCTTGAAGCAGAATACAGTGGTATCCCAAGAACTTGGCAGAGGAAAGGTGATAGGTGAGATACCTTAATAACAAAGTAGAAATTGCATTTCAATATGAGTAAGTAGGTAAGTGTTCATCCTGTGGAGCTGATTTAGAAACTTCCTTTAAAAGTATCCCTGCATCCCTCTGATAGGCTATGGAGTACCACATGAAATTATTCAAATCTATCACGTCTCATCAGAGAATGTGCAAATTCCCCTCCCGGTGTATTTCCACCCTCTTTTCTGTGCCCCTGTGCTCTGCTCCCTCTACTGCCAGGTAGCTCATTGACTCATATGTCATGTTGCCCCACATATCTAACTTTTTCTGCCATCACTGCCATGATGGAGAGAGGGAAAGGATGTTCTAAGAGGAGACACTTTTCAGCACAGCAATCTGCTATCCTTGCCTCTCCTGCAAACTACCAGTGTTAAGCAGAGAGGGGCTTAAAGCACCAGCTCAGAGTCTCCATTTTACTATGTGAACACTGACTTCCTCTATTATGGCAGCTCGTAGTTTGAGTGTGTGACTTTTCCAGCCTTAGTGTTCTTTACATTTTTTGTACACAACAGTTAGTACAGGCTGCAGTGCACATTTTATACAAAGTAATTTATGAGCTCCAGCATATCTACATTTCAGCTTTGTTTGCTCAGCTTCCCCATCTCTCCTTTTATAGCTCCATTATCTTTCCTACTTAATGAAACTCCATTTCAAAATCCTCTAGTAACATTTGAGTTTTCATTGAGCAAAAGCAGAGAAGCTAAACAATGCTTGTTAAAGCCATGTGACATTCATTATCCTTATGTGTACTACTTTTTGTCTGCTCTAATTTCCTTTTCCTATCTCCATCCAGATTAGAAAAGAAAACTGCATTTAAGGAGATAAAGACTTTGCTGATGTAATAAATTTTCCAGCTTACATTTATAACAATTAGCAAAATACACAGGATTTTCTAAAAACTCAGTTAAATCAATGAAATGCATTCTGTTTAAATGCAAAAAACTTCAGGGCAGATTCATAAATATTATCAGTCTGCAACTTACTTTTCCTCCACCTCTAATGATCATTACTCTGTCATGGTCATAATAGTACAAGGTATTCTGCATTTGTCAGCTAACTCCTGGGAAAGTACTAATTGAGACGGTCTACTTATATAAATAAATATCCAGTATCTATAGTTAGAGTGGAAAAATAACCCAACAAAACAAAACCAACAAAAAACAAAACAAAATACTGTTTCCTCAATATCTTTGTATGAACTGTGTCAGAAATAGTCTCAATCCTTCCTGAGAAGTCTAGTCTTTGTTTTCTTCAGCTGAATTCTGCTTTTTTCATTGCTTTGGGTTAAGCAATCCCAAAATGAACAAATTTTGCTTTCCCTTGATTAGTGTATTCTGAAATCTATTGTTAGAACTGTATTTACAAACTATGGTCCTTATTCCTCTTGGATTTTCAGAGCTCCTAATCCAACATGTAGATGTAATCACAGCTGTAAATATGATTTCTCAGTCTACTGAGTGATGTACTTTTGTCCCTTGGAAAAGAAAGCAAGACATTTTCTTAAGCCAGGATGATCTCTCATATACATGTATGTATGTATGGGTGCATATATATTTACACATATACAAACATATAAATTAAAAACAATGTATTTATACACATTTTTTAATTTATCTCAGTTTTTTCCCTATAAGATACTTAATCTTTTTGAAATTGTGTCTGATGTTTTGGCAGCAGGAGGAGGTGTAGCCCACATTCATCTGAACACAACACCATTTTCAAATGATGTTATTGTGCTTTTAAGCTCATTATTTTATTCTCTTAAAAAGCAGCTTCAAAGATCACACAAAATTTCCTGTAAGCAAAAGCACACCAATACCAAAACAGACCATTACACTAATAAAGAAAATTTTCTACTTTTTCAGTTTCAAACAACAAGTGAAAACAACAAAACCAAAAATATCTTCATGCAAGATATTTTCACGACCCTGATTCTGGTGTCTCTGGCAGTGGCAGCCCCTAGAAACAGGTCTGGGGTCTGCAGAACGGGAGGTCTCCCAGTGCTGGGAGAGGTGCTGGTCACAGCCTGATGCTTATTCATAAAGGTTTCAACAGACTTTACATGGAGAAAGAGGGTATTCTGCTGGTTAGTTGTCCACTTACATTGCAAATCTCCATTTTAGAAACTGATAATTTATTTTCCATTTCTTTTTCCACAAGGTTAGGTTGGAGAAGTTTTTTGCTTAACAAGAATATCAGTGCCTTTATAGTTCTTGTCTATTATTTTAATCTGCTAATATTCATCAGAAATTTTGAAACAAGTTTGAGGATTTTCTGTTGAGCCCATGAGTCAAGAACTTTAAGCTGCACTTGACATGCTGCCCACTGGCACCTTTCGGAAGGAAGGGGCTAAAGTTGGGACCTGAGAAGGGGTTGAGCTGTGGATCTGGATTGATACCTCCATCCTGTCAGGTTTATGTTTTTTGTAGAGAAGGGTTTTCAAACACTCACTGAAGAGTTACATAACGCTGTAGAGAGGATTAATCTTCCCAGTTCACCACCTGAATCCATGTGAACACATGTTGCAAACAGACTCTGAGCCTGCCCACTGAAAAGAATTATAGTAACCCTGTCAGTTGGAAAGTAATAGGTTTTAACCTTTTAATTACTTACCTGCTCTCTAAAATCAGACTGCTTTTGCAATTCCCTAGCCAGATCAGTGAGAGGGTTCAATAGACAGTGCCAGCATGAGCCTCCTGCCGCTATTCCAAAAAACTATAGAGCTAATGCACGAACTCATTGCAATTGTCAGCACAGGAGGTGGCAGTCAGTCTGCACCATGATCCAGCACATGGATTTGGGGATCATGAACAAAATAAGGAAATGTCAGTAGCAGGGAGGCAGGTAGTCATCGTGAGAAATGGTACTTTGTTCTTTTTTTAACCAAAGAACACCCTAAATCATCGTGAAGCATGGGGACACAAGTCAGCTTTTAGCTAAAGCCAGATTTAAAACTCATAAAATAAAATATAGCCAATCAGCAGCCTCAGTGTGGCCATAAAATTGCAAGAAAATTTGAAGAGTGACCAGTCTGATGTAGTACAAACATCCCACTGCAAAATAAATACCTATAGTTCTTCCTAAAAATAGATGTATAAAAAGCAGCATAATGAAATACATCTTAAATAATAAAACAATGCATACAGCATTACTAACAGCCATTCATATTAAGTGCAGCTGGAAGCCCAGGGTGCCTGTCTGGAAACACTAAACTGTAAGCATCTGTAAGCAATGAAGGGCCCATCACTTTGTAACAATGCAGTAAGCAGCAGGAAACTCTCATACAGATTTATTTACTTATCAACGTGCTTCTAAGAGAACAAATCTTTTCTCAGTGAATTATGCTTTTAATAAATCATATTGCTATTGAAAGAAGCTATTAGCCAATGTCACCACAACTGCCATCAGAACAAAGTATTAGTGCTGTCAGTTAGTAAGCAGCAGTCCTGTTGAAGTCTCATTAAATTACAGCAAAAGATCTCAGATGTTTTAGATCACATTGCACACAGGGGATTTTACTGCCTTCTTTTCCTTCTAAGTGAAGTTCTTCCCCTTGTTTTCTCTCCTTGCAGGCTTTGTCTCACCAATTCACCCAAGACTTTGCAGAGTTTATGCTGAAATCTGCCCCATAATCCTCTTCCACTGAAAGTGTTGGGACTGTCTCTAAAATGTCTGCACAATTCAAAACTACACATTACCTTTCATCAGAGGCCATGGGTCAATCAAATTAAGTGTTTGGAGAGAAAAGGAGCAAAAATTACCTCTTCTGTGACACAGAGGAAAATAAGGACATGCCTTCTGTCTACAACCACAACCATACTGCTTTTTAAGAGAAATACTTCCCCAAGATCAGTGACATTTCCTAATGCTTACTGAGCGATATGGAATGTGGGGAAGAAAGAAGGAAAAAATGGAGAGAAAAAGGGGAAAAAAGAGAAAAAGGGAAACAAGGAAAAAGTGAAAAAAGGGAAAAAGAAAAAAGGAAAAGGGAAAAGAGAAAAAAGAAAAAGAAAAAAGGAAAAATGAAAAAAGGGAAAAGGAAAAAAGGGGAAAAAGGGAAAAAGGAAAAAATTAAAAAAGGAAAAAGGAAAAGAAGATGCTTTTATAGGGTTACAAATGATTGTTTATGGCTCATGTAATTGCAATTAGATATTACCATCAGAGTAATTTTTCAGTGTTCCTTGCTCTTTTTATTCCCCTCCTGCTGTACTTTGTATTACAATTTAGACAATGTGAGCAAGCCAACCACAAAAGCTTTTTAGCTTTCTGATTTTTAGGCCATGTGTTTAAGGCAGAGCAGCAGTGGAGCAGTACTGAGGTCATGTTGCTATGAACTATCCTGCCAAGCAACTTGTCAAGGGACTTCCTATATATTAGTAACTAGACGTCACTAGAAAATTGATGTCTCTTTGTGGATTTTTTTTCAGTTAGAAAATTCTAATAAATGCCTCTTCTCTAACTGCTGGGCTTGACATTTCCCAAAGACATGGTGGATTTCAGGAGATTGTTAAAGCAGGGAGTCAGTTCATATTAAAAAGGTAACATACAGCTCCCATATTCCAAAATGCTACAGGATATTTTTGGACAGCCATTGAAAGTAGATTTTTAACTTGTTGAAAAAAAGGAATACCATTTCTACAATGAGCAAAATACTTTTTGTAGAGAAGAAAACCTTTAAGGAAACCTAATTGTCTTTCATTTCAAAGGAAATTAATTTTCCTTAAATATCTTTGTAATTGACTCTTCTATAATTTTAAATAAGATTAAACTCATAATCTAAAAAAGATTTCTTTTTTTGCTTAAAGCAAGTCATGCGTTAACTGCAAATAAAGTAATGGAGACTTTGTTATCCTGTAGCCATATTATTCAACTGCAACCATGGCAGAGGCAATAGATGACTTCTCATGGCTTGAGGCTTATTTCCTTTGCCTGTGGCTGTCATTGCTACTCATGTGAGAACACCGTTACACCTAGACCTCAAGTGGCCTTTTGCCTGGCGCTATCTCGTAACTCAGTAAGAGGCCTGACCTTCCAGATAAGGACACAGAGGTATTAAAACACATATTCTCCTACAATGATGAGAAAAGCCAAAATACCTTGATTTAATCATACTGACTCTTAAAATTAAACAATTAAGAAAACTATATCATGCCTTCCTGACCTTACAGGTTATTTACCAAATCTTTATGGGCCAAGAACTACAAGGCACATGCCTAACACATACCTCAGAAAATGTTTAAATCAGTTTACACATAGAAAATGACAAAGTGTTCCTTGAGTCCCCATGGTCTATCACAGATGAAGGAAACTCTACTTGCAGGCAAGTCCTAAGTCAACTTGTAATCATGGTCCCAGCAACACCGACTCACTCCAGTCCTCTTACAGCAGGGGTTTTTAATTGCCCACAAAAGCCTGTGCAAGCAGCCCTGTTGCTGGGGTGTACAGATACAATGGACACAACAGTGAAGCTTCTCAAATGTTCATAGGTCAGAAGCAGCCATCGCTGATTACATAGTGTTTCACACAAGTTACACATACACAGAAAAAGGCCAATTTCCTTTCAATGAAGGAAGGTTGTAGGATTACTGCAGGTCTTAAGATTCTGTGTGTAAGAACAGACATCTTTTTAAATACTACAAACTGATTTTTGAGACATAGGAAATGAGTCTGATGGGATCATAAGGGAACCAAGGTATGACCTTCTCAGCAGCTGAAGATGGAGAGCTTAGACTGGACTAAGGCAATGATTATAGGGCGTATTGTAGCATCCTCTTAGGCTGTAACAGAAAAGGAAAAAATCCACGCTGCTGCTTTTTTGTACTTCAGTTTGGGGGATTGTGAAGACCTCATTTAACTACATATACTTGCTATTGATAAATTTCTGCAGTGGTCTGGCAAGGAGAAAAAGAAGGGTTTGTCTAAATGTAGTTCCTCAGCATAGTGTCCATCTGCTTTTAGATTACTCTAAAAAGAGGTCCAGAGAGTGAGTTCTTTTTTCACAACTCACTTGAATTTAGAAAGGTTACTTTGCATTTCCATTATCATAATTGACAACTTATTATGTTGCAGATGTTTTAAAGAAAGTGTAGAAATATTAAGAGAAAAACAAAAATTAAAAAATCAGCCCCTAAGCTGTATCATTTTAAAACTTTCTGAAGAAGGCAACAATCATAAAATTCCTTGTCTTTTAATATTTTCCTTTTCTTTTGTATTTGAAAAAATAAAATAGGTCTGATGAATAAAAAGTTAGAAACTGACAGAGAAATCAAAATAAATACTGGAACTATGATGAAAAGTATATTTTGAGTGGGATTCTCAAAAGACATCTCTCTCTGAAGCTGCTGTTGCTGCTGCCACAGTTTGAATACTGCTCTGTGCTAACATGGCAGAAAATATCCTGGATGAGAAGGTACAGCCAGTTTATCCTATCCTAAGGATTTATTAAAATGCCAAAGGAGAACACACATGGAGAAAAGTTCCTATCAACTTCTAGTCATTCCATGAGGATTGTTTTTGAGTTTGGTCAGAGTACAACTGCTGAAGATCATCCTTCTGTTAAGATCCAAACCCAAACGACAGAGACAGTGAAATCCTGCATTCATCCCACAGACAGATAACCCTTACTCAGATCTCTACCCAACTCCTTGCACGCCACTTTTACTTGCTGCAGTGTCAGCTTGGAGCCGTCTGGAACTTCCATGAAATTGCAGGTGGGTTGCTGGAGTTGCTTTAGCTATAACATCCATTCCTTCAACTAACAATTACTGAGCAGAAGTGCTATATGAATTCTTAAATGATGGTTAAGTAACTGTGAAAGACCCCATATTCAAGATTACTAAATTCAGATCAAAACTAGTAAAAGCTTTAAGTCCCAAGCTTGAATCACTACTTGTTTAGAATGAAAAATGTAATTTAATGATAAAAACTAAATCAGTTTTAAACTGAGTTTAAATCCAATTCAAAATACTGAAAAATGTGGCAATTAAGAAATCAACCCATATTCAGTTTTGGAAGCTTGAATTTCTTTCCCAAAAGATGACACACAAGGGGGGGAAAAAAAAAAAAAAAAAAGATTAATTGCAAATTTCTAGCTTCTATGTTTTAGATCAAATCCAGAAGAAGAAACCAAGAATAAGTTATTGTGTACATACATCCATTTCCCTCATAGTCATTTCTTATCATAATGTTGCACTCATTACTAAGCTTTTAAGAAGTATGCTGAGGAACGTTTCAGTGTATTCTGTGAGCTCAGAATTTTCCCTGAAGCTGAACTGCTATTCCTGAAGTGTTCATTTGGTCTTATAGCTAGGCCTACAGAGCAAGGCTGTACCTCTGAATAGTGTACTAGATACCTCGTTTCACTCTGACACCCTACAGTCTGAATGGGGCACTGAAATGTAATCCTATGACAAATTGACATTGCTAGTTACTTGTCTCCCACTGACCGGTGTTGCTGGCATTACACTGGGCCCAGCTGACAATTATTTTCAATATTGGATAAACCTGAATGTATCCATACAGTCACTTTGGGGCATTATTACCAAAGGTCTTATGTCTTACAATATTTTTAAAACATTGTTCTGCAACAAACCCTTTTTTTTCTGCCAATATTGAATGAGCCTAACTTCTTCAGAATTCTATTTTTTCTCCTGAAAAAAAAAAAAAAAACCCAAAACCCAAACCCAAAACATTTAGCTAAAATGGTTGTTTTACCAAATTTTGTGTCTGTAATTTGCAGCTCTGTTGAAAAAACAAGATTAAGTTTTAAGATAAATTCTGCTTTTATCCAAGAACAGTTTTGTGTTATTTTAATACCTATTCATTTCTGTTTCCCAGTGGTACAGAAATACATGAAAATCAAAAATATGATAGGCAGTCTGGGAAATTTATTCGTACTCAGAAAATGTCTTGGAATGGCTTCCAGTCAAATTATACCCAGGGATGTAAGTAGGATGGGTTGTGGGAATTCTTTTATTCTAAACAATTTCTCTTTCCCTATTTATCTGTGGTTCAGCTACTTCACTGATAAGAAAATTGACCTGCAATTTCCTTCTGCCTGCATTAATCATGTCTATTATGGGTTTGAAGCACCCCTTCATAGTGCAAAAGAATCACAATTTATCATTCAGGACCAAGACAGTGAAATGAATATGTTAGCTTCACTTCTTTCATTTACATACATTGAAGTCTTTTCTCACCGTGCCCACTCTTCACTATACAATACTGGAGAAAAGCAGCTCTTATCCTTCCAGATTAAGATAATTTTTTTCCATATATTCAGACATGATTTACAAATTTGAAACTACTTTGTTTGAATAACCTTCCTGAAGCATGAATTCAAGGAATCATGGCAGTCTCTTCTAAATGTTAAAAATCAACAATAACAACAAACAACAAACACCCCCCCAAAAAATTTTACATAGCCACTGTCTACCTTATGGTGAGTATTAATTTTTTAATTACATTAATTAATTACATTAATTGTCATATACTTTTATAAAATTGGTAACATTAATATAAACATAGTCTCAATGTGTACCCAAGTGTCTTTATTCAAATTTATTCTTGTAGGTCTATGTCTATCTTGTATGTCTATGTATAGACGTACAAAATCATTACATAGAAATGCATGCTATGTATTATATGCATTAATGATAAGTTTCATTCTTTGGGACTAATAAAACAGGAAAGAAAAACTTACCGTTCTTCTTATAGAACATGATTTCTCCTTTGAATTCTACCTTTTCCTCCAACGATTGCTCAATTTGAAGAATCATCTGCTCATTTGTCTCAGCACCAAGTAAAAACTTACAGCTGCAGCTCTTCTGCATGACTTCAGTTCGTGCAAATCCAGCAAGCTCACAGAAGCCATCTGAGCAGTAAACAATAGGGAATCCCTTAGCCACCTGAGCATTTGCAAGAATGAAGTTACTATCTGTAAAAGAACAGAAAAGTGAAACATAAATTACAGTCTGAATTCTACATCATTTGACATAATACTTCCTTTAGCTTCACAGGAAGGCACAACTGGATATACATTTAAAAGCAAAGTCCCAACTGCCTGCAAACAAGAATGCAACTTCTGGTTTTAGACTACTCGTCTGAAATGAAATCAAGTCTAACAGTCCACAGAGCACCTTCATACGATGGTTCCTTATGACTGCATACAGCTTGCCTCATTGCATCCTCAAGGAATAAGTCACAATAACTGCCTCTGAGATGGATACTAGCACATTAAAACAACCACTTGACTGGTGACAAACATGGAAGCTTTAGAGGAATTTCAAAGGTGCTATATAATGCTGCCACTGAGATTGCTCTGCACTCTGAACAGACACAGCTATATCTTAAAAAACCCTAACCTCTCTATGCTCTCAATAAGCTAAAGTTGACCTTTAACAACACTCAAACTAATTTCTTTTATATAACTTTGCAAGGGAATCCTTAAAAGAAAGTAGAGTTCAGGGACATTCCAGGGCTACATGGAATTGTTTGTCCTTTATTTTCTCTCGCTCTTTTTTCTTTTCTTTCTTTTTTTTTTTTTTGTGAGGGATAAAGATTTCATCGAAAACCACTGTCAGCTGTCTTCCAGAGCCCCACCATAATTCTCCCATATGAAACAGGCACATCAAAGATTCACCATCCTGTTACACCTTAATGCACTTTATAATTTTTCAGTATGTGGTAAGATGTAATTATCATGTATGATAAATTCAGGAATAGTGTCTTGACATGGACATCAATCAACAAAAAGCAATGTTCTAATTTGAGTTCAAATGTTTGGCAAATCATGCAGCCTAATAGCTCATTTTCATCCCTTGCTGAAGTGTCTTTGAAGGTTTTGTGCCTTAGACTCTCATCTTCAGCTTATGGGAACAGCTCTAGCACTTTATGGTCTTTTTAAATTAGCATGGAGACCCTTTCCAGATAATATATTGAAGTTCTCATACAGTTTTCTTTGCCGGTGTTTCCTTATCTTGAGGTAAAAAAAAAAGTTTTAAGGGAGCAATCTGTCTACATTTCACATTGAGGGAGGAAATACTATTTTTTGCCTGTTGCTTATTAAGGAATGTTTACCTTACAGCTTGCTGGCAGGAGCTTAGGAGCAGTCTAGTCCCAGGACAGATACCTCTAATTTTTCAGAATTATGTGTATGTGGATTCATGTGTATGTATTAAGGGCAAATACTATTAACTAACCCAGAATCCCTTGATAAATATTCATAAATTTAAAGAGAAAAATGAACTATTTCAATGGAAAACTCATGCCTAATCCCCATACAGGGATATATTATTCATGAATGGGGACAGGAGGGAGACAATTCATAAAGTAAAATAGAGGAAAAATAGGTCTGTTACAGCCTTAACTGTCACAAGAGTTCTACATCCATGAAATTCCAACAACTTCAGCTACATTGTTCTTTATTTACCCAAGAGATAAAATACTATGGCTGATCCTGCTAAGATTTCGGTATTTTAAAGACAATGATGAGGCTTATTAAATGATCAATTTGCTCTTAAGACTTTGCTTCAGTTATTCACCTTTTGCTTAAATCTAATTAAAGTCTTTCAATAAATGATTTTTATATTAAAACTGACTTTTCTCATTTGCCAATAATGTGATTTAAAAATGCATTCTGGTTCAGTGCAGTGCTTGACTTAGCCTGTCATTTTTATTTGCCTAACTAGGGAATAAGTATCATTACCATTCAGGCTGTTCCCCCTGCCAACACAAAACTAAATCCCCACACTGCCAAAAGAATTAAAATCATATGCTTGCAATGCAGTTTAATGATGGCATTACAGTGTAAGACCTGCAGATCATAGAACCCAAATGCATCTGTAGCTATCAAATTAATTTACTCCTGGGTTTCTTATTGTTTAAGACAGAATTATGTAACGCAAAGACTTCTTTCTTTTTTTAAATTCTAATTTTTGTGGATTGCATGAAGGAGGATATGGAACACCGAAAGGACAGAAAGGGTAGGGAGGATGCTCTTGGAGTGCAGGAGTGTTCAAATATCATTATGAACAGGAGTACACTGGAGCTTACCAAGCATATCATGATTTTATGAAAAATTTAAGTTGGCCAAACTCTGCTATCATTTACATCAAAATAAACCCAGAATACTCTCAGTTACTTTAACATTCATAACGGAAAACAATTTACTTCTAAAAGGCCAATCCAGTGCCAGTTAGAATAAAAGGCAATCTTTCTGTTAACATCAGTGGATATCTGATAAGGCTTGTAAGCCTAATTTTGCTGAACTTTTTGAGTACAACACTAAAGCATCACCTTCAGGAAAATACGATCAGAATTATATTTTCTATTTTTATTGAGCTTGAAGTTCAACTCAGATGAAAGATGCACTTGTAATCCCAAACTAGTAGATTAAGGGAAATATTTAAAGTATTTATTGAAAAATTCCTTGTAATATTTAGGGATCAAGTAACATAATATTGTCCAATAATCATATGTTTCATCAAATTCTTCAGTAATTTTTATTAAGTGATAATTAACATCTACCTATTACAAAAAGCAAAATTTTTCTTCAAACATATCTTAAAATATTCTGGTTCAAAGTTTATTTACTTCTGTAACTTATTTTCATAGCTTGGAATCTTTAATATCACTTGCTATTTCTAGTGCACACAAAGCACCATAAAATATTTCAAAAAAACAAGAATTGAGGGTGAAATTTATTTCATTCAGGCTTCAGTGTGACACAAATAACAAACCCAGCATTTAATTCTATGATCTTCAGTGATAGCTAGCTAGATCTTAAAATCCAGAGTAGGAAGAATGACATTTGATTTAGAATAATTTATTAGAAATCTATGGACTGGAAGACAGCACTTTTGCTTATCTTTGAACTTACAGTAGGAAAGTTAAAATGAGTGATACAAACCTACTGGCCTGTATATTTTGGTATATGTTTATATGTAGATTGTGACACTTCCATAATAATAAAGAAGACATTGAATTCCATATTATTCTTTCAGCACATTGGCATGAATATTAAGTTATTTTATTCAGACTGGTTGAACTTGATGATCAGGAGACAGTACTAGATTACTGGTAGGATTTTTTATTTTATTTTATTTTTTTTTATATTTTTTTTTAGAAAAGAAAATACAGCCAAGCTAAATTCAAGACCTGTTGAGAATGATGCAGCCTTGAGCCTTTTGGACTGTTTAGAGTACCGGGCATGTGTGTTGTGGTTTAGCCCCGGTCAGCAACTAAGCACCACACAGCCACTCGCTCACTCCCCCACCCTTGTGGGATGGCAGAGAGAATCGGAAGGACCAAAGTAAGAAAACTTGTGGGTTGAGATAAGAACAGTTTAATAATTAAAATAAAACAGCAATAATACTAATATAATGAAAAGGAAAATAATGAGCGAGAGAGAGATGAAACACTGGAAGAAGAGGGAAAAAAAAAAAGGAAAAAAACAAAACTAAACAACAAGTGCTGCAACTACTCACCACCCGCCGACCGACGCTGCCGGTCCCTGAGCTGCGATCGCTGCCTCCCCCGGCCAACTCCCCCCAGTTAATATACTGGGCATGACGTCACATGATATGGAATACCCTTTGGCCAATTCGAATCAGCTCTCCTGGTTGTATCCCCTCCCCTCCCGGCTTCTTGCGCACCTGGCAGAGCATGGGAAGCTAGAAAGTCCTTGACTAGTGTAAACACTACCCAGCAACAACTAAAACACCAGTGTGTTATCAACATTATTTGCATACCAAGTCTAAAACACAGCACTATGCTAGCTACAGTGAAGAAAATTAACTGTCCCAGCTAAAACCGTGACAGTATCCACCCCTTATTCCATACCATTTACATCATGCTCAGGTCTCATACTATCCAACATGACCTCAATAACCACCACCCGCCTCCCCATCCTTTGATGACATACGCAGATATCATTTATCATTCCCGTAGTCTATGGACCATCCCTGTAGAATGTCTGTAGAGGGTCCATACATGACCATTGAGTTCATTTAGTCCATAACTTTGGGCTCCATCTATCGTAACAGTCTTTCAAGGCCGGAGAGATGGTCTGTGTGGTGTTGGATTGTTGCATGCTGAAGTCAATCTTTGTTCCACCACCGCTACACGTTGCTTGGTTCAATCAAAGTTCATTCTTCATTAATTTTGGAAATTCTTACTATGATACCATTGATATGGCATATAGCAATCATAGGAGTGATGACATACAATATCATATAGCAATTAACAGCATACCATTCAGTTCATTGGCTATTTTCACCCAAAATCAAATCCCCTTGAGGCACACATCGAACTCCTTCATCCTCCCGCATCACCCACCAAGTGCACCCAGGTCCTCGAGTGAAAGCAATCCCACAAATGGGTTTGCCTTTGCCTGAGGCAGGAGTAACCCAGACGGTTTTCCCCAGCATACTTTTTACATGCACTACAGGGACTTTATCCCCTTCCACAGTACGTAAGAGTTCTGACTGGGCAGGCCCAGCTCGATTGGCAGATCCCCTAGTGTTGACTAACCAGGTGGCTTTTGCTAAATGTGTATCCCAGTGTTTGAATGTCCCACCCCCCATTGCTCTCAGTGTAGTCTTTAACAGTCCATTGTATCATTCAATTTTCCCAGAGGCTGGTGCATGATAGGGGATGTGATACACCCACCCTTTGGCCCAGGTGTCTATGAGGTTATTTCGGAAATGAGTCCCGTTGTCTGACTCAATTCTTTCTGAGGTGCCATGTCGCCATAAAACTTGTTTTTCAAGGCCCAGGATAGTGTTCCGGGCGGTGGCATGGGGCACGGGATATGTTTCCAGCCATCCGGTGGTTGCTTCCACCATTGTAAGCACATGGCGTTTGCCTTGGCAGGTTTGTGGCAGTGTGATATAATCAATCTGCCAGGCCTCCCCATATTTATACTTCAGCCATCGTCCTCCATACCACAGAGGTTTTATCCGCTTGGCTTGCTTGATTGCAGCGCATGTTTCACATTCATGGATGACCTGTGCAATAGTGTCCATGGTCAAGTCCACCCCTCAATCATGAGCCCATCTGTATGTTGCATCTCTTCCTTGATGGCCTGAGGTGTCATGGGCCCACCAAGCTGTAAATAGTTCACCTTTATGTTGCCAGTCTAGATCTACTTGAGCCACTTCAATCTTAACAGCCTGATCCACCTGTTGGTTGTTCTGATGCTCTTCAGTGGCCCGACTCTTGGGAACATGAGCATCCACATGACGTACCTTCACAACCAGGTTCTCCACCCGGGCAGCAATATCTTGCCACAATGCAGCAGCCCAGATGGGTTTGCCTCTGCGCTGCCAGTTGTTCTGCTTCCATTGCTGTTTAATTTCCTCCGTCTCCAAGGCAGCTATACCAAAAGCCCACCTGTACCCTTTTGGATCCTTGAAATACCCTCTCCTGAGGGTATTACCAGTCTATGCCAAGGATGCACGGAGCCTCTGGGCCAGTCACAATGGGGTGCTTTTGCCACTCATTCCCAGTTAGGCTCACTTCAGCCTCCAATACAGTTAGCTCTTGGGATCCCCCTGTCACTCCAGCAATACAAATGGGTTCTGCCCCTACATAGTTAGATGGCATTAGGGTGCACTCTGCACCGGTGTCCACTAGAGCCTTATACTCCTGTGGGTCAGATGTGCCAGGCCATCGGATCCACACAGTCCAGTAAACCCGGTTGTCCCTTTCCTCCACCTGACTGGAGGCAGGGCCCCTCTAATTCCAATTGCAGATTTCCCAACCCACTTCTTGTGAATGGGAATCAGAAGTCTCTCTATTAAGATCACAGATAGAATCAGCGCTTCTACTCCTCTGTCTGGGGAACTGCTTACTGGAAACTGGAGCAGCAACTCTCCTGGAGGTCCCCCCTTGAGTGATTGTTTTTCCTTGCAACTCACATACCCGTGCCTCCAGGGTCGAGGTAGGTTTTCCATCCCACTTCCTCATGTCCTCTCCATGGTCACGCAGGTAAAACCATAGGGTGCCCCGTGGTGTGTATCCTCTCTCTTGAGCAGAAGGACGCTTAACTCCTAATGGCCGAGATACTGGTCCGTACAGGTAGGGAGTAGGACATATCATCTTTGAGTTGCTGGAACTCCTGGGACAACAATTTCTCCACAGCTGAGACAAGGGAGGAAGAGACATGTGCTTCATAATCCCGGAGTTTATCAATCACATCCCCTACCATTGGTGCCTCTTCATCTTTCCAGGACATTACTGCCAGGGAGTTTACATGGGATGATGGTGCGCTCCGTACAAACTTCCGCCACATGGGTCGTGTGCACTGGGCTTCATCTGGATCTTTGGATGACTGTTCACTACCCAGGTCACCATAAATCACCTCAAGCACAGCTAATTCTCTCAGGTACTGGATACCTTTCTCCATGGTGGTCCATTTTCCAGGGCGATATATAACATCTTCCTTGAAGGGATACCTTTCTTTCACAGCAGACAGGAGTCGCCTCCAGAGGCTGAGGCCTTGTGTCCCTTTTCCAATTGCTTTGTCAATGCCCCCTTCCCTAGAAAGGGATCCCAGTTGTTTGGCTTCCTTACCCTCTAATTCCAGGCTACTGGCCCCATTATCCCAGCATCGGAGCAGCCAGGTGACAACATGCTCACCTACATGACGGCCGAAATCTTTTCGTATATCTCGCAGCTCACTTAAGGATAGGGATCGGGTAGTTTCCATCTCTTGTACGAGTTCTTCCTCTTCCTTCTCCTCTCCTCGTGATGGTCCTACTTCTCCATCATCCTTTTCTATACGAGTTGACTTTCTCTTTAAAGATTTCTTCTTTTGTATAGGGGCAACTGATACTGGCACGGGTTGATTCTCTGATTCAGCTTCAGTGCCTGTCATGGGTGTTTGAGTGGTCACAGTGCCTGTCATCAGGCTTGGAGCAGCCGCAGTGCCTGTTGTGGGGGTTTGAGGGGCCACAGTGCCTGTCGTCAGGCTTGGAGTAGCCGCAGGGCCTGTTGTGGGGGTTTGAGAGATCACAGTGCTTGTTGCTGGGCTTGGAGTAGCCGCAGGGCCTGTCGTTTTCCCTTGGGGGTACTGAATACTGCTGAATAGGGCTCGGTAGGCATGGGCCAGGCCCCAACACATTGCAGTGATTTGTATCTCTCTGGAATTGCTAGGGTGACAACATACTTCCTCCAAATATTCTACTAATTTTTCAGGATTCTGCACTTGTTCAGGGGTGAAGTCCCAAAACACTGGAGGTGCCCACTGTCTCAGGCACTTGCCCATACTATCCCACATACCCTGCCACCCATAATTATCGAGTCTTGGGGCAGATCTCTGGATGATATTCTTGAATTGCTTATTAACCTTAGACAAAACTGAAACAATCTGCCATAGGAATATCAACAGATGTATCTTAACTACCCAAGGATGTTCAAGATACTGAAAAGTTGTTGTAATGAAGGAGGAGACATTACAGAAGACAGTAGCTAAGGTGCCATTCTGTATTTCCTCCATAAAGAACCTCTTAGAGGAGGAGGTATAATTGCTAATTGTCTCCATGAGGTGATACCCGAAGTACAGTACCGGCTTCCATGCAAGACCCAAATAACCGACAAAACTCAAGGCCAGTGTTTTAATAACAAATCTCCTAGGCAAAACATCTCTAACCACTGCAGAGCACAGCAAACTACAAAACCCAATGCCAATCTTTAACAGGTACTTCAAAATCAGCATGGTGTAGGTCTGACTAACTAATATCGAGAACAGATGAATCAATGCTGTGACCAGCAACTGTTATTCTCTCAAACCCTTCGTGCCCCACGTTGGGCGCCAAAAAAGGACTGTTGTGGTTTAGCCCCGGTCAGCAACTAAGCACCACACAGCCACTCGCTCACTCCCCCACCCTCGTGGGATGGCAGAGAGAATCGGAAGGACCAAAGTAAGAAAACTTGTGGGTTGAGATAAGAACAGTTTAATAATTAAAATAAAACAGCAATAATACTAATATAATGAAAAGGAAAATAATGAGCGAGAGAGAGATGAAACACTGGAAGAAGAGGGAAAAAAAAAAAGGAAAAAAACAAAACTAAACAACAAGTGCTGCAACTACTCACCACCCGCCGACCGACGCTGCCGGTCCCCGAGCTGCGATCGCTGCCTCCCCCAGCCAATTTCCCCCAGTTAATATACTGGGCATGACGTCACATGATATGGAATACCCTTTGGCCAATTCGAATCAGCTCTCCTGGTTGTATCCCCTCCCCTCCCGGCTTCTTGCGCACCTGGCAGAGCATGGGAAGCTAGAAAGTCCTTGACTAGTGTAAACACTACCCAGCAACAACTAAAACACCAGTGTGTTATCAACATTATTTGCATACCAAGTCTAAAACACAGCACTATACTAGCTACAGTGAAGAAAATTAACTGTTCCAGCTAAAACCGTGACAATGTGCAACAACAGAGTAAAACTGTTGCAAATCTGCATACAACTTGAAAGAATAGATTTTGTCAAAACCATGAGCAGCACTCTTCAGCTCAGAAATTGTTAAGTGTTGCAAGTCTGTGCAAAATAAATAAAAATATTCAATCTGTGTATTTGTATATTAGCTTTGGATAAAAATACCTGGTTGCATGTTCAAGCCTGTGTGTGATGTGTAAAGGATGATTTAAAAGTGCTTCTTTAAAGATGGGACAAAAAGCCTAGACACAAAAAAATCCAACAACATTCACTAAGTTTTCCTTTAGCAGCAAGTCAACAGAGATGGATGAATATGACAGAGGTATTCCACAATTATTCAGCACAATTTAAGAGCAGATTTGTTTCAACTATGCTTCTTTTCCTTTATGTTCATTTTCTGTGAAGATCAAATGACTTTTTCACATGAAAGTTCGAAGGAAGAATATTAGGAGCTTGCAGACCTGCATTTGCTTTGGAAGCAGGACACATTGGAGTGGATAGGACATCGATCAACAGAAGACCGGCATGGTTTCCAGAAACCTCTGCTGCATACATAGCACAAACTCGGAGACAAGTAAACAAGCTGAACCAGAACCACACTAACTACACCTTCAATCACAGGCTTACACAGTGTTGCTCCATTTCAATGGCCTGATACCCAAAAATTACAACCTAAGAAACAGAAAAAATTTATATCACATGCCATCAGATACAGAGAGACAAGTTCATCAGACATCTCATGACAGAGTTTTAGAATTAAGATCATTAAGGGCAAAGGCCATTATGCAATTCTCTGCTTCATAATTAATGCACACAATTTATCTGACTGTTTGTAATGAGACCATGTTACAATTAAACTCAGCACTCCCTTGATAAATCTTACTGTCAACTTATTTAGCAAAAAAATGACAAAAGGGTTTTTGCTTTAATATTGTAGCTATGTCTGCTGTAAATCTCATCGTTGTGCTTCCCCGGTTCTTGTAACGGTTCTTTTCAGTCAAAGTCCAGATGGTTTCTGCAAGTCTTCATCCTTGTCAGGGAAAAGAACATCTATCCAACTTCTTCTGCAACTGAGGACAGCCAACCACCATTCTAGTTTTAAATATTACATTATTTATGAATTAAAAAGGAAAAAAAAATCTTACAAAAGAAAAAAATCCCTAGCAATCAAAGAAGCTGCATTAATTAAGCTAGTAACTTACATAGTTACTCTATTGGATGGAGAACAGTCCATAATTCTTCTGGATGAAAGGATGTACTACATTTAGGTCTGATTCCACAGTTACTAAATGGGCAACTTAAGAGAAGTCTCATTCCAAGTTCATGGAAATTATTGTTACAGAGAACAGTTAAGATTACCTAACTGAATGATTCAGATAGCATATGAAAACATTTAGCTTTATGTCGGCACATTTAGATTCAAGTAAGTTTAATTAGAGTTTAAGCTCATTTACCAACTACTGTCCTTTGAATCTGATTGAGACCAAAATTATCTTATAATGCATACACTTCCAAATTTTAAAGTTCCTTTTGAAAATTTCTGTACTTTTAACTGGGCCTCTAATAGGCTAAGATTTATCCAGATCTAGGTCAGAAAGAAAGACAATTGATTATACTAGTACCTCTTCCTACTCTTCACTAAAAAAATATTGTATATTCCAGTGAATTTACTGTAGCACAGTAAAAGCTAGAACTATTGCATAATAAACTATAAGTATGGACTGATGAACAATGGACCCATCACTGTAAGATGTATAATTGATTTAGCTGGCCAAGTAATTTCAAATAAAGGCTGACATTACAAGGAAATGTATTCATAAAATTGGGTAACAGTTACAAATTCAGAGTACAAAACAATACTTGAAGTACCTAGCTCTATGGACTCAGCTCAAGGGTCAGCCACCATAGCTCCCACTTATCCTGCATTGCCAAAATGAATTCCCTCTATGTAGAAAAGTTCTGAATTCAGCAGCTAAGAAATCAACCTTTCTCTTTGCTTTTACAATAATATTTATTCTGACAGTGAAAATGCTTTACTGTATACAATATTTATAGCTACAAAAAGAGTTAATCTGTAATGCAGTTCAGTGTAGAGACATCCAAGCAAAACTTGGGCATCTGGATGCCAAATCATCTCCTAAACTTATTGATAAACACAGATCATAAGCCATTTAAGAGACTCAGTGTTTAACGATCTCAAACCCAGCCTTCAGTGCCATTAGTGCATCAGGTCAATACTAGAATAATGACTGCAGCTTTCTTCACAACCAATCAAAGCACCTATTCCTAGAACAAAGCAGACCAAAAAGCCAGACAGTTTCAGAGGGAAATAAAATCAAAATCAAAACCAAAAATAACCCTTATAGTGAAATGGGCTCTTGGGATCCTAGAGAGGAAAAAAAAAAAAAAAGAAAAAAAGAAGAAAAATAATTTGCTTCTCCATCAGAAATCTCTGTTTCTATTCTTTTTCTAATTTCAATCTCATTTGCATCTACCTGAAGTCCAAAGTGTAAGGACCAAGAAGGACTTTGTTCAAATAGTAGCAATGTTGTTACTGCTCATTTATTGTCACAGAGCAAATAAACAATCAGTGCAATTGTAATGGGTGAACTATAGTAAAGGAGATGAACTTCTAGAAGAGATGGTTTTGAACTTCCTCAGAATTAAATTCTACTAGCAGAAGCAGACATCTACATCTTCTCCTCAGAAGGAAATATTAAATAGTCTAAGATATATTTTTTTACTTTTTCCTTGATATTTACCTGGAATTTCAAAGTCACTTTACACATATATGATGTGCAAAAACAATTTTAATCTAATAGATTAAGTTGAATCAAGGTTGCAATGAAATATTTCTTTTCCTACCCTTAAGCTCTGTTGATTTTGACAAAATTTAGTTTTTCAGTAAAAAAATATCACATTCTATTTGACCGGCTTTTTTTGTGTTATTGATTGTGCAGTGACTGCTGGCACACAGTGCTGACATAACTAAAAAAGCTATACTGCAGTTGTCAAACATTTCCATGTTAGTGTGCAGTTTTATATGCATTGAAATGCTGCAGGTGAAACAGCACTTGCCAATGGAAAAGACAGACAAAAGAAGACATTAGCAGTGAAGAGACACTGCAACTCGCAAGTTGCCAGCACATTGTAACAACGTGCAGTGTCATCTAGAAGTTTCTCACTAAGAATTGAAGGTACTTGTTTACCTGGCAGAACTGAACCCTCTATCTCTGACAAGGGAGTTCACCTGCCATTGTGTTTTCTGCATGTGCTCACTGGAGAGCAGAGTGCACATATTCCTGCCTCCAAAGGAAGCATGTTTTGTCATTTCTCCAATAAAATACATGGAAATTTTAAGTTCATCCAGTGGGCAGAAGGGCCACTTATGTAACCCAGTTATATTAATTTGCTGTTTTTTTCAAACTGTTCTGTTGATTTAAAATTCACTTGGAATGGCAGAAATGGAATTGCTATAAGTCAAACTAACACGCTGAGTTCTCATATGCTCAAATCATATTGCCTGATGATTTAAGAGCCTGGGATCGTGAGTTGGTTTCAAGTGTTCAAGTGGAGAAAGGTTTGTGGATGAACAGTCCTCCTAAGTAGAAACATTTTGAAAGACAAGAGCCACATCCTTGTCAAGCATTTACCAATGTGATCCTGTCCATACCTTCCTGTATCACTTGTCTGAAATAGGAACGGAGGGTTGAAAGCTGGTTTGTTTACAGCTATTTTAAGCACTATGTCACCTACTCACAATTGGTTCTCAGTTTACAGACATACCAGATTTTCACCATTGCATAATATTATGTGCTTTTAGCATCCTACACATGCCTTTAATAAATATCATGCCCAATGAACCTGTTTACAATACTGCTGCAGTGGATAGCCCTTTGGATATTTGTCCTCAGTGTAGGTACTGCTACCGATGTTGCAATATATCTGAGCAGCCAGGTGTTACAGATGCTGCGAACAGAGCTAGGGGAAGAATACAGGAAATGTATTAATGAGCTGTTATTCCTGCACACCTGAGGGGAAGAACATAAGCTAGACATTTTGAACCCAGTGTGAAATGCCTTTAAGAGATCATGTCCTTGCCTCTTTGAAATCTAATGCTCCTTTCTTCTTATGAGACTATGGTGATTATGGAGTGGTAGCTCAGGGGCTTGGAAAATATCCTGATGTCAACTACACTGGAAATAAGGAACTGGATTTCTTTACAATGTGATGATTTGGAGTTGAAGAACTATTTACCTACTATCGAGACAATTTCAGCTCATCACTTGAAATGGGTAGATTGTGTGGAAATTTGTTTTCCCTTTAGAAGTGACCATGGAAAAAACCCACTGTGGTACACCAGATTCTATACAGAAATGAAAGTTATCAGTAAATACATAAAGAAAATATTTTCAACACAGAAATATAAAAGGAACTGAGTGCAAAGAGAGTGGAAAATCTTCATGGTCCTTCCCCTTGCTTCTACCATGCAAGGCTAGTTGAAGCTATTTACTGTCCACATGCTGAGCACACGGGACTTTCAATCACTATTTGCAAAAAGAACAGAGAATGAATTACACTTGCAGCCCGGGAAGTGGCCATGGAAGAAACTGAGAACAGGCTATGCCCTCTGAATGCTAGATACTCCAGTGAGGCAGCAGTCATAAAGGTACTAATACTCCTCTGGCAACAGTGGGGCATCTCATGCCACTGTTTCTCACCTGAACAAAATGATCTATCCTCAAAACACACCCAGACCCAGATCTAGGTCTAATGTGAAGGCAAAAGGGACAGTAGTCATCCTTGCTCAGCACCACCTACCTATTGCAGCACTTGCATTCCACAGAGGGTGATGCAGCATTCTCAGCTTTTCACCCATCACTGTCACAGACACATCTGGTCCTGCACATAGTAACAATACACAGTTTTTGCATACAATTTTCATTTCCACATACGAGATACCCAAATAACGATATCCATACCTTTCTCATGTTAAAGCTACTGGCTCTTCAAATATCACATGTTACTATTATATTCTCTGAATAAGAGACATTCAACATTTCATACGAGTTCTATACTACTCTAATGTTGCTACTCAAAGCAGCTTAAAGATGCTTTTCATGTAAGCTGGCTTATACACATTGTTTCTGGGCTGTTCACTGTCACTTTAACAATCCTCTACAACCCCCATAACAATTCCATGCCAGCTTGTGGTGACTTCTACTGTATTGATTTCTCTCTGTAATTATTATACTTCATTATTAAGGTGCCAGGACTCTATGGTTAAAAGTAACCATTTTGAGCCTTTGTAGTTTATATGCTCCTCCCTCAGTCCCTGAAATTAAAGTGTAATCTTGAGCTAATTTTAATGGGGAGAAGAAGCAGACTCCCATGTGCCTATTCCAGCGAAATGAGTTCTCTGTAAACTGCAAGAATTTCTGCATGCAGTTTTCTCAGAGAAGCAACACTAATCTAAAATGATGCACTAATTTAAAATGATGCTGTAGAAAAGGAAGTCTGTCCAAAGAATGTTCTTCTGACAAATTGACAGAAATTATGTCAAAAATATTTCAGAAAATGATGAACTGTGTCCAGGAAATTACATTTCCAGAAAAGGTAGAGTTCTATACTGCACTATTTACCATAGCAAAGAATTACACTGTGTATCCCAAACTCACCTTTTCCAAATCAAAATAATTCTAACAATCTCAATATCTGGCTCGCTGACATTGTATTCTTGAGCAAGACCTGTAAAAACCCCATATTTTTTGGGTGGAAGAGAATGAGAGGGAGGTTACAGGTGAGAATGTAATTAAGTTATAGTATTCCAAGATGGAAGTCTTAAAGGCACAGGAGCAGGCTGTCCCCATGTGCCGTAAGATGAACTGGTGGGGAGACAACCAGCCTGGTTGAACAGGGAGCTTTTGCTGGGACTCAGGAAAAAAAGGAGAGTTTACCACTTTTGGAAGAGGGGCAGGCAACTCAAGAAGAGTACAGGGATCACATTAGGTCATGCAGAGAGAAAATTAGAAAGGCAAAAGCCCAGCTAGAACTCACTCTGGCCACTGTTGTAAGGGATAACAAAAAATGTTTTTACAAATACATTAACAACAAAGAGAGAGCCAAGGAAAATCTCCATCCTTTATTCGATTGGGGGCGGGGGGGAGGAACATTGCCACCAAGGATGACGAAAGGGCTGAGGTACTTAATGCCTTCTTTGCCTCAGTTTTTAATAGTCAGACCAGTTATCCCCAGGGTATTCAGCCCCCTGAGTTGGAAGACAGGGACAGAGAACAAATAAACCCCCCAAGCAGAACAAACCCCCCATAATCCAGGAGGAAGCAGTTTACGACCTGCTGAGCCACCTGGACACTCACAAGTCTATGGGGCCGGATGGGATCCACCCAAGAGTACTGAGGGAGCTGGCAGAGCAGCTTGCCAAGCCACTCTCCATCATTTATCAAGAGTCCCCGTTAACAGGGGAGGTCCCAGATGACTGGAGGCTTGCCAGTGTGATGCCCATCTACAAGAAGGGCCAGAAGGAGGATCTGGGGAACTACAGGCCAGTCAGCCTGACCTCAGTACTGGGGAAGGTTATGGAGTGGTTCATCTTGAGTGAGCTCACCAGGCATGTGCAGGACAACCAGGGGATCAGGCCCAGCCAGCATGGGTTCATGAAAGGCAGGTCCTGCCTGACCACCCTGATCTCCTTCTATGACCAGGTGACCTGCCTAGTGGATGAGGGAAAGGCTGTGGATGTTGTCTACCTAGAGTTTAGTAAAGCCTTTGACACTGTCTCCCACAGCATTATCCTAGAGGAGCTGGCGGCTCATGGCTTGGACAGGCGTACTCTTTGCTGGGTAAACAGCTAGCTGGATGCCCGAGCCCAGAGAGTTGTAGTGAATGGAGCTAAATGCAATTGGTGGCTGGTCACGAGTGGTGTTCCCCAGAGCTCAGTTTTGGGGCCAGTCTTGTTTATATCTTTGTGAATGATCTGGATGAGGGGATTGAGTGTGCCCTCAGTAAGTTTGCAGATGACACCAAATTGGGCAGGTATGTCGATCTGCTTGAGGGTAGGAAGGCTCTGCAGAGGGATCTGGACAGGCTGGATCGATGGGCCGAGGTCAACTGTATGAGGTTCAACAAGGCCAAGTGCCGGGTCCTACACTTGGATCACAACAACCCCAGGCAACGCTACAGGCTTGGGGAAGAGTGGCTGGAAAGCTGCCCGGCGGAAAAGGACCTGGGGATGCTGGTTGACACCCGGCTGAACATGAGCCAACAGTGTGCCCAGGTGGCCAAGAAGGCCAACAGCATCTTGGCTTGTGTCAGGAATAGCGCGGCCAGCAGGAATAGGGAAGTGATCATCCCCCTGTCCTCGGCACTGGTGAGGCCGCACCTCGAATACTGTGTTCAGTTTTGGGCCCCTCACTACAAGAAGGACATTGAGGTACTGGAGCATGTCCAGAGAAGGACAACAAAGCTGGTGAAGGGTCTGGAGAACAAGTCTTATGAGGAGAGGTTGAGAGAACTGGAGTTGTTTAGTCTGGAGAAGAGGAGGCTGAGGGGAGACCTTATTGCTCTCTACGACTACCTGAAAGGAGGTTGTAGTGAGGTGGGTGTTGGTTCCTTCTCCCAAGTAACTTGTGATAGGACAATAGGAAATGGCCTCAAGTTGCATTAGGGGAGGTTTAGATGGGATATTAGGAAAAATGTCTTTCCTGAAAGAGTGGTCAGGCACTGGAACAGGCTGCCCAGAGAGGTGGTGGAGTCACCATCCCTGGAGGTGTTCAAAAAAACATGTAGACGTGGCACTTCAGGGCAGGGTTTAGGAGGCATGGTGGTGTTGGGTTAATGTTTGGACTTGATGATCTTAGAGGTCTATTCCAACCTTAATGATTCTATGATTCTATGATTCAAAAGAAAACAAACTATCTTGTAGTGGGTTTGCCAGCTGAGAATGATCTAGTGAAAAATCCAGGGGAAAAATGCTGAAAACTGTGGAAGGGCTGGTGGTGTTGTTGAACAAACAAGCAAAATAACCTTAACAGAAAAGCAAAGAAGGTGCCTCAAACAGACATAAGCTATTATTTCTTATAGTGAAGCTACTATGGACCTCCTGAATGACTGGTGTAGCTTAGAGCAGGAGCACCCAAGCTTAGGTCTACTGATTTATGTAAGATATCCAAATAATCAAGGAAGAAGCTACTTGAGGAACCTGAAAGACTTGAAGTGAACATTGCCATAAGATGGTCTTCCGGAGAAAAATCCAGATTTTGGCTGAAGAAGTGAATATGATCTGGGAAATTCAAAGCATCTGGAACTTCCTTGCAGTAAGGAGTACAGATATAAATACACGGTAAAATTGTCAGGGCTTTGATTACCTTAGAAGAAGAAAAAAGTAATTTGGACTAAGTATTGTCTCAGTGAAAGAAAATCAGACATAGGAAAAGATTGCTATCAAAAAAATCCAAGAATTGAACCTCAAAGAACTTATACAGTGCAGATAAGAGAAGAAACATGCCAAAATCATGAAGGGACTGAAGACACTTAGTTACTCAAAACCTAGGCCTTTTTAAGTCTTCTTATTTTATTTTATTTCTAGATCTTTTTTAAAGGAAATATAGAGGCTAAGTAGCACAGAAGAACCTTTGGCATTTCTGTAGCAAATGTTATTTTCATTCTGCTGTGGAACAAAACCAATTTCCCTTCCCACTCCCTTGCCCCCAAAAACCTGCCTGAATAAAACAAAACTTACATCAGAAAGAGACTCACGTCAGAACGATAGGCCACTGTTCAGTAATTAATGCAAGACCCAAACCTCCGACATCCCAGGAAAATGTTATCTATTAACTGTACTGCAGTGAATCAGTGTCATTAGGGAACCAAGTAACTTTTCTGAAAATTTTTTTTGTCAAATCATACAAATTACACTTCAGGTTTTGACTAAATTCCTCTTACTGGCCCAAAATATTTTCACATAAAAAAAAATGTTGTCACTATACTTGCAAGGCAATGTCAACAGTACTTTTGTTCCACAGGAATGAAGTATAAAGATGCTGCAATCAAATTCCAGTGTTGTTATGAGAGGTAGTTTGAAGGCTTGCCTTGTTTCTCCAAAGCCCAATCTAAAGAAAGTGATGAAGAATGTCTTGACCAAATGGCAGCAGATGCTTGTATCTGGTTGCAAACTTTTTATGCGAGAGAGAATAATCTTATTCATTCAGAGAGTTTTGAAATAATTTGTAGAAAGCCAGGTATTTACACCATGGATTGGTCCTCTAACTCCTCAAGTAGAAGTGGCACTGAGCAAACATACAGAAAAATACGAAAATATACAAAAAAATGTTTTTAGCACAAACTGTGCAAGGTTCTATATATTACACTTACTGAAAACACCAAAAGTAGAAGAAAGCTATAAATTACAACATGATTACACTGCCACATTTCCTATGCGACCTGATGCTATAATTTTGGAAATTCCTTGCTGTTCTAAATACTGTTTTGAACGTAAAAATGATTCAGAGAGAGTGTAAGTCAGTTGGAGAATTTAACCAGCAGCATCAGATACACCAGCAGAAATGCCTTTGTCCATTTCATAACGTTTTGCAATTCAGGTGGCCACAATACCGAAGCAGTGTAAACCTCTCCTTTAACCTACTGAACCTCAGTATCAGGGTCAGGAGCCTCATCTCCACAGGAATGGTGGGAAGTGACTTCTTCCAGGGGGTTACTCAGAATAAGGACCTATATTTATCATATGGGGACTAAACTCCTTCATGGCTAAGCTGGACTGAACACTCTCTTAAAGCGCAGGAACTGAGTAATATCAGTAAACAAGCCATGAAAGAATTCAGAAGAACCCTTCTGTACTATGTATATGCAGGTAGGTTCTAAATGTTGAGTAAATGAAACTGACTTTTCCCATGTCATTCCTTCCTGCAAATAAAGGGTAAAGAACATCTGTAGGTGAGATACCATAGAACTAATTCCTTAACTGGAAATTATTCTAAGGAAAGAGGAAAAAGGTACAGCTTTTTGTTGCTGTTTTTGTTGGTTTTCTTTTTAGTCTAACTAAATAAGGTGGATGAAGTAGGAGTCTCACCTCATGGATTATACTGTAGTGTAGGAAAATCACTCCATTTCAGACCTCCCCATATGTGAAAATCTGAGTAAAAGGGGTCATTACACATATTGTGCACAACAGCATAAATTAACTTCTTAAGTTACAATTGCTGATTGAAAATAACAAACAAAAAGTGTGAAACCTGGCCTGTTAAATCAAATACTTTCACACAAGCAGAGAAAACATATGGTATAGTGGTTTTACATCAGAAATAGTAACAAATGTTGTGAGGTGCATCAGGTATCATAGTGCCTTAGTCTTAGTAATACTATGGGACTGCTACTTGCAGTCCTGTAGCCTTTATCTGCACTGTTGAGGCAGTGTTTTCAGAGCTTCTGTAGCACTATTTTTCCTTTTTTCTTCTCATATTCTTATTCTTATATTGTTGTTCTCACAGCCTTGTAACTGCAAGCAAGAATAGTGGTGGGCTCTCAGAGGAAGCACCTATCACTGGTCTAAGAACGGCCCCTTCATTCCCCTTATCTCCTTATCTCACTTCATACATTTTAGTTTATTAGAGAGAACCAAGCTACTGTGCACGATAATCGTAATTTAAGTAGTCAATAAATATTAATGTATAATAGGTGTACACACAAGCTTAACAAGATAATTCATGTATTCCAATCAATGCTAATGCCATCATTTAATGGGAACAACGGGGTGGGGAGGGGGAGGGGAAGGCAGGGAGAGGAGGTCCTGATAAAATGGTATAGCACTAGGGGAAAATAAGGTGAAAAATCGTCTTCCTCACTGCTACCCACTGCACTGAAGAAATGCCCAGAGCTCTTCTAGGGATCCTGTGACTGCTTCTCCCAACTGGACACTGGGGAGAGTTTTCCTTTTCTCTTTGCACTCTCTTTCTCTCTGTTGTTTCACCTCTCTCCTAAATTGACTTTTCAGAGTCAATGTATTCCATCAGCTGTGGGCTCCACTATAAAACCTCTGCGTATGTCAGCCTGTCTCAACAGTTTTTGTGCAACACAGACTTCTTACTCATTCCTTACTCTCATCCTCTGCTCTTGCCTATGCAGAGGGCTTTCCCAGTCCCTCATGATTTTTGTGCCACCCAGCTGACCTCATCAACTAACCCAGTAAAGAAGTGCTCTCTTTTCTTTTTTTTTTTTTTTTTTTTAAAACTTGGATTAAAGTCCTGCTGCATTAGTAAGCTGAATCCTGTGGTCAGATGAGAGCAGAACTTCAAGGGACAGGGGGAGAGCAGCATGGAGGAGGCAGAGGCATGGGATCTCTTCCTTTAGAGGTCAGCAGGCAGTAGGTCAGCTTGGCTAATCCTTTGTATGGTAACAAATGTAACCCACTTTGGGTAAAAGTGGCCTGAGGTAGGGAGCAATTGGGGAGCAGCTCAAGGACACAATATTCCAGAAAAGGGGCTTCTTTTAACAAACATGTCAGAACCTGAATGCTGCTGCACTGTTTTCTATATTAATATGGACTCCTCTGTGGGAGTCATGTCAGTGGAAAACTGAGCAGCCACAGCAGGAGCCAAAAAGAAAATATGTTTCAGGGAAAAATGAAGTCTCTCATCAAGGCAATCATCCAAGCACTAAATAACAAGCCAGCATCTGACACAGTAATAAATTGGGATTCATTCAGAAAAGGGATAAAAGTCTCCCAACCCATTTAGAACATTTCCAGGCTTTACTTTTTTTATTTTTGTCTTTCATAAGACTTTCAAATAGTTTTTAGTCTCAGTTTAGATGGAAAGACCCTTCAGAGGGCTGCCTAAGGACTCCTCTTGCTTCAGGAAATGTTGATCAACCCTCTCTCAGGAAAGACAGATAGTCCATTGCCTTAATTTCCCCTTCTCTTAACAAAGCCTTGAATACTTAAAGTAAACAAGACTCACTGCTTTTCACTCCAGGAGACAGAAGAAATGGAGACAGAATTCTGAACTTGATTCCATTCCCCTTTCTAATTGCTATTTATTTCATTCCTCACTAGTTGGTGGTGCTGGCATACTTCTGTCAGTATTACTAATTACTTGCCCTTTGTTGGACCCTTATGTTCTAGGACATTTTATGAGCGTATATATTAAAAGAAATAGCTCTAAACTGCCTAAATGATGAACCAAAATGTAACTTAAGAGACAATAAAGAGGTGGAGAGAGAAACAAAAAGAAAAAAAAAAAGAGGAATTCAGGAAAGACAGTTGCTATCAATATAATTATCTTGCCATTTCAAGAGGATGCTGTGGGATGCAGCTGTCTGCACAGGTCAGATGATTAGCCTCTTTGCTTCCTCACTCTATTTCATTAAAGAAATTCTAAAGGGAAAATTACATCAATAGTGTTATGCAAATATTATTAAAATACTTTTAGTATCGATACCATTGTAAGAGGTATTTTTTCAAGAATATCTTGAAGTTTATTTTTCAGTATATAGAAATGTTCAGTTGATTATAATTCTTTAAAATTTACTGGAGTATTGTCATAAGACTAAGTTTTGGGTTTTGCAAACTTGTCCAAGAGCAGCAATTCCCCACCAGCTAATCCACTATATGTCAAAAGGGTTCTTCAGAACCAGAAAATATATTAGTTATTTCTCTGTAAGTACTACTAACTAGATTTTAATTAACATTTAAATTTGCTTTTAAAAATACCTTGTTCATATAACCTCTGCTTCAGAACGGCGTCTTCAAAAAAATTAGTCAAATAATAAAACACATATGAAATGCAACAATTTAAACTGAAATATCAATATTTCAAATAAAAGGATTTTCATTAAGCATTTTTTGGTTTTATAAAAAAAGAAACCAAAAGTGATAATGATAAGCTATTTCTTTTTCCCATTTCATATGACATAGTAATGAAACTGTAAAACAGCACAGAGGGAAAAAATCAATTAAGAAAAGAAATAAAGAAAACCATTTCCCAAAGCTTTTGTTCTTCTCAAGATATAGCCTCAATAATGGATTAACCAATATTTTTGCAGCACGCAAGAAAAGTAAATACGCTTGGACCTCTGGAAAGTAATACACTGGTGATATTTCAGGAAAGTATTTTCAATTTGGCTTTTTTTCCCCCTGCAGTTTTCATAAATGAGCAGATTGGTAAAGTATGAATGGCATTTAGAGGACCAAAATTGCACAGGCCCTACATTTCCTTCTTCAGAGGCACTCTTGGCAATTTCTTTCAGTTAGAGAGGTCGTCTAGGTCCTCTGCTTTAAACAAGTGAGAAGTGTATTTCTCATCCATTTATCCACCTGTTGTGGCCTCCACTGCCACTGTACTCCCCAGAACTATCATTTCTTTGGGCAGTCTGAATCCCCAGGAAAGGGGCTTTATATTGATTTTTAGCTCTTTGTAAATGTATTTAGGAAATAGGAACTAATTATAGCAGAACAGAAATAGCGTTTGCCTTAAACTTGAATTAAGCAAGGGTCTGAGATTCACATATTTTTGATCTTCAGTCTACTGTACTAAAAGGTTATAAGACACAAATGTTAGTCATGTAGACCCCTGTCTTCACAGTATTTAACAACTAATCTTCTTCCTGAACAATTTTCTCTTCCTTTTAGGCTTTCTTAGAAAAGTATGAGTAGCCTTTTTCAGAGTCAGGGCTCCCTGATCTTATCCCAGTCTTCAAGAGATACGACAAAAATATAATCTGCTATCAGCTATACACCCACAGTAGAAAACTGAATAACCTAGTAATCATCTGTACAAATTTCAGCTTCCATAAGAGGTGAAGGAAGCTATACAGCATTCATTTAATATCTTCTTTTGTAAAGAGAGGTAACCTTAAGGATTTCACTTACAAATATATTCCTATATCATGTTACCATGTTTTTGACTAAAATCAGGCAACACTCACATTTTTCAACATATTTTGTATGCAATAATCTGAATGTTTAACTTTTATTAATTAGTTGTTGCTCCGTTTCTTACTAACATGCCAGACATTTTCAGGCACTGCTCTTAGCTATGCTGTTTCACACTTGAAGAAGTAGGAGCTGTTGTTAATTGAGCCAGTCCTATTCAGCTGGTAAAAGTAATGACTAAATCTTACTTCTTTCTCTGTAATTGAAACCAAATTAGAAAAGGCAAATGACCCCCTTTTTTTTTTTCATTTCCAAACCCAGTACTATTTGTTTCTAAAAAAAATCTTTAAAAAAAAAAAAAAACAAAAAACAGTATTTGGCCAAACACTTATGTTGTTACATGGGCATGTATGTAAGATTTGTATTAATCATGACAAGATACTTCTGTAACTGAGATATTTCATTTCCTAAAGGATTTTCTCTATGCAAAATGACAAGTAAGCAGAAAACACATTCATAACAAGATTAATATGCAATCTATAATACATTTCAAGAATATTATCATTCACAAGAAGCCTGTTTCTCAGCTGTGAGACAGATGTGTCCCATTGATGTCCCGCTGTGTACAGCACCCCATCTCTCAGAACGCTGAATTACTAATGGTTAACTGACACTGTTAGTGATGTACCACCTGGTGCTTTCACCCAGACAACGTCCAGGCTGGCTTTGTTTTGAAAGCAAGATGAGGTGCATGCATGCTTGCTGTTTTGGATTTGCATTTTCTATATTTGATTTCAAACTTTAGGAATATTTCCATGGGAAAAAGATCCTAAGTAGGCCTTTCAACAAAGGAGTTATAGCAGGTCTACTATAGAAGCTCCTTAACTATTAGCTGTCAGAGAACTATAATTTGGAGGTTTTTTTAATGGGATTTGCAGCTCCTAGACACTGACTTCTTAACTGCAGTCCACTATGACAAGAGCATCTTCGTAACACCTCTCCTTATGCCACAGCACTTAAATACTCTTCCTTCTCTACTGAAGTACTCCTTACATACACCCTTCACAATTCCCTCAGTTCCTCCCTTTCTTCTTCAGGTCCCTATCTATTTTAGTTTGCTTTCAGTTCTCACACGAAAAGGCAGAATATATTTTCCTGGCCTGCTGAGGTGTGCATGTTAGTTGGTTTGCTGGGGGGGACAAGAGCTGGACACCTTCCACCCAAGAGACACAGATAAGCCAACTGGAACTTCTCAAGTGCTGAGAGCCAAACAAATGGCTTAAAATATTATATATGTCTTCTGGTTGTTTCTTCTGCAAGCTGATTGCACATACTATTTCTTACATCATCCAGCAAGTTCTCAAGTTTATTTTCTGGAGAAGGGGGAGTGGAACTGCCAGAGTACAATTCAGCACACATCCTGTATTCTTGGAACCAGGACAAAAAGAAGTGCTTGCCATGATTATATTAGTATTAATCCTCTTCTCAGAATTTTAGGATGATGCGATGCTATTACATAATGAAAATAGTGAAAATCTCTAAACAAACTTAGTTTTCTTGATATAGGTTTAGATCTGTATAGAATCAGTAAAAATAGCATTCTGATCCAGAATATGCATTCATACTTTTTGCTGAAATTGTTAAAACATGCTCGGTCTTTGTTAACCTGAAGAATTTTTAATTCACCACAGCACAGCATTTTTGCACACTGTAAGTGTCCAAAATGTTACACTAAAATATACATTTTATACATATTTATGTATATTTATTTGGTATAGTTGGTAAGTATACCAAAATGTATCTAAAGTATATACTTTTTTAATTTCACCAGCCAGAAGAGCCCAGATCAGATGTGACCTCTCAGAGTATTTGTCTACAAACAGATATTTATTTTCCATATTGTACATGTAAACTATTTCAGTCACTGGGCTTTTTAGGGTGTTTGGTTTTGTTTTATTTTTAAGTTAAAAAGATGTGATTCGTGAACCTAATTCTTCCTTTGGGATGTTAATCTGCTCAAAATTAAATGCCACCGATAATGGTTCAAAGATAGCACATCCAAAACTAGACAGTAATAGCTAAAATAGAAACTCTCAAGCTTGCTATTGACTGGAGATGTAATTCCTGGTTACATTACTTCATAGGATTCATGCAGGAATAGTGAGAGTCCTGGTGCTGAAGTACCCCTTTGTTCCCATTATTACTATTTCTCCCTCCCTTTTATTTTTTTCCAAGCTTTCATTTCAAACTGCTGCAAAAGTCATCTCTGGACCTATCATCTTATACTGCCTGTCACAATATACATTAAAAAAGTTTTTTCTTGTGAGTATGATATTAACAACCTAGGATTAACCTCTACACTTTTGCTTCCCACAATTATTTTCCATGTAAAAGATACTGAGTCTATCTGAAAATCTTCAGTAAAATGGATCCTAATAAAATCTTGTTCAAGGACAACCTGTTTGGCCTTTCATGATGTTTCTTTGGAGTCACAAGCATGCACACCAAAATTGTTATCTAAAAAAGGGGATAAAAGCTCTGCTATTACTGCTCAAATGTACTTTATTACTTAATGTAAAGGTAAGAAGGAAGGGGAGGGCATGGAACCAAACCAAAAACCTTTCCTGATATGCATCATCATTTCCTCTCCCTGATTCCCTAAAGAAACAAGTTCATAATGAGAAGGAATGAAAGCCATTTTAATCAATATATGTTTTTTCCACTTTTAAAAATGCATTTTTCATCTTCATCCTTAGATATGTGTATTTAAAGTCTCATTTTCCATGCTCTCAGTTACTCTGGTACATCTCCAGGGCAACTCATCTGACAGTAATAAATTTATCTCACTCTAGAAGAGATGGAAATCTGGAAACTTAGATTAAGCTTCAGTACTTCTGAAAAGTATTTCAGTTGAATCCAGCACTATTTTCCCTGGCAGCTGGCAAATTAGATTCTGATTTCAATAATATTCATTTGCATCACATAGAAAATATTTTCTGTGCAGATTCAAGGAGAGACAATAATTTTAGGATCATAATCTAGCAATTAACCAATTTTATTAAATTATAATATTGTTATCAAAGAGAAACAGTGAAACGGTAACTGAGGCAATAATCATTTTAGGTTGCTGTTAATTTTAGTGTCAATAAGTAGAATTTGTTTCTAAACTTCCACATTCTCTCTTTATAAACTGTTTTATTCCATTTTAGAACAGATGTTACACCATTTATTCTCTTACTATTTTTGGTTTGTTTTTGTTTCATTTTTTAAATTCCTTCTCCCTGCAAAACAATGGTGCCAAACAACTTTCAGCTGTCAATGTGAAAATATATGACAAGCTTAAAACATGCATTGATATGTTTGTCGTCTGTGTCTGTTTAAGGAAGAAAGTACAGCAGTATCAAAA
This sequence comes from Morus bassanus, assembly GCA_031468815.1. Classification (NCBI taxonomy): domain Eukaryota; kingdom Metazoa; phylum Chordata; class Aves; order Suliformes; family Sulidae; genus Morus; species Morus bassanus. The sequence continues at coordinate 40,956,315 of CM062567.1, read as the reverse complement.
GGACAAACTGCTTGGTAAATTAATATGCTTTGAACTTTCATAAACGCTAAAAGAAAGACAACACCAGTGACGCCTCTAATAGTGCATTAATAGACCGTTCAAAAGATTTTTCATTGAAAATACATTTCAAACAGATAAAAGACTTTTGCAACTTTTGCAATTTCATTTATAATATGAGTTTTCCAATCATTAAGATGTTGAGCATTACATAAAGTTTAGACTGGAGTGTCTGTCTGTTTTGAGATCTCACCTGCAATTACATGGTGAATAATAACTCTTTTGGTTCAATTTATTAAAAATTCCAATTTTTTTCTCTCCAACAACTGTAACTAAGTCAGCATTTCCCTTGACACCAGACCAGTAGTTAATTCAACTTCTTTACACTTACAGGTGTCAAACCTCTGTAATATTGCATCTATCTGCAAATCACGAACAGCAAAAAAAACAGATTTTGAAGAGCGAGGCCATATCCTTCATTACTACTAATGCAACCTTTTTACAAGAAAAGAGGTAGCAGAATTTTTGATAGGTTTTGTTAAGTGACCCATATCTGGATGAAACTGTGCTGTCTGAGCTGACTGTGCTCCAGCATACAAGGGCTGCTGGATGAGACTGGTTATTTAATTCTCAGTCCACAGGCCTGATTATTGAAGATTATTTTGCAATTTTAACAGCTGTTCTTTCACCAGAAGTTAAGTAAAATAGCATTGAAGTAAACAGAATATTCAAAACTAATCAAAACACAGAAACAATTGTAGTAGATTTGTGCTTGAAAACCAGTACTCAGACTGAATTACATCAGAATGTGTTTCAGTCTTCCCACATAAATCACTGGATTCTTTTGGATTATTATATTGCAGGTGGGGGAAGTGGGGTTGTCATTTGAATTTTTTTTTGCTTTGGGGTCAGGATTTTTTTATTCCACATGGGATAGACTGATACTTCTTCTTTCCCTCTTATGTTTATTTTACTTTTCTGATTTCTAGTGTCTCCCCTTCAATCCTCATTTCCTCCCTAATTTTTCACATTTATTTTTTCTGATACTTTCTCCAGCTCCATACTGCTAACTCAAGCCATTTTCTATTCCTGCTTTGCCTCCCAGGCCTAAGATTACTGAACAAGGATGCAAAGACACTGCCTGCAACTGAGCTGAAAACCAGAAGATAAAGACTGAAGTTAGTGTCTGTGGGCTATATTTGAGCTTGGAAATTAATTGTTTGTTACCTATTCCTCCAGCCAGTTATACTGTGAATTACAACAGTTTCAGAGAGCAAAGGGTAGATAACCTTCCTGTCAGCCAACTGTTTTATCCACTAATAAAACAACAGTTCTGTGCTGTGTGTACAGGACATGAGGCAGCTTTCCTTATCAATATTTACTCACTCTTCTGTCTTGCAAGTAGACTGTCATATTGAAGAGATTCATCAAGACTGGGGAAAGCCGAATTAAGTTAATAGCTTGCTCTAAGCTACAGGAAATAAGACATTGTGCTCAACCTCAAGATTAAAAAGAATAAGTAGAATACATTTAACTGAGGTTGGGTCAAACAGAAAATGTGTTCTTACATTTCTTCAAGCACATAGACAGACATAAGTGCTAATTAAGCAGTTGTTATGTCACTTGCAACAGCTACTTGCCAATTATTTAAAAATATTTGCCAAGTCAGCTAATAAAAACTTGTAGGAATGTATCAATTATCTGCATTAAAATGAGTGATATAAGCAGAGATATTAATATACGAGCTAAGTCTGATATGGCAGCCCATTTCTGAATGACCAGACTGCCTGTTATGTATGAAGAGAGATAGCAGACAGGCAGGACATCCCTACTCTAAAACTGACATCTGTTTGTTCCAGATTTAATTCTATGACAGAATGAAATTAGAGTTGTTCAGTCAATTAAGTACGAATTTATTACATATCTTACCTTGTCAGTTCCTATTTAAAAGCAATGCTTACGAAGGGGCTGCATTTATTAACTATTAAGTGTGGTTTGAAAGCGGTCTCTAGATAATGTATAATTCAAGTTTATTACACCATAGAAGCATAAACCTTAGTGGCAACAAGAGGCATATGTAAAAAAATCACAGCAGTGATTGGCAATTATAACTCCAACAGCAAGCTTGAGACAAGATTTAGACTGGAAACTCACGGACAAAGCCCTGTAACCCCATGGGGTGGAGCACCCTGAGAACAGAGAGCCAATTTTGTAAGCAATGCTTGAATCTGGAAATGCAGATTTTGTTCCACATAAGAAGCCTCCCCATCCCCAAAGCAGGAAGGGAGACTTGCATATGTCTTTGCTCTGATTGCCTTCCTCCTTTTTTCTGATAATCAGAAGCTGAGAAGATGGGACACTCATCTGGCATGCAGGATTTGATCCCAAACAGGTTGTATCTGTAAGTACCTGAATTATCAGAATATGTATTCAATTTCTGTCTCTCAGTCTTGTCTGTTCCACATGAAAGATAATATTCACTGAATCAGAGAGAGACTGAGCCAATCACAGCCATCAATATCCCAGGCTCTTGTGTATTTTGGGTCTGAGTCAACTCTAGCTCTCCTGATTTCTCCAGAAATTTTATGTAGAGGCTAATGGACTGACTAAATTGTCTCTGGGAATTTTCAAAGCCCAGTATTCTTTAAGTCATTCCCTCTTTCAGCTGGATTTTATTGTGATCATTGTCCCAACAGTAACACAGTAATTCAGGATGGTAGACATGGGCATTTTTCTTTGCTGAGACCTCAAAACAGAAATTATTCCCTCCAACTTCAACCTCTTCCTGATATTTAGACTTGCTGTAAAATGCTAGCGACGTTTCAAAGAAAAATACCCCCTCCCAAATCTCTTACATCTGTAGCCTAACATCACTCACATTTTCCTCATTATTTTTGGCTGAATATTTTAATTAGAATGAAACAGGTATCACTTATGCCTCTGTTAATTTTTTCAAAGCCTACATAAGAAGATGCCTTGTGCATATAATAATATTCTTTTTAATAACAACGACACCACCATAGTTACAAATGTTCTAATAATTGGAACAAAGGACAATTTCGGCTGTCCGCCTAGTAAATGGTGTCTTTCTATGGCATGGCTGCCACTGTAGGCTCCTCTTTGTCCTGCACAAGTCTGACTCTCCAGACTTCTGGAGCACAATGGAATATTTATTAGTAGATTCCAAAATTAATTAGCTTGTATTTATACAGTGTTTCGAAAGAGAAAAGCATTACACACATATTGATGTTACAAGTAATTATGAATAAAAACCATCTTTGTTAAGATCTGATGTTAATTCCCCAATGCCTGGCATGCAGCATAATTATTTCTACAACGCTTGAGGTTTTAGTAGTACGGAGAATAGAAAATGTTACCAAAACCAGACTTGTATAACGCTGTATTTTTTACATGTTCTAGACTGATTCTTCTAGACAGAGTCGCAGATGAGCATCTCCTCAGACTTAATAAACACAGGATTTTAGAAAAAATGAAGGCAACAGTTAATTATAGACCAAGATTTCTTGCTTGGCTTAACAATGCAGCAGATCTCAAAGGTTGTGTCTGTATTTTAAAAAAATGCAAATCAAGGGCCATTCTCAGGCCCTGAGGTCAATGGCACAGAACATTTCTTATTTATATGGCTACCACCTGTTCATTTAGCTTTCACCTAAAAAAAGATCAAATCCACAAACAACACCAAAAAAACAACCAAACAAAAACCCTAGGCAACAATCAGGGTAGCCTTGTTCTCACTGCCTCTTAGGAGCAAGCCTTTTCCCTGAATGTTTCTTTGGCACAAGCTGTGAAAAAAGAAGTTGGTTTGGGCCAAAACCATATCATGAAGCATATTAATGATCATACAGTATAGGATAAAAGCTTTCACCTTGGCCTTGTTTCAGGAATTTTGACTAAGTCTATAGGGATAAATAAAACAGGCCAATTAAAGGTATCAATGCCAAGTACTAAGCAGTCAACAGAAGTCACAAAATCATTGCCAGCCCTATCAGCTGTTTGAATCAGCAACCAATAATTGCAGCTAGCTAGATGTCTTTACTTGCTGTGAAGATCAGCTCTATACAGACAGTAGTTTTTCTATGGTTAACATTCTGTAAATAATGAGTAAGGCAAATCATTTACCGCACTGCCTTGACCTTGCCTTGTTCTATCACAAAGCTCTAGAAGTCCTGAATAACTTTAGAGCCACACCGCAAGATTTTAATTGGGTGAGTAAGGAAAGATAGGAACTGCAAAAACATTTTGTCTTTATTTGTGTAGTTATGCCTTGGAAATTCTGTTCTAATTTCCATCTAAAGTCAGGCTCTGGGAGAGCCTCAGTGTGTGTAAAGGGACAACACCTTCTCTGAAACAGACCACCACCTCCCTCACAAATCCAGTTTGAAGATTAACCTGAAAAAAATTTAAAGAAATTACATGATGCGTTGTCTGCAATAGTAAGATACTTTGTCCAGTGACTCAGGAAATCCCTTCTAATTATAAATTCCTATTCTTTTTTGAAACTGCTAAACAAAAAGTTATGAGCTAAAATCCCTGTCCTATTGAAGTAAATGTAATACAAGACAGAGGTGTCAGGAACATCGGCCCTGGGATGGGAAAACTGGATATTTCTAGCTGTCTTACTGGGGTGAACATTGAAGTGATCCAGGTGGTACTCTTCTAGTGCCTTATTTTGAATTAGATGAATAAAAATTTTTAACTAAAGGTTTGGGGTTGAGCTACCTGTTATTCATGGGAATTTCTTTGTTAGAACATTTTCAATGAATTATTTTCAATATCAATAAAGACTTTCACATTTTTAAACACATGGACAGTAGTTTTCCTTTACAGATTTCTTATAATGGCAGAGAAAGTAATTTCTTTCTTGTCCCCAGTTGCCATCAAAACCATCAAACATCAAAAATATTTTCTTGGTAGTATTTTACGTTAGTATCTGCTAATATCTGCTCCATTAAAACCTGCTCTAACATCACTAATTTTAGGAGAAGGATGAAAAAGAACTACATCATGTATTAGAAGCTTTGGATATATATAGTCTGTAAAAATACATACAGTAACAACTTTTATCTGCTTCACTGCTGAGTTATCAATAACCTTATCTTTTAAGGCCATGAATATTTAATTTCCATCATGTCCGCTCTTCCATTTTCATTAATTGCTAAATTCCCATATCTGTAAAATTGCAAGTGTACCTTTTCATTTAAAATGGCATTTGCAGTTGATTTATAGGGAGTGAAATAGTTTCATTCTACTTTAGTTAGATGCTAAGAAAACCAATAATAGTCATTATTTCCCTTCTTCTAGATGTAAAAATAATTTTGCCAACTTAGTCTTCAAAAGCTGCAATTTTTTTTTTAATATGATAGATTATATTTAAGCTTTGTGAGTTACTATGCAAGAATAACAGATAAATTGCAAAGTACACCTGTGTGTAAAATAAATTTCTGGCTTCTTTAGGAAGAAGTAAATAAATAATTTTGAGAGATTGCTAGTAGTTTAGGTATGTTCAAACCATTAGGACTGGTTTGAAATCACAAAAAAAAAAAAAAAAAAAAAAAAGGAAAAAAAAAGAAAAAAAGAATCCTACCACACAGTCTTTCAAGAACTCACTGAAGATTAGTGAAGCAAGAATCCAGCAGCCTAATATTTTTAGTTATGGAGAACAGGAAAATACAAAGTAGTCTGCAAAAATACTTGTGGAGTTTTACTTTAAAGCCTCCAAAAGTTAAATAAGCATACGGAAAGATGGAGATTCTTCAATTTCTATAAAATTTTTGATAGGAATGTCTCTGGTTATTAACATAAAAGACTCTCCTTTTTAAGCACTCCTTGACAAATGTACCTGCAAGGGCAGGAAGCATGATGAAATTCATTGCAAGAACCAAGACAGTAACAAAAGCAAACATTTAAAAGTTCATTAGTTTTGAGATGAATTATTTCCAGTACCTGCCTTATGAAATAAATACTATAAACAGAGACTTCAGGATTCCATGTCCTTGCCACCCACATTACAGTATGTTCTGACATATTTGTATGGCAGAATCTTTCAAGCTATTTTTTTCCCCAAAGTATGTCTCAAAAAACAGATATTGAGCCATATAACTGAAAGAAAAGGCAGACTATATATATTCACTGTACTTTCAAAAATGTCCGTTCCTCAAACCCTGGTTAAGTCTCATCTGACTAAATGCACTTCATATCTGAACTAGACATCTGGTTTCCCTTTAGAGTTGGAAGGGCAATGGGTGTTTCCTGGTGATGATTCATCTCTTTCAAGGAAGATGTCAAAAATAAGTCACATGAATCATGCCTTGAAGTTGTCTATTTCTATCCACTAGCTAGGAAGAGAGAAGATGGCTCAAATGCAGGGAGGTAGTTAGGTGAGAGAAACAGCATATTTCATATATTCCAGAAAGGTGTGGAAAAAATCAGAGGTCAATTGCCATTTATAATCCACTCCACTGTCTGGGAAGCTAAACCAAGGTCTATAGAAATCTGGATAATGAATTAAAGTAGGGTTGATGAGGTAGAAGGTTTTCTGGGTTTTTTCCTTCCACTAAGCTATTTCATTCTCATAGGATCTCACAATGATTATGTCAGGTAAAATGCTATCACATATTTTTAAAGCCAAATATTAAAACATGCTATCAATGCCAATAGCCACACATATAAATCCATTATTCAGAAATGGTTTAAAATTTTAAAATTTTTTGTCACTGAAAACCAGTTTAACTTCAACCCTTTCAGAAGTTAAACTCCATTTTGTGCCTGCTACTAACAAATGTGTGTTTACAGAGCATATCTGCACAAACATTTCAGTAGTCCTCTATTCCACTATAAAATCAAAAGGTGGTTCAAATACTCCATTACTTGAGGTCACATGTGACTTTGCCCTGGAGCAAGCATCCAACACAGTCAGGAATCAAACTCTGTTGAGGAGCACCAGCTAATATGCTTGCTTGCTCATAGTATTTGTTCCATGTGGTTAACTGCAAAGAGGAAGCCTGTCTGCCTTGGACACCTGATTCCTCTCCTCCAGGGAACTCCGCGTATAGCACACAGCATGACACTGACAATCAGTGGTCTAACCTTACCCAGTATGGTCCCACACTTCTACATACAGTTATTCTGTATGTAGACTCAGTCAGCAGGGAACACAGCAGCGACAACGGTAAGTTCCGTGGCTAGACTGGGCACTAGACTGGGGTGAACAAGTGGGTCCCCAGAGCCAGGGAAGCCCAAGGAAGAGCAGAGAGGCCCACCGGGTCCCAGCAGCTCTCACTAGCCAGGCTCATGCAGCTTGGGCAGTGCCAGGAGCAACTGCAGGAGATTTAAACAGTCCAAGGGAGCACAGTATTAGTGGAGCCAAGGCAGAGATAGATGGTTTCAGAACCATGTTCCTGTAGTGGACACCACTGAGAACGAGGCACCTTGGACCCTGGTGATGCACAAAAGCAGGGCTCCGCTTCAGTCTCCACCCTCCAGCATCTCTACCAGATGATGAACAGATATGAACAGATATGAAGCTTTAACAGCTGTAGACAATCATGAGCAAGGTCTGCAAGGTGCAACTGTACCAGCAGCACAGAGTGGATACTGTAAAAAAAAGAGACGAGTGCTAGTAGTGGGTGACTCTCTGTTAAAGGCACTGAGGCGCTCATCTGCCAACCTGACAGGGAGCCACGAGAGGTTTATTCCCTTCCGGGAGCTTCAATCTGAGACATTGCTGAGAGGGTGCCACAACTTGTCAAGAGCACAGATTACTATCTGCTGTTACTCTTCCATGTGGGCACAAATGATGCTATAAGCCAGAGCCTGGGCAGAACCAAGGAAGACTATAAAGCCCTGGGGGAGCAAGTGAAAAATATTGGTGCCCAGGTCATCTTCTCCTCCATTTTACAAGTTGGAGAAAAATGGGCAGCCAGAAGTAGATTAATAATGCAAATCAACTCTTGGCTATGTGGCTGGTGCTGTCTCAAGGGTTTTGGCTTTTATGACAATGGGACTTTCCCCAACAACCATAGCCTGTTAGGGAGGGATGGAATCCACCTGTCTAGAAGGGGCAAGGGAATCTTTGGCAGCAGGCTGGCCAACTTGGTGAAGTGGGCTTTAAACTGAAGGACTCGGGCCAGGGTCCAATGTGGCAATGCTAATGCCATCACCTCCAGCAGGGGAATAAGCCAGGCCAACCAGAGCAGCAACAAGGGTGCCTTAACTGCGTCATGAGATGGCAATCAGAAGACCAACCACCTCAAGGGTGTGTATGGCTATAGCAGACCCTCGTGCACACCTCCAGGGAAACCTGTGTGCTCAATTACCTCTCTGAAGTGTCTGTACACCAACACACGCAGCATGGGGAATAAACAGGAGGAACTAGAGATCTGTGTGCAGTTGCAGGGCCACAATCTAATTGCAGTTACAGAGACATGGTGGGGTAGCTCGCATGACTGTAATGCTGTCATGGATGGCTATGTACTTTCTAGGAAAGACGGGCCAGCAAGGTGAGGTGGGGGAGTTGCTCTTTATGTGAGGGAGCAACTGGAATGTGTCGAGCTCTGCCTAGGGGTGGAGGAAGACCGAGCTGAGAGCTTATGGGTAAAAATTAAGGGGCAGGCAGATATGGGTGACACTGTTGTGGGCATTTGCTACAGGCCACATGATCAGGAAAAGGAAGTCGATGAGGCCTTCTACAGGCAGCTGGAAGTAGCCTCACAATCGCAGGCCCTGGTTCTCATGAGGGACTTCAACCACCCTGATATTTGCTGGAAAAGCAACATGGTGGGGTGCACACAATCCAGGAGGTTCCTGCAGAGCAGCGAGGATAACTTTTTGACACAGATGGTGGAGGAGCCAACAAGGCAAGATGTACTGCTGGACCTTACACTAACAAACAAAGAAGGTCTAGTTGAGGATCTGAGGGTTGGGGGTAGGCTTGGCTGCAGTGACCATGAGATGGTGGAGTTCAGGACCCTGCATGGCAGAAGCAGGGCAACAAGTAGGATTACAACCCTGGGCTTCAGAAGAACTAACTTTGGCCTCTTCAAAGACCTGCTCTGAGGAATCTAATGGGTTAGAGTTCTAGAAGGTAGGGGGGGTCCAAGAGAGCTAGCCAATATTCAAGTACCACTTCCTCCAAGCTCAAGATCGGTGCATCCCTATGAGGAAGAAGTCAAGCAATGGAGCCAGGAGACCTGCATGGATGAGCAAAGACTTCTAGAAAACCTCAAATGGAAGAAGGAGGATTACAGTATGTGGAAAAAGAAACTGGCCACCTGGAAAGAATACAGGAATGTTGTCAGGGTGTGCAGAGATGCGATGAGGAAGACCAAGGCCCACTTGGAACTAAATTTGGCAAGGGATGTCAAGGATAACAAGAAGGGCTTCTTCAAATACATCAGTAGTAAAAGGAAGAGCAGAGAAACTATGGGCCCACTGCTGAATAAGGTGGGTGCCTTGGTGACACAGGATGCAGAGAAGGCAGAGTTACTGAATGCCTTCTTTGCTTCAGTCTTTACTGCTAAGGCTGGTCCTCAGGCATCTCAGGCCCCAGAGGTAAGAGAGAAAGTCTGGAGAAAGGAAGACTTCCCCTTGGTTGAGGAGATTGGGTTAGAGATCTTTTAGGCAGACTGGGTCCTCACAAATCCATGAGCCCCAATGGGATGTACCCACGAGCGCTGAGGGAGCTGGAGGATGCTGTTGCTAAGCTGATAGAGATGAATCTCTATCATCTTGGAAAGGTCATGGAGGACAGGAGAGGTGCCTGAGGACTGGAGGGTAGCCAATGTCACTCCAGCCTTCAAAAAGGGCGAGAAGGAGGACCTGGGAAACTATAGGCCAGTCAGTCTCACCTCCATCCCTGGAACGGTTATGGAACAGTTCATTCCGGAGGTAATCTCCAGGCATGTAGAGGAAAAGAAGGTTATCAGAAGTAGTCACCATGGATTCACCAAGGGAGGAAGTCATGCTTGACCAACCTGATAGCCTTCTATGATGGCATGACTGGCTGGGTAGAGGAAGGGAGAGCAGTGGATGTTGTTTACCTCAACTTCAGCAAGGCTTTTGACACTGTCTCCCATAACATCCTCATAGGTAAGCTTAGGAAGTGTGGGTTAGATGAATGGACAGTGAGGTGGATAGAGAACTGGCTGAACGGCAGAGCTCAGAGGGTCGTGATCAATGGGGCAGGGTCTGGTTGGAGGCCTGTAACTAGCGATGTTCCCCAGGGTCTGTGCTGGGTTTAGTCCGGTTCAACATATTAATCAATGACCTGGATGAAGGGACAGAGTATCCCCTCAACAAGTTTGCTGATAATACAAAACTGGGAGGAGTGGCTGATACACCAGAAGGCTGTGCTGCCATTCAGCAAGACCCAGATAGGCTGGAGAGCTGGGCCAAGTGGAACCTAATGAAATTCAACAAGAGCAAGTGTAAGGTCCTGCACCTGGGGAGGAACAATCCCATGCACCAGTACAGGTTGGGGGTTGACCTGCTGGAAAGCAGCTCCACTGCAAAGGACCTGGGAGTGCTGGTGGACAGCAAGTTGACCATAAGCCAGCACTGTGCCCTTGTGGCCAAGAAGGCCAACGGTATCCTTGGGTGTATTACAAGGAGTGTGGCCAGCAGGTTGAGGGAGGTTATTCTCCCCCTCTACTCTGCCCCAGTGAGGCCACATCTGGAGTACTGTGTCCAGTTCTGGGCTCCCCAGTTCAAGAAAGACAGGGAACTACTGGAGAGAGTGCAGCAGAAAGCTACGAAGATGATTAGGGGACAGGAGCATCTCTCTTATGAGGAAAGGCCAAGAGACCTGGGCTTGCTTAGCCTGGAGAAGAGAAGACTGAGGGGGAATCTTATCAATGCTTATCAGTATATAAAGGGTGGATGTCAACAGGATGGGGCCAGACTCTTTCAGTGGTTCCCAATGACAGAAGAAGGAGCAATGGGCACAAATTGGAACACAAGAAGTTCCATCACGATATAAGGAAAATCTTCTTTACTTTGAGGGTGACAGAGCACTGGAACAGGCTGCCTGGAGAGGTTATGGAGTCTCCTTCTCTGGAAATATTCAAAACCCACCTGGACGCAGTCCTGTGCACCCTGCTCTAGGTGTACCTGCTCAAGCAGGGGGGTTGGACGAGATGATCTCCAAAGGTCCCTTCCAACCTCCATAATTCTGTGATTCTCATGAGTCATCTTGCATGATTCATGTTATTTATAAACAGGGACAGAAATTCTGAATGTGCCCTTGTGTAAAACTATTTGCAGAACAGTCCCTGAACAAAATGTTTTCTCACAGACAGTATCAGACCTGACAAGGTAAAGGACTCAACTCTAGCTATAAATGGCCTTGTTTGCTATGTACTATGATTCATCTGACAAAGTTTCCTGGAAAGAGGTTAATTTAAAAGATTAACTTGAATGAAGCTAGGGCTTCCATAATATAAATAAAGAGACTTTCCCATATGTAAAAAACAACGAACATATAAGAAGGATGAGTGCAAGAGGTTAGACTGATACACAGGCTGGACATGGCAAAGAGAAGAAGACAGGAGAAGAAAAAAAAATCAATCTTTTATTCAGTTAAGGTCACGTGTTCTACTACTAACACAAGATCAGGTTTCTGCATTGGCTTGTCTCCTACAAGATGCAGTAAACCTCAGGTTATGCTTCACTGACAATATCTTGGCTTTCCCAGCAGTCTAGAAAGTAGATTGGCTATTGAGAACACACTGGCAATACATTTCCTTTTCTGTCCTTTTAACACCTAAAGCCATTCATGAGACACACCAGCAGCCTGAGTTTCTAAAATTCACTCATTAATAAGGAGACTAAAATACTGGTTAAATTATCTAAAACTAACACACAGACTGTACAGCTTTTATATTACTACTATCCAGTATATGTTTTCAATATTATGAAATAACCAAAATACCATGCAGTTTGAAAGATTTCATACGCTTCTTTCAAATGACCACCTTTTACTTTCCAAGTTCTGCTACCTAACCCTGGATCTCACATTGCAGTCTCCAACATACTAATAGTCCCTGGAGACTAAGACATGACCACTTTGATATGTATTTGCAATTCTCCTTGATATAGTCGCAACAATATTTTTCAGTTGCTTCTCAGCTGCCTGTTTTCTCATTTACAGCAACAGAATTTATGGTCACAATTATGTCATGCACTGAAGTAACTTTATATCACTACAGCTTTGTAGAGATGCAGCTAATATGCTTAGGAAGCCATTAGAGGCACTCCCAGGTCTCTAAAAGACGACTTAGAGGTAAAAGACAAAATAAACTCTTGCAGTTGGTGCAGGGACCACTTCAGAAAAAAAGAAAAAACGTTCACAGCTCCCTTATGTCAGGCCTAACTCAGCTTCACAGGAACATATGTACAATTTATTAGCTGTTGATACAAACTGGAATAACTTAAAAACTATTTGGATCTATATAAGTGGAAGAAACAGCATCCCAAAAGTCATTGCATGAGTATGAGAAATGTACCTTTTATTTTTCCAGTTCTTTAATGCATCTGAACAGCAGTTGGCTATCTAGAAATCTTTTAACATTGTAACTATACAATTAAGACAGAAATTAAACATCTGTGTTTATATTTGGTATGATAACAACATACGTATTATTTTTACATCTATTCACAAATAATCTTTACTGAGTCCGTTTTGCCTTTTAGTCCCTTTCATTTTCATCCCCCTCCAAATGCTTACTAACTCCTCCCTGCCACCAAAAACCCAAATAAAAAACAGAGGTCATGCTCATAAACCCTATACAATTAAAAAAAAACTAGTAAGCATGAGCCTCATCTACTCTAGCACAAACTTTCTACACCTACAAGTCAAAGAGGAGGGGGAGCTTGGATGAATCATGCACTGGAAACAACAAACTCAGGACAGTATGTACCATCTTCTGAAAGTACCTCTCACTTTCCACTAATGACTGAGCTTTATACCTTTCAGATATTTGGGTGAAATAAATTATATCCTCAAATCCTAATGATCGATAAAGCTTACAGTTGTCTAAAATATGGGCAGGTTTTTTTTTTTTTTATCTGGAACAAAAAAAAAATTGTGAATTAAAAAATGAAGAATTCATAATTCATACACAATTCCATGGAGATAATACTTCAGATCCATGAAATCCACATTAGACTATTTCAATGCAGTTCCAGTGGGTTATGCTACTACAGTGTAAGAGTGCAATAAAAAAAAAAATCTCAAATCTTGCTTATTATAAGTTAGTCTTGTTTTAATGTCACCATGAATCTAGATTCATAGGGAAGAAATTAATTCACTGCAAGTCCACACTCACTGACAATTCTTGTTGCAGTATAAGAGTACAATAGCAATAATAATTTCAGTGGAAGCCTGTAAAGAGTCCTCTATAATGAAATGAAATGCCAGTGTAAGGTATATTACTGTTAAAAATGCAAAGAAAATTAAAGCAAATAAAATCCATGTAAAACTTATTAAGATTCACAGGTAAATCTGCATATATAATCCATCCCTATTCTTCTGGTTATATATCACAAAGCACAGATTTACATAATCCTAAGAAATATACATACACAAACTGAACAGGAACTTTCTACCTCACCCCTTTGACTGAGGGCTGCACCCTTGTATATTGTATGTTTGATATAGCCTGTATATTATTTAACTGAAATTTGTTAGATCAACATGATAGGAAAGACTTCAATGTTACCTGAAAATCATTGAGAAGACATTTTCTAGTCTATGACTGAATATAAATGCAAGCAGCTTTCAAAAATTAATTTCTCAGCAAAAACACTTATAGAAGATCATCACCTTTCATGTTTGAATGAAATTCCCTTCCTATTTACTTAACAGTCTACAGCTAGATGCCAGATTTTGGCTGCTGCTGCCCAGGTGAGTTTTCTTCTTTTGACTCTCAAGTTCAGCAAATACTAACTGGATTAATAATGACAGCCACAGGCTTCCATCTGAGACAGAAAAGGTGCCTGAAGGGAGCATAAAGAAATGGAATATTACAGCTATGTGATGTTAATTTTCAGCAGGTGTTGAACAGTTAACATAAACATCCTTTAAAGTGCTCTGATTTACATCAAGGCCACACAACAGCACTTTAAGCTTAATCAGGATGTTACATATGGCTTTTAAATTATGATCTCTCCATCTCCAGAACTAAATGACTCCCTATGAAACAGATAAAAATGTGATAATTTATCTTCCTTAATTCACTGCAAAAGGTTCTGTACCTGAATATGTCTGATACCCCAGAAACACAGCTGAAAGTACGTTTACTTTGAATGTGTACTTACACCAATGTAGTTATTTTAATGATTTCTGCTGACACGGAAGGCCAGTATGTTACTTTTAAAAAAAGCAAATCCATATGACTCATTACTATCTCTTTTTCCCATGAACACATCACAAATAGGCATACTCTAGGAAACAGTCTGAGATGTACAATAAAATGTATTCTTCATTTTACAACCAAAGAGAGACCCAGTCCAAGAATCTACAGGGTCTAATATGTCCCTGACAGACATGGTCAAGAGTTGCCCAACAGAAGTCAAAGTAGACCACAGCAGCAACAGAGGAAAATAGAGCAAGCACACCAGCATCCTGAGGTAATGTCCTGACTCATTAATGGATCACACCTGCCTTGAGCTCCTGCCCTCTCCGCTTAGATGTAATGGAATGTCTCTGCTAGCCTAAGTGTTGGAGTTTGTGCTGTATTCCTCTGACGGTCTGTGATAGCTCTGCATATGCAGACTTGTATAATTTCCTTAACACATACTCTTTGAAAATAAGGTAAACCATTATAAATAATACCCTGAAAATTAATTGTAGAAATGTAAATTATCTTGGAAATTCAGTAGCATCCTGTAAAATTTTCCATGTCCACTGTGACATGCATGTGGAGAACAAACATTTCACATCAGAAAATAGATATCACCAGCAAAATACAGGAAAGTTGCAGGTGAATGTTTTAATAACACTTGAATCATTTTCAGTTCTTTGCCTGGTGCATAAACTCAAAGCGTATTTGATATGATGGTATATTGAAAGGTGTCTAGTAGGAGTTGGGCCATGAGCTTCAATGGGAACAATATCATGTACTATCTTTTTAAATTAGGACATGCATATTGAGCTTGATTAAGAAAAAAGTCTGCATGCAGCTTTCCTTAAATAGTTTTCTTGGTCTTGGTAAACTGGTTATTTAGAACTCAGGTAGTAGTCACAAGACCTAAAGAAACAGTTCAGAAAAGTGACAGCACCTATGTGGCACCACAAAGCAATCGATAATGGCATGGTAACTTGAACTTAAAGGGAAAAATGTCAAAAAATTATAATGAAAGAGTAACTTAGAAAAAACACTAATGTATTCAAATGGGTATTATGAATACATAATAACATTGAAAAGGGTTTATATCTATTTTTAAAAGTTGTTTATTCTGCTCCAGAAGAGAAACTTATTTTTAGAGGCTGTGTTGATGAATGAGGCCAAACTGGTAACAAGACATTCTGATCATTATGATCAATTGTTTTTTGTTGCCACATGTAGGTAATTTCTTTTTATAATATTGTTTCTTTTCCTTCCAATTGCTTAAACTGCAAGTTCCTCGGGGCCCTGCCAGTCCCTTAAGACATGCTTGGATTGTATATACCACAGTGGGTCTTCTTTTGCATTTTATTGTGCAGCATTGCTGCAATATATTGCTGGTGTTTCTGTCCTGGAGACTCATTTGAAGATATACCAATGTCATAGCTTCCTAAGTCTCCTTTTTCAGAATACCAACATAGTCTTTATTTCCCTTGGGATTTGGGAAAATTGTTCACAATAATTATCCCTTTGGAAATGCCTCTCTAGTCACAAATTACCTACTAATAAACAGAGTTATTTAAAACCACTGATAAATAAAATGATTCATTGAAACGTAACATAACGTAGTTTCATTTTTATGTATTGTTCATGAATGACATGCTGTGACTGCATAGCTGCCACTTGTATTAACATATCTCAATTCTGTGCAATGCTCTTCACCTACAACATATCCTAACTTGCTACTAAGGACACACGAACATGAAGATGCAGGGCACTTATAATACTTGGAAAAGTTAAATAGTTTGAAGAGAAGTTTGAGTTAGGGATGAAAAAAGAAAATTCCAAACTCAAAGTCTAAGTTTCCTGATGAAATCAATTCAAAAACTTTTTAAAAGAAAAAGACAAATTTTAACTATTTAGAAACAGCACTGAAAGTAATTTAACAAATATGTAAATCACAACAGATAGACAGCAAGGGTGACAGGCAGTATTGTAACTTAGCGATGTTAATACTTTTTCAAAACTACTCTTTGGCTTACAGTAGGACACATTAATAATGTATCTATAGACAGAAGTGATTTTGTGATCTACTTTAACATAAAAGTTTATTTCTAATATTTGTATTCTTGAAATCCGACTTTGACCTTCATGCTCACAGTTTCATTTTCACTCTCTTGGCATAAGGACAAACACATTCACATATTGGGCCTGCAAATTCCCTACTCATTCCTTTTCCTTGCAAAATGGAGTGTTTCTTTCTCTCCTTTTGGCTCCTAAATTGCTACTATTCAACATGACACAGAGGCTTGTCTTCTCAAGCACATGCACTGTCATAAATAAATATACAGCAGTTACACAGGAGTCCCTTACCTTTCACTTTGTTACCTGATTATTGCCATCAAGAGCCAAAGTTATAAGGTGAATGAGAAGCCTAGTTTAGAGGGGTTTGTGGTATGAAATGAAGCAACAAAAAACAATCAGAAGAGGAAAAAAATAATCCCTCTTCTGCTGTGTAGTTTATTAGCATGTTTATTTCATTTGCAAGTTATTTTCCTTAAAATAATCACAAAAGACATCTTAAACTTAGTCTATTTAATCTTGCACACTTCTACAAAGAAGCTGCTAATAACATGTACACAGGAAGAAATGTGGGAGTTTGATAGACACCAGAATAATCTCCAGTAGATTAAACTGAATGCTTTCATTAAAAGAGTCACATTTCATTGAATTTTATATATGAGAGAGATGTGGATTCAGAAGAAACCTCTTTTTATACCTTTATGGGAAAAGAACCTCAAAGACATGACTTGAAACTTCTGCCACAAAGCTTATGCCTAAACCCAGATCAAACTCTATCATATATGGTATGGAAAAATCCATTACTGGTAGGTGAAACACAGCGAAAGATCTTGCTTTGAATTAATAAATTAATTAAAGATCTAATTATGCAGCAATTTCCTGCTGTGTTCTTCCCTCCTGAGCTGGGATATTTTTTCTGACTGGGACAGGACTGCAACATTCAGTTAGCCTGATCCAATCCTATTCTCCATGTTTGTTAAACAAATACATCAGGACTGTGCTCACACATTTATCTCCCATATATTTCCTTAAAGACACAGAAGAATAAAAATAAAATCCTCACAAAAAGCTGCATATTCAATTGGCTGGGCTGGTGGAGTATTGCCTTTGGTTCACAGCCTAACCCAGGCAGTAATGAAGGGGTACTTGCCACAGGCTGAATCAATCTCTTTCACCAGCCACAGGAGTTATTAGAAATGGTCTGGTCTTGGACAAATCAAGCTAATGCCTTTTCTTTTAGAAAGTCAGCACCTCTTTTCCAGCAAGGTCAAGTTATCCTAACAGAAAGACATTAGGGAGAGGCTTGACACTTTCAATCTGATCTAGATCAATTACTGTAGGGCTTTGACTCTTTCTACTTGAACCTCTCTAAGATCAAGTGCAATTGTTTAACGACAGTCATCCATAGCGCTTCATCCAGTTCCCATGCCTCTGTGTAAAGTGTTTCCTTTTCTGATCAACAGCTAAAATTGGTCAGGCTGTCAGTATGTAAAATTTCTTAAAGAATGTCCTTAGAACAAAGCCTCCACCTAAGTATTTCATTACACAGCTACTTTACTAAATGTGGCATCAAATATTTTATAGGTAGGTAAGAGGCAAATACTGTGGTTTTCTAAATGTTTCTTCTTAAAATGAAGCAAATCTTATATCATTATGTAATCCACATAATATTTTTTCTTTCTCCTGCATGACATAATCCCTTAAAGTCACTCCTGATTTTTTTCAAAGAAAAATATACACTCAAAGTCAAACGCAGGAAATTTTTATATCGTGAAAATTTTTGAAGGGAGTTTTCCTCCTTTTCAATATAGTAAATCTTTAAAGAGATCATTTAATAATAAATGTAGTAATTATGGAGTTTCTCAGAGTTCACTATCCTTCAACTACGAAGATATTTAAAAAAAAACAGCTATATGAATATGGAACATTAAGGATTGCACCTCATGAATACACTTTTTAAAGACTGGTAGCAAACCTTATCTCTGCAAGACCCTGTTTATATTCTTTGTAAAAGTTAAGGCTATATGGTTTTTTTTTTGTCTCTTGTTTGCATAGCATTTGTTATATTACATTAACTAGTTGGTGCTAAAAAATAAAAACTTCATACCAAAAATGCATTGTATAAGGGCCGTAACAGAGTGATTATGAACGTATGCAGAGTTGGAAAGGCAATGCTTGAGCCTACTGAACTTCTGAAAGGACCTGTATAAATAAAACCCAGCACAGCCTTGCCTGTTGCTCTGGAACACAAGATCTCCCAGTGACACCGTCACAAACACATATTATCTGATACTATGATGCAAGTTTCACCAAAAATAATGTTTTGCATGTTGATTCACTGTCTCTCATATCTCAGCTGCTATGATGGAAGAGTATCTCTTCTACCCTGGAGTTCAGCACTTCCTAAATTCCTGATTGCTCAGAGGAAATACTAACCTCTTTCACTTTTTTTTTTTACCCTCTTTCTTTCTACCTAGTTCTAACAGCATGGTAGAAGAAGATGTAGATGATGTTTATTAAAGGATGAGGTTTACAGATTTATATTTATCTTCCTTATTTAATCTTGCATGCTTCAAGAAGATGACAGAAATATATTAATTTAGCAATTTCTACTAAATAAAATCTAACAAATCACCCTAAATACTAATGCAGCTAGCTGTAAAAAACCCTAAAATCTAGCTAAAATGTAAACCTAGTAATTTTTACAAACCTCAGAATATGAGACCTTTTAAACACCTTTTAGAAAGTCAATGAATCCAGTGATTATGCCCTAATCTTAAACCTCAAATATTGCTTTAGGCTCTGCATGGTGCTGTTCTCCTCTGTATTTTACCAAGGCAGTTTCCACTAGCTTTTTCTTCTTCATGCCAGCCAGTGTAAGACCATTCCATTTGCTGCTCATTGCCTCTACTTATGCCAGGATGCAGGCGCACAGAGCTTAACATTTGAAGAGAAGCAGAGACTGATTCCACTGCCAACAAGAAATTAAATGAAATCTGAACAGGCTAAATCCTGCTACTAGCAGCAGACATATTTCCCATTTTCTTCTATGGAACTGTGAATATCTGTGCTTTGTCTAGTACTTGCATTCATTATATTTGCAATGATAACTGCATATGTTGTAAATCTAAGACTATGTGGAGGATGTTTATTGGGAACTCAGAGCCACAAAATCTTGTCTGTGTGAGTATACATGATATTTTACTTGTCAGTTTGCAGATTTTTACTTTTTACTCAGTACTCACAGAGAATTTTAAAATAAATTTTATTCTAAACCTGTGTAAAGAAGTTCCACTGAAAAGTAATTAAGTTGTACCAACATAAAACTGACCTGAAAGATTAGTCAAAAGCCAGTAATTTCTAATGTATTTTTCCATTGTCCCTACTTCATCTTTTTGCATCTACATCATTGCTGACAGTTTGCTATTCAGTGTCATAGATATGTCAGTGTCCTTATTTCCACCTTTTTTAAACCAGTAATTTGAGAACAGGCAGGTCTAGAAGAATCTGTGCCTTAAATTTATATTGTGTACATCTCTGGAAAAAATCCAGAAATGGAGAAGCAATGAAAGGAGGTAATGAAGGCAAAAAAACATAGTTGCTTTCTGCATCAAAATGACTACTTTTAGAACATATGCATTATACTTTTTTCTTTTAAGACAGAGGTTTACTCAGCTGAAAATGACATATGTTTTGTCCAACAAAATAATTTTGAGCAATATTATTTTAATTCTGAACATATTTTTAAGTCTAAAAAAAAAATAGTGTTAAAACTTTTAAATACCATGTAGAATCTATATAGGAAGACTTCAGATGGATGTATTGTTCGTTTATGACTCTACAGCCAGATTCTTCACTGTGACCACATGTCCAAATGGTTAAAGGGAAAATTAGTTATTCCCTTACTTATCCTTTTAAAATGAATGTGTTTTTTACTATGTCTTTCATTTCACATTTTCAGCTTCCTTTAAAAGAAATTCTTACAAGTTTTTCTCGTTATACTGGGACTATACTTTCCTCAGAAACTCGATTTCTTAACTACACTCTTCAGTTTTTAGTGATCATAGTGATAGATCACAGATTTATAACCTCTCTGCTCAAAACTGACAAAGCCAGAATGAAACATTTTATGTACCTTCCTGTGACTTACAAGCATGATATGAAAAAGTAATAACAAGTTCATAGATTAATATTTATCCATATATCACTCCTGGGACCATAACACTTCAGTTTTAAACAACATATTTCAGTAAGAAAATGAATACTGTATTTCATCTATTTTATGATCACTTTACGTATATCTTGACAGATAATCAGGATGATTATTTTAATTTACACTGAATATGCAAATAGATCTGGCAATGACTACATTTGAAGTGTTCTGTGTTGTAATTAGAGCAGTGTGAAAACCACAACAAATTTGCTTTAATTATTTCCTCAAACTTAAAAATAAATGGGCCATATCCTGCCTTCTTCCTTCACACTAAATTGGATTTGCACCTTGCAATTCACAGTTCCCTTTGGGTAACAGGACACAATAATACACCAAGCAGGTCAGAGCACTTAATATCTGTTCCCTCCAAGATATAAAATCTGGTTTCCACCATCCCTTGTTTTTGGGATTTAGGGAAGGAAACACTTGGTGATATACGGTAGAGAATGGAGCTGTCAAGGCCTCAGTTGCTCCTTGCTATTTTCCTTCAACTACCTACCTGCCTCTACAGAAGAAAAGCAGTGCCACAGGAGCAGCTGCTTTTCTTCTTCCAGGATTCTACTGGGAGCAATGGAAGAGACCACAAAGGGAAGAAACAGAGCTCCACATAGATCATTTACTACCATCGCCCATCCTCATAATTTCTGGCTTAGTGTATATCTGCTCTGCAAATGGCTCCACTGAAATGAACGGAATTATTAATGGCATAAGGTACTAAGCAGAGTCATTATAAGATGATCAGTACTAAGTTGTTGCCTTCCTCCCTGCATCTGTCTTCACCTGATGAAGCCACGACCTCTTGTCTCGATCAGCAGAAAGAGCACCTGAGCACTCCTCACTACTTCACTACAAAGTTCACAGAAGGTAGATTAAGCTGTGCCAGCTGATTTTGCACAGGAACATATCAAGAACACTAATAAGATCCATTATGCTGGCTGCGTTGTGAGGATACTAATCACGCCAAGAGACTACAAACACTGTAAACCTCCATGGCTGTTTGTGCAGTAATTATTAGACCATGGCTTAAAGGAACATTTGCAGACTCTGACCCTGTTGTTATTATTTGTGAAACTGAAATTCATTTAAAATCATTCTCCAGCAGAGTTAGCTTGCTGGAACTATACATGAAATACAGACTTTCTTGACTTAAAAAAATATTTTGTCCCCTTTGACAGAAATGACATGTATGTTTCAAGGAAACATAGCTTAACTCTCCCTACACAGCTGGAGCCATGAACATAACAACTGAGACTGTGAATTCCTTAATGACACTGATGAGCAGGTACTTGGGCTCTGCACATCTGGGACACAGATGAATATTGCAGGTAAGTTAGGCCCAATCTTGCTAATCGCTATGCCTGTAAGGAACCTTCCCAAAACTGCAATCAAGATCAGGAAGATAAAAAAACAATAGGCCCAAGTGTGGAACTTCTCAAATACTGAACATTTGTACAGTGTGATCTGATGACAGACATTTCATGTGCAGTTAAAAAAAAGAGAAAAAAAATGTTATATTTGCTGAACACGGGTTTTGCTGTGAATTTGCTGTGAATTGTTCATCCAGACAGTTGTCTATGTTGTTCTCACAGTAATCCAGAAAAATAAAATGTCCGTTTACTAAACTGTAGTTGAACTGGCAACCAGTAGTTCCCTGAGATAGCTCCTGTCTCTGCATATTGCCACGGAAAGTTCCACGAAGATTCTTTCAAGAGCTGTCTTGAATGTTGAGGTAATTAACTATTGCAGTGGCTAGTGTGTGACTCAAAACCTCAACTGTATGGAAAGGAAATGAAAAAAAACAAACCAAAATAATTGAAAGCAAACCTCCATAAACTAAGTCTTTTTTTTTTTTAAAAAAAAAACATCTTGCTCTGAAAAGGGAGAGAGAATTTCACTGAATTTTGAGTATTCAAAAATACAGCGAATCACAGCAACACATAGATTAGAAAAGCAAAGCATGTTAATCTCCATTAGCATTTAGAACCTACCCAAATCTATGGATTTATGATCACTATTAATAGTTATATTCCTTAAAGTGTGTTTTCAGATCTTTTCCTTCTTCTTCTAAAGATTATATACTAAAGCAGAATACTTCTGCGATGAATTACTTTCTATTAAATTTTATTTTAGAAGTATATTCATAAAAATATAATCTAACCAAAGTTATATATTTGTAAGTACACATATTCACTTTCCAAACAAATCTTTGTATCCACATCTAAATGAAACAAAATTAACTATTTAACATGGACTAAAAAAACCCATAACATTTTTTCTTGTTTGGGGATTCTTTTGTCATTTAGGACCCTAGTTCTAAATCTATTCGATGAATATGAAGCACAAAGTGACCACTGTGTTATCTATTTATTATCATTTTGACACAGATTCTTAAGGTTCATATAACTACCTGTATATGTTATGAACTATCTATATAGCTGTCATAGAAATGCTAACACACCACAGAGGGCTGCTCTGTTGACGGCAGGTTGTCTCTGATTTCTACCTGCTTATACTGTATTAAAATACATAAGAGAGTATTAAATACATCAGCAACACTACTTAGTGTAATTGGCGTGGGAAAGTTATTCCATCATTACTGAGACATACCACAGTGCTGAGTACAGTGCTAGAGTACAGTGTATGCCAGGAAACTGTTCTTGACATATTATGTAAGCGACGCTAAACCTAGCAAAAAGTAAACTACAAACAAGAAGAAAAATGGTAAGTAACAAGCACCCCCTGAGGCACTTTGCATAAGCCTGAACTAATTCCATATACTGGTCAAATTTTGTGGTTGGTTTCATCTCAGAGACTGTGACTTTTTGATCTGTAAAAGTGAAATATTCTTCAAAATAGTTTTCTTTTTGAAAGTGAAAGGATTTAAAAATAGACACAGTTTTTTAAACTTTTTCATAAAAGCCCAAAGTAATGGTTTATAGATCTCTAAAATGTTTTTCTGTTTTGTGTTTTTTAAATTCTGTTAGGCTCCCCAAATTAAAGAATCCATTATTTACACAGCCTCATTTCAAATATTTCATACAAATTCCTTTATATAAAATGAAGTTATGAAACATACATACGCAATAAATATCCAACCAGTCATCAAATTTTGATCTTGGTCAAAGCAATACAAAGCCTGAGTAATTTGCAAAGATTATTGATTTAAATAATATGGAAAAATAATTTAAAAAAAACCCAGGCAGCTACATTAAGAGGAATGTCTTTTTTGTGAGGTAAAAAATAGAGACTTAAAATAGAGACTTAACTGCCACAAAAGTAATATCTAACATTTTCTCATTGAAATAACAGGAAGGAATACCTTTATTACAAAGGTCCACATTTCAAAAAATAAAGGTAAATAAGTTGAGTAGACATAATCTAGTAAAACAAAAGCTTGGGCCACAGTCAGGAGAGGAAAAAAAAATCTCATCCCTTAATGCAATGTCCAACGTCCTTCCTCTTCCACTCAGGTAGTGATTAAAGAAAAAAAAAGACACAAGATCTTGACATACACTTCCTGTCAATTTTGTGCATAAATCCTTTCCTAAATCAGGGCTTTGGTAAGCAATTTAAGCACAGGCGATGTGGTTTATCATATCTAAGATGTCTTCTTTCCCATGGGATCTGAAATACATAGAGAAACCCATTCTAAATCTTCCTACAGACAGATGAGTGGGAACATGGTTGGTGTGACAATAAAGCAGAACAAAACCAAAAACAACTTTGTGAGAGAAGTCAGTGCTGATAATAAGGCCACTTGTCAAAGGAACCAAATCGCTGAACAGAATTTGAAAAACAGCAGTTGGGACACAGGGAATAGGCAAAGGATATGTGCTGTGACAAAATAATCAGAGCCCCACTTTGTTTTCTAAAAATGCAGGATTTTACTATGCTTTTCAATACAATCAATCCCAGATGATTTTTCCCCCTACTTACAATGCATATCACTGTCTGGTAGAGAAATATTGCTGTATTCAGGAACCACATGTACATTTAGGTATTTTTTACTGCAATTTTTGGAAACACTTAGAAGGGTAATTTCACTTTATTTCTGGTTCTTGTTACTTCTTTCAGCACTGAAAAATTCTTAATAAATAGAATATCTTTGCAATGTTTTTTCTACACTGTAATTAAGCTAAATGGATAATCTGACTGTACAGGAAAGTAGGAGGTGCATGGTGTTGCCTTAACTTCCAAAAGCATGTCTTACCTATCACATATTATGACACACATGACAATAAACATGAATGATCATGTAGTGATAAATAATTGGAGCATTTGGAGCCCTGCATATTATTAAAGTGAAAGGTATGTCATGATCCTGGTTTTCAGCAGTAGCATACCATAAATTAGACATGGCATCATTTGGTAGTAACTGCAGTTGATTGAATAAAAGCATAATACGTTCCTCCTTAAGGACATTCATGCTGCAAGAAATTTAAACATTTTTTTGTTCTACTAAAATCAATTTTCTCCATGTCATTGAACAGGGCTGAAAGACTCTAAGATATAATAGCATGTGATATTTAGGAAAATGTGACTCACAGCTTTGTGTGAGATTTTCAGCTATATTTTCTGGGATTTTTTTTTTTACTATAGCATAATAAACTTTTCCAACTCCATTATTCCTAGTTAAAAAATAAAAAGTAAAATTAAGGCATGAAATGGCTGGTCAACAAGGGGAAAATTGCTTTATAAATATGTGACAGTACACATATTTAATCATAGTAAACATTAGATGCAAAGAGCAATACACACTAAAAATAGGCATGTGGTCACAGCAATTCACATACTTCATTATCGCTGCCTTTTCTTCTACCCATTATCTTTTTTCTTTAATTCTAGAGTACCTATTCTAGACACCTTGCCTTATTTTCCCCTGCTTGTGTTGTTTATAATAATTTATCGCACACATTTTTGTCTCTGCCTCTAGTTTGAATTGTTTAAAATTATGTATTGTTTAAAACAAAAATGCAAACATGAAGATAAACTACTGAAATTATCAACATATTTTCAGGGAGAACACGTTACGGTCTACAGAATTTCAAAAGTGAATGGATCATAATATCACTGGAAGAGATAAGAGGCAAAGGGATTTTTTTTTCATTAAGAAGTTCTCCACCTAAAATATACTTAAGAAATCTAAATAGTTAGTGACAATGAAGTACTCAGGATTCATATACACAAAACAAAGTGAAAGTGATCTATGATAAATCAACAACAGTACAAAACAATTAAGTTGCATTTTTAATAAATATTTAAGCAGAATGATTCTTTTTAAATGCTACTTTTTGCATTTTGAGATGTGTATAGTCTGGCAACAATACACCCAAAAAAGTTTGCATAGAATATTGCACAAAGCACTGCTAGCCAACAGTATGACCTTCAGAAGCAGGATATATATCAGTTTTTCCTTAAGTTGATTTATTGATAGTGTAGCTATATTCTCACCTAACACCCCAATAGATTGCAAGAACAATTATTATAATGGTCTGTATTTACAACTAACAATGCCTGAGAATACTCTTTTGTTCCTGTGTATTAAACTTCCACTTTGCCTCCTTACTACATTTGGTGTGTAGGTGTTGCAACGGTGGGAATAATTTTTACAATTTTTTGTTGCATATGTTTATCAATGTTTCAAAAGGTTACCTTGGAAGTTAGGCATGCTCATTCATGTCACAGCCATGCATTATTTATGAAATGTCTGTATAATGATAGACTATTTATACTCTAATATTTATGGCACATCCTGATCTGAAAATCTGTATGAAATTGTCCAAGAAACAGCAGAAATAGCAACACTCCAACATGAAAGCCTATTATTAAAAATGGATGGCAAACAAGGCTTACAGTATTAAGCATTTAAAGAAATAAGTAGGTATTTTCTCCTACTGCCTTGCAAACAGAAATCTGACTTTAAGGTTCACCATTCAGGGTTTAATACATATTTTTTTGGCTGCACATGGGCATAGGAGTTTTTGAAATATTTCTGTCTGAACAATAAGCTATTGCTGAGCTGCTGTGTCCTGTGGATACTTATGCTTCCTCAGAGGGTTTAAAGGTTAAGATTTAAATAAATGTGAACTTCTGAAATTTATCCCCATGAAATAATTATTTCCTTTACAATTCAAATGATATTTTTCTTGGTAAGATTACATAAAGGCTTATTTTTATGTGTTTTAAAGACTGTTTAGGGGAAATCTTAAAGAATGTATTAAGACAAGCCCTTCCAGTGCCACCATTCACATCATTTGTACACAAACACTTAAAGAGTGGGCTTGGACAAACTCATATAGCTCAAAAGAAGGGAAGACCCTAAGCCCCAGCCCACGATGCGTTGGGAGTCAGCAGGGTTGAGTATGCTTCTTTATGAGCAAGTCACTAATTAAGTTCTTCCTAAGCAAGAATAGTGGATGTGGTAACTGAACAACAGCTGGACCGACAGCCAGCTCTGCAGGTGGAAAATATGTGGGTCACCGTAGCAGGTATTTGTAATCCTGCTCTTCACTGCCCATGTGCATCCAGCCTCTACGCAAAAGTGAAAAAGGCATCATACATATGGAAGGATACGCTGAATAGTATGAAACACATGTAAAAAGAGAAAAAGCTTTAAGAAGTCAAGGAAAGGAAGAAAAAGGAAAATTAGTATTCCAGGAACAGGCATTCTAATAGGTCCATCATAGTAGGATTTCTCTACATTGAGTTTCTGAAAGAATAGCATGTATGCATTTTCAGCTTAAGCCTTGACAGTCTTTTGCAAATAAAAGGCTCTGGTCTTCCATCTACATTCTACAAAGGGACTGTGGAGCATTCAAGCAAAGAAAGATTGTAGCTGCGGTAGAAAGAAAGGAAATGTAAGTCCTGCAACTTTATGAATTCAATGAAGTAGATAGAAGAAAAAAATTTTAAAAAATAATCCCTCAAGGTGACAGGATAGTTTGTTTATTTTTGTGTTGTTTTAAAAAATTACTTTGCATTCAGAAAGAATGGATAAATCCAATTGGGGAAAATGTACGAGCAGACAATAAAAGAGTATTTGAGGCACAAAATGGTAAGAAGTAACAGTAACACCATGGATATAACTTGAAAAGCACATGGAAATAAACCCTTTTCTACAACCTGGTTCTCTTTCAACTAATTTGGCAATGACAGCTGGAGAACATGTAGCTACAGTAGAAACCATAAAGCTTCTCAAAATACAATTGACCCAAAATTTCTCTTTAGCTGAAGTTGCATAAACAATATTATATCTTTATTATTGTTCTGTGGATGACATATAACAACAGCTGTAATTGCACAGCTTTGCAAACAGCCAGTACTATTTCAGAATTCACTGGAACTTAGCATAACCTTATCGCTCTGCTAAATAGGGATGGGACTTGAGGCCTATTGACAATTTTCTAATATTATGTTTGTAACATTGGCCACTCACTCCAAAAGAGAGCTTGGAAAGCTTAGGTTTAACCAGGGTAAAAAGGATTTTTTTTTTGTTTAAGATTTGACAGTTTAATTGAAATCTCTGTTTGAAAAAAAAAAAGTTCACTCACAGCAGTAACCACAAGCTAAAAAATTCATCTCATTTCTGTTCTGTTTAAAAAGAGCAGTGCTAAAGGATTTGGGAAAGAAATAATTTCTTAGTAATAAGGAATAATAGCTAACATTTTGTAGGGCATTGTATGTCTTCAAAATGTTTTACAAGCATTAAATATTCTTCAGAGCCTCCTTGCAAGTTAGGTGTACATGATGTCTCACTTCAAGGGTGGAAGAAAACTGAATCAGGGAATTCTGTTAATTACTCAGCCTTATAACAACAACTAGAGCCAGAGTGAAGGTATAACTTAGATTTTCAAGCCTGCTAACCTCCTACTCAAACCTAGAACTACTAGATATCTGAATGTCCCCTCAGATTTGTCTTTTTATCTCACCCAGACTTCTCACCTGAGAAGAATTTCAGCATTTACCACATCTGTCTGCAATACATGTCCCATGAACTTACTTCTGAAGGAGCAAATGGCTAGCAGGACTATGGGACATCCAGAAATCATGGACAAAGCCTTTACTGATGGACAGACCATCAATGCAACATGTGGATTACCACCTTCAGAAAACATGAAGCCTCCTGTGCACATTACTCAGGTCTCACTGGACTTAACTTGATATGTTGCTACAGGACACAGGCAGTCTTGCTGATGCTACATGCAGTTTGAGGCTTAGTGAGCACCTGCTGTACCAGTTGTCTCCATGCCCGCTTTATCTAGCTTGCAGATTGTATGGACATGGCAGGTCATCTTGGTTAGTGCAATGCATCCAGGGCATGTGAAACACACTACAGACACCATACAGTGCTCACATATATAGGCTTTGTCTAAATTAAAGGACATATAGGAGACCTATTCAGACCGCACCTCAGTCTTTAATGCAAACTCAGTAACAAAAGACATGATATAAGTTAGTTTGAAATAAAGTAATAATAAAGTTACAAAGCACAGATATCAAATACTGGCCATGTACTTTTACAACATAAAATGAAACACCTGCGCAGCTGCAAGCAATATCAAGAGAGCTGAGGATGACATTCCCATGGAAAATATTCTAGCTGGGAAAGATGTTATCTATGGAGCTACAATTTCAGCTCTCTTACCTTTCTGAAGGCTGGGCTTGCAAGTTTCTAAGGAACAGTGATGGAGAGTGTGCAGTGACAAGCAGGTGGTATTTCAAACCTGACAGAGCTCACTCTGAAAAGGCATATGCTTTAGTGGGTGCTTAGTTCTCCTGCTGTTTTTCTAGGGAAAAAGGTTCCTTTCCTGATTAATACTATATGGAACATTGTTACAGGACTGCTCTGTTCCGCTGTAATCTCCCAACAGCCTGTGGGATTATGAATGAACATGAGGTAAATGGTAAACCACAACCCAATCGCTTCTGACCCACTTACGTTTCCTTGTAACCTATGGCATGCAGCTTCTTATGTTTATCTGTTTCTACATCTATTCTATTTAACTATCTCCGCATTGAAAGACAAGGGTAATACTGGGGTTTTAATTTTCAATTTAGTTTCATTAAGAACTGAGTCAAGTTCAGACCTAATGTAAAATCAGTGCAATCCTGTGAAATACTCTCCGCGGTTTTAATTTGGCCAACAGCTTTCAATACATTGCTCTGCAGATGTAAACTTCTGGTGATGATAAATACAACCAGTAGATTTAAGTTCAAATATCAATACTAACTTGGTTTGTCTGAAACAGCATGTTATCTTTGAACTGTTTTCAAATTATATCACTGCAGTGGTTAGAATTTGCTGTAACATTTATATATATACACACATAAATATAGATAGATTATTTAAAAAAAAATAGATCAATATTCTTCAGTGACTTAACTTCACAACTACCCTCCTGTTTGACCATTTAGTCACAGGGAGAAAAGACAACTTATGCTTCCTTTTGTCCTGTCAAACTTCAGGCATTTATTCCTTAATTCCCTGCACTTATCATTGGAGAGAAGGACACTTTTCAGATGGCAAAAACACCATCTGGAGCTGCCTGTCCCTTTCCCATGTCTGACAATCCATTTAGGAAGTGTGTTCATAATAAAGATCGAACATTTGGTCCTCCAGAAGTTTCAAATTTTAATTTAAAATTTATTTCAGTCCTTAGACTTATCTGAAAATTACAGGTGAATATTCACAATAATGAAATCACTTATAAAAAATAATGCACTGTAAGTTATAAATTGCATGCTGACTCAGAGATGGATGATTATGTATAAACTAATTTTGTGTCTGTGTTTTGAGAACTGTCAGGAGGGCTTGTTCCTTATTATCCAATTTCCACATGTGGAAATATAAATATAGGCCAAGCCAACCAAACTCTCTTATTTTTGCTCCTTATTAATAAAACTCTGGTATTCTACAATCATTGATTCTAAAGGAAAAATTAGAATCCACATCCTTATAATATTAACATGTATTTTTTTGATGCTGATTTTTAGGTTATAAATGCATGGTATAACCACATAGTTTTTCCTAACAGTGGATAAAACTATTTTAAAATACTTAATGGTATACGAGGTGGCTCAGTTTATGTGGAAACTGCTTTGATAGCATTTTTAACATTGCATAGAACAACAGAGACTGTAGTACATGATGTTCTGACACTGCATGCCAGATAATGTTGCTATTTTAGGAAGAAATGGTTTTCATGGGGATAACTCACCAAAGACTGCATGATTGATTAGAAGTATCTTGCAATGTGCAATTCATTGGTCATTAGATTAGTAGTTATTTTAGTAGTTAAAAAACATACAAGCAGGAACCAGACTATTATCCCCATTACTAAATCAGTTAAGTTCCTACTCCTCAAGTATATTTTTAGGCAAAAAGAAAACATTATTCAGCAATAGTAAAGGCATTAAATAACTGAATATATAGTCCAATCATGGTTTAATTACCAGAGAATACATTATGTGTATATAAAGACTGCTACCTATATCACATATACCTAAAAAAGCCCTCCTTATACCCGGATGGATTAAATTTATGGATACAGATTTGGCTTCTTTCTCAAGTGTCACATCTATCCCCAGCTCCTTCATTTTGTGTGCTAGTATATGATTTAGCTGAAACTGTGTAAAAATGAATGTTGCTAGCTAACTCCTTTAAGTGTCATTTATTTCTAAACTGTTTCAAGCAAATAAATTATTCCAGTTAACTTAGGCAGTAATTTCTATTGATGAAATTTGCTTAAGATCCATCTGCTTCAGGCAGATGCATGGGAAAAAAAAGCAAGACAAAAAACAAAGGGGCCTTGCTTTTGACCACTCTATTTTGCTCTCTGCATCAGTCCTTTTAAGAGAAAGAGGTGTAATGCTGATGGTGTTATATGAGATCCTTCCATAAAAATGGAAAAAAAGGTAACTCTCAAATGTAATTTGTTCCACTGTTTCCAGATGTGAGAGATTGGAGAGGAGCTATTAAGAGATTCTTATTATAAGTTTTATGCAGTTATGAAGGGTAGTTATATGGTCTATTTTAGACCTCTAATTAAAGTGCATCCAAGAAGCACTGAAGTTTAGGAATGCAAGATTTCCTCTGCAGTCAAAAGAGAAAAAAAGCACTTTCCCCTACTCCATTCTGTAAATAACTTACATGAGTTAAGGAAAAAAAAGAGTGCCAAATTCAACATACCTTTCAGAACTTCTTTCATCAGGAAAGTGAATCAAGTGAATCACTCAAAGCCCACTCCCAAATATCCAATGGACACAAAGTCCATCTTCAGTCCTTCTACTCGCACTTGTGAGAGGGGAATTGACTGAGAAATTTGTTAGCTAAAAAGTGAGGAAGGCAGTTCTGAGAAGAGGCTCATATCTAAAATAGCAATAAGGACAACTAGCATATATGACTATTATACATCTTCTCATCATTTCAACTGATTCATTTCTTCTCTCATGGCAATAGATTCAGAATTATTGTAGTAAGCATTTCTTTTAGGATAGTGAACCCAAATACATCTGAACTTGGAAAGCATCAACGCCGAGTCAGTCAACCATCTATTTCTGAGTGTTGTAAATGGTGGTACTTAAACTGCTGTGGATTGCCCATGCTTGCTGAATCTCTCAAGAGTTTTAAACTGTTGCTGCTTTTTGTAATAAAGCAAACACAGCATAAGTGAATGTATTCCCCATTCATGTCTGATTCCCCCATCTTTTCCCTTCTCAACACTAAGTCCCCTGCCTGTTTTCAACACCATTTAACAGGGGAGAAGTGGTCTGAAGGGTGCTGAGATGCTATAAGCTTCACAGAACAGCCACGAGAGAAATTATTCATGCCCCATTTTCGCAAACCTTCAGTGTCAGCTTGACTTTACTGGATTTCAGAGAATTTGTACAGGAGCTCAACTACAAGAGGAAATAAGGCTTCACTGGTTCTTTGGGATACAAAATCACTTGTTCACCCTTTCACATATTTGCAAGAGCTGAAGAGAGATTTTTTCATCTGATACTTTAATAAATTTTAAATGTTAGAATTTCAGTACTTTGTGAAATTAAGCAACAAAAAAATATTAATTAAAACCCCCCCAAAGGATTACATAAAGAAACTTTCTAGATATCCCTTTGATTTAATCCCATGACCACTGCTTATTAAAAGTGACTGGTTCAGTACTGGGGTCTAAAGATTCACATTTGTCATCACTGAGTTTATATTCCAGTTATGGAGGAGAACTTGGGCTTGCGTCATAGTTCCCATGATACACCTATGAAACTTGGGTATTATTAATGGAAATAAAAAGTCTCAGTACTTAAACAGTTAGCCTGGTGAACAAGTAAACAACTGAACGTCCCCACACTTCAAGGACAGCTCTCTCATACTTAGTAAAAGGAATTTTCCAAACAACCTGAGCTGAGTCAAGAACTGTCTTGGGAGAAATGCAGGTTGGGCTGCTGGTGCCTAGTCTGAGTGGAAGGAACCACAGAAGATACTACCTTGGAGAAACAAATTAAATAAGTGCATTTGGCTAAAGTTCTAGGAGGTTCTGGTCTTGATGATTTTGAAAACAGGAAAACAGGCCATGACACCTTAGAGTATTCATAGTAGTTATATTTTTGTTTTCAGTAGACCAAAAACAAATTCAGCTGTGCCTCAGAAAATGGAGTCAATACCAATAAAAACCACTGTTGACTCCTCATGTGCTCCTGATACTTCATGAAGTGTGCTAGAACACAACATAGTAATCCTGAAGTTTTGAAATAACAAACATGTCAATGTGGCAAATCATAGAAATTAATTATTGCCACATTTTTATTTATGTTAAGCTTGTTTGTTTAACAGTTAATTCCCTGGGTTCTCTTCTTTTCATTTTGGTTTTCCTTTTCCTTTTAAACATTTATATAATTTTCTTTTTACTTTTAGCCAGAAAGCTGCATTATTTGGAAAGTAGAAAGTACATTTTTATAGGAACATTTTTTATCCTGAACATTTAACACAACATATATATGAAAAGATTTTGTCTTGCTGACTGAGCATTAATGTTGTAAAAGATATGTATTACAAATAAAGATAGAATTCCTCTTTATAGACATGCTGTTTCATCCTAGTGTAGGTTGTTACAAAACCCTTGTCATGAAAAATCCTTTTCATTTCTTTAAAGTCTGTGATTGTGAACATTCCAAGATTAGAAATAGATATTATCTGTTTCTAAGGCAGGATGAATTTCTGTGACCTAGACTATCTAGTTCTGTGCTTTGTTCCTCCAGGTTTGTCACCAGTATAGTTTAAGCTAAGTTTAACATTCTCTGCTAGCCTGGTCTTGTTAGGGTATCTTTTTATTAGAGTATCTTTTTATTAGAGTAATTTTGGAAATACAGGGTAAGGATGGAAACATGCTTCTCATGTACAATAAGCCCCTCACATAAAGTAACTATCCTACAGAAATAATTAAAGGTGTGAAACACATCCCTTTCATGGCAAGAATGGGACAGATATGGTGCAAGGGTAGCTTTTGGTTGTGAAAGCCTCATAACTGTAACTCTAGTGGTAGTTCGCACTTGTGGAAATAAGATACATCCCTCATTCTTTCAGCTTCTCTATTTCTCTTCAGTTAGAATTATCAAGTCCTTTACCACTACATTTGAGCAACTGAACTACTTAGACACTACTAGAGATCCAGAAACTATTTTGATCATCATGACCTTTCTTGAGTAACAAAACAAAAAAGGCTTCTGAAAATTAATTTTTTAAGCTTAAAACCTGATAAAATTGCAGAACTGATCTGAAATTTCAGCTAATTAAAAACCAGTCCAGATCCACAGGAGGGTTTTTGGTTTTGTTTTTCATAATAACCCCATATGCTTGATTATAAGTGCAAGTACAAATCCATTCAGAGAGCACTGGGAATTTAACCATAACAAATATATCCCTTAGTGTGGAGTAGCAGTACTGGCAGAAAGAAACAGAATTTCTCTGGATACAATTTGTTTTGTTTCTGGGTATTATTTTACCTTCTTGATAATACAGAGGATGGCTCTTGGTTCTTGCCTCATAACCCCAGCACACAGACCTGAATATCACACAGTGCAGTACTTTGGACCCTTTCCTGTCAGGTGCCCACACTGCATATGTAGCTGCCAGCCCTGATATTTGATCTGCTAATCATGTACTAATCTGCCACAAGGGTGCCAAAGAGTATTAGTGCTTCCCTACAGCAGAATGGCTTGCCATGGAGTTGGACCGAGTCTGGCTGGAGAGCATTTCCCACTTTGCATCCTCAGCCCAAGAGATATTCCACGTCATGTGGCCCAAGATAGCATTGTCTTATGTACCAAAGGAGATACTGATGAGGTCTGTCAAAAAAGCAAAAATTCGTTGTTTTGTTTTGGGTTTTTTTGTTTGTTTGGTTGGTTGGTTTGGGGTTTTTTTCTACAGCCAAGCTATCAGAACGCTCACTGCAGTGGTTTACTGCCACAAACTTTGCTTGCCAAGCATGAAAAGCTATCAGGAAGCACCTGCTTTCAAGAGCAAACTATTCTATTATTATATTTACTTTATTGTGCCATTCACAAACTCTCCTTGGAAGCCATGAATTAACCACGATAAATGAACACCAAAACATTCAAGTGTTATGCAAACTGCTACAATACTCTGAGCATTAAAACAGAGGAAATAAAATCACTGTGCTCTGCACAGCAATTTGTTAAAGTTTAATAGCTGGAAAAACAGCAGCTATCAAACTAAGCAACACCATTACAAAGATTCTTTTTCATTAACTTCACTTTAGAAAAATATTTTCATTAGAATAATTGCTATGTACATATTAAACATAAGCAATAAATTTTATATACTTATGACCATCAAAAAGGTTAAGAGACAATACCTTCATGCTATAAAAATAAAAAACTGTTTCCCTCCCTTCATTCTTGCTTATCTTAGAAAGTCAGCCCAACATAGAACAAAACGTGTAAAGGTGGCAGAAGATGTCTCATAACCTTTAATTGTACCCCTGGAAGTATTTTTTTCAATGACAGTTCATATAAAATAACTTATCAACCACATCAGGCTGGGGAAAAAACCTAGTGTAATTCCCACAATTAATTCTAACCTTTTAGCTTTACTTGTAATTTTTTCACTCATCTCCAAAAACTAGGCTTATTAAGATCTATCCATCATGGTGTGGGTCATACAGTATTTCTGCTGTTGGGCTTTCTAGCTTTTGTCTTTCTTCCTTTCAGTGGGAAGACACTGCTTACAGAGAATTCATAAAAGGGAAATGTGTTTTTAAAAGCAGAATAAGGGTAAAAGGTGAATGAATGACTGCAGTTCCAGATTATTTATTTATTTATGTGGCTATTAATTCCCTGAATTTGATCTCCTGCTTCCCTGGAAGGACACTCCTTGTACTATTCACTTGTCACTTGTGAGACTCTCAGTTGGACAATTTACCTATAATTTGCACCTTACTTACTATGCATATAATGGCTGTTTTTCTTTTCCCCCTCTGACTGTTGTCCATATAGGAAGAAATCTTTTTCTTGTTTCATGATTTCTGTGAGTGATCATATCTATTTGTATAAAAGTCCTTACTTCAGCAATTTGTTATATTTCAGGTGAGATTGATACCACATCAGGTTATGATTATTTATGTTTAAAAACCAAACCCACAAAAAAGACAGCAGAAATTAGTAATGTTAAAATTATTCACCACAAAAGACACAAACAGAAGACCTGCAGCTGTCCTGACAGTTCAAGCAATCATTCCCAGAAGACTCTCTTCATCAGAAAGATGAATCCACGAACTACTTCTCCTAACTGAAGCATGTTTTCTTCTGTAATTAAAGCAGGTTATCATCTGCATATGTTTCTTTATTTATAAATATACCTGAAATACAAAGTGTTGAAAGGTCCAGACAAATAATTGCTTTTCTGAAGATACTGCTGGGGTCAAAAGGAAGCGCATCTCTAATACACAATTATTTTGTTTAGTTAGGACAAAAGTGGGTGAAAAAGAGCAATTCAAACAGCTCCAACTGGAGGCAGGCAACAAAGTCTCTGTGCATTTCTCCAAGAGTTACTGCTTCCGCTATCTGCTTTGGTTATTAGCACAGAGTTGCAATTGGAACCAAAACCCCAGGTCCCCATCTGGATCCTGCTCATAACAGTATGAAAACAGCTCAACAGCTGCCTACTTTATTTGTGTAAGAATTATGACTAATGAGATTAAATGTCTGCAGTAATTTCCACCTGTCCATCCTGACTCTTGCTGATTGCTGCTTCTGCTGCAGGGATCGATCAGCTGCCTGAGGAAGCAGCACTGAATTGCTGTAATTCACAGCCCCATGCGCAGGGTTAAGCTCAGACTGTTCACTGCCAGGATGCAATCTGTAGCTGCTCAGCAGCTGTTTGGTCAGATCTGATCCACCCCGACAGTACGAGTGGAAACTTCTGGGAAAGGGGCAGGACAGATGGCAAACATGGGAACCACAGCAGACTTTCAGACATAATACATGCAAGTTTATGAAGAAATAAGATCGTGTGCTATCCAGTCATCTATGCATAAAAAACCTAAAATCAGTACAAACAAACAAAATCCTGGTTCCTCATTCTGTTTATGAAAGCAGTCATTTATAAAGGTAGTCCTTTATAAAAAAATAAAGAACCCAAAAAAACCGAACCAAATTGCCATAGTCAGTCCTTACTGTGCTTTTTCACCAAGTCAGCTACCTAAATTTCTTTTAATTGATTGCTTCCTTCCCACATATCAACTGTCTAGAAGTTACAATATGATGAAATGATGACTTTAATTCATTGGTTTTAGAGGCTAAACATTCACCAAGAAGATAATGAAGACACGTTGGCCTGTGAGACCCAAGACTGTCAGATGGCTTTCCACCAAGTGCTGTGTAGGACCACAGGTAATTTGTTCTCTGACAAGAGAGAAGACAGTGTTTTTAATCCTCTTGCAGCTATACTCATTCACAGTAACATTTCCCTGGCCATATTCTGCACCAAAGTGAAGCTTCCCACAGTGCAACTGCCATTTAATTCATTCCAAAGAACTACCTGCTGCTCACTCAGCAAACCCATCAGTCACTGCTTCTTTGCATCTCCTCCCTGCTTTTCTCTTTCTTGGCTAAAGATGACTCTACACTTTACCACACAAGACTACCCTTTCCCTCTGAAAATCATTCACCACTCCAGTTCATGCTGTAAATAAAACTTTAAAAATCAATTTTGTATTTAAGGTCACTTATAATCTATTTATTCTTAAGGCTTTTAGTACACCTTAAAGGAGAATAGCCTGCTTTTTCAAAATTCACGTCACTTATGGCTACTGGCTGCAGATATGAAAAGGAGTTAACAAATAATTATCTGTAATTGCTAATGAATCTGAAGACAAAAATCACAGATTCAAAAAGGGAAAAATGACAAGCTCTTACAGGGATGTCAAAGCTATTGGAAATGGTTGGGTGCAGACCTGCACCCTACCAGAAGAAAATCTGGAAGTAGGCTTTAACCAGCACAACCTTTAGCACACCTGTAAGCATGGAAAAGATGAATCCTCCACCTTTTGTCTCATCCTGCACTGCAATGAATTCACGGAACTGATGTGAGGTAGCCAAGCCTACCACCCTTTTCCTTAGACAAGGACTCAATGTAGTACAATGTAAGAGCCAATTGTCTGCCTAGTTCCAAGCAAGAATTGGTTGGTAACAGGTGCATGGAGCATGTTGTGCTCTAACCACTCTCATATTTTGCAAGGCAGTATCAGCAAAGCCACTATCCTGATCAATTCTAAAAATCCTATGTAAGTTCACTTTAAAAAAAAAAAAAATTTAGGTAAATATTTCTCTAAAAATATAAAAAGGTAATAAAGAGATTCAGGACATCTAATGCATCCTGCTTTCTGTTTCCAATGCAGAAGCAGCTCTTGAGCATGACTAAGAAGTAACTTGGCCATATTGTACTGTATCACAGCTGTTTAAAACAAGGCCATTAAAGACACAATATAATTTAAAATCACAAACACTAATTTACAGTAAGACTTTGACTAGCCCCCAAAATATAGTGTCAAACTGCATTATTCTTTTACCTTTTTCCTTCCAGGCTGCCCAATTACTACATCACTGAAACAGTCACAACCTATAGCTATATATTTTCCTCTGAAACTCAGTGATCCTGTTAAATTTCCTTATTCTTGGCAAATGTGTAGCTCAACCTCTTCCATTAATATTTATTAACTATACTTTTCTACACTGGCATTTTAATTATTGAAATGCCTAAAATATGGTTCTATAACTGTAGGTTTCAGAAGGTGCATGCCTCTTCTCACTGTTCTGGAAGTGGAAAAGTCCAAACTCCTAGCCTCAAGATCTTTCAACTCAGTAAAGAAACAATCCAGTTTAGTAAATGTAATGACTGTCTTATCTCACAAACTTAATCCATATATTCAAAGGAAAGACATAGATTAAAATATTGTGTAGTTTCATTTGAATCATAAAAAAATCAACTTATTGCTGATATACTGTGATTATTATTTATTGAAATTCTTTTGCCCACCGAAGAAGGTATTTTATCTTCCACAGAGAAGTATTTTTCCTACAAAAATATTTTCCTATAAAACTATTTCCTCTATAATATTCCCATTATGTTTCTTATCATCATTAATTCCAAAATATGAGAAAAGGCACAATTTATGCAAAAACGTACTCTTCTCATCATAGGAGATGTCTGACATTTGGGGGGGGGGAATCAAGCTATTTGTCTTAGGACAATTTCATCATTCTAAAAATTAAATAAATGACAAAATGATGAGCTTCATACATTTGGAATAAGATGTCTAGTCACGTATCGTAACAAGCTGTTGAGGGAGATACAAAGCAAAATGAAAAGGGCACCAAAAAAAGCTGTAGTAATGAGTTTCAGGTCCATGCTGTCCAGATTAATCTTTCTGTATTTCTACAGGTTCAAACTGAAGGAAAAGCAAAATAACCCTGGCAACTTTCAACTGTTAAAAGCCCTAAGAGCTGGAACCTGGACTCCTAGCAATTGTTAGTAATGCCTAGAGAAAAAGTGAATTCAATGCTGGCACACTGGAAGCTGTTTTCTCTTCAAAAGGGAACAATTACAGCTTTGTATAATAATACCTCAAAACTGCCTACATCCCCCCAAAGATAATACATCTAAATTCTGACATTTAATTCCTTTACTGTAAACAAGACCTCTTGCATTATTTTTTCTTTATGGTAAAATTAAAAAGTAACAATAGATTAAATGTCTTTATTAAAGAAAATTCAAGTTAGATTGTATCACAGTTGGTTTTCTTCCATTTCTTCTTTTGACACAAGAAAGGTCTAACCCAGACTCAATGGATGGATGTATTTACATTTTTATTACTGATCCATTAAAAAATAGTATTCATTTTGACAACAAATTTGCTTTTTTTTCCTATTTGTTGGATCTATGAATAATTTTCTCTGTTAAAACTTGTGTAACATCTTTTAACTATTTGTCAAATACTGTGAATTCTAAAGGAGATAATTTCCTGACATTTCATTTTTGTTCTGAAAAGTATACAAATTCATATTTCCTGAAACACTGACATAAGGGGTTTTTGCATTTCTACTTTGTGTTTGGTACTAAAGAAAACTTTTCATACTTAGTGCATGAATACTTTTGGAATACCATTACTAGAAAAAATAGAAAAAGCTAAGGTACTATTTGGAAAGATCATTTAAGGTCTTGGGTCAGACTCTTCCTTCATTTACCTGAATAAGATACTGATACAATTTCATTGAGCTCAGCGGGATACATCTACAGTCACTCTAAAAGAGACAAACTCCAGTTGCAAAACTGTTAAAAGCTATTGCAGGGATTTGTAAAATTCTATAACACCATGGTAAAAATTGTATCTGAACACTTCTGTTCTAACTGAAGTAAAAAAATTTTATTATAACAGGAATAAATTTCATATCAGCTTCATTGAAAGTAGAGTTAGGCCAGAAATTTTTAAAATTGGGCTTTATTTTCTTTCATTTTGACCAAAAATTTGACTTTGCATGTTGCCAGTTTGCCATTACAAAATTCTGTGGAAAACCTGGATGGTAATGGCAGTTGTTTTACTTGTATTTTCAATACTTTTCCTAATTTCCCAAAGATGGACAAACTCAGCTACAGAACCAGTTACCTCCTTCATTCCACTTGAGAGGGAACATTTTGGAAGTTTTTTGGACAGTTCCCTTGGCTATCCTCACTACTGGTTATATGCTTTTTTCTTCATACAGAATAAATATGTTCTTATCCGAGTTCACTGATCTTCACAAAGAAGCATTGCTACTTTAAGGGCAAAATACAGCAGAATTCTGAGTGCTTTTTATATAATCTGATGAAAAACATTAATGGAAAATAATTAAACTGGCTGTGAACTCTCAAAAATATGTTCTGCTGAAAAGCGTCTCTTGAAGACCCAGGGACAACTGACTCAACCTGGGTTTCTCTCAGGGATCAGAAAGCTCTAGACCTAGTCTTAAGCAGCCACTGAAAATAGAATAGATGACTCATGAGGAGAGAAAAAAAAAATCAAACCCCAACCAACAAAACAAAAAAAATCGCAACAACAAACAAACCATCCTTCCTTGAAAAGGGGCAAATCATTGCACCATAAGAGAGTGGACCACATTTCTTAAAACAAGTCCTGCATCTAAGATCAACAGGGAAGATGAGGTGTTTCTCCATAAAGCAATTGTCTTCAGCTGTCCTTGAAATGATTGGCAGCCCAGCATTAAGTTTTAGGGATGCTCAGAAGATATGTAATGTCAAGTTTGATGTTGAATATGCTAGTATTTTAAGAACAACACCTGTTCCAAAGCCTTTGAATACTATTATCAGTCCTGGAAAACAGAAGGAGCCAGTAACACTTGGCAAGATAAACTCCAAAAGATGACTTTTCTTACTGTTGAGGAAGTCTCTCTCCTGTCTGCAGTTTGAGAATGTTTTGTTTCTTTATTCCTCCCCCCTTTCTTTTTTCACTCTTTCATATTTATTGATTTTTAGATTGAGTGGGCAGGAAACAACATTACTTTGGGAGCAGGTTGTTCCTCAATTGCTCTTTACTTCTAGTCACTTTAACACAAAGTAAGGTAAGCTAGCTTGTCAAAACGCAGAACTACGGTAGCAGTTGCCTGTGTTCACCTTTTCCAGGCTGCAGCCAATGAAATACCTGCAACTTCTCTTTCAAAAATACGTTACATCAGAATAGTACTAAAAGTAGTTAATGCCCTGTAAACCCATACCTTTGCTGATTTATTGTAATATATTCATGCATATATATTTGCTTACACTTCTACATGTGCTTGAGGCAGTGCTTTGGTTGAATTTCTATTGTTCTGTTGCTCTGAACAATACTCTGAGCACATTTTCTTTGCATCCAAAAAGACTGGGAATGTGTATATAATTGCTACCTGCATAAACAAAATAAAAATAGGATAAAATAGAAGTGGAATGTATAAATGCAATGATGACAATAAGATAAATCTATTTTCAGAGCAAACCTATTTACTCACCAAAATTCTATCAGAGAATAAAATAGTATCATACATCTGGAGAAGAAAAAGAGAGTAGATTTATAGAACATCTCTAGTGGGAATCCTGATAATCATCTAAGATTTAGAAACCCTCTAAAGAGTTTCTTCTGTAATCTATTGACAAATTATACATTCGTTCAAATAGATGTGACTTCAAATATAGAGAATTGTTTTGATCATCGCACTAAGTATCACATTTCTTAGGCTCACATATAAAATTCTACCCAGAAACAACAGTGAGGATAATATTGTATTATTCTGAAAAAAAATAAAACCCCTTGTTTAATGACTCTTTTCCACTCTTACATTTCAAATGTTCATCTTGAATTAAAATACAGCATTTACTTCTGAAATAACAGTGTGGGCTACTAGGCTAACATTACATTTATGAGCTTTAACCTGGAACCTTAGACTTAAAAGTGGTGTGCTTAACGAGTTACATAGCCTTCTGAATGGATGGGCTGCAGGATTGTGATTCTAACTTCTTTCTGTCTAGTGAAAAAACAAGAGAACACCACCTGACAATTCAAATACATCAGTATTTTATCTAGCAATAACATGCTCTCTGAATAAAACATACACTAATAATGAATTTTCATTATTTTAAAGAATAATCCCATGACTGGATATTAAAAATGGCACCTGCACACTTTTTTTTTTTTTTCCTTGCATCAGATCTTTAGGACCAGAACTCAAGAATTAATTAAAGTCATCTTAAGATGCCTCTGAACCCTTCCAATGCTGTGTCTTTCAGGTCCAACTTCAGCTCAGTTTAGAATGAGAAGTTACTATAGCTGCTGAAAGCAAGGATGATCCAAAGAAAACATTAAATTATGAGGTTCTACACCACCAATACTTGCACCAAAAGAAGAGGAAGAGATTTTTTAAGTAGCTGCTTAATCTAGCCTCCTGGTTACTTCCAGTGAAGAGCAACAGCACAACACAAATTCCAACATCTGACCCCTGGTTTATATTCAAAATCATATTTGCCTTTTTTTAGTAACAAAGCTACAGTGAGCTGCAACACAGGCCCCATCTTACAGAGACAAGTACAGAAAGGAAAGCTTTTGCATTCTTTGTGCTCTGAGCTGAGAACAAGCAACTTTTTTTTCTTATGTTGACAGTATACTTTTGCAGTGACAAATACATGATTCATTTGAAACAACACATTTTTTACTTATCCAAGGATATAAGCAAAAGGGCAAAATGAGTCTGCGTAACAGAAGACTAATTATACATGTATCTTTGGTAATTTCCCTCTGGCTGGCTATCTTGATCTATATCAGAAAGAACCAGACCACCTTCACTGCACCTCCACTCCTTCAGAAGGAGTGTTTGACAGGCCACCAGCTTTTCCACTGTTACTGCTTGGAAGACTTTTTAACACTGATCAGTGCTTATCATAGTTTGAGTCTTTCACCCTTTTTTGGTCACAGGCTTTTGTCTTTGAGAGGTGAACCATTCTGATCCTGGAGTCTGATCAATAACGTCCTCCCCTTGCAAAGCTCAGCTGTTGTTTCCCTATACCTGACACTTGCAATTTCTTGAGCCTGTTTGGGGGAGAACTGCTGAGTAGCATCAGTAGCCCAGAAGTGCTTTGCTGCCTTTGAAGTTTTTGTGATAACGATGTTATGATTAAGCAGCACATTGACTAGTCTAGAGAGGATAGGATTCAACCAGAATGAGACACAGAATTTGACAAGAAAGCTGCAGAAAGTGCTAGTGCGTTGGCTCAACCTAGCAGACCTCACCAGTTTGTTTATGAGCATGAAAAGCAAATGACGGGGGTGGCTGGGGTGGGGAGCCAGGGAGTAATGCAAGCTATCTGCCCC
This sequence comes from Morus bassanus, assembly GCA_031468815.1. NCBI lineage: Eukaryota > Metazoa > Chordata > Aves > Suliformes > Sulidae > Morus > Morus bassanus. The sequence goes on along the minus strand of CM062567.1, from coordinate 40,912,276 downwards.
TGCAATCTGGGAAGATCACCATATACAAAGGCTTTCAGTTCTGTACCAACTGCTGATTATTCCAGAGAGACAACCTGGTTCTACCCACGATGCCAGTGGAAGCATGCTGACACCAAATTTTGTATGCTTAAATCTGCATGTTCTCATTGGGTACCTTTTGACTACCCCTCAGAGGTAACAAAAGCAACTGGAAAACTGAATCCATGTGATTGGTAAGGACCAAAAAAAAGTTATGAAAATTGCTGCATAGGTACAAAGTTCTGTTTATTAATACCTGAGCAAGTTTTTAATTGGAAAACAAATCTGAATGTAGAAGCTGCTCTACAAATAGGGAATTGTCAAATTATTGCCATGGACAGTGAGCAAGGATGAGTTAACTCAGCTTGATCTTCATATTAGACTGATCATACAAGATTGTTAATAAGGATGTGGAAGTACACACTTATTTTGGAAACTGATCATATTTGATAGACACAAGAGATAACTATAGAACTTCAGCTGCCTTTTTATAGCAAAACCATACACAAAATTGTTGTACTTTTTAAAATACAAATTAATGAGGCCATTTGCTGAATCTTTGTAGCTTTGCTTTCTGAGAAAGTATCACAAATTTGCAGAAAAGACCACCTCTGGTGTGGATTTATCTATTTGAATAAATAAATAGTACATACAGAGTATGTATTCTTTTTATATGTGTGTGTGTGTGCACGAGAGAGAGAGAGAGAACAATTTTCTACCATGCAACAATTTCCAAATGCTTCTTCTAATCTAAATAGGGATGAGAAGCAAAAATGTACAAATTTTCCATTCAGATGCTTGAAGTAACTCATTTCAGATATTTAGTTTCATAATATTGGGGGGGGTAATTATAGGCTTATATTTGAAGTATTTTCACACTTGAACATAATATTTTGTCTTGAAAACCTGAAAAAACCCAACCAACCCCAAAACAAACAAACAAACAAACAAACAAAAAACCAAAACAAAACCCCAAACCACAACTTACTAATTTGAAAATGTGCATGTTTGTTTTCTGAATGAGCAATAGCCACATAAACACATTGCTAACAGAGGGGGCAAAAAGTGCTTGGAAAACCTGGTGCTTAGTTATTGGCGGGGAGAGGAGCCTTTTGAGAAAGCATTGACTTAAACTATGATGTTGGGAACACAAAAGACAGAAGACAGTTCAGAGTTGTAAGAAGGTGAAGATATAATGCACATAGGCCAGTCCAAGAGCTCTGTCTTGGAAATGCAGATAGGCAAACCCTTAATGCTGTTCTTCCACATATGCAACACGAGTAATGGGAACTTTGCAGAAGGAGATCTCTGGGATCTTCTGCACAGCTAAGAGTCACCCCAACATTAATCTAATTCTCTTTGTTTACCATATATTCCCTGGTTCGATATGTAAAGAATAGGAGTGTGTAACATACATATAACAATACAGAATATCTACCATAAGAATTCTGAGCAGCTGAAGTACCTGTCAAGCAGTTGTTACCTGTGCTTTTTTGAGATATACAGTTTTTTCATAATGTGATTTTTAATTGGTAATTAGACATAAATCATCACAATAGTAAAATTAAAAGACTTATATGAATGAATTTTTGAAGAGTTCTGTGCAATAAAGCATATTTTTTAATATTATCTGGAATCCTTTCTTGCACTGCTGCCCAGAATTAGAATTATCCCTCCTCTGGATTAAAGATGCATTGGTGGATTAGTCTATCACTGATGACAACATAATATATCCTTCCCAGAGGCTTAGAATGAAAGGACGTCTGTTAACTACAGACTATGTTAAAACAACAACCAAAAAAAGCCCTTTGACACAAAACCTTATTTTAACATTTAAATATCATCATGTATGAGGTCACAGTAGTTTATGAAACACAGCCTCAGGTTCAGTGCCATGTATCAGTTCTATTCCTTTCACAGACTGTATCACCTATAAAACTAGTAAGACGTGAGACTGATTCCTGCAAGGATTAGCTGTCACTATTACTTCTAGCTTTAGCCACCTGAAAAATCTCAGTAATACCACCTGGACAATTTAAATGAAAACAAAACTTGCTCTAATGTTTCTATTTGATGCTCAGATATGTATGCATATTTTGCAAAATTGCATTTCTTTATCTGAAAACAATTTTCAGTTAAAGAATCAATATTTTTATATTTAAATCGATCGTTTTAAAGAAAAATATGTCGTATCAGAGCAACAAAGAAGATGAGTTATTTCTGAAGATTTTAAATTGAGCTATGTGGTGGATTAGTATATGTAACTGTTTTAGGAACACATTAAGGTGATTCATCATTTTACTCTAACACATAACAGAGATGTTATATTATCCTTTAAATTTAAATTAAATTAATTTAAATCCTTTAAATTAAGAGACATGCTACCAGTTTTCCACAGAATAGTACCATCCTCCAAATTTTATTAGATGTAAGACTACATAGTTCATAAAAAGTCTTCCCTTGTGACCTTCTGGGAATATTTCATACACTGATAATCATACAGCGATGACTTCTAGATTAGGCCTGTTTAATATTTAAGCCAAATTCTGAGATGCTAACCAAAAAGAAAAAAATCACTGCCTGTAATAAAATATAATGTGCTGTATTTTCTTGAGGTACTTAAATACCTAATTACATTCTTCTTCAATTACATCCCAGGAAAAAGTAGATGAGCTGTTAGCATTAGAGATTTCAAAGTAAGACGCTGGGGTCTGTTTCTTCTTGTTTAAGTAAAGATTGGCCCAGTTGACTTCATGAAGGTTAGTAAAATTATTGCTTTAAAAAAAAAAAAAGTAGCTACATTTGGCTATAGAATCCAGCTAAGCAATAAACTTTCTACCACACTTGTCTGTTGCTGTCACCAAGAACATGGGGATTAGACATTTTGCCAGTGTTTATTTAATAAAAGACCTGCATGTCATCACTTACATTGCTTGCTAAATTGGATCTTTGAAGAACAACATAGAATACGTGAAATGTTTGTGTGTACAGCTTGCAGGCTGTGTGCTCCATCCTTTGAAAGGAAGCCATTGTAAAGGGGGAGGGTCCTGAGCACAAAGCAGGGAAGAACTGTTTTTTCTGGCAAATGACAGTATCAGCAACAAAACTCCTATTAGAACTGCATGCTTCAACAGGCAGTAAATAATACCAATATGCTTTAGAGAAATAAAAGTGTGGAGGATGGGGAAAAAGGATTTTGAGTTCTGTAGTCGAAGGAATTTAAAGATACATCTAAGTAATCTTAAGAGGGATTGCTTTATAATGAATATCAATTACATACAGCACTGAATCATAATTAGCTATGTATCCTCAGACTAGCAGAGAAGTTAAAATGCAGTTGTGTACTTCTCTGCAATTGATGTCAGTGACTATATCATTTTCTTGACATTTTACAACTTATTGATACAGTAATCACAGTTCAGTTGTCTTACTTGCACACTAACTGAGCTATTGACAAAATGCCAATAGATACATAATCAGGAAGATATAAAACCCATTAGATTGCAACGTTTTTGGTCAAGAAACAGCTGTCAGCAGCTCAAATCTGAGTTGGTTTTTCCTCCACTTTGGACGTCTGGATTTTTTTTTTTTTTTTGTTTTAAAAAGAAGATTAAAAGGAAGGCAGTTCATTTTGGCCCAAATCTGCTCTCCCCCCCCCCACTTTTTTTTTTTTTACATGAGCCTGGTTAAAGAACAAACAAAACTCAAGACACGGGCACCTCCTAACCCACACTCGTAGGGGAGCACGCCAACTTCCCGCCCGGGAGCCAGCTCCGCACGTTAAGGCAGTGCCTTGCCCGGGCGGCTGCCGAGCGGGGCCGAGGCGGGCGCCGCCGGAGGAGCCCCCCGCGGCGGGGAGCGGAGCGGAGCGGAGCGGAGCGGAGCGGAGCCCCGCCGCGACCCGCGCGGGGCCGGGACCCGTCCATGGTGCTGCAGCCGGACGCCGCTGCCAGCGCCGCGCTGCCGCTGAAGGGGCCCTTCCTCCCTCCTTCCCTCCCTCCCTCCGCTAACACCCTGCAACAGCTGCTGCCGCTGCTGAGCCCGACTTACACGAATTCAGCTTTTAGGGAGATGTAACAGCAAAGCCTGCCCAGGCTCTGAAGCCTGCCTTTCCCTCGCAGTCTCTCGGCTGCCAGGGGCGGGAGGGGAAGCCCCAGCCCCTGCCCAGCGCGCAACTTTCCTGCGGAGACCCCGGCTCCAGCGGCAGCGCGGCTCGCCCTGGCCCCGGCCCTCCCGGAGCCCCCGCGCAGCGGGGGCGGGAGGAGAGGAGACCCAGCTCCTTCCTCACCTGCAAAGCCGTGGAGAAGCCAAGCAGGAGAGCGGGAAAGGCTGGGAGCTCCCTTGCTTCCCCCTCCTCGTTGCCGGCTTCTGGTACCAAGGAAACCCCCGGAGGGCGGAGGGGAGGGAAGATGCTCCCGTGGCACGCACGGTACCCCCCGCGCATCCCCTGCTCCGGGCGCCCGGAGCCGACGCCCGCTGCCCCAGCCCGGACTCACGTGTGCCGTCAAACCGAGTGGCGATTGTGTCGAGGAAGGTGTTCTGGGGTGCCAGTAATCCCTTCATAACCGGCATTTTTCCAGCGCGGTGCGAGGTTCCCCATCAAAGTTTGCCTACGAGGGTGGTTCGAGAAGAAAGTGCAGAGGGCGCCCGGGGGAAGGGAGGGAGGAGGCGGGGGAAGAGAGGAGGAGGAGGAGGATGGGGATGCCGCCGCGCCGCCTCCGGCGCCGGGAGCCCCCAGCTCACCGCCCCGGCACCGCAGAGCGCCTCCGCCCCCGGCTGCCGGGCGGGGCGGCCGCGGAGCGCCGCGCACAGGTGCGGAGCCCTCGCCCAGGGGCGCGGAGCCCCCTCCCCTCGCCCCCCAAGCAAAGGCGGAGCGGGGACACCGGCAGAGCGCGGCCGTGAGGGAGGCCGGGCTGCGGAGAGGGCCGGGAGAGGGGGACGAGCGACCTTTATCCACCTGCGGCTGGAGCGGGGCGGGGGCAGCGCAGGAACCGGCGGCCGCCCCGGCTCCTCCTCTGCCCCCCGTCCCGCTGCTCTCGGCGCCGGCACGTAAGAAGTTTCCCAGGCTTGAAGCACGTTAGCTGGCATGCACCCTGTTTTGTGAGTAATGGTACCGCAGGGTAAAGCATGGGATCTTACTGGGCCGAAAGGAGAAATACTATGTTAAGGAGCATAGCGAGTGCTCCTGGAGCTGTTAATTGGAGAGCGAGACTGGAACATGGAGAATGCTCCATCAGGTGTGTGGCCTCATGCGTTATTTGCATGTTGAGGCTATTTTGTTTATTTATTTAAGGGCTAGGCGTTTTTCACTTCATTGTGAATAGTTCCTAGATAATTTTTTTAGACATTCCTCCCTGAAAAACTTCTGGAAGAAATTAATTATTTTTTATTTGCCAACCAAAGAGAGAATTGAGACTTATATCCTAGCCCAGGAGGTCTAATGTGTAAATAAATAAAAAAATAACAACAACAAGGAGATAAAAACAAAAGAAAACCTGGCACACCAGCTGCTCCCCCATTGCGATTAGTAACTTGCTCAGGCTGGTAGCGTGGCTCTTTAAATGCTGCCAGATAATGCCCCATGGTACAGTCATCTCACTTATTGTAGCAACAATGGCAAAACTTCTCCATGTTATTTCAGGAGTAAAAGACACTGGAGAAAAGAAGTGTGAGTACACTCCCTAATCTACAAAGCCGCTGTGTATTATGCAGGGGAAGCCTGTTGGTCTTTTGTTATTTTACAGTATTGCTATTTTTATTTCTTGCTATTCGCATTGATTTGTGCTCCTCCCTTTCTCTAGACGAATAAAGGACTTTGATTCCCACTTTTTAGGATAAGCAGCAGAGAGAGAGGCTCCAGGAGGGACAAAAAGGGTCTTTCTTTATGACAGATAACTAAAAGGAAAAAAACGCAAACCCAAAACCTCAGGAAATGCTGATGCATAGGTTTTATAGCACAATAAAAAGTCTACCCATGATAACCTCACCTTGACTCTGAAGAACACAGCAGTATGTTACTGAGATTGTGAATCTTTCCAATTCTCCTTGTACTAGAAGCCTGTACAAAATAGCTGAGATGGAGTTGCCAGCTCAGTTTTCAGAAGTGGCATGTGAAAAGGGAGACTGCCTTACAGTCACTATTACTTTGGAAGTCTCCAAGATCTCACAGCACTATCAGTTTCTTAGTTAGCTCATCAACTTCAAATTCATGGCAGGCTTTTACCTTCATTGGTAATCACTAGTCTTGCCCTTAAAATGTACAATTTTTAATACTGAATGCCAGCAATTGTTAATTTTCTTTTTCAAAATTATTCTCATGTCTTCCAGTTCAATATAAGCAGAGCCCCAAAATTAATTTCTCTTGATAGCTTTCTGTTTAGTCTCACTGGCAGGTATCACACTTGTAGTTCAGTTTGATGCTACACCATGTCCCTACTGGTGACAGAAAGAAAATCCTGTTCCAATACTTGCAAAATCCAGAAAAGCATAATCAGATTTTCACTTCTGTCAAACTGCTTAGCAACACTTAAGGTAAACCTGAACCTTTGAAATTTGCCAAGGGACTTGCGTATGTTGTAGCCTGTGCACTCTGGTCACGTTTCAGCTTGCATTCTTTTCTATGACCTGCTTCATATGTCATCTAAGTAGGGATACAATGAAGGAGAAATTAATATATTCTCAGTCCTATCACAGGCAGTCAGGAAACAGTAACCTGTGTATACATTAAAAGATAGAAATTTATTTCTCAATTTTGACTCACCAAAAAATATTATAAAAGGGGAAAAATTGCTACAGTTTTCTAGGGGAGTCAAATTGCCATCTAATAACTCTGCCAGCCCATAAGTGGCTAACACTTTACCTCCCAACACACAACACAGTCTGAGCTGTAAACATCATGCTGTTTTGAGGGCTCTGTGATATAACAGCTTCAGTAAGTTTAGAGTCCATGAAAATTTCTTAACAACTGTGAGACAGAAAATGTTTAAATAAAGACTTAGGGCCTAACTAGAGGCGGGGCCAGGGGAACAAACCCCAATCCCCAAACAATTATAAAAATACACACCCCAAAAAAGATGGGTAGCATCAGAGGAGTTACATGGCATGTTTCATTTTGATAATGGTGAGCACAAATTACGGTTATTGATTTGTAAGCACCACTGGCCAGGACAGTGCAGTGGCACTGGCACAGGCAACTGCAGTGAAAGTTCTACCAACAGGGAAAATCTAGTGATGCGCAAGGTGGAGGAACAATACCAAATTATTTATAATGAGAACATGCTGAAGGCCTCTTCAACTGTGAGGACTTCAGGAAAGAGGAAGTTCGTTGTGTTTTACAAATACTTTCAATCATGGCATACTGTTAGAAATTGGTTATGACAATAGCTATATGTACTATGAACAATTGGTAACAAGCTTTTAAAAAATTGTGTTCTACATACCAGAAAATAACCAAACTTTTCTGAATTAGAACTAAAGAAACATTTTACAAAAGTGATACACACAACAAAAAGCCTCAAACTACATGAGAGATACTGAAGTGTAGCATCTTATTTTGCACTTGAATTTGGCTTTACTCACAAGAGTAATCCTCCTTACTACAGACTGGCACTTAAGTTCAGAGAGTTACTTGCAAAACACAGAAACGTTAAGTCTGGAGTAGTTTAAAGCAGATGAATTTAGCAGGTTGAAATTTCAGTGAGCTGAGAACAAAAAGTTCAGGAAAGTAGAAACAGAACAGCTGAGAGTATTTAAGAAGGAGGTAAAAGAGCAGCTGAAAGTTTGTAGTCAAGTCCTGGAAAATTATTTCTCAATATTTTAGAAAAATATAAGCTAGGGACTCTGAATAGTCTGAAAGAGGGGGTTTTGGTTTCTCTTTTCTTTTTTTTTTTCTCTCTCTTTTTTTTTTTTAAGTGTTTACAAAAATGTAAAGTAGAAAACCAGATAATTTTTATCTTCTATGAGGAAATCAGCTTTTTATTCTGCTATACTGGTTTTGAATTTGAGTATCTAGGATACCTAGGCACTGTCTTTAAAAAATTACATATTTTTACTGGTAAGGGGAGATAAACTAGAGGTGAAATCTAACTTTGATTTTTGTGTATAAATCTATATCCACTGTAGGTAAATAGCACACTCCCTGTATTCCTCTCTTTGTTTACTGTAGAGCATTTTGCTGAATTCAAAACATACAAAATTTATAGCAAGACAGTACCAGAGCTGGGAGACTAGGGACTAATAGCACTGCTGCTACACTTCAGGTTGCCATTAGTTTCTACATTGCAAATGAGATTTAGTCAGGGGCTTACAATTTACACCAGAGGTACAATCTAAGAAAATAAGGTTTGTTCCTTCAAATTACTCAACAGTATCTAAAATATAATCTCAGCCATACGTTTCCTCCCACTTATCCACAGATACTTGAACATTCAACATAGCACATCACATTTTGAGGCATGGTATAATCTTTTTAGGTATTGCTAGTTATCCAGAAATGAGGGCATGGGGCAGGGAGTTTTGCACAGAATATGCAAGAAGCAGCATGTTGTAGCACTTTTGGTCATAATTACACACTTCCTTTTCTTCATTTTAATTTAACCAAAAGCAATTTTTCCAAGTTTCTTCATTAATATTCCACAGTAGCGTGAATTACCTCATAAGACAATAAGTTAGGAGCTGCTTATTGCTTCCCTGGCATAAGCACTTGACCTCAACTTACCTGCTACAATTATGTGAATGAAAAGAGTTAGTGAAAATCAAATTAACAATCAGAAAGGACTGCCTGCATCTTACTTTTGTGCTTGAAATTGCCACCCACTTATTTGTTTGTTAACCTGGGCATCCAATGGAAAAAAAGGGAATTATGAAAGACTCTGAAAATACTAGGAAAGCGCAAAGAATGGCAACCTGCTGTTCATCTGCCATGAACAGGCTAATGTAGTCTGAAGTAGTGTGTGTTAAGAGTATTATCTTAATAAATGACCACTGTGCTTAAAGAAATGGTGGCCCCTTTCTTTTGTTGTGCATAAGGCAACTGAACTTTTCCAGAATAAAGCTGCATAGTTGAAGCTCTGCCAAGCAAGGGACAGTCTGGGTCAAAGTTTACATACAAAGGTAGCACCTCTGGCTCAGGAGGTGACTAAGTTGCTACAGACTGGGAAAGCTTGCAAGAAAAAAGGTTACAATACTTGTCTTGTTAGTATGCTCTTCTCCCACTATCTACTCCTAGTCACAGTACACAAACGTTTTTGGGTAAAGCAGACCCTTGGATCAACCCAGTAAGTGCTGCTTATATGTTATGTGGGTTATAGAGATGTAATTACACGTCTGCCAGTGATTCCTACTGTAAGACCATGTTTTCTATTGAATAAAGTTTTGCTAAACATGGCAATCTACTTCAGACAGAACATATCTCTGGAACATAATGTAAAGGAGGAGCCATTCTAGAGAATAGGCCAGGGACACGATGAGTAATTGGGATAAAATGGATGAGGGCAAATGGGAAGTAGATGTTGGAGTAAGGAAGAGCCAGAGCTCTGTGCGGAACCTGGAAGCCCTTGAGGCTTTAGACAGAAAGTAGAAGTCAGGAGAAACAGAAACAAAAAGGTCATTAGGAAATATATCCCAGATGAATTAGACTTAATGGGAACAAGACAGAAGATGAGCAGCAGGAGATGAAGCAGAACAGCTCTGAAACAATGGGGCAAAACACCAGGAACAGGGTGAAAAGTGAGAAAGGAAACTGGAGCTGGCTAGCTAGACAGAATGACATGGGAAAATATAGGATTGGATCATGGACAATTTGGGGAGGAAAGGGTCAAACAAGTGAAGTACAGGAGAGGAAAGCAGAAGAATCCATATATGATGGTACCTGGAATCAAGTTAAAGATTCAAACATCACTTTGCTGCTGCTGCTGGCAAATACTGTAAACGTTTTGCCTAAAGCCTCATCTCCTTTTTGTGCTAGTATAAATAAAGGCTGCAAGCTTATCAATGTTCACAGACACACCATTCACTAATGTACTGACAGATCAGTGTGGTAGATTCAAAAGGTTCTAGTTGTACTGATATTACCAGTATATTAGGCTTTTGTTTTTGTATTTCCTTTCAAAATACATTGGAAATCACACACATCAGGTTTAATTTCAGTATTCATATTGTTCAATCACATAGAATGATTACGGTCTATACAATCTTGATTTGGTCTCTGTATGGTTAGAAAGCTCATCATACATTCACAGACCCAGGTCTCAAGTGTGCGTCAGATTTGTATAAAGAGGAGATGCTGCCTCACGTCTTCTGGAAAGTAGAAGGTGAATTAAGACCTGGAGAAAATCTTGTTGTCAAATCAAAAATGAGTCCATGGTGACTAGACTAAAACAGATCTCAAAATTAATAAGGTTATAAAATTTCTCTTTCTCTTCCCACTTTCCTGTACATAAAAGCAGGATCATTAGTTCTCATCTCTAAGGTTTGTGTGGATATTGTTAATGTCTGTGTAACAACCAAATTTTACAAAAACATCTGATAAAGCTAGAAACAAATAAGCAGTTGTCATTCAAGAGACGTTTGGATAGTGTTCAGAAACTTATGGAACCCATTTCAAACAATGAGAAATTAACAAGACACTGAATTGTTCTATCATTAATTGAGCACCATCATGTGGGAAAAAATAATCATTGCTTAAAGGAAAAATGTACCTCTGTGCACAGGAACAGCATCCAAATCTGAATAAGTAATATCTACTTTGAATCAACTTTGGTTTCCATCAGAAAACAAACCTGAAAAAAACAACCAAACTAAGCCCAAAACCTCAAAGATACTAATATATTAAAAAAAATAATCACACTACACTTCTGGAGATGAAGCTGAAGCTTATAGCTAACTAAACAGGAACAACAGCTTTCATCTCAAAATTATGCATGAAAATAAAGACAGAGACAAAGTTGGATTTAGAAGACACTGGAGCACTGTAATGGCTTATTTGTGTATATTCTGGATAAGGAAGACATTTCATGCCTCTTTACCTCACTGTGGCATTGAAGGTAATGTTGATGTTAAAGGGTCTTGTAGGTTACTCTACAGCTCAAAAGAACGTTGCTGATTCAGTTCACCTGTTAATGATGAGGGTTAGTTTTGTTCCACATTTCTTTCCTTTGAATACTTAGGAAATACAAATGTAGCTGTTGAGAATACTCTTTATAGTAATATCAGAACTTCACTTATTTATAATTATGAGTTTGAACTATTTAACTATAAAAAATAATCCATTACCTTTTATGTGCCTGAATTCAAAGAGTGAAAAACCAGATTTCCAAGATGGCGTCATTCTCAGTGAAATCAAAGGAGAATTCAGCCTAGAAGTTTAAGAAGTGACACTGTTTGTATAGGAGCCAGAGTAGGATGCTTTGAATAAAGACAGTACTCACAAGCATAGATCTCGATATGGGATTTACTCTTAAGCCATAAGCATGAGCTTCCTACATGCAGAGGTAAAAAGCGGTTCCTCCGACAGATCCACAGATGTTAATTAGAAATTATGCTATTATGCTACCATACTTCAACACAGATATCCCCTGAACACCAAGAAATAAGCATCTAAATTTCCTGTCAGTGGAATTTTAGTTTAGCATGATCACTTTCCAAACACCATTATTAAAATACATCTCAGAAGACAGCACAAATTCCTTTACAAGTACACCTATTTTTTTTAAATGATTAAACTAGATAAGTGGAAAATAATTTTTTTCTGCTTCCTACCTGATATTTTTGTAACACAGGTTACATAAGGCTAAAGCTTCCTCAAGATCACTAAAATAACTCAAATGATTCAGTGGTATTCTTCATGACTTACACCAGTGTAATAAAGAGCAGGACAAGACCCACCAGCTGTTTTTACTTGAATAGTATTTCTGACTTGCAAAGCAGCACAGGTAATGCTTAAAGTAATAAACAGTACAGTTATGCTGGTCCCTAGCAGTGTTGTGGTGCTAATTTGAATTAAGATTTTGGTGGCCACTCATAAAGTGACAAGAGAGCAGTAAATGACAGCAGCATTGTTTTTTATAAATCACTGCAAGTCACAAAAGACTACCAAGACACAGAAAACTCAAAAGGCAACAGAGACTGGTATTTCATTAGATATCATCTTCAATTTTATTTTTACTGCAATTCCTTTGACAGAGGATTCGTTAATAAAAAGCCTGGGTGGCATTACTGGGTTTTATTCCTTCTTGTCTCTTGGATTTTACTGCATTTTAAAAAGTGAGAAATCTCATATTAAAATGTAAGATTGATAGCTAAAACCTGTTACATAATATTCAGGAGTTCCATGCTTGTAATGTACAAGTATTTCTATCACTTCATATCATAAAGACACAGAAATTAGTGCTATGGTGATGAATATATTTTTAATAGACATTTAAAATAAAAACATAAATTAGACCTGACATAGAGTTTTTCTACAAAAACATCCTACTAGACAGACATAGGTCCAAGTTCTTAGACATTTAGTTTTTTTATGGCAAATATGGATACCACTCAATTATATGGCTTGGTTTGGGTTGAAGTGAACAGTAAAGTCATTTTCTCAAAGCTGCAATTAGCAAGCTTTACAGAAGTCAACAGCAATACTTGAAGCTAGATAATAAGTTTCACTTTTTAGGAAGCTCCCAACAGGGAAAACTGAGGGGTTTTCCCCATTATATAGTTATAATCAATATATTTTGTAGTATCTTTTGTAATGTCTAAACAATAACTGGACTACATTTGTGAACTTCAGTTCCTTTAACATTGTTTTACACAGTAAGAATTCAGGGTTAATAATCATGGCAGGTCAAATGCAACTTCTACCTCAGTACTTATTGTATGTGACCTTAATGGATATATACTTTAAAGGTATCCTGAGGTCTTTAATCTTTGCCATAGAAGACTGTAAATACAATGATCACAGAGATCAAAAAGTGTGTTTGATGTATCCTTAAAATGTCATAAGTAGTGGCTTAAAAACTTCCATAAAGTGTTATAGAAAGATGTGTTAATCTCTTTAAAATATATTACCATAATTCCAAAATACCTGTCCATGAAGTGTAAATGCACTTAAAAAAAAAAAAGAAAAAGACAATTTACTAGTAAAAATACAGCCTCATAAAGATCAAATGTTTTGCCAAGAGTTAGTTGCTAGGTATTTGCCATCTCTACTGAAAACAGAGGAGGGTTGGTTGTTCCCCCTCCCACCATTTTCAGTTTTCAAACACAGTCTGGAGTTTATTTTCCATCTTTTTATTAGACATTATTGTTGTCATTCTTTATTCAGGAGCCCGAGTATGGGTACAGTAGTATGGTTACCAAAAAGAAAAATGCACAAAAAACTGGTGATCTGTCTTAATGGATAGTTACCTAAAACTGAGTAATATGTGTATTTCAAGACACAGTACAAAGGATTAATTACAGTCTGTTAGAGCTATACAAGCCAGAGCCAACTACATCCCATACATACAAAACTGTTCTTTCAAATTTACAAGCAATGCTAGGCATTTTTGTTTTACATCTCAGCTCCTTTCTTACTCCCAAAACAAAAGTATTTACACACATACAACTCCTCACACACCACAGGTATGCATATGGTATTAAAAATATTCATTAATATATATATAAAGTTTATAAATATATGGGGGAAGAGAGAGAGAGAGAGTGTGTGTGTGTGTATAGTCATGTATAAACCAACTTGCAACCAGGATGGTGCAAATAACTTATTGCTTAAGTGTTCAAGCTGAAAAGTTTGAAGACAAACAGGGAGGGTATCCCATGATAATCTTTCATGTATTTCAGTTAACTGAGGCAATAGTAAATTTGTCAGCACAGTGAGTGTAGTAATGCCTTATTTGCTAACTGGAGAAAGAAAAGAGTGAAGGGGAGAGTATGGGGAATAGAAAAGTACTGATTTTAAAATCATTGAAGTGGGTTAGACTTATTTCAAAATACTTGCATCAACTAGAATACGTAAAATTGGTAAAGTTACTGCAATATATATGTCCTTTCTGAAAGATGGGAAAAGCAATAGGAACCATTTTCCACAGCTTTTAGATAAAACTTTTGTTAGCTACAGTTTAGGTTATATGACTTTTCTATTATACCAATAATGACCATGTTTTTCTTCGCACTTAAGTCAACTACATGATAGTTTAAAAAAAAATACAACCAACAACAACAACAAAAAACTTTTGATGTGCAATAAATCCTATTTCTACATTAGAAGTTCTGCAGAAGACAACAGATAAACTGCAAGTAATTAAGGAACAAGCAGGTAACCTGATCCACCAAGAATATATCAGATCAGCCTTAATACTGATTGATCTCTTTTTTAATCTTCTCCAACTCATCAACTCCTTTCCCATCTTAACAAGAGTTTCATTAGTTCTTCTTCTCATTAGGTCATTTAAACTAGTAAAGATACTTTAGTAGTATTATGTCATGTTTTTCTACCTAGAAGATATTTTATATCTTTAAAAATAAATTAAACTACCTCTGTTAGCATTCTTATTAGAAAAACATACACCTTACTCTCTTATTTTGGAAAGATTTTCTTAAATATGTGTCTTCACTGAATGTACAATTTGAGTTATACATTTGTGAAGACAGACAATGCAAAGGGACTGAGATAGAAAAGGAACACTGCAGAAAAAGTGCACCATTGTTAGTTTGGAGGAAAAAAAAATATACAGTCAAAGAATAAGGCATTATTGGCAAAGAAATCCTAAGCAGGAAGATAGAAAAAGAAAATTAGAAGGAAATATCTAATAGGTGAAGTTACTGTGTTTGGCACAGGAATAAGCTTTAGACTAAATCTCTGGTGCAACATATGTGACATCCGGCAAAAGGGGTGGAAGTAGGAGGAGATGATATCTAGGGAAAGAATAGTGGGCAGCTCACCAGGTCTAAGAGTGAACAGCAGGAAATTCAGGCAGTGCTCAGCTGTGCAGGGGCCCAGGGAAAAAAGAAGTACAGTATTTTTGCCTGTAACTGAAACAATTGTGAGAATATGGAATTCAGGATTAAGGTGAATTTTATACTGGAATCATGTCCAGCTTGTTTTTTGTGTGCTCTTCTTCCAGGTAACCCCCAACAGCACTGAAACAAAAGGTTATTTCTGGACTTTGGCTGAAGAAATCAATCTTGAACTCCAGTCAACTCCAAAATAGGTTGTGCTAGTACACAAGACACTTTGAATTTGGAGAATCCTTGTTTTTATTCAGATTTTGACCTTTCTTATTTATTTTTAATATTTCCAAGATTTTGGGATTTCAGGTGTGTCAATCCTCTGTTAGCTTACCTTCTGTATAAAATCTTTTATATACTTCTGCATGTTCCATCTATAAGCAGTGCCTTTGCTCTGATCCTGCAATGGATCCAAGCAAGTAAAAACCTTATGTCTGCACAGCTCTCTGTGCATAGCAAAATTAGTATAGTATAATAGCTAGGTGTAAGGATTAGACTGGGGATCACATTACAGGATTAGGGCAGATATATGTGCAATGGATTTTGTAGGAAATGAGCAGCCTTGCAGTAGATGCAGTCTCAGAGTCCTATTTATAGCATAATCTACTCCCTAGTCAGGTTAAATTAATATCCTGATCCTTTTTGCATATACTAGTTGGTATATTCTTGGTACAATTTTCAAGACTAATCTTTTATCTAGGACGGCATTTGCTGTTACAGTGCAGTTTAAAACTAGGGGCAGAGTTTGTGTCAGCACTTTTTGTCTCATGAAGAGCTGAAATTAAAGTATTAAAACACAGATAATGCAGACATTGTCCCAAGAAGACTCATACCTTCTTCCAGCCTCATAATAAACGAGTGCACTAAAACCTACGGGCACTTTATAAGCTTTTTTTGGAGGATTTCTAGCCTTGGAAAAGATTTTCTATGTCATTCTGAAACACATTTATTTTCCAGTAACTAGCAGGTTATTATTCTGCTTGGACTAAAAACCTGTTCAGATTATTTCAGCCCAAACCTTAATTTGTTTCACAGTAAGTGACAGAAATCTATGATCACCTTCATATATTTGATCCAGTGTCAAACAGCAGAGGTGTGAATCATTCTGTCTTTAGCAATACAGTGGGATCAAGTAATGTGGAATCAAATCCAGGGTGAGCTGAAATATGCAGCTTTAAATTCAAGATTTGAAAAGAATTAATTTTCCCACCTTTCAGTACCATTTCTCTAGTGAAGTTGGTCTATCAGGTTATCCTTAGGAGACAACCATCAAAAGCCTTACAAAAGTAAGGACTGCAACTTTACTCAAGTGAACTAACAGATATATTAACATTATGAGCAGGTCTTATATATATCCCCAATATCTGATAATCTGTCAGAAGAAGAGGAACATTCACAATTAAGCGCTAGGTATTTTGAATTTCTATATCTATCATCTGCTTTGTTTGAAGCCGAATATACATGTAAACATGTAGGTGCAGTTTATGGTGTGTATTTTATCCGGATGGTATTAGCTTACCATTACTCTAAGTAAATTTAATATTACTAAAATATATTTTCCAAATAAACTTTAGGGTTCCTATAATCCAAACAGCTGTTTTCTCATTAGAAATTGTGGTCAGATGTTTACTAGACAGGTTCACACATAGATATCATCTATGCTTTGTAAATGATTGGAAAGAGATTTTTAGAGCTAGAACATTATAGAACTTACTGCACTGGGCAGAGAAGAATCACTCACAGTAGTTTTGTTCTGATATTAAAAAAGTTTTAATTTGTTATGTTCTTTCAGCAGTTGAAAGAAGCACTTCGCTATTTTCTCTCATTCAAATTGTATAGTTTTTAGTTTGTATTTTATGATAAACTGTATGGAGGATGAATACTTGAATAATTTGTAAAGAATTGACACATCATGGTTTTGGCTGGGATGGAGTTAGTTTTCTTCACTGTAGCTGGTGTGGTGTGTTTTAGATTTAGTGTGAGAATGGTGTTGATGGCACATTGATGTTTTGGTTGTTGTTAAGTAATTGCTAAGTGTTGCCAGGTGGTGCTTGTACTGGTCAAGGACTTTTCCGACTTCCCGTGGGGATGTGGGAGGGGAGAGGGTGTGGCCAGAACAGCTGATCTGGGTTGGCTGGGGATATTCCATATCACATGATGTCATGTCCGGTATATTAACTGGGGGGAGGTGGCTGGGGAGGAGGCAATTGTGGCTTGGGGGCAGGTGGTGTTGGTCAGTGGGTGGTAAGCAGTTGCACTACTTGTTGTTTGGTTGGTTGGTTGGTTTTGGGTGGGGTTTTTTGTGTTTGTTTGTTTGTTTTTAATTTCCTCCCCCCATTATTTTCCTTTCCATTATATTATTATTATTGTTTTCCTTTATTATTAAACTGTTCTTATTTCAACCCACAAGGCTTTTTTCTTTCTTCTGTTCTTCTTATTCTCTTCCACCATCCCTCTGGGGTGGGGAGAGTGAGCGAGTGGCTGTGTGGTGCTTAGTTGCTGACTGGGGCTAAACCGTGACACACGTGATCATAACTGCTGCAGAAACTAGGGTCTTGGAGGTTTATTTCAGTTACAAGAAAAAAAAGGAATTATTATAAGAAACAATGAGTGATTAGTCCATGAAAATGCCTGCTGAAAGAGTCCAAGGATTGTACTGATACAACCTCTGGTAAACAAGAAAAGCAAGCATTTGGGAATCAACAGGCCAAAGTAGGTTATTAGATAAGTAAAATGAGAGTCTAAATGGCTTATCCTATCATCTTCTTTTAAGCCTCACTGTGGCAGCTGAAGCTCATTTCCTCAGTAGGAACACAGGACCCCATAAACAACCATCACTAACACACTCCCAAGAGTCACAGCTCCATCAGTGTGAGCTCTTGTTCTCCAAATTCTTGTCTTCACAATTCCATTCACATCTCCACCTGCCCATCCTTTTCATATGAACCCAAGACCAAATGTTCTCTGTAGTGTTGGGACAAAACAAAAGAGCTCACCTATCTCTGACACGGCCTAAGAGTTGAAGACACTTTATTTACCTAATAAGGTCTCCAAGATATGGGCAGAGAAACAGCTGTTGGAGCCAATGTTGCCCCAGAGTACCTGCTTGTGACCAACTAGTTACCTGTCTGAAGATCTTCACCAAGAAGTCATGTTTCCTCCTCCTCTAATTCCAGCTACACTTTTCCTTTCCTCCTCTGTGCCTCCATATTTTCCTCAAAGTCTAGGATCTCATTCACAACTTCCTAACTGTCTACAGAATTAATTCTGTCCTCTTTGGCAAGGCAACCTGGCAAAATTAATGACTTGAATTGATACTGTTGTTCTCAGAGAGATTTATTTTAATAAGTTTTGACTAATTCTGTTGTTCTTCACAAACAATTACTTTCAAAACACTGAATGCATCTTCCAAGTTTGGGATATTTGCATATTTGAGTACATTTCTGGACTCCAGTATGAATATTCTACATTTGTCATAGCTGCTAAATATTGATGTTCTTACCTTCAAAGTCCAACCTCATTCAACTTCACATAGTAACAAGGTTATTCTAACACCTCTGATTTCTGAGCCTCTTATCCTAACTAAAATAGCACAAAACATTAGATTGCACTTGAACTTTAACATCCTTTAAATCAGAACAGAGACCACTATGACATTTCAGATTAAGTATTATGTTCTTATTTTCTTACTGTGAAGAAGAAATGGAACAATTTTTGCAATTTCTTTTTGCTAACCTTTGGACTATTTGTACCTTTATTAAAGCATTTTGTGACTAATAGGAGAGAATTATTAGATGGATTTTGATTCCTCCCTCTTCCTATATCACTGTTTATTGACTAAAATAAAGTGTGACGATCAGCTTCACCTGTTCAAACTTCAATTAAGTTCAGGTAAAACATTGAGTTCAAGGTACTAACAGCTAAAGATCAAATTTGCAAAGGTTTTTAGGTGCTTAGAGGAAGGTAGGAAAGGTACAGGATTTTCAGAAATGTTTAATTACCTTGTGTAATTTTGCCTCCGGGGGGTCACCTCATTTTTTTCTGTAAATCCCATTGCACGCATGAGAAGGTGTTCTCATTTTGTCCTCCCCTGTGCATGAGGGAAATTATTTACAGCCATCAGGACCTTCATTATTCTCCTGGATCTTAATATCTCCTCAATTCCTCCACATAATTATTCCCTAATCTTACCCAGCCCATTTTGACAAAGATTAGTGAGGCAGAGTGCCTCACTCTGGGAGTGCCTTTCAGGGCAAGTCTGAAGAAGTCAGCAGAGAGCAGGGATGAGTGGTTAGGGGCAGTAACCTCTTAAGTCATCCAGCAGCAACAGCTGAAGGAGCATGCAGTCAGGCCCTAAACACTTTGGAAGTCTGGCCCCTGAGTTGTATGTGATCTGAGCCCTTATTCTCCAATATAATAACATTACTAAAAGAGTAGCCTTACCATAAGTAGCACATGAAGCATTTTCAATGAGAATAAAAGCAGCAGGTGAAAGATTCTGGAAAGAATTAACTTAAAATAAAATTCTGTGAAATATTAATTTGGTGAAACTCTTCCCTCAAGAGAAAATACAAGCTAATGACCTGCTGATTGAGATCAATTGCATCTTTCATATATTTTTATATTATGGAAGTGTGGTACAAAAGGTTGGAAATTAATTTCACAGCTAGCTGTGCTTCCATTTCTATAGCTTAATTGGGCAATATGGTACTATGAGTCTTAAAACTAGCAGAAATTTATTCAAATTTATATTTTCACTGTCTACAGTTTGAACTGCAAGAAAACAGCTTGCATATGCATATTTTGGCCCAAACACTTCAATACAGCAACATGGCTGTTGCAAGTATTCTGAGTATAACTCATGCAAAGATAAGTACATACTTTTTTTTTTAAATGTACTTTTGTAGAAATGAACTTGGAGTCAATGCTTTAGTCCTATAAGCACAAGCTTATGTGCTCCAGAGCTGATCCAGCAAAACATTTAAAACATATACTAATATAGGACTGGTAATATGATTAACATTAAGCTCTGATTTAGTGAAATGCTTTTAGCACTTGCTAAAATGTATTTTGTAAGATAAGCATACTGAAGTATTAAACTCCCAACACACATTTTTCCAGGACTGTGGTCAATGTTTGCTTCCAGTCATAGCATGACCTGGTTACTTATGTGTTTGAAAGCTCCTGAATAGACAAAAAGTCCAGCTCTCCGCTGGTGTAATTGCACTGATGGCACTGGAGTTACAACACAGCTTCCAGTGCATGGCCTTAAACATAGCACAGCACACATATTTTGTAAGTTCACACTGGATCTATACTATTGCTGTCACTGCAGGTGTCATGGACTCAGAGCAGATGAACATGTAAAAGTTTAGGGTATGGGTTTAGGTGGGCTTTCAGAGCCAGAACCAACACCAGAGAGAGAGAAGAAAATAAAAATAAAAACCCAAACCTAGCTGCCCATACTCCAGCTGATCCATAGTTTATCTGGCTTTGGAAACTAATAATTTTTAGATGTACATTGAATTACTTTTTTAGAAAAGAAGGATATATTTTTCTTAGCAGTTTTATTTACATGCTGTTAACCCAACAATCTACTCCCTTTCATTAAAACCTTAAGGAAGTTGTTGCAGCAACTGTTACGTAGCAGTTGAATTTGGTAAAAGATGAATCCAATACTTCCAACTATAGTGTGAACATAAAATTGACATTAATGTTGTTTTTTTCCTCCCTTATACACTTTGTATTTTGCCTCATGACAATCTATTCCATATTTTCTTCATTATTATTCTCACCTTTTATACAGCTTAGGTATATTGGAATTCCCATGTCCCATTTCTAACTATATTTTCTCTTATTTCCTAATTATATTATGTATGGTAAATTAGTAAGGACTAAGCATAAACAGGAAGGTATTATTTCATTTGAGGAGTGCTGTTCCAATTCACCAAACACTGTTTATAACATTAGCAAGGCTTTATCTGCAATACAGAACAGTATGTAACTCAGTGTTATCATTTATTATTGAATGTGTAAGTGATATATTTCACAAAGGTAATGGTAATGAAGCAGACTGGAGAGAAAATCCTCAAGATGCCTTGGCCGAAGACCTATCAACTTACAGTAGTGCTTTCCTTTTAGAAATATAAATACTGCAATAAAACTGTGTGCCATATAAATTCTTCATAAAGCTGTCTCTCTATAGTCCAAATTCAGGTGGTTACATAAGTATGTAAATCATGTTAAGCACGTGAGTTATTATAATGAAGTTAAACACACAATTTATATCAAACTAATGTTTAAACAGCTTTTGTGTCTTTGTATGTTTTCATTTAACGTTTAACAAGGCTTGAATCTTTAACCACTTGTTAAAACAGAGCTGCTCTTATATGCAAAATCTAAGCAATCTGATCTAACAGAATAGATTAGACAATAAATGAATTATTTTTATGTTGAGCACCCGTATGATTTTGAATATTACAAAAGCTGCTTATTTGCATCACAAGGGCCAGATACACAAAAATGTTTAAGCACTGAGTATTCTTCTGTTTCAGCATGATACAATTATCATATTAGAAAGAGAATGACAGGCTGTTAGGTAAATCTGTCCTAGCACAAATCTGTACAAATAAATAGATACTAAAATAAATAAATAAAAGAAGTACCTCACTCACTTCATGTCACTGGGTTTCAAATGTCACCTACTCTCAGTAGTCCCCATTCAAACCTAGGTGAGCCCTGGTATTTCAAAGAATACTCTTAGGGGTCCCTGAGCAATCTATATTGAAATTCTACTGAAAGGGTATTTCTACACCCCAACAGACCCCCAATGAAAAAAAAAAAAAAAAGGAAAAATAGAAAAAGGGAAAAAAAAAAGGAACTTTAGCAACCTCTTTGGAGGCTGCTAATGGAGCCCTGAGGACCTTTGTTGAGTCTGAAATATGGACCTCTAATCAAAGTCAGAGGGATAGTGGTGAAGTATATTAAGATCTTACAACACCAGCTTCAGTTACTGATCCGATGCCTCTGTCATCCACTCCCCAAGGCTTGTACCATTCACAGTTTCCTTCTGCATTATCACTTAGGTCCATCAGCAACTCTTCTTTCAACAGTTTATTTTAGATTCTTTCCACTAAATAACTCCGAGGGTTTTTGACATGTTTCTACCTAGCACATAACCTGATACTTTGTGATATTGAATGAGATGACTTGAGGATAGTGTATCAACATTAATAATGAATTTCCTTCCTTTTACTGCTTTGAATCATAACTTGAATAGTTTTTCAGTCTAATTTTCAAGATTAATTATTATTTTCGCTTCCCACTGGCACTGTAGACAGAACACAATGAGTATCCAAGAGATCTGGAACCTATCCAGCTTGTAAGAAAAGTCTTTAATAATTTGATTTTGCTTATCTTTCCTAGTTTATAATGGTCTGCTTCTAGTCTAGCAACACAAATTCCAAACTAAAATTTCAACTAGGGCTTTCAGTATATAGTACTTGCAGGCTTTCAGCATATAGTACTCACATCAGAACTCACACACATTCTTGTTTAAGCAATAAAACTCCTTCCTTGATAATACTACACAAGTAGAAAAGAAATTCTAAGAACTTTCTAGACCAAGTGATAACACATGCTAGCAAGCCTACAGTTCACTATAATGTTAAAGTAGGATGCCACCTACTGCTTAATACCCTGAATTAAAAATAAGAGAAACTGATTTCCTATCGATGTAAAACAACCTAACTGAGAGCACTCATGACTAATGTTTTGTAATGCTGTTGCACTAATTTGGTTCTCAGTAAAGAGCTTCACATCTAGCTTATAAGGTAAAAATTGGTACTGTATGTTTTCTACTGCTGGAGGAGTGGTATTTTTCATAGTTAATTGAAAAAAAAAAACAAAACCAAAATCCACATGCACAAAAAAGGTAAGGTTTTCCTTATGGAAAGTAGCATTAATTTGTGACATAAAATTAGTTTTTAACTGCAGGTTTGCTCCCCAGTTAACCGAAGTTAGCAGAGGCAGTCATTGGCTTTGGATCAAATCCCTACAAACAGTGGGCACTCGGTTACCCTTGTTTTGATATCTAAAACTTTGATGAAAAAAAAAAAAGAAAAAGATAGATGGAGTCTATCAGTTCAGCCTACGGAGTTTACTTTAAGCTTCAAAAGCCCGGTAGCAATATATCTAGAGATGTACATAAATGTTTGCATTGTTCGTAACTGCACAATACTCTAAGTCTTTACTTTGTCTTCACTCATATAACCCAAGAAAAAAAGAATTTCTTTTCCCACGTGTATAGCTCCTCTGATCCACATTATATTGTAACCCTGCCAACATTTGTGTGGGCACAATGAGGGGGCCAAGGATCCCTAGCACAGCATCTGGTGTTGCAGGGATTTCTGAAGCCACCTTTGCTGCCAGAGGCAGTGCATAGTGTAATTTCTCAAAGTTCTCCTCTGCTTACCAATTAAAATAAAACAGACATTTCTATTACATTTTAATTACCTGCGACCTGCTTATGAAAGAACCATAGTAATTAGACAAACGCTTTATATCTTTCACATGAGAAGGAAGAGCTGAGCAGAGCACATGAAAAGCGCAGACCTCCTGCTTCCATTTGTGGTTCTGAGTGCAGTTCCTCAGTGCAGCATTTGCATATTTGCCAGAGATGATGGTTTATACAGAAAATAATTACTGATTTAGAGGATGGAGAATTAAATCAAGGATTTTCCTAGGGTGTTCAGACCATTTTGAAGCCTTCCTCTTGCTGGCCTTAAAGGGGGGAGTGACATCTGCAGGGAAGTACTTTGCCACTGTCTTTAAGTAGTTTTAAACCAGGTTCATGCTACATCTGTAACACAGTCAGATAACTTATCTTATTTGAATCAAAAAACAACAAAAAAAAACCAATAAATAATGCATACAGAAAGAATGGCTTTAATCCACCTAAAAGTTCTGTCACTCACTGCATGAACTGACTGACATTTTATTAGACTTCACAATGCAAAGATATAGCAAGTTTGTTTTGGGTTATCAATCAAGACCTTAAGAAAAGGGTGAAAAGCCTCTTTTGGGGGAAGCAAGACATTAAATTACAGCCCTGCTGTAATGCCAGTACATCCTAGCCATTCAACAGCTTGGTCCAGAGGATCCAAGCAATGGCTGTTCTTTCTACATTATATATAATCAGTTTATTAAGCATATCATGATGACCTTCCACCTATCATATGTTTTAATTACCAAGCATGCACACAAATTCCAAACATGTACAACCAGGTGCGTGACGATCAGGCTGTACTGTAATATCTAAACATACCACAGCTTGTAGATTCTCTAGCAATGAACACCACGTCTTTCACTTTGAAATTATTAGCTCTCTAATGAGCCAAGATATAGTTATCATTACTCTAGCATCTAATCACCTACCACACTGAATCCTCAGTCCCCCAGGTCATTCAGAGACCTTTTTGTTCAGTTGCATAATTGCAATAATTAAACTTCATATTTCTGGTCCTTTATAGCATTGCTTTAGTCTGCAGTGGTTTCCTTCAGGGATAAAGTGAGAATGCTTGCATAACTGCACTGCTTAATCAGGACCAGCCTGCTGACTGTTGTGTTGGGTAGGTTGTCCATACATGTTTCCTCAGAATCTACCCAAAAATGGGACTTCCAATAATATTATCAAGAGAATACTATTATGCATAAAGGACCAGAAGTAATAGACAGGAAAACACTGTGTGAAACCATTCAGTGAAACAGCCTTACTTCTCAGCTGTGTAACAGTAAGAGTTGGCCGAAGAGACAGAATTTTGTGAATATGGGAGTTCAAAAACTCTGGCTAGGCCTCCTGTACCTCACCCACTTTTATGGGTAGTTACGAGTTATGTAAGTAACCCATAAGTAAGTTACGTATGTAATGTTAAGTATGGTTTTATGGGTGTTAACCCAAAGAGTGAGCTTTAGGAGATTACTGGTGGAAGAATTCCAAATATTGATGGTCAGATTGAAAACTATGTGGAACAAAACTAGTAAGTATGAGTAAGAACACAGTAAGAAGCTTAATCATCCAATCCTAATTACTGAAATTAATCGAAATGATGCACAATGAACTGATGTATTTACTCCCAATGGGCATGAATTACAAAAACATTTCCAGCGAAGCCTTTTTTTTTCTGGTCTGGAATCTGATTTTCTGTGGGGAAAACCCAAACCTTTGACATTTTGCCTCATTACCGCAAAAGTGATTTTGTTTGCTCCCTAACACCCATTCTGTTTCAGAAGTGAGAAGCTTAGTTATAGCTAATGCTGGATGGTTTCCCTTGTCAAAATTAGGAATTTTGAATGGTGAAAATACTCCATGAAAAACTGGTCTAAGGCTTAAAAGGAGATTTTCAGCATTATTGCTTTTCAGAGACAGAATATTTCACTGGCATTTATACCTGAAGTCTTCATTCATAACCTCTTTTGAGGGAGAGCTCAAAAGAATGTTTTTTTCAGATGGCTATTTATTAATTCCCTCACTGCTTTATTCTCTCCCACATGCAGCTTACCCTTTATTTAGCATGGCCTTTCGCGTGTCCATCCTGCAAACAAAAAGGATGATCCCAAAACAGAAATCCACATCTGAACTTAACCTACAGAAACAGCATCCTAAAACGTGCTTTGACCCACTCCAGGCCTAAGGTAACACTGAATTAACCCTCCCCAAAGGTACGGCAGCATTTGATTTGAGATCAAAGGGACAGACATTTTAATTGGTTTTGTCATATCATATTCTTTGTACGAGTCATTTGATGAACTGCAAGCCTTATTTATTAACCAAGGATTAATTAGTCTTATTTCACACTGCAGGTGCAAAAACAAGCCATTCAATAGAGAATCAGCAAGTCTAGCATATATTCAAGTGTTCCATTTGGAAAACTTGGGTTATATATATTACAACTCCAAAGTATTAACTTGTTGTATTGCACACGCCTAAAAGCTTTTCTTAGATAACCACAATATAAGGAAGAATAAATTGTTGCAACGCTTATGGTTTAAGTAGGATTAGCAAAGTTTAGGAAAAAGCAGCTACCCGCATATTTTTATTATAACGCTGCTATGGGTGTTCTTTCAGCCAAAATGAAGACTTTCAGGCTGTTCATGCCTCCTTCGCGAATAACATTAAAGGCTGATCAAACTAGGACTTCGCCTAAGACGTCAGGGAAAACATTTTTCACGTGCCGGTGGCTGGCGTGGCACGACCCCCACCTAGCGCATCCCGCGCCGCACTGCAGCCGCGGCAGCGCCGCCCCTCCGCGGCCCGGCCCGGGGGGCTCCCGCAACGCCCTCCCCCCGCCCCAGGCCGGCGTTCTGATCGCCACATCCATACACACGTGTATATACACTGCACGTACACGGTGTGTTCACTGCAGCTGCTTGGTGACCATGCAAAAGAAGCAGGCGAAAATTCGGCCTTTTAAACAGCATTTCTAGTAACTTTACCTAGCACCTGAAGCATAGGCATCGGATTATCTTTCTCTTTACTAGGAGAAGGATGAGGCAGTTGTACAAAAGCAAAAGGACTGATTTTTAAGGTAGGAGTAATAGGAAGAGCGACAGGAGAACAACAACAAAAAACTCACTCTGCATTGCTGTTACGCAGGCCACCAGTTAGACATGACAGAGGAAGACAGATGTGACAGAGGAAGAAAGACACAAATATATTAAGTTAGTGAAGTCTAATAGTTCACAACAGCAAGGCTATAATCCACCTGTGCAATACAACTGCAGCCCAAGTGTTTGCATGAAGCGGTATTGAGCAGGGCTTGCTTTTGGTCTCTGTAGGATACCATGTAAAATTGGTGGTTCATGTTTCAGAAAGATGAGAATGAGAAAAGACACTGAAATAATCAGACAAGCAAAGATCTTCCTTTTTAAGACGTGGCTTAGAAACTTATAGGGAAAAAAATATTAACTTGTAAATGCTGACATGTGTCAGATAATTGTGTGTACATCTGTGCGAGTATCAGAAACTAAAGTTTTGAATTCTGAGGAACAAGCCTACTCCTTAGGATCGCAATCAGCAAAGTCCAGAGATCAGTCACTAGTACTATACCCCAGGGTACTGTGGCCAATCCCCCTTAACCTTTTCATTAATGACATGGATGATGGGATAGAGCGCGCCGTCAGAAAGTTTGCAAATGATACAAAACTCAGAGGAGTGGCTGATACACCAGAGAGTTGTGCTACAATTCAGAGGGACCTCAACACATTGGAGAAAAGGGCTGACAAGAACATCATGAAGTTCAAGAAGGGAAAATGCCAAATCCTGCACGTGGCGGGGAATAACCCCATGCGCCATTACACACTTGGGGGTGGTGGGTGATGCACACCAGCACCAATCAGCTGGAAAACAGCTCTGCAGAGTGCAGCCTTAGGGTACTGGTGGAAAACAAGTTGATCATTAGCCAGCAAAGTGCCTTGGTATCCCGGGCCAACAGTATCCTGGGCTGCATTAGGAAGAGCATTGCCAGCAGGTTGAAGGAGGTAGTTCTTTCCTTCTGCTCAGCACTGGTGAGGCCACACCTGCACTGCTGGGTCCAGATCTGGACTGCCCAATACAAGAAATACCAGCTTTCTGGAGCAAGTCCAGCAAAGAACTACAAACACAATCAAGCTTGGAGCATGTGACATGTGAGCAGAGACTGAGAAAGATGATATTGTTCATCCTGAATAAAACAAAGCTTGGGAGGTGGGGAACGGAGGAGTGGGGACAGGAAATCTTGTCCATGTGTATAAATATCCAATAGGAGGGATTGAAAAAGAGGGAGCCAGACTTTCCTCATCAGTACTCAATGACATGTCAAGAGGCAATGGGTGCAAATTAAAACACATGGAATTCCATCTGAATACAATAAAAATCTTCTTTTATTTTAAGGGTGGCCAAACACTGGAACAGGTTTCCCAAAGAGGTTGTGGAGTCTCCATCCTTGGAGATATTAAAAATCCAACTTCACACAGTCCTAGAGTAATCTGCTTTCATTGACCTTGCTTGAGCAGGGCAGTTGGACCAGATGATCTCAGGAGATCACTTTTAACCTAAATGATTCTGGGATACTTGCTAGCTGCAAGTGGTACTGGCTGCTTCTAAATTTTGATAGCACCTGAACTAACAAAAATGAAGGCACTTCCCAGTCCCCTAATTAATAAAGAAGATAAGGGACCGAACTACCCATGAGGAGGCTGACTATGTCTTGTACTTCTGCACATAGATTATTTAGATTGGGGAAACCTGGGGGGCTTGGGAGCCCAGAGAGAAGGCAAAGAAGGTCCTGACTGGAGGAAAGATCCTGGAAGTGGGGGAAGATCCTGGAGATCAAGGAATAGATGGAGACAAGTGCCAAGGGAATGGCCTCTGGGACCTTAGCTGGTAATGTCCAAGACTGGTAGTTGTAAGCAGCTGCATAATACAAACCAACAAACCTTTCTACCTGACCCGCCTGGGCCTGCAGCCAACTCCCTAATGGAAAATGGAAGTTAAGGCCTAGCGAACATAACCTGGGGGGGAGCGGGGAAGTAGTAAGTGAGTGTCTGAGATATTAAGCAGGGTAAATGCTCTCATCTCATTGGTTCTTAAATAAACCCCAGATCCAATATGGATTGTTGTTTATCTGTGTTGCTTGTGACAGAGACCTACTAAAATGAACACTGTGAAATCATTTAACTTACACAATTGAAAAAATGATTCTCTTTCATGATATACATATAAAGTCATAATACAGGGAACAAAGATCATATGGCAAATCGAAACTGTTAACCTCTCTCTGCTCCACTTGAGCAAGTTCAAGACTTACAAGGAGGCAGTATTATTCTGAAACAGTGATAATACATCTCCTAATAGAAAAGGCAGTATAAAGATTTTAATAGGTCTCCTCCTGAGTTGTCCTGATGCCAGACAGTCCTGTATTTCAGCCCTTCTCTGACATCTCCTTCTGATAATTCTGATTTGGTGTGGCCAAAGTAGAAAAATACAACCCATTCTCTCCACCCCATGAGAACTGAAGTATAGCATGACAAATTGTTTGTAATATCAGCTGTCTTGGTACTGGACCTGACCAATCTCTTTTCATCCATAGCACTGGTTATACTTCTGAATGAGTGAGGAGTGGCTCATGATTACGTATCTCGGTCACTACCAAAGGCAAGAAATATCTGCCTGGGACCTAGGAAGGTCTCTGGCATGTTGTGGCCATCTTTCCAATTTCATGCCTTTACTAAGGTAGCAAATGGAGGCCTAGCACCTCCATACTACAGGTAAAAGCATCTGAGGGGAACTCCCCATGGAAGCAGAGTACCTAAACTTTCACCCTCAGAATAACATGTGATTAACACAGAGTTGGCCTCAGCCAGTCTCCTGCAGGCAGACTATATACATTTAGCTGTGAGTCTACCTTAGAGTTGTTGTATATAGAATGGGAAGCAAACCATCTGCCATAATTTTCTCATTTCCTACTGCCAAAGGAGGCACAATACACTACACAAACATTCATTTACTGCTTCTGCTTTCATTTTGTCCTTACCTAAAATGCTCCCTAACAAGTGTGTCTCTCCTCTGCAACCCACTTTTTTTTCTGTCACATAATACCTCTTGTATTATGCAGACATGCTTGCACATATTTGCTGCTCCACTAATGATGTCTGTCTTGAATGCTCTATTGCCAGCTCCTCCAACATTTCCAAAATTTCCTTCTGTATTTTCTCATGATCTTAAAATACTTTCTAAATCGGCCACAAAACTGTTCCCTTGAAAACTGGCCCCTTTTAAGCATCATGGAAAAGGTAGGTCCAGAAACCAAGCCCAGACAACTACAAGTGACATGTTTGTGCAGCAGTCAGAAATAACAGATTTTATTTAGCAATTAGTACTGACAACTTCAGAATGAAGCAAAAATATCATAGGAACACAGATAGCAGCAGGGTCACGTTTCTGTTATCTACAGTCTTCTTTCTGTTCTCTTTTTTTGTTCCTCTTAATTACTTGTGTTTTGTTCCAAATTAGACTATATTTTCCTTGGAGCAAGAACCTTATTTATCTAAGTACTTATGAAACACTTGGACATTCAGATTAGAATCTTTATGTGTGTGTATAAAAACAAACAGCAGATGATAATGAAAACAAGAGTTAAGAGGTTCCTGACACGTTGAGAACTGAAATTTGTGGCCTATATTTTCAATTTAAGATTAATGAAGGCTGTAAGGGATTATATAAGCTTCGTAATTAGGTAGGGTTTTTTGGCAGACCGGAAGATTTAAAAAAAAATTTTTTTAAAAAGTGCCGATTCTTATTATTTCACACATTGTGGACTCCTGTAAAATGAATTATTAGTCTTTCGATGTAAAGACTACTGTCAGAAAAGTCTACCTCAGGACATGTACATACAAGTCTTACCAACGAAGAAAAGGTACTGTAATGGTGCTCACATTTTAGGAGCACAAAGTAGCTCTTGCAAACTTAGCCTTGCTAGTTGAGTAGTTACTATGGCTACTTCAGGACTGATTTTAAGCATGAGTCCAACCTTATGCTTGAGCTCACACTCATCTCATACAAGTTATTTGGACGTAAGCCCAGACTGTGGTGAGGAACAAATCCTGTTTCCATGGTACCCTTTAGCACAGGTCCAAGCATGCATTTGTCAACAGTGAAGAGCAGTGGCACAGGAACAGTAGTACTTTCTCAGTCCACGTCTCACGTGCCATCTCCAAGAATGCTCCATGCATGATTGACGTAGTGGAAACAAGCTCAAAAAAAACCCCAGTTCTTGACTGAGGTAGTAGAAACAAGCTTGCCTTGTCTTCTCACTAGAAGCATGTGCCATCAGGTCCTTCCAAAATGGCACTCCACAACACATATGCCACCAAGAGCTGGACACCTGTGAGTGCAGGTCCCAGAGCAAGCCATACTTCCCCCATTCTTGTGCCTGTGCCTTAGCAAATGTGCATACTGATTTACCAAAATGGAGTTGCTCAACAGCTGCCTGAAAAGACTTCATGGAGAAACTACCAAAGAAGGATTTCTGGAAGGTATACAAGATAAAAGCATGAGGGAGCGAAGTATTAAAATATGTTTAAATCCAAGGAAAATTTATGAAATATATACAGTACCAGTACTTATCCTGACACGAGTGGCAATTAGGCACAATAGAAATTAGTGGAGGAAGGAACAAGGAGAAAACCACACTTGTGCTGGAGCACATTGAAAACTGTAAAGTGAGGCTTCACGGGTCTAAAGGACAATGAAAAACCCTGCTGTTGTTTCTTCCTATTAAAGGATTACCAGCCTTCACCCTTCCATTTGCTGTTAAAGACATGCAGACCAGTTTTGGCACACTTAAAAATACATACATATACGTGGAAAAAGTCTGTGTAATTTTCATTCAATGGAGAGAAAAAAAATTCACCATTAGTGACATGTGGCCTGATAGGTATCATATTGTTCATGACTGGAAGACACTCAGAAACAGGTGCAGTGTGAAAATAAATATCGTTTCCTCATTTCACAGCTAAGATGAAAAGGTAAATTTCACTGTTATTTTGAAAATACTGGGTATTTTTTTTTTTTTTAAGCTTCAGCAGCCATGAAAATTGTTTCTCCCCACCAAGCTGAGAGTTTGATTCACAGGAGAGAAATCCCCAGGCTTAGAGCTGATTCACATGAAAGAAATCCAAACCAAAAATTAACATTCTACCTGAAATATCTCTTTGAATGGCACCCTGTAAAGCTACAGGGAGAAATTAATCTCTTTAGCTACTTCAGTAAGACACATATCTTTCTAAATGCTAATCCTTCTCTATCTTGATGGTAGATTGGTTTTTTCAGTGACCATTTTCATCCCAATGAACTCTTAATATGTGGCGTATACATACCTAAATATTTAGTTCCTACTATGGCCATGTCTACACAGGTGGTTTTAAAAGAAATCCTACAGCATTATTAAACTGAAGTGTTAGTTTCCAGGACAAGAATACCAAATATTCATCCTGTAATAAAAGTCCCTGTGAAAGTTGTGAATGAATTAGAGTTAAGCCATGCTAGTTTGCTATCTCACCTGTTTCTCCCCAACAGCTAACTGAAGGAATTTAAAAGAATTGGTTTGACAACACTGGCACAAAGCAGGAGTAAGAGCACCAGAGGAATCAATATGAATTGCACTAACAACAATTAGTTTACTATCCAAATCCAATAGTTCCTGCAAAATGTTTCAATCCAGCTTATTATTAGCACAAAAATAAGGCATCCTTCTGCTTCACTGTAACAGTAAAATCAACCATTTATGACAACAGCCTGCTAAACTGACAAAAAGTTATCCTCACCTTTATTTGCCTTCATGATGTTAAAATATTTAAAGCTGCTGTCTGTCTGCCTCCATAATGCTCTGTCTGCACATGCCCAGCCAGATCCGCAGCTGGTGAAAATCGATCCAGCTGCACTGAGGCAAATGGAGCCTTATTGATCTGCACCAGGTGAGGACTGTTACAGCCAGTGGAGCCACAGTGTCACACTCTGCTGGGAAGCCATCTCTGCCATCACACTACTACCACAAGCAAGAAACATGTACAAGCGCACTCCTAGTCCTATCTTTGACTTGAAAGACTTCAGTTACTGAAGGTCAATCAGATAATAAAAGTGATGCTTTTGCTTTGTCTGAAATTAAGTCTTCTGAAAGGTAGATTTTTGATACTTCATACCTTCTCAAAATTGAGTTTTACTTCATTCTTAAGACCTTCCTAAAGACTGACATAACAACGGTATGTAAGGTGAAGAAGCATAAGATATTATAAACACACAAAAAAGATCATTAACAAGCAGAATTCCTGAGTAAACATCCATCTAGTAGTACATTGATGTTTTAAGTAGTATTTAATATTACTTAACGCATTTTTAAACATCTCACCACAAACTATAAATGCAGTCTAAAAATCTTAAAAAACACCAAACTGAATGTTTTCCATAGAAAAGAGGCTTGCTACTGCATGACAGTCAATTTAAATGTCTGTCTTTTTTTTTTTCTTTCATTAAGTGGTAATTCAGCTCTTCATCTTTTCCGATTTTCTTTACTCACTTTCAGGCAATTACTGTTGGGGGCTGTGATGTTAATGAGTTATACACAGCATATTTAGAAATGAAATACGCTTTTAGAGTATGAAGGTAAGTTAATGGAAGCATCAACCTGAATAGATGCAAAAGCCAGACATCTTTGATATCAGTGCGTGATTGATTTTATAAGTCAGGTGTTCATATGAATAAGTAACCCTTACTTAGCTCAAGGAGCATTTTGACAAGAAATTTGCACTGATGAGCTATAAAGGCAGCCTTTTTATAAGACTCTGCTTTGCATTGTCTCTCATATTTTTGATCTTGTTTGGTTTCATTCTTAAGTAATCTAAATTGTTAACATCATGACAGATCTATGTATGACCATAAAAAGCTTTTGTACAGCTACTTATAAAATCTTTACAAATTAAGAAATCTGTGAAATTATTGATGTGAAAAGCATGACGCTACTTCTGAAAATATATTGTATACAAAAGGTTTTTTTATTGTCTTCTCTTAATTGTTACAGTGAAACACAGCTAATAAGTGTTGACCAAGTATTTTCCAGTGAGTTCGAGTTTACATTTAAAGTCATCTCATTTTTAAATACTCTTCTGACCATACTTTATTTAAATTGACTACAGACATTAGAAAATAGTATTTCAATAATAAAATACAAGAGTTATTGTAACATAATATTTAAAAGCCTAAAATCTTGATCTATCTTACTAAACACATAAGCTGTCAGACTTTTAACCACATCAAAACTAAATCAACTAGATTTTATAACTTACTGCCTTGTTTTTGAGCATCATCTTCTTCTTCTGATTAAGCTAAATCCCTAATCTGAAATGAAATTAGCCTGTTAGACTAAAGATTCAAAATGGACTGAAAATTGTCACTCTGTCTCCAATGAATATCTATCTATTTATCACATGGAAGAGATACATCAGGATAAGCTTTGTGCGTACAGCCACAGAGACCAAACGTGAACAGGGAAAAGAGCCAAAATTACATTTTATTATAAAACCTTTGCTCCTCCTGTGCACAGGAGGAATCCTAGTCTTCACTGTAAAAGCCTAGCAAGTTCTTCTTCTTCTTCCCCTCTCAACCCCACTAAGGTCCTTTCAAGGAAGCAACACTATCCAAAAAACTCAGGTGATCATGTCTATGTTCCAGAATTGTTAGCCAAGATTAGAAAATTTGTGGAAGGAGGAAATAAACAGATGAGATACCTATATATGTTAACCACAAGAGTATATAAATATCAGAACAACTTACCCATGGAGGTCATAGACTTTCGTAGCCCTTGAGGTATTTAATCCAAAATTATCTCTAAAAAGAAACCATAACAAACAAGCAAAAAAAACCCCCAAAACTGTAGAAAAGCAGGGGGCAGAATAGTCACCTAGACCATTAGTCAACTAGATATAAGGCCACAAAATTCCATTTATTTCCTTTTCCGGAAACACTTTAACCTGTTGAAGACTCCACTGTCTTTCCAGGCAATCAGTGGGACCGTTTCACTAAGGGTGTGTTAGACAAGAATCACATGATCAAATACTAAGGTCACTGCTAATGTGCAGGTGGCTCACATTAATAGAAGAATAGCCTCTGGTTTGTAAATCTGTTAATCTGTCACAATGTGTATTATCAAGATAATCTCCTATGCAGCCATCAGGTGTCACTCTATGTAACGAAACACAAGAAATGAAAATTAAATCTGTCTCCCAGCTTTCAGCTTAAAATTGTTGTTTTTTAAAAAAGATTTTAAGGAATTTCCCTGAGCCCAATAACAGCTCTTGTGAAGTGAAAATAAAGGTTTTTATATAACACCAAGAATGCTTAAATTCAGTTTGACTTTTGGCAATGGTGGATTACATAGCCAAGGCTGCTTCATTGCCAGAGGTAGGGAAGGGAGGCTGACTTTCTAGATTATGGCTTTGCCTTTGAGCTTATTTGTTTTATTTTAGCTTATGTCATATAGTAAATCAGGTTTCAGAGCACTTCAAAGTAGAGTAGAAACTCCACAGCCACAACATAAAGTCCTAAACTAGAATATGCTTTTTCTGATTATTCATGTTTGTTCAAAAAACTGTGGAAGTAAGTCTGCCAGGCAGACATCATCCTTAGTCTAGGCATCACCTATCTACAGTGCTCCAAGGTGATGCTAAATGTGATTTTATCTGTTCCCTCACAACCAATATTAACACTGATTTATGTACTCTAAGCAATTTAATCCTAACTTTGGTGAAGTGTATACTGTGAAGAATTCCCACACCTCACAGACCCACATGTGTGACTATGCAACTACAGCTGTAAAGCATGTATAGAAACTGGGTAAGGCAAAGTGAAAAACAATATTTGATCTAATTCAATGGCAGATCATCCAAAATTTTGCAAATAAACACCTAGGATTTCAGCCCTGTCAGCAGCTGTATTACAGAGAGCAGAAAATGGCTTTAAGTGCTCATGCCATTTCAATCCATCCAAGCTCCATCTCATGAAACAAAGAGAGATTCATCTGCAAGATGCAAGTTGAAAATACTTTGAATATTACTTTGGTAATGATACTAACTACTTCATTCAGTTATAATGTTCATTACCAAGGTGTTCCTTTTTCTGTTTATGCATCAACCAATAAACCCTACCTCAAAGTTTCAGATAAGCAGTATTCATGCAGTGGTCCTGGTATGGAAACTAGCACATCCAGCAGCCTAGCTGTTATGCATTTGTAAAAGTTTGGGACAAAAAAAATATGGTTAGTGGCAGCTACCATCAAGCCTCTACCTGGTAACAGCCCCCTCATACCTCTGTCCTTCTAGTGCAACTTCAAATGATTAATAATCTGGAACTTTTCTTGGCAGAAAAGAAACCTCCAGAAAGGGGCAAATTTTCAGAGTCCAGGCATAGGGAAGTCTGAATTCATATATATTCTCTGGTGCAGGAAAGTCTACGCAATATCTGTTCTGCAACCCCAACATGGGAGAACAAAAGGGTAGCTGAGCATTACAAAGAGAGATTGCTTCTCCATCTGCACTGCCTAGCAGCAGCACCTGATGTAATCTCCAGAGCAGCAGCATTGCCGCAATTCACCACTACAAACCAGGGTGAAATGCTGGCACATCTGAGTCTAGTGGAGCTCTGACTTCAGTAAGGCCAGAATTCAGCCCAGGTTCTTGTTGCCTCAAGAGACACGAAAGTGCGCTCACAGAAATGAAGTACAGACATTTATGCTACCACAAGCTGTAGTTTGAATTTTTATTTTGAAGGCAGAATCTTATGGAAACCTATTGGATGTTCATGCATTATTAATTTTCTTCAGCTATAAAAATATAAAATGGAATGTACAATAACATGTTGTTTATTGCTTATGCCTGTGTGATGCTCAGAAACTCGGATCTCCTGCCAGACACTTACAAGCAGAACTGTTCCACTTCATGCTGATGACACTGCTCCATCAAACAGCACTAATCAAATTGCCCAGGGCCTTCCAAACAAACTGTTAAACTGCATCATCAAAAAATAGTCAAATGGTACTGCCCATCTTAGTCTTATACTGACAGCATGAATTGGAAAGTCTCCAAATATATTATAAAAATATAATAGGTTCTGCAGATATGCTTCTGAAATTCCAGCCATATTACATCACTGTCCTTAAATGAATGGCAGCTGATAGCTATCACAATATTTAGAGGTTTATAAAGAAAAATGTTCCACTTTAAAGGTAGCAATGTGTTAGCATCAGATTTTAACATGCTTAATGACAAAGATTCCTGCTTATATAGAAAAGTTGCTAATACTGGTCTGCTGGTTACACTAAATATTTCACAGTAATTGAAATAATGACTTCATTCCAAGGAACAAATGCATTCCGGTTTTCTCAGTTCTGTACCACAGAAATATTAGGTTTTGTGCTAACATAAGATCACCTTTGTACTGTTAAGTTTTAGGTTAATTTAGTTTTCTTTCAAGGAAGCATTTCAGTCGATACCACTGATGTAGAGGAGTAAAGCTGCCCTTATGCACCTGTTTCTTGCACTGATGAAAAAAAGGCAGGCCTTTTTAGTCAGTTGATCATCTCCCTCTTGGTAGTTGTCAGTCTTACCTGTGTCTTCTGCTTTGCCTCACAGCTTTAGCAGTGTTTTCAAGAAGATGAAGAAGGAGCAGCTGGTAGGACAATGCTGTCAGAGGCAGGCAGCTTCCAGACTGGAGAAAGTCTCCAGCATCACAAGCTGTACTCCAGGAAACTGGGAAGTGTTCAAACAGTGAAGATATCATACATGTCTTCTCAAGGATCACTAATCGCCTTGAATAACAGAAGATTAAGAGCCTTTCTGTAATATAGACTTCTCATGTGGAGCGAGTGGCAAGGTTTTGTGAGGATGGTATTCTTATTTCACGCAATGTGAGTATCCAGTTGTTAGCAGATTCTCTGAGTTATACTGTTAGTCAAGTCTATATTAGCAAATAGCGTCATACATTAGGAACAGATCTATGGAACGAAACAGTTGATGCTCAACATCTGACATCAACACTATATGAGTTTCAGAGGGGGTTACTTGGACTAGGTTTGGTCTATCCTGTCCTGAACACCTGTTGAGAGTGCATGAAGTGCACATCATGGAGAATAACTTCCACTTTAGTTCCATCTGAAAGTATGAACCACTCCAAAATGCAAACAAAAGCATTGTAAGTGGGGATTACTGGGTGATTCACTGCAAAAACATGCTCCTGATCTGAATAAAAATGCTAGTGTAGTTGTACCCTTTGAAAGCCTCTTCATGCTTTAGCCTCCCAAACTCTGTAAGCACTCAAAAGCCAAAGTGGTATCTCAAAGAATGAAACAAACATATTCTTTCAGATCCACCACCTGAAAGCTGGCATCATACACATTACCAGAGAGGACTTCCCAAGCCTGAACTTACTTGGCCCTATCTAAAACTCAGTTCAGAATTTTGTTTGAATCTGGTCAGTAAAACAAATAAACATATCAGTATTTTGATGGTAGAGGTGTTTTATCTGCTGTAAAATAGTTGCAGGTGCACCCACATTTTTCACCATTTTAACTCTATTTTCCTAGGTGAAGCTGATGCAATATAAGAAGCAGCAGCAGAGAGGTTCAGCTAGATATGGGCATACTTGGGCAGGTGTTGTGAACACTTTTGCAGGTAGCTTTGCCAATGCATCTTGAACCCTTTTTGCAAAACTTCAGTTCTTCTAAGGTTGGACATCACTGAGCAGAGCCTGCCATCTAATCTACTGCATTGTCATGGTGTGGATACATGAGGAGTGTTGAGAATCATGTCTGGCAGCAGATAGTGATGCATGGATCATCAGTTTTAACACAGGCAAATGAGTCTTTTTTATTTATTTTTATTTTTTATTTAGGCATGCTGGTAATAGGTGCAATTATAAAAAAGCCATGGGTAGCAGAATGATAGCCCATTGATAGTTATTTGCCTTCTGAGTCATGAAATATTGCACCTGGGCTAAGCTCTGATTTGGAAACTTCCCTAACATGTCTTTAGTACCTCAGTCATTTTTAATGAAGCACACATGATAATTATCTTTGCTATGCTTACTGGCAGGTTGTTTTTTTTTTTTAAATAAACTATGCCTTTAGACAGCCTTTTATTTGAAAATAAGAACATCAAGCTCAGAATACTAAAAGGTTAAATAGAAAACTTGAGCATTCCTTCAGTACCAATATATCAACAGTTTAGCAGGATCATTGGGAAGTGGGGAAGAAAAAAAAATATTAATTAATTGCAATATATTTTAAAACATGGCTCATTTTGAATTGCCTCTCCAGCTCTCTCCCAGATTTGTTTTGAGTATATCTACAAATGTCACATGTTTTCTATGTACAGGCTGGTGTGAACAGACTGCCACAGAATGCAATGAGGTTCCACAAGTTTTAAGTGTCCAGCAAGACAGGGGCTAGTATTAGTGTCTGCAAACATTCTTTCTCTATGTCTTTAGATAGAAATATTAAAACAAATAAGAAATACAATCTGCTTTCCCATCATGGCAAAGATAATAATCTCCTGCTTGAAGGAAATTTGGCTAAAAGCTTTGAAAAATGAAACTGTTTCCTCTTCTCACTTGATAGACATGGGCAAAGGCTGAGAAAGAATGTCCCACAGTAGTATTAGGTGAAGCTCCTCTGTTTCCCACATACACATATTGTCTTATAGGCTAGGTGCAAAAATCTGTCACTGGACTTACACATTTCTCTGGACAGCCACAATTCAGCAATACTGTAGATCTACTGTGTTGTCCAAAGATAAATATATATGGTGCAATTTACTTTCATAGTGATTATTAATTTTCCTCATTCCTCAGTCTTCCTTTAAGAGAAATCACAGCCATTCTCTTCAGCAGCTGTACCATTATACAATGTGATACAGCTGACATTAAAAAGCCAAATAATCAGAAAAAAAATGCACCAAGAAGACCCAAAACACTTTCAAATTTGTTTGCTATCTGTACATGCTATTTAGTAAATACTTGTATACAGATACGTGTGTATATCAGGACAGATCTGTAAACAATTAGGAAGAAGAAAAGTTGAATTTAGAAGTGATATCATTCTCAGTAAATAATTAAACATCCAGTTTAATAGCATAAGTAACAATATGCAACAGGCATTATTTCAAAACAGTAAAAAAAAAAAATCCAAAAAAGCCCCCTGTATTCTTAGTGACAATTCTCTTATGACAACACCACAGGAAAAGGTTGTAATTAATGCAAAAATAAAGCGGACAATCTATTAACATAATCTGAATAAAATCCTTCCACAGTTAAATGCAGACGCTAAGTGCTAGTATAATACTTTATTAATTAACAAAGTATTTATCCACTGGGAAATGAGGATAAAAGACTGTACACTTTGTCAGACTGTAGAAGAATGTGTTAGCTCTTCATAAGAAATGCATAAAACTCAAACAAAAGAATGATTATCTCTTTAAACCAATTACATTTAATCTCAGAAGAAAGAATGAATAAATCTGTTCCTTCATGTTACTGTGATACACCACCAAAATTATGGAGATCACAGTCCTTTATAGATTTCAGGGCTAGTATCAAGCTATTCTCTTGAACTGTTAAAAGTATTAGTATACCACATGGAATTTTAGGTTACAGGATTTTTTTTAAGAGGAGAAATAATTTTGTAAATGCATTACTTTAAATGGAGCTGTTTTCTAGGCAAGTGAAAGATATAGTGCTTTCTAAACAGTCTTCATCACATAGCATAGCCATCCTGGCCAGACACCTTTACATAGTATATCCTTATCCTAATTACACTGTCAGAATGGCTTACACATGCCACATGTTCTAGAAATCTTCATTTTCCTACACTTAAACTTTTAAAATGTTGTATTTTTAGGTAATCATAGTTTAACTATTTGCAAATAATTTCTTATCCATTACCTGTAAAAAAAGCCCAGGCCTTCCAAACTACAAAGGATTTAAAAATTAAAACAAAGACAAGTGGACAACCTACTCAAAAAGACTCAAGAGAAAATATTTTACAGAAAACAAGGAAAATCAGAATAGTAAGGATAGAAGAGTATTGCTCAATGGGAGACTACAGTCAGTAAAACCTGGTGAGTATATGGACTAAGCTATTCTAAAAGTACTAGTGAGTGATTAACAAGTTTCTAACATGGCTACTTTCCAATGCAACTGATTTTCAAAGGTGAAATGTTTTGAGTCCCATAAGAGATCACTCAATCATTAGACTTTCTGCTGTTGATTCTGAACCTGATCACCAAGACTCTTCCTAGTGACTTTAAGAAGACCTGTATCAATTTCCATCCTCTAAGCAAAAAAAAAATTCTCTTCAAAGTTGAAAGTCACTTCCTATACACCCTTGTTCATGGTCCTGTGTTGTTTCAAGAATAACGAAAGGAACAGATTGACATGTATTTTTATGCAGATAGCTATTGCATCATTTCAATCTTTCTAAAGTCTTTCATCTGTATTATGTTACCTTGCATTTACATATATCACATTATTTTAATAAGAAATGCATGACAATTACCACTCATTTATCCTTTGGAAAAGAAAAAAAAGTTTTTTTTTAAAAACTAATCCAAAAGTTTCCAGTCTTGTCTAAAAACTGACAAATATTTATTATAAGACATTAGTATTTTCTGTTAGCAGTTCTAGTTTTGATCCTTCACTCTTCCAGATTATTTGTGGACTCATGTCTCAACTAGACTGCATCTCCATTAATGTAATGAAACATCACAAGATTGTGTTGTGAAATGCAAAATCTGCTCACAGCATAAATACTTCAGGGCATAACTTCATCATCAATTTATGAACTCTAAAGTGTAAAAATAGTCTTTGTGTGGAGATCATTCCATCCTGAGTGTTTACTGTGAGAAGTCTTATTCCTTCCTCCAAGACAGTTCTTTCTATCTGGTGGCGCACTTTGAATACCACCTATTGTGACAGGATGCAAAGTGTTCACAATCAATAAGAAATTAATCATTTATTTACTATTTATGAGTACATATTGACTTCATATTATTATCACTTCACCTTTATGGGACAAAATTCTAGAAACAACAGGATGAAAATAAAAGACTTTCAGATAGGAAAGATAAAGCTTTCATTACAATGCTGATTTTTCCATTAACATTCCAGTAAACTAATAAAAAATTGTTTTTACTAGGGCTCTTTGAAAAATTATTGTATAATGCTGTGAATAACTCAAGCAACCTCAAGTTTCTCAAATTGAATGAATTTCTATAAAACTCAAGGTTGTCTGAATTTTTTTCTCACTTGTATTCATAAAAAATGCATATATTTGAAATTATAATCTAGTAGATAATTTGAATTTTTCTGCTTTTTGTTCATCTCATTATTACTGTTGTTCTATTTCACAGAATAAGAAATAGAAACTTTCCCAAAGCTGCAGAACACCTCTTGCTCAGAACGAGAGCTGGAAGTCAGAAGGTCCTAACTGGTCTCAGTAGTTCACATGTAAATCTTTCTGTGGCAGCATCAATAAACTACAAAAGAGATTCTTGGAAGTTCAGATCCTTATGGAAGGGATGAGAAGGGATGAGAAGGGATGAATTCCCTTGCCTGAAGCCTTAGTACAGAATGAAAAGCTCTGCCTATCAATACCTGTTTTGTGTAGTGCACAGTTACAGGCATGTACTACTCTCTTTCTCCTAATGTCTTTGCATTTTCAATGTCCTTCTGATGCACTTTTGTTACATACTTAATGTTGTTACAGGTGCAAAACTGTAATTTCAATCTTGAATGCTGTTGCACATGTGCCTCAAAAACACTGAAGGCCAAAACTCCATGCTGCTAACACAGATTGTGGGTCAACAACATTTTTCTTTGCTTGCTAATGCTTTATTGTCTCTAAGTATACATTGAAATAATAATGGTAATTTATGCAGATATTTTGTATGCATAGCAAATAATGAGAAACACCTGCAGAAATTTCCCTCCTTCTCTGAGTTCAGCAACTAATTATATTTTTAAATAATGGCTACCATTGAACACAATTATCCAAATCACTTTAAGTAATGGAATCTTTTAAAGGTGTTTTTGAAATTTTTCACACAGTTTTTAAACAGTCTTTTTATATACCGGATAGGAGACAAAGAACATGGTAAGCAGCTTAGTAACCCAAAAATGTTTTGGCAGCTATAAATCAGACTGTGATTTTTTTTCAGTCTTCTGCAGCTAATACTTTGCTGATTTAAAGAAAGGCTAGGATTTCCCCAATACCTTCCTGTCCTGATTAACATTCGTGGGTGCTATATAGTAAAACAAACTACAGGAAAAAGTAAAATACTGAGCCCCTTCAGTTAAAGTGACTGACTCAGCAAATCTTGCCTTTCCAGAGGAGAGATTTGAAAGCAGAAGCGGGGATGGAAAAATAGCAATCTTATTAATAAGGAATGAGGGTCTAATTTAAGGAGAAGAGTAGACCAAAGGTCTCTGAAGACTAAAGTAACATCCCTTCATCTGAGAGATACTCATATCGTCATACCTTGCACGTTGAACATTCTTTCCAACTCTCTAACTAAATGGAACAGAAGTGTAGTTTCTTGCTGTCCTGTCTATTGCAGGTAAATAAGTGAAAAAGAGTAAAAGAAAATCACATGACAAATACTGTAATCGGCTCAGCTCCTGGAT
The DNA here is from genome assembly GCA_031468815.1 of Morus bassanus. Lineage (NCBI taxonomy): Eukaryota > Metazoa > Chordata > Aves > Suliformes > Sulidae > Morus > Morus bassanus. Next base: position 40,869,006 of record CM062567.1, on the reverse strand, counting down.
CTGATTCTTTGTATCTGCTTGTAAACTAGAGATACGGGCCAGTTTTAATTCAGCACCTCTTTCTCCTGTTTTTACTTCCAAGCTTTCCAGAATGATACAACAAAGAACAAAACTGTTTTAAATACATCTGAAAACAAAACAACCCCCCAACCAATAAATTAAAAGAAAGGATTACCCAAAACCCTTATATCATTTTCTGCCTCATATTCAGATGTCTAACCAGAAGTTTCCTGTATTTCCCAGCACCTGGATAAGCATGTTACTGTAATTGCCTTATTATTCACACCAGACCCACCAGCAGGCTTCTCAGCAGTGAGTCAATACTGAGTTTTGCAAACCCAAAGATGACTGATCAAGTTTAACTCAAAGCCAGGGTGCCCTACTATGGAAAAATAAATGTAAGGGTAAAGGCAGAGGTGGTCCATTTAAGATGAGGAGAACTCTGTGTAGTCAAAGCTGTAGATTTGCTCTTGCCACGGGGTAGAGGTGATTACTGTAGAAAAGTCCACCCTATAGATACCATCTCCCAGGTCCTAATCTAATTCAAAGTGGCTTCAGAGAACCAGCTGTTTTCTAGGGTGCTGACATCGATGATAGGATCGTGCTCCTGTGCTGCTGGGGGGTCCTGTGCCCTACATCTACTTTGCTTCAAGGAGTAGCAGCCAGTCCCTGACTGTATAGCACACACTTTGCTGTTCTAGTTTTGTGACTCCAGAGTGGATGGATTTATGTTTTGTGTTGTAAATACTGCTGACCCTTCAACAATGTTGTAATGCACATGACAAATCTCAAAAAAACCCCCGAATTTCTGGCATCTAACATCAAAAAGTTGAGGAAAACACAGCAACACGCTAAAACTTAAATGTATCAGACAAGTTCTAAATTTTAAAACTCATTGGGGTCACTCCAGCTTGGTCACTTGGGCAAGATCATGCCTACATAAAGCATGGCTGCCTGAGGTTTGTGATTCATCTTTTTCATCTTCTGTTGCTAGTAGAAACAGACATGATGCTCCTGGAGGTGGACAGGGATGACAAAAATTACCATTACAGCATCAAAGAAGCCTATTTATCTCTAGTATTACAGGTGCATAGTACAGTGAAATGGGACAATTAGACTTAAAAAGGAGGGAAATTAGGATTCAGTTATATGTATGATACTCCTGTGTGAAATGAGTTGTTATTCTAACTCATTTCCCTGAAGCTAGACATCCACATCATATAAACGTGGGAACAGATACTTATAGTTCACCTTCTGAAAAGAAGCCAAGAATTAACTTCTAATTTTGACTTAATCAGAACAAGGATAAAGCAGTTTGGAGAAGCGTTGACACACCTTCTTTCATGCTTTATACACAAACAGTAGAAATTATTCGTCAAGCCTTTGAATCAGTATCTTGTACCTGCACAAAGCTCCAGAGCGTGACTTACAGAATCATGGCTTTTGCACTATTATTTTCTTATTTTGTACATACAATAATTTTTTACAAACATTACAGGAATTTGATAATGACATTATATTATAAATATCAAAAGCATTAGTGATTAATTTTAAAATTATATACATTACTTGAATTTTGAAATCTACAGTGAAAAATCACACCTTAATTTTTTATGTGCAAATTTCTTACGGCTTTGAAAATTAACAGATTATTCCACAATATGGCAGAATAGAATCCCACCTCGCAAAAAGGGTTAAATTAATTTTAATAGCTGTGTTGTATCTTTAATAGTTTAAAAATTTTTGATAAATGCAGAGGATTTAATTTCTTGAAATTTACTGATTTTTCTAAAAAGTCTGATCATTGTGCTCCAGACTGAAAGAACATTTAGCACAGGGTCTTGTCTCTAACAGTAGTCAGTAACAGAAGCCCAGGAAACCTGTAATCATAGGGCAAGCATGCAGTAGTACTTCACAGGATGCTCCTTAAATTTCCAGGAATCTTTGTTTTCTATTTCTTAACTCTGAAACAGTTTCTTTTATGTAGTAGCCTAAACATTGCAGAATCTTTACAAGACATTTAAAGATGCTAAAATATACTAAAATCATTAGATAAATATGTTAAATTTCAAACCTAATTCTAAAAATTTCATTCTGACCTTCGCAATCCTGAAATCAAGACTGATTTTTGTTGACATATGCACAAGAATGTCTTCTGCCATGACAAATTTGAATATAAGGAATAACATATCCTAATTGTCTTGATATAAGGTCAAATACTGAAAATTATATCCAGGAAAAATGCCATTTGTCATCTGTCCTCAGTGTTTCAAATAAGCATTTGCTAACTGGTCATCTTGATCTATGCGTTCTAAAAGAGAGATAACACAGGGCTTTTGAAATGCATCTCTCCAAGAACGCAGTTCCAGCCTAGTCTTATTTGCCAAAACAAAGGCGGAGAATGTTAGCACTCAGAGCTCAAACAGATTTGTAGAAGATCAAAGGAATTTCTTTAAGGCAAGCAGATACAGGAAATATACTGATAAATTCACTTCTTTATGTAGAGCCCTATGTGGTGCTGTACTGACTGGAGGAAGCAACATGAGTTTACAGAGTTAGTCAGCATGAGAACTGTATAACACCATTTTAAGGAAGATAAAAGTAGATAAGCTTTTCCTAAAATATAGCAGTGGGCATTCAAGGGAGAAAGAAGGTGTTGTGGGAATAGAATTCCCATAGACAGTGCAGAGAACAGGAATTACTTTCCACTTCCAAATCCTGAAAGGGGAGCCAGGCTTTTCTGTCTTGTAGGATCAAACACAATTTCAAGATGTCAAAGGCTGATTGTCAGTATAACTACAAAATACATCATCCATCATAATCTTATTTGACCAAGTTACTTAAGTTGTACTTTACTGAGATGAAATGCTAAGTTTTTTAGTTAGGATCAAGACTGAATAAAATATTTCAAACAATACAAAATATTATTATAAACTTCCTGGTAAGTATCTATTCTCGTAGTTTAAATACCTTAAAGAAAAAAAGAAAAGAAAAAAGTGCATCTTCTTGCAAAGTGTTGTAGAAAAGACTTTGCATTCCCAGCTGCACTTGCAACAGATTTTGATAACGGTGAGTTTTGTAGTGACCATTGCTTCTCTCCCCCATAAGCAAATATCTTGTGGTTGGTACATGGAAGAAGCAAAATGTATTTTTTAAAAAATGATCTGACTCTCCAGACGCATTTCACAAACTGCAGTTGCCCACATCGTCCATGAGAGGGAACTGTTGTTTAACAGTTGAAGATTCATCGGGCCACCACTTCCTTCAGCGCAAATTTCCTTCTGCTTATCTGAACCCTGCCAAATGGGATGTTCAGAAAGTAAAAGGACAATCTCGATCCTCATTAGAATGTTATTTTTGAAAGCTAAACTGTTTTAACTTTAATAAGAACGGTACTAAAGATGGTGCTAATAATGGGATTTGGTGTGCTGTGCAGATGGAACTGAGTGACAGGCGCCTGATACAAAACCAGAGACATGATAGCACCAGACATCATAAAAAGAACACATTTGCTGCATTCAGTGTTTTCTAAGGAAAAAGAAAACTTTTCCCGGTGATATATTAATTTTAAAACATGTCACTGTGAAATAAAGAAAGAAATAAAAAGAATAGCTCAGTATTCATCAGATCAGATTCCTGCTTGACGAGTAAATATAATGATCTGTAACTGGTACAATGTAAACATACGCTATGAAGTGTTCTTTTTTTACAATCTCCCAGACCATTGCAACTGGCAAAATCCAGACTCCTGCGGCAGAAGATACATAGAGTGGACACTTAGAGATTACATGGTCTCCTGCTGCATTCTGCCCAGCCTCTACAGTGGCAGAACTACAAAACAAGTTGGAAAAATATATGCTTCTTTAGGATTTTTTTTTTTTTTTGAGCAAAGGAGAAGACAAATAATGTTCATTCATCTTGACAGTCTCCTGATTTATTAGAGCATTGACGTCCGTTCCTTTTGTACAATTTGGCAAATGATCAATAGAATTATCCTTCGTGCAGGCAGTCTCAGATTGACCATGGCAGCAGGTACAAAAGGCATAATACCAGATTAGGGTCTGGGATGATTGACAATGTAAAGGGACTTCAGTTTTACAGACTGGATTGAAAAGCAGTAAGTAGGTTGAAAATGTGGCTGAAATTCATGGAACCAAAGTCTTTTTGTGAATTTGCACTGTTCGTTTTTCTCATTAAATAAGCTATCCAGAGACATATAAAATATCAATATAATATTTTTACTAACATCAATAGGAAAATTGGTAGGCAAAAAAGAGGAAAGAAGGTTATAGACTCTGTTCTTTCCTGTCTACCTAACTTCATATATGTGAGTAGTCCAGCTGAATATAATGGGGGTAATTCATTGTATTATCTTGACTCTAAAGTTAAGAAAAGCTTTGGAAGTTCAAGTTACAGTTTTTGTGCATTTTGATTATGCAGCTCTTTTTCTGGTATATAAAATGACTCTGAAATAAATACAATACCTCTAGAATTATTTAAATATATGTTGATTTAAAATTCCCTACGTTTCCTGGCCTTAATTTTGCCCTTTGTCTGAAACTAATAGTCATCAAAATTGCAGTTGCTTAACCGCTGTCTTTAAACAAGAAAACATTCCGCATTTGATTAACAGAGAAACCTCCTCATCAAGAATTTTCTTTTAATATTCTATTTTTATTCCTTCATTAAAAAAAATGAAATGAAATAAGATGTCTTATAAGTAAAAAACCTATCACAATTAAGCCCATTCTCAAATTAATTAAATAGCACTGTCCTCCAAACATTTTGTTCAAAAATGTGAAATCCCTCAACTTAAAATGCTGTGAATTAACATTTATTTTTTGTATTAAAAAGACTCAGCTTCTCTCTGTGCTTCAAAACTGACATATTGTGCAATAAACAGCAATCAGCCTAAAGATGCTATATTAAACAAACCAAGTTTTGTTTTGCTAAACTAAGCAAAATTAGTTGAATGCCCTAAGTAATAGTTGCTGGTATTTTTTTGTAAATTATTTCTCCACTTGTTTTTGTGTCTATGCATAAATTAAAAATCTGCTGAAATTTATTATTCATCTGAGATGTAATTAATATGCAAAATTATGCAAATTAAGATGCAATTAGGCTTCAATTCTCTAGTGGAATTTTCCATTATAATTTAATACAAAGTAATAGAGTAATTGGTGTCACGTGTAATTACGGTTACTCACGTGTACTTGCAGACGTGAAAATGGTGTGGTATATGTTAGTTATCCTATGCAAATGTACCGTACAGGATCCTAACACTTGGGAACTAGGTAAACAAAGATTGTCTTAAAAAAGAAGTGAGCAATAGTGACCCTTCTTTCTTGTCATGTACTGTCATTTTCAAGAACATGAATAATTGTAATTAATTTTTGCTGTGTTTATTCCTTAGAATTCATAAATAGGTAGCATGATGCAATACTAGGCTTTCCTTTTTTAATGTCTTCATTAGGAAATTGTCTTTGGTTAAGCAAAAAATGATTATCAAAACAACAAAGATTTGCAGGATCAGTGATACATGTAACACCAATTTGTCAAGTTTTTAACACAAAATATATTTCCTGTCTTATTGTGATATACAATGAGTTTCAATTGCTTTATAATTTGCAACTTCTTAGTATACAGCTTTGCACTACAACCTATAATGCAAAATCAGATTCATATGGTTTGGCTGGAGGTAGAACCTACAAACAGTTGTGGTCATGAGTAAACGTACTGGGTGAGCAAATCACACTGAACTCAAGTTTTCTGAAGTGTTAACATCTGCAGGACCAGTCTCTGAGTTCATATGAACTGTCAATGTAACTGGCCATCTGTGATACTGCAAAATAATTCACAATATTGTTTAAGTAATTTTCCTGTCCTGAAGTTTAATTCTTGCTTTGCACTTACAGAATTTCAGATATAGAAGTAAACTGCTTGAATCACCCAAGTAATCAAAATTTCATAATTTGCCTGATAACTACATATCCAGCTGTATCAAAGGGACAGATTACCATGCACTTGAATTCATGAAAATGGTAAAGAAATAAGGACAGGAACAAAAAAAAACCCAAAACCCAGAACAATGCTTTCCAAATTTTATGGTAACAAAAGAAGAAAACTGAACGAATACAACATGAATTGGTTCTTAGCTCTGACTCCTAACTCATCATTCCCTCACAGCAGCATACACCTCTCATTTTGTAACATCCTAAGAGCAACAAACATAAGCCAGTAACATGTGCACAAAAGAAAAAGAATGATTCTGTCCCAGGTCTTTTTTTTTTATTTCTGAGTGCTAAGGCATTTTGTACAACCACGTTTTTGTTTTAATGCTATCATATTCTCAAAACCTTTTCTTTTCCCCCCACAGATTGGAACTTTTCTGTTGTTCATGTTATAAGTTTAATGCGGATGGATCAATAGGTAGGTAGGTGGCGTGAAGAGAGGGAAATTGGAATGATTTAATATAATGAGTATAGAGCTTCAGTGTGCCAAACTGGTCTCCTTCTCTTTCTTTTCATTTGCTTCTACTGCCGCTGGCTAATTATTTAAAGGAAAAGGCTTCTATGTGAGAAAATAAAATCTACCATTAGTCTCTTGTGCTGCACCCTTCCCTAGCCCCACCCATTCATCCATATGTAGCTTTTCCATTCACTCCCATAATACCACCAATTACTATGCAGTCAGGACCATTCATATTCATATTCACATCTCACTGTGGACATTTAAGCTACACTCTGAGCAACACTCATACCTTAAACTACACCTATTATACAGCTGTTGTACAATTACTGTAAATGAAGTATACAATATGGGGCTCAGCTTGTATAATAATTTGTAATCAGTGATAGGGGAAGAGGGTTTTGTGTACTTCTGCCCTGCATACCTTTTGGTCTCCTTCTTTGCATCATTCTTCTCTCCCTTCCTCCCCTTGGGCTTGGTTCAATAAAGGCTTATTCTGAGAGACACAATAAAGAGATTCTCATCTGGGGTAAAATAACTTAGCCCTCCTGCAACTACACCAGTTTATGCCAGCTGAGACAGTCAGCCTGTCTGTCTCAGCACGTAGCACTGATCTCTTTTGTAACGTTCTTTACTGAAATGGACTTACACTTGATTTACACCAGAGATCAGAACAAAATATGTAACCTGCATATGATAAGATAATATGATCAGAAGAAAGGTCAGAACAGAACCGCTACAGGGAGCACTATTAACTAAATTAATGGTCTTTTGTTTGGCTAGTTTTAACTCTTTATTGGGTATTAGCGGCTCCCACAGTTAAAAGATTATAGACTTGATGGATCAATGCTCTGATCCAGTGGCAAATCTCAGGCTGATAACAAAGGAGAGGAAGCTCAGTAGAATATGATGTATGTGGGTCAATTACCTCATTGGTGGGCTAGAGTTTTCACAACCTTTTCTTTGCAATATTTCCATACTTGAATTTTTTTTCACTTGAACTTAGGATGGATTTATCACTTATGAGAATAAAGCTGTGTGCAAAATGTCTTGAAACAGCTTCCCACTGCTACCTGGACTACAGTCAACATCAACTATATTTTGCAGAGAATGTAAAAAAGAACTCTTATTGATGCTTTAACATAATTTATTCAGACTATTTCCTGTGTGTGTTTACAAATAAACTTTCGTAAGAACAAGTTTGACAGTTGTGAAGTCTTGACTAGTTCTGGAAATGTTTTTCAGTAACATGGAAAATTGTTTCAGTATCAGTAGATATTTTAAAACCATAGAAACAATTTAATACTTCCTACTTTATTGGCTTACATACAATGTAACCCTCAGACTCCATCCAGTATTTTCACAAATACCATATTCTTTATTTGTGCTCCTTCTTCTACACTTACCATTACATTGTTGTGTCCTCCTGCTATGCTTTTGCTGACCTACTAATCTTATGAACATGGGTAACTTACTCTTGTGACTGTCTTCATAAGACTATGTATAGGGACCAGTCACATATATTCTCCTTAGTAACTGCTTGCAACAGTATAGCCTTAAGATAGGTAGTCAGTAGTGTTGTAAAATTCCTGTCATCTAGCATGCTATGTTATTAAATATAATAGCAATGCTAACAAAATTTTAATAACATTTTAATAGACATTACTGTTCCAATTAGAGCAGGCTTTCTTCCTTTCTTCCTTAAAGCAGAAGGTCACAGTCAATATTTCTGGTGCCATCCCATTGGGTAACCATTAAGTGAGCTCCTGTTACAGGTTTTCAGCTGAATAATTGTTGCTTTCCATGCTACTGCTTCTCTCATAAGAGGATTTACTTATAGAGAGGTACTGTAGGTCTTTCCTCCCTCTTGTGTGCCATGTTACAGGGAAGAAGCTGCATCACTGCCCCTTCATCAGCATTTTGTTTATGTACAGCTTTATCTCTCCTCCCCTCCTTTCTCTTTCAAGACTCCTGCTGTTGTCTGAAATAGGAGGGAACAACTGTTTTCCACCAGAGACTAACCAAAAGGTCAGTCTTTCCGTTTGTTCCTGTCACGCAAGATGTTTATTGATTTCCTTAGGAAGGTGGTTTCCAGCACAAGATAAAGGTCTAAATAGAGATTATTTGCTTGTTGCTATTGTGGTACTTCTTCAATGGTGCAGTTGAACATAGTGACTGTCATTCTTACATTCATGCACCGATACCAAACAGTTTACACATTTCTTACAAACTTGTATGTTTCTGCAGTGAGGTGGGGTAGTTCAAACAGTTGTCAGCAAGGCAGAAAACATTGTCACTTATGGGAAACAAGTACACTTACCATTCAAGCTGTTACTGGTTCAGAGTTGTGTTTGCCAGGTACATCAAAAGATATAGTAGGAAAAGGGAAAAAACCTCACTCTTAGATGACCTTGTAGGATGCAGGTGTTCCAAACATGGTATGTACCACTGCACCTGCTGCAGTTCAGCCATCTCAGATAGTTAGAACTGTGATTGCAGGTAGACACCAAAGCACCTCCTTTATGCCTGTAGCAAGGTCTCTCTAGCCCAGGTTCAAAATACAGTCATAGAGAAGCTTTGCTCATTCTGCAGTTTAAGAAAGGGCTTCAGATAAAGAAAATCACTGCTGCTTAAGATAACTCCTTCCACAAGTACCAAGAGAAACATTAACATATAATTTGTATTAAGAGCTTTTGATGAGCTTCCAAAGACCTATAGTTAATCAATAAAATAAATGTTCTTAACTGGAGAGATGTTTTGGACCCAGAGTTCTCATCAAGTGATTTATCCACTCCAAACTGATCTTTTGTCTCTCCGTGTAGGTACAGGGAAGGAATAGTTTTTAGCTGAAAGAAAGAAAGAAATGTGGACTGCATCACAGCACTTAGAAAAGACATAGTCTGATGAGCAGTGATCTTGGTAGCAGCACCATTTCAAACAGCCTGACTTTTCCCTCTCATCCTCCCAGTCCCTGGCTTAATGTTCCCACATAATTTCTGCCCTCCAGCTGTATACCCAGTAGCATGGGAATGTGATGAACAGACAAGGATTAAAAATAACCTGTTAAAACCAATTTGTTTTAACCTGAATCTGTTAGTCATAGTGCTGCTAAAAAAAATGTCTCAGATTACATTCCTGCTTCCCCATGCTCTGCCCCTTTTCTACTGTGTCCTCTAAAGAAACCCAGAGACTGGATTTAATTTGTAGTCATTTCCGTGGAATCCAGAAGATGATCCAGATCACAATTGCCTCTTACTGCCTTCCTCAACAGCCCTCCATCTTGCTGCTCTTCTCTTCTATTCACATTAACAAATGTCAGGTGTCAAAATGTGTTATCTGCAAAATTCCATTTTCAATTTAATGATCTCCTACTCTTGTTTTCTCTCTAGGAAGCACTGTCTGTGTTGTTAGTCATTCAGTGTCATAAAATCCCTTCCTTTGTCTTTCTGAGCTTCTTCAATAGTCTACAATAGAGTCATAATCTCTACTTCCAAAGACTATGCAGTTTTGTGTTATTGCCTCACTGACTTGCTTTATATTGCCTATCTTTTAACTTGATCTTCCTATTTTGGCTCCCCATGAACTGTCCACAGTTCAGGACTAGTGTTATGTTGGACACTCGTGCTGTAAGATCGTAAGTTAAAATTTCCTGGAAGATTCTGTGCATTTTTTAGTATGGTAAATACAGATAAAAAGAGAGATGCACAAAAAGAGAAAAGACCTCAACTACCAACAGAACAGCCAGTGACCCATGTTTGCAATACTGAAACAAGATGAGAGACTGAACTTCAATTACAACTCCAATTGATATTTAATTACTGATACAGAGTGGAAAAAGGTTCAACAGGAAATACAACAAAAATCTGCCCTTTAGATCCACTGGCTTGGTGGAGCTCCCCTGAAGACGGAAGTTCAAAATATGTCTGGTGTCAGTCCATAGGAGATTTAACTTTGATTGATTGGGTGACTACCTGCTCTGTTTTGTTATTTTCAGTTGCACAGCAGGACTACGGATCAACACCACTTTTTAGAAGTCCATCCTTAACAAAACTGAAACTTGCATTTCAAGTAAAGAAGGGAGATTTAGAAAACAAAAAGCAAACAAACATAAAAACAAAACCAAAAACCTTTCTCAAGTAATTGATAAATTTCTAGTCTGCTTTACATAAGACCTCTCTTCCCTCTCACCCATAACTAAATAGTATGTAACACCTACCTGAGGCCATTTTACTCATTTATTCTGCTGAAAATCTTTAGTTTACCACATGCTCAAGACTATTTCCTCCTCCCCAACTGCTGATCGCCACTACTACTCTAACAAAGATGCCATGTAACAATTAATTGCTTTGCTTTGTATTATAGCTCATCAACTTGTTGGGAGCTAGGAAAAATGAAATAATGGGGGTCACTTCTGGAAAAATGAGTTTATGTTCATGCCAGCTGCAGAAAATGAGCAAGGCTGGCTTCATGCCAGTTAAAGGGATGCTGTAAGAGGTTTCCTTCTGTTTGCCTGAAGCAAAAATGCCTATCTGAAGAGTTACACATGCACATACACACATGCATGTACATGCATGCAATCTAAAAAATTTATTATTTTGTAAAATAGGCTAGATTTCACATCTCTTGCTATCTTTTGCCCTCACTTTCCCTCCTTTATGTTTTTAACTTACATTAAAAACTCCTTTTCTTATGTATTCACCCTTTTGAAAATGGCTTACTAGTTTAACATAAATACTGTTGCCTTACCAGCCAACTAGGGTTTTACAGCTACATGACCTGGAAACTAAATATTATTGAACTAGTTTAGAGTTTACTTAGAGTTTTTAGCCTTTTAAAAGCAAGTCTGATCACCTGCTTCATCTATTTGTGAAACATTAAATGATTAGAAGTTTGATACAAATGGAAGGAACCACATAGATATTTTCAAGCACTCAGCACCTGTATACTGGTATTTTGACTAATGTGTCTTAAATCCCCAAGAAAGCTGAGCTCTATAGACTTTGCAGATTACTTAATGGCAGTGTATGTTAAGGTACTGCCATAAGTCAGTTTGGAAGTAACTGATGACTGGCCTCATCACTGAGGAGAGAGGACACAGCCTCTTTCTAGCTGCAATATATCCTTGTAAATAATTTCTTCACTGAGCCACAAATATCTGTGTAGCACTTAACCTGGACACTGCACATGGCAGTGGCTTTAACTTCCAGACTTCTGCCAAGTATGAAATGCCTGTTTCCCATTGTAATTTCAGGAAATTTGAATCAAGAAAAGAAATTATGAAAAAAGAAAGAAAACCTTTTTAATATTGAAATGTGTAAGCCTTAATAGCAAAGAGAAAAACAGAGAGTGTAACTGATGAATAAATGAAACAAGGTGTAAAGAAGTATTAATGTTTTCATTATTTCATACTATTTCTATTCTGTTGCAACTGATTTCCATAGTAATATAGTTAGCTCAAAATCTGTCTTTGCATATAAGGTCTCCATAGAAAAAGCAAATGTGAAAATGGCAATATTTTCAACACTTCTTTTCTTTAATAAAACTAACATTTTCAAATCTGCTTTTATTAAAACACAATAAATACCATCAATTTTTGACATGAAATCTCATTATACACTGTAAATATTTATCACTTTGCAAAAAGAAGATTATACATTAGTTCTATTCATTCAATTCAAATCTGAGTAAGAATGAATTCATGTTTTATTTTTCTTCATCTATTTAAAAAGGCCCAGTTGCTGGATGAAAATGAGAGAAATACTTTTTGTTGCTGCTAACAGATAGGCACAGACAAATATCTCAGAGGTAAGTGCTCTGACACACTGTTCCTTGACCCTGCAATTACTCCCTGCAAATGCCATTTATGATTCTCACAAAGTCCCATTGATTTCAAAGGGAGTCAGTCCATGAAGACCTCTTTGGAAGAAGAAGATACTAACCTTTCTGTTTCTGGAATTCGGTTTCAAACATGGACTGAGGTTACAAGGGAAAAAAGAAAACCTGATTATTGTATTCTCCCTTTACCTTTGTAACAGAAACACTATTATATTAACTGGTAGAGTTCAGAACACAGAAAAATCTCTGTTCATGAAGCTCAAAACTGGAATAGCAGTGGTGTAACACAGCAGGACAAGGTGAATAGACATAAAAATTGTGGAATGCTATGTTATGCCTGTCTGTATTAACCAACACTAGGACTCTTTATTATTCTTTTCATTAAAGATAACCTCCAGTATTTTAAATCAATGTTTAAGCTTCAAATTTCTAACTCATGTAAGTGACATGTTTTCTGAGAAAACCATTCTTGCAGATCTGTTACTCTGAATTTATGGTTATACACAGATAACAATATAGACCATATCCTGTTCCACAATCTTTGAAAGAATCATAGTTTAGTTGCACATGTCCTATCAATCTCACTCAAATCCTTTGAAGAATGCTTTTGCTAACCTACATACATTTAAGAACAGAGAAAGTGGGCTTCCTCCTCTTTTTTGGGGCACAGTCTTTGCAGAATGAAACAATTTCATTGCATGCAAAGATCATTTGATACATCGCTCAAGCAATTTGAAATTCTGCAAAAGCCATTCAACCACTCTGATAATAAACAAACAAGCAAACAAATAAATAAAATTGAGGAGCTTTCAACCACAACGAAGTCTGATAATAAGATGTCTATAATCAAAAGATGAATGTCAAAAAAGAATATAATTCTGAATGAAGGTTTGACGTAACAAAAAACAGTGCTAAGTAGAATTTATTTAGTTGATAATCATGGAAGAATCAAAAACAACTACAGAGTAATTCAGTCAGAAAGATACCAAAATATTTAACCCATGACTTCATGAGGATTATAGAACTTCTGTAATGAAATAAGGCAGTCTTTTTATAGGGATAGAGGAGAGTAAAGGATGTTTTTTCTGTTATGAACTTCAGTCCTTTGCCTGGCTATTCAGTCTCATAAATTTGTCAAGATCTGTCTCAAATTTGTTTAGGTTCTCTTTTTAGTTGCCAAAAGTTGCTCTTTGGAATGCATACAAACACCAGAGCTATTCCTGTCTTTTAAGAAAATGTTGCAATGAGAAAAGGAAGAGCAAAGGATAATTTAAAGCTTAATGGAGTGAGGATTGTGATACTCCCAAACTCCACTTTCAGGCTAATGAGAAAGTGAAAAAATTTCACCATAGTTTCACCTCTATTGTCCTTTATCCCTGCAGCCTTAGTGTCTACTATACAAAACATGACTATACTTTTCCAGACCCAAAACCGCTTAAGAATTTGGGTTTTGCCAAATCACAAAGAAATGGTAAAAATTATACATGAGCAATCTTAATTCATAGTTTCTCTACACTAAAGTTTCCCTAAAGAATTTTCTTCTTGCAGTTCTGGTCCATCTAAATGTGCACAGTCATGTTATTTCTATGACTTCTGCTGCCATCAATAAAGCGTCGAATACTATGGATGAAATGAAGACTTTTGCAGTTCACCTAACAAACAGTAAGAACACTGAAAAAACATCTTTGAAAGATACTGCAAATATGTAAATTCAAGAAATTGTTTATGTTATGATGGATGTTCCAAAGGCAGAAGACAATTCTACTGACCAAATAACCTACAGTTATACATTGTGGGTTATTTAAAACCTAGTACCAAGTGTTTCGCTGTATTTAAAAAATATACTCAGCTTATGCAGGTAATCATGTCTGCCATTACTATTTGAGTATTTCTTTGAAACAGTGATTTTTTCATGGCTTTTGTTTCCAAGCAAGCCTTAGCAATACAGAAATAAATAAAAACTCATTAAAAATAAAAATTAAAAAAAAAAAAAAAAACAAACAAACAAACCAAACCCAACCAGAAATGAGAATACTAGACGCTTCCAATTTAAGTTGGGTTTTAAAAAATATTGGAATATTTATGCGTAGATGGGCGAGTTTGAATTTTATCTGAACAAGTCTGTCCATCCCTAGTTCTTACAGGCTTGGAGAAAAACCACCTTCATTATTCATATACCTAAACAACTATGTTAACAAGTACTTCTAATTGCCATATGGACCTAGAGCTCTGAGAAAGATATTTATATGAAACAGAAACTGCAGAAAAGGATATTCTCTTCTTTATTAATCTGATGCCAACATTTTGCTAATTAAACCACCACATGTCTCATGTCACTTCCTACGTAGGTCACTGGAAGAGGAGATACATTTGGGCAACCTTAAGGATGAATCCCCAGGGATCATCCTACAAACGCATGGTATTTAAGCTTGCAAGTTTATTAAACAAATCACAGAATATATTCCAGTCTAAATCACAGACGTGGCATGACACAATTAGAAGATGTATTGATTCTTTGGGCTAGAGATCTCACAGCTTGCACTGGGGGCTCTACACCCACCAGAACCAACAGATTTGCTTCATCACAAGTAATCTTTCTAAACTAGTGCAGGGAAGTTTATAAAGTTGAAACTGCCTGACTTCAACTTTGCTTGTTTTCAACTTTGCTTCTATTTTAACCTAACTATAAACTGAACACATTTTGTATTAGTCCCATGTGTCACCACCCTGAATTATTGGCACCCAGCCTGCAATAGCAGAATCACTGTATGAAGCAAAGAAAAAAATACTGAATAAATATTTTCTTCAGACTAGCTACCATCTGCCTGTATTAGAAGATCTTACCTCTTCATGTAGTCATCCTTTGCTTATTGAACAACAGTGATCAGAATTATGGACAGGATCTGTCCACAAATACAAGGTTCTAAAAAATGGTTGGCTATGTCCATCGTATTTCCAATAAAAGATGGTTGATTATGACTGAACTGTATGTTTCCCAAAACTCAGTTCAGGTTGAAACTGTTCTTTCCAATAATTTCTTGGAGTTGACTACTTTACAGCAAAATACATGGACATTTCTTTTGAAAACCTACTTTTGCTTTTTTTTTTTTTTTGTGGCATTTAAAGGTGCCAACACTTCTGTCAACAGAAAATTTATCTTTGTTCAATATTCTGTGAAGTTCAAGTCCACAAGGATGACTGATGGACAGGAACACCTCACACATAAGGAAAGGCTGAGAGAACTGGTACTGTTTAGCCTAGTGAAGAGAAGGCTGAGGGGGAATGTTATTAATGTGTATAAGTACCTGAAGGGAAGGTGCAAACAGGATGAAGCCAGGCTCTTTTCAGTGATGCCCAGTGACAGGACAAGACGCAATGGGCCCAGGAGGCTCCATCTAAACATAAGGAAACATTTTTTTACTGTGAGGGTGACTGAACTCTGGGACAGCTGTCCAGAGAGGTTGTGGAGCCTCCACCCTTGGAGAAATTAGAAAACCATCTACACATGGTCCTGGGCAACCAGCTGTAGGTGGCCCTGCTTGAGCAGGGGGGGGCTGGACCAGGTGACCTCCAGAGGTATCTACCAACCTCAATCATTCTGTGATTCTGTGATTGCATGCTAAAATCTGTCTGTAGTGGAACAAATTGGCTTCCTTAGGCTCCATCTTTGGATCAAAAGATCCCTGTCAGTTCTTCACAGGCAAACAAGTAACATTATTGTCAATTTGTCAGCTGAATTATAAATGTTAAAGGCTCACACTAAATTTGCGAACTGGTGCAGACTTACCTGCCATGGCCTCGTCTGTACCAGTGGTCCATGAATCACTCTTTAGCTCTAAGAATAGTCCTTGTCATAGCTATAATTCAACCGAAAGAAACCATTCTTGTCCATCTTGTTTCTCTCATGCAAAGAATGAAAGTCATAATCATTCAGGTACTCCAGACTGATAAGCTAGGTGAACCAAGGTCACTTAAATGATAAAATTTTGTGGCTTAAAGCTGATACTTTTCAAATATCTTTGTGAAGGCAACTGACATCACATATGGCTGGAGTGCTTGTGCTGAGGTCTTATTCTCTTTCTATAGAGTTGTGCATTGTGAAAACAGGTCACTAGCAAAGACAAACCAGAAGTGCCAAGGACAATAAGAAAAGAGCTAAGGAAAAAAGCATGCTTACTTTTACTTTATATTGCTGTGTAAAAGTGAAGCACCCTAGAATCAGCGGTAGCTCTAGGCAATTTGGAATGCCTGACTGCCTGATGCATTTACATCAGTTTTTGACCTCAGTCTCCAAAGGATACTAATACAAGGAATAGCATCTTATTTTTAGGCATGAGACACTTTTGACTTCATCAGGGATGAAGGGATGCTGCTCTGGATGGAGCAAGTACTTGTGAGTGTGCTTAACTTTAAGCATGCAAGTAATTCCATTGCTTTCATTGGTGTTCAATGCTTGAGTGCTTTACTAAAATGGATTTCAGCATAGAATTTCTGATGGTTCCCTGAAGTCATAGTAATGGAAATTCTGAAAGGGGGGAGAAGTATAGAAGATTTATCAGCTTTATCGTACTTTAATTTGACTTTGTTTAAATGGTTCTCTGGAATAATTGTTAAGCCAGTGTTCTTTTGTTTTCTTTTTTTAAAAAAGCAATATTGAACATCTGCAGTGGAGCATATTTTGTAACTCTGTCAAAACAAAATTTTGTACATGTGTTTGGAAGGAGGGCCTTAAGAGATTTTATTTTTTTTTTAATTAGTGTTTTTTTTTTTTCATTACATTTCTTTTTTTGACAGTGCCAATCTTCCAAAAATGTGAAGTGGCCATCTTCTCAAAATTCATTTGAGCCATTCCCTTTCAAAGTGTTCAATCTATGCAACAAATGTCTTGCCTTCTCCTGGGGAGCTTTTCCTTTTAAGATGTCAAATTACATGTGAAGGGCTAATTTCCATCTGGAGACCTTATCAGTGAGGATCTTTCTTCTTCACAACCTTGGGAGGGAAATGTTTTCCTCTTGAATAACCTTTTTTTTTTTTTTTTTTTTAAATCGGGGCCAGCCTCTAGAGCTGTAAAGAACTGTCTGATCCAGGCTGCAAAAGCATTTGCGCTCATCCTAGGTTCCACTGTAAAGCAAATCTGCAAAAGCGGTTTCTTCATGTTCTCTGAATATCTGAGAATTCCCTCAGGGCATTTCTGAGTTTTCACAACACATTTTTATGTGAGAAAATTATCAGCCAGTTTTTTATGGTATATGGGATATATGGTTAAGCTACTTTTGTCACAAAACATTAGTTAAGCCATATGGCAGAAGTCATGTTGTATTTCTTCTCTACCCTCAAATACTTAAGACAACACAATAGATCAGCCCAAATCAGAAAAAAAATGTGGTTTGTCAGAAACAGAAGCTGCATTTTAGTGTAATTCTCTAATCTGATCTTGTATAAATAATGAAACATACCCTTTTTTAGCCCCTATGTCTAGTTCATTACACTGTGTTACAAAAGTATCTTAACAAGTGATCTTGCTTATTGGATTGACAACTAAGTTATGTTACCTTCTAGAAGTTGCCTATTCATCAAAATTTTTAAAACCAGTAACTCTTTGTCTCCATTCGCAGTACAGCCTTTTCAGCCTCACCATCTTCCTTCTCTCATATCTCTTTATATTCCTGGAAAAATAACCCCCAACTTGGTTCCCTGCTCTACAATCAAATTAAGCCAAATTCATTCACAGCAAACTCTCTTTCTAGCTCCCCAGCAAAATGAATTCACTATATTCAGGAACAAACATAATACATAACATCATTAAGAGTTTAAGTACTGGTCCGAATATAAATTTATATGATGCTTTCAAAGTACCTCTAGAAAGACAGTTTGAAAATCATAGTTTTTGACATCTAAACTATGTTTGTACAAATGTTATGCTGAGTGAGAGGGAAAAAAACAAGGAATTTCTATTCAGCTGGTTGTTTTCACCCCCGATATAATGTGCTAGTTTGAATTTTTTACTTTTGGTCCATATTTATATTTCTTATTAATGTTCTACAACATAAGCCTTTCAGTTTCCAGCTACTACCTCTGGTATTTCAAATAAATATTTGACACAAGAAACTCTAAGGTGACTTTTCTTAGCTTCTTTCAGTACAGGATTCACATACTCATGCCAAAAAATAACAAAAATACATACTTTTTTTTTTCATATTGGTAGCATGAAGCCAGAAAGATTTGAAGTGATTTTATGACAGCCATATTTTATGACATTATTTTATTTTTTTCTTATTTACGTCTTTACAAAATATCATAAATGAGGAAATAAACAATCAAAGGATTTTCTGTAACACAGTTTCCAGCTTTAAGCCTCTAAAACTAGCTAATCAAAAAATGACCTTATTTTTTAATAGAGGGGGCAATTGAAAATCATTGAACAGACCTACCCCCTAATGATTTTTTTCTCAGACATAATTATAATAATTAGCATTATAAAGTGCTAATTATCTTTGGACACGGAGGACTTACACACCAGAGGCAGAGGTCCACATTAAGTAAAGAGGATTTTGCTTTCTTCTGTCACTATTTTTTTTTCCTTTTGTAAAGAGGTAGAGAGGACATTTAGCCCATCAGGCCTCTTTTCTGAATGTTCACATTTTGTCATTGCTAGATGACTGAGGCCAGTAAAGTAATAGATCTGTTCTTAAAACTAGTGTGGATTGGTCCAGCAGTCCACGACTAGTGTGTAGATCTGAACTAACCCAAGCTTATCTCTTCATTTTATTGGACCTCACATTGTCCAGAAACATTTGCAAAGACCTTGGATACATGTCATTATTGTAAAGGGTTACTTCAGTCCTGAAGGGATTGGATTAATTTTGTTAGCAGGCAGTATCATTTTCTCGTAAGTTCTTTCTTATTGATATAGCAGAAGGAAGGTTTCAGTCCCCTCAAGAAATACCAGACTGACGCTTTTAAGAAGGACTGTATTGCCAACTGCATATGTTTGAAAATCAGGAATGAGAACATCATAAGTATGACATAAAAAATAAAAGATTGGGAGTTATTTTTCTTTACTTCCTGTACTGAACCTTACATCTGTCCTTGGCTAAATAATCCTTCTCCCATCCCTCACACTGTAAATCATTGCCTAAAGTGTGAACCATTTATCTCTTGCCAAAATTCTCACTCTCCTTTGCTTCAACAGGCTATAAATATTGTTTTATCTGGATTTGCTCCTGCATGTTGGCAGTCCTTCTGCAGCAAGCACCGCTATTTCATTCAGGTGTTATGCCCAGTCCTTCATCTATCTTCCCCAGACTTCTTTCCAGTGCCTGAAGAGAGACTTTGAGACATACTTTGGTCTCCCTCATTCTCCCTCAGAATCTAAGCCTCACAAGTATCACACTAAAAGGTGATATTCATATATGCATATTTCCTACAGATATCTCGGTGTCTCACTTAATCATCACAGATGTATTTAAAAGGTTATTCTTGCTATACGTACATCTGAGCTGGCGTTACTGACGACTTTCTGCATGACATATATACAGAATACCTTCTCTTTAAACATAAGCAGGTTATGTGCTCCAAAGAAATTTCCAACTGCTCATAGCATGTGTGGTATGGTAGATTGTTTTGGATATTCAAGGTAGTAAATAGAATGACTGTAAGAGTTTGCTCTTGAGAAATGTGTTCTGTTTCTGCTAGAGAACACCTACTATTCACCTCTCATTATATTATCTGGGCTATTGGCAAGGAGTCAACCTTCTTCTAGCTAGGGTGGTATGAAACCACTCTCTAAACACTAGTTGAAACATCCTCCAACAGGCAACTTTGGCTAAATTCCTTCAGAAAACACTACTTATTCTTCAGATTGTTATGTTGTTTCCCTGGGTCTGAATGACTTAACCCAAATTCTGTTTGAATATTAAAAGTCATATCTGGACTCAGATGAGGACATCTTTCTCTCTATGGCTCTGGCTTTTCTTCCATTTCATTTTTTTTATTACAAGTCATTGGTCAACAGTAATCAGTTTTGAAGTCAAAGCTGATGAGGAATATAATTAGGAGTTCCTGCGAAATTGGTATAAAAAATATTCTGGCAGAATAGTTTTCCATGTTGTCATATAGCTCTTCTGGTTGTATTGCCTCTGAGGTTTATCATCCAATCAGCTGCACTGGTCATTTAAAATCACTGATATTATTATAGCTTTTGATTGAATGACTGTGTAAGTATTTTTAGTATATACATTTGCATCTTGAAGTTTAAAATTCAGTTTTGTTAATAGCTAGATTTTCTCTAATACATAATCTTTCCCTGACTCTTCTGTGTGAGAAACAGCTTTAGGGAAAATAAATGGAACAGTGAATGGAGCATAGCCAAATGAAATCTGTTAAAAAGGTCTACAAAATCTCTGCTTAAAATGTATCGCAGTATAGTCAGATTCTCTTTAGCATATGCATCCACTTTTAAGTTCCTTATTCTGGATGTCTGCTGAGTTTGCAAAGGAACTTCGTAGCATTTATTAGGAACTTTGAGTACTGATTGCACATTGGATCAAGGCTTAATATCGCCCCATAGAACAGAAAAGTCATCTTCTGATAGCTAAAACTCCCTTTCTTCATATCTGTGTCAATTTTTTTTTCCCTAATGCCTTACTTTTTGTCTTATTGGGAAGGTTTCTTCCTTTTAATAAAAATATATAAGCAAAAACTGAGGGATAAGAGGGAATTAAAGTAATACGATATGAATAGAATACATCGCACCAAGCATCGCAAACTGTATATGCTCACAGGAGTAATGAAAATTAAATATAACGTCATCATCTACTTCCCATATGAACAATCAAGGGAGTCAAAATCTAGCTAAACCAGCAACAGTAAATAGTTTAGTGATGAAAAATTGATATAAAAAGTTCACTGAAAATATAAATATCCTCTGGGCTGTCAAAAGCAATCGGTTCAGCTCAATCTGGTAAATCTACTTTTAATGATAATGGCAACAACTTTTCCTTTTTATTACATGTTACATAAATTTACGAGCTTTATCACTTCAAACCAAATAGAATATATTTGTCTCTGCACCAGGGCTTAAAGATACCATGTGTCTTGGAAACCTACCTAGAAATACAAGAATACAATGGTGGTTGTAACCCATTTCTGCTAGACTGGAATTAGACTTCTTGTATCATACAACTGCTGCTAATTAAATGGAAGAAAAAGAACATATAAAGACTGTAACACTTTAAGTGGTATTTTATTTTTCTTAACTAGCTAAAAATACTCATTCATCACAGTTTATATTTATGGAAAAAATGCAGTTCAGAATTGTGACTTTTTTTTTAGTTAATACATTTTATACTAGATTATATATTTACAAATGACCCCTGGTGAATTGGCTGGGACTGTGTCAGTTCAATTTTATAACTAGTCAGACTTCTGAGGCCTCTACAGAAGATGTTGAAAGGTTATTTGTGGTTATTACCTTCCAAATATCTGATATTTTTTCCCCAAGAAAACTACAGAAGCCAATGGTATGTATCCCAAAAGTGGGAACCTATTAATCCATAACCATATATAATATTACTGGTAACACTACTAAAGATACTTACTTTTACTAAAACCTAAAGAAAAATGTTGATAAATGTTATATGACAATAACAAACCAATGTTATTTAATAACTAAGTGTGGTACTAAATTATAACCAGTTCACATCATTTTTCGTGGTTATTTATCTTTTAACAGTGACATTTTGTCAAGACTTGAATTAAAAGCTTATCTCTCTGTGAGCTCATTGATTATCACACCAATATATTATAGGAAGCATCAGCTACATGTAAGGCTGCAGACACTTCAGTACACGTTGCATCACGCCCAGCCTGAAAATTTACCCTAATTTCCTTTTTGTATCACCTTTGACCTGCCAAGTTTTACAGACTGACATTTCAAAAACATTATTGTTTTGCTCTTCATAATATTTCTACTCATAAAGCAAGATTACTTTGGTTTACTTATCATCTGTAAGAATGAGAGCATGCATTTCTATTACATTTCTGTCACTATTTCTGGAAATTACAGGTATATCATACAGGCATTATATTTCATACAGTCCTAGTTTATGAGAACCAGCTTAATGTTTTTTTCTGCTTCTGTCTTATTTCCAGCCATTAAGTCAAATTCAAATATACTTAATCAGAAACCGACCTTGCAGTACTGTGCAAAATCTGTTATCTCCATTATTTTCTCACAATTTCTTAATTTTACCAGACAGTAGGTTTTCCTTTGCTTGTTCTACTTTTATCCAGAAATCTATTTTGTAATAAAACCCCCCTTCTATTCACCTATATATACTGCAGCTTTTCTCTGAATAGACTTTTGACTTTCCTTTGTATCCAGAATATTTACAGTTAATTTCCACTCTTGAGATGGAAATCTCTTTTTCTTGCTCGCCAATTGCAAAAAATCTTTGATCTGTTTATAGGTCTCTGAAATTAATTATTATTGCCCAAGGTCTTTTGTATTTCTCGGTTTTAATTACTATGACTTATGAACTTCTTCAGTTTCAAAATGATTTAAACAAAAATCCCTGCTTAGTGAACAGCAAACCTCACAAAGTTTCAGTTCCGACATAATTTGCATTGCAGGAGTAGAAAAAAAGTGTGGTTGTGGTCACACCAAGCATAATGAGGCTGGTAAATTTATGTTCTAGGTAGACATATGAGGGAGAATTCTCATTCAGGATGGAACAGGATGAAGATTTCTCCCTGTTTTCACACTGTGAAGCTTATCTAAAGCTTGTGCCTGAGTGCAGGCTTGCATCAGCACAGTTTAACTCACAGTCAGTGTGTTTAGATTCATGTTCAGATTCAGTCACCTCAACAGTAGTCCAGGAGAACAGGAGCATTTATTATGTGACAAGAGGCTTGCTGTCATAAGGAACTTAAGAGTTTGATGCCTCGAATTATTTACCAGTGATACTATTAACTTTGTAGAACGCAAAAAATATGACAATACAGTGTGGAAGAACTTTCTAAAAACACAGTCAAGGTGCAGTGACTGCCTAGGAGAAAAACTTAAGTAAGAAGCCTGGTGTTAGAGGAGGTCAAAGTGTGCATTCAAACACCTTAGCTTTAGGTAGTAATTCTGCTTCCACATCCTGTAATGTTGAGACTGCAGTGTTGGTTTTTTTTAAGTTTATCCATTAACAAATTTTAAATATTCTACTCCAGGTTAATTTTGAATTAAAAAATAAAAAAAAATAAAGACTCCAAGAGATTATAGCCTTCTCAGGCAGAAATCTGATATAAACAAACACACACCTGTTGTCTGTACAGAGTCCTTATATTTAGAAAATACAAAACACCCTACATAAAATTTGCCAGTTTCAGTACTATAAATAACACAGATTCAGAATCTGTAGGACTTTCACTGTGGCAAATCAATACTATGCCTTTGCCCATTTTCTTTAACTTCTTTATAGTGGCGTTACAAAAATTGCTTTAAAAATACCAAGGATAGACCATTTTGATAATTCCTTTTTCAGTGTTTGTGGAAGAGTGGATGAGTAGGCAACTGGAAATTAACGTTTTTGTTTTTCCTGGAATTGGTATTATTTGACCTCAGCTATTTTCCTGGTAGACTGAATATAAATTTTCTTATTAAAAATCTCATATGTACAAAGACAGCCTGAATAGTTATTTCAACACAGCATGGCAAAATGCCTCAAGCACCCATAGAACTTAAGGATTTTATTTGCCAATTAAGGATTTAGGAGGCAAAGCCCAAGTAGGAAGTATCAAATGGAGTTATTTTACATAGTATAGAAGCCATCATGAAATATGGTCAGCCTAGCATTGCTCATGGTTCTTTGTAGGAGAAGGTTGTTTTCTAAATATAGATAAAAATGTGCTGCACTTAGCCAATAACTCATGACAGAGAGGTAACATATGCTATCATAATACAGTGGGAGTTGCATGACAAAGAAAAGATGAGCAATACCACCTTCTAGAGTTACAGCCCCTTATTGCCATTATAAAACACCTTTATTGAAAGGGAAAATGCAATATTTTGGCTAAAGAGAGGAGATGAAGTACCCGGGCAAGTGAAATTTTTCATGGAGAACATTCAGGTTTACAACTGAGCAATACCTTTCTATATGTATCCTGCTGTGCTCATGGTCTATCAAAAAACAGCTGTCTGAGGGTATCCTGCCTGATATACAAGGCAATGATGGAGTGACATTTTTAACTTCAAAATGGAGCAAAGGTTTTAAATAAGAAAATTCTTCACTGCACAACAAGCACTGAAATTCCTGTTCTCATCTCATCTCTCCCTCCCTTCAAAAGAATTTTGTTTTGTCAGTGTTTAGTCAGGGAGGATAATTTTACTGACTGTCACATTTCATTTCAAAGAATATAAACTGCTAAAATAGACTCTAGGGCCCAAAATCCCATTGACCTTAAAGGGAGGGGGATTAGGACCAAGCTGTTATTCTTTTGTTTGTTGAGCAGGGAGCTGAAAATTCATGCCTGGCAAAGTTCTTTTAAAATAATGTATGCTTTCACTTTTAAGCTGTTTGGTTATTATCTGACTCTATCTATCCCAACTACACTAAAACCCATGATAAAAATCAGTTTTATAATGTGAACCTGAGTACAGCACATGAATTCACTGGTATTCAAGATCAGCCTCAGGGAATAGCACTGAAGTACGCTGAATTCTTACTTTTAACTAGTGCACCTGAAAGAACGCTAGCTGAAATGTTCTCAATTCTGTCAATGGGTGGTGGGTTATTTTGGTCATTCCTAAAGGCTCTGCACAACTTTAAATGAAGTTTCTGTGGAACAATTATTTTTTTATTCTTTTGCATTTAGCCTCTGAGAAAAATTCAAATGAAAGAATACACAGATTGCCTGAGAGCAAGTGTGGTGAGACTGGTTTTAAAAAAAAAAAACAAACAACTTTGTATGCCATTAGGAAGGTGTTTTTTATATTTACTATGCACTTTCACACCATAGGGCCTAGTGTCCGAGGCCTAGTGTCCTCTTTCTGACTTCTTCTGTAGCCCAGTCAGGCTATGCAAGTCAAAGACCTAGTGCCAACACTTGCACAGACACTAAAGAACACTTCTGAATACAGAGAGGTTTTTAAAAGTTTAAAACAACAAATGCAATGCCTATCCAAAAAGAAATTATTTAAAAAATAACCAACAAGATTCAAAGAACACATTGAGCTATGATCTAGGATTATTGTCACAAAAACCCCAGCACTGAGCTTCTCAGCTCTTTAAATTGTTAAGAGAAGCAGTATTAGAGAATCAGTTTTGGCAGCAACAACCTGCCCTCAATTTTGCTTAAAAATAATTAGGGCATGCCATTACACCATCAGGAACTGGCACATCCTCAACTTCCATAAAAAACAGTGGATCACAAAACCTTTATTTCTGCAAAATCTTAGAGCCTTTTTTTCATCAAGCTTTCTAAACTGAAAGAATCAGGAAAACAAAGCTTTGTTGAAAAAACAACCTTTATTGACTAGTGCAGAAACACCTGCAGCCTGACACATATAATTTAAAGTTATGTGAGGATTTATGTAGGTCATTGCTGGTTACATAGGTGTGTGTGGGAGATACTGGCCCTGATACAAACGACAAGCACGTTTCAGAGTTTTATGCATACATTGGTCAGCCAACCCATAGAATGGCAAAAAAAATGTATAGGAGCAGAGTTAAAAGGGCCTGAGAAAATGTGCAAAACCCCAGGTGCTACATATTTAGGTTACTGTGCCATCTACTTAGGTTTCTATGATCTCTCTAAGTATGGGTAAGTTGTAGGTGTGCGTAGGCTGCAGTCTTCGTAAATCACGGGTATGACTCCAAGCCTCCTCACAGACTTGGTGTGAACCAGCATTCAGCACTCTGAGATACATAATCTCAGAAAGCAAGCACTGAATTCTCTACAAAACTCTTGTTACCACATATGAACGGTAGAATAAATGCACGTTCTACCACAGATGTGAGATAATACCCACAGCGTGCAGTCAATAGAGACAATATATATAGAAAACAATGTGGGATGAGTGGTAGGGCGGAGATGCGTTAATTCAGTGTAACATTCAAGACAAGGTGGTGTGCCATCTTCCCCTTTACCACTAAACAAACTCAAATAACACTTTGTATTACCCTTTCTATCTGCAACATAAAGCAAATTCTTGATGAAGGCTCTTTTTTTTTAGAAATATCTCATACTACATATTAAACATAGGCATCTTCTTCTCACAGAGACATGCTCTATCTTGCATTAATCAGAGTTTGTGCATTTGTACTACCTTTCACCAGCTGACCTTGTGGTAGATTTCTTTTTGCCCAGCTATGGTATGCTTGCATTCAGAACTTATCATCTGCCTGCAGAATTGTGCTCTTAGTTCCCAGATAGTTCAGCTGGAACTCCAGATACTCATCAGAGGGCAAACAGCTTAAAGATTCATTCTTGGATAAACTGGCTAACATAGAATTTGCTTCTTTAATAAATTTTGTTACTACTGTTACATACTATGAGCCAAATACAGCAGACTTTATTCTTTTTTTTTAGTTCTTATTCCTGGAAGATGATAGAGGAAGAGAGTTAATGCTTCTACTGCAGTTGAGAGCAGATAACTTTTTACTAAAGGCAGTTTGGGGACATAATACTGTTATATGCAGATATGTATTACAAAGTACTTTATTTGTATTTTTATGTGTGATTTATAAAAGGACAGCCTTTTATTATATTGGATTTGATTTTGCTTCATTTAAAACATCTCTGTGTAACCTGTATGAAAACGTTGACTATACTAAGTCCAAACATCCTTATCTCCTGTTCCTTATTTAGAAACACTGTATATGCCAGTCAACAGATTCAAAACAAATATAGTTATCTTATAACAAGCCACAGATTTTTTTTTTTTTTTCTGAAAGGAAAGAGAAGCACTGGAAAGAAAAGTAGATTCATGGTCCAAAAATATTTTTTGTTCTCTTCAGTCCTTGCAACAATGAAATAATGAACAAGAAGGCTTTTTTTAACAAGTAGGAAGGACAAAAATATAATAAATACAGTGGCTACAGAACTTTCTCATAGGACTCATCATAATTGCATAATGGTTATCAGCTGAAAATGTCAGATGGGATCTTTAAATGGCAATTGGTTCATGAACACAGATTTTCAGCAAAGAACTAACAGATCAGTTCTTAAATGTTGCTAGACTGACCTTATTAATGGCCTTAAGCTGCAGTGATTTCGTAGTCAGCTCTCCAATTTAGTGATACCTAATATAAAAATGGTCTGCAGAAATAAGATTGCTGTAGACGAGACTAATATGAAAAAGTACTGAGCAAGAGAAAAAGCACAATGATACTTCATGCATGAGCATTCCACTAAGTAAACTTAGGAATCATGATGGCATTTATTGCTTTTTCAGGTTTAGCCTGGATAAGTAATGATGTAGCTTCAGCTTACTGCATCATGTAACAGGAAGCTATCCATGCAGAAAGCATAACCAAGAATAATATTAAAATGGACATCAATATAGAGATGGTCAAACTTTTGCTGGATAAACCAGATCATGCATATCTGCAGTATGTTGTCAACGATGTTAAGACTACGCCATTCTCAGCATTGACTCTCATAGTCTGTGCACAGTTCCAGTTCCAAAGTTAGTTAGTTCATGGGGATCCAGCTAGAGACTGGCACCACACACAGCAGGCACATGCTAGCCCAACACACATTTTGCAAACAAATTCTCTGCTGGGGATAGATTTGAACTGTAAAAGCCAAGTCAGCTGATCCAAACTGAAGCTCTTTTTAAAACAGTTGCCTTTAATCATCCTTTCCAGATAATTTTCTTAATGTTTACAATATTTTACATTAATTTTTATATTCACAGTTTTCAAGTTTTGATTAGAGCTGGGAGGAATATGAAAGTGGAGTGGTTCTCCAAGTCAGGACATTTTTCCTGAGAAGTCTGAATATGAATTTATTCTGGCTAATACTGGCAGTTAAATCAGAAAACAGATATGGACAAACACGGCTAAAAGAAAAGTACTTATAAGAGATTCTACTGTCATCCTGTCAAGTATATATTGTTCATATATTTATTAATAATAAAAAAAAATAAGCAACATACCAAAAAACCACACAAAAAGCATATTTGTCGGCACTTTAATTCTAACATCAGAGGAAGAATTATTCTAGTATTTGAGTTTATTCCATGAATTTGTGTTTTCAAGGCCAGATTAAAGATACAATAAAGAAGCAACATTTGGAAGTTTCCCACTAGTTCCTTGTTTGGCCACATAATGTAAGACAGATTCTCAAGTCTTCCATGCACATTGCAAGAACAGTTTTAAACACCATTATGTCTGCTTCTAATATGCAAAAAGATTAGGTACAGTTGAGATGATATTGGTGTGTCCAAAAGGTCCAAAAGCTCCTCTCTTTTAGCTGACTGTATCAAATGGCCTAATAAAAGGTTAGATCTCTCCCAATTGTCCTTGCCACTCTCATACAGTTTCTGTTATTTTGGGCTTCTCAGAAAATCAGTAAGCCTTAAACAAGGATTAGTGTTAGATACAGAAAGAAATATTCCTGTTTTTAACAAAATCAACACTGTGAAGAAAGTGAGGAATCCCAATCATAATCAATAATATGCTCTTACAGTTATCTGCAATCCAAAATCCCCAAGGTATTTCAGAAGCAACAGTGAAATAGTCTGCAAGGAGTCAACATCACAGAGAATTAGGGAGTAATACCTCTCCCATTTTACAAATGACCAGTTAGCTCTTATCAGAAAAAAATACAAAATTGATTTAAAATATCCTGGCACATATTGATAATACAGTGCTAGGACCTACTACTAAAGAAATATTTGTACTGCTATTATGGGAAGAATAGACTATGTAGGTGCCTGATAGAAAACAGAAAGAGAAATATTTGCCAGACCCAGGCAGAGAACTCATGGAGTCCCACCTCCAAAGTTAATGTTTTGACATACAGACATCCTTTCTGCCAGAGATCTCGGGCCATGTTCCATTCTCATGCACACATTCCTTGGTCTGTGTGAAGCCGACAGGTGCTCTTGGATGTAAACACAGTCCTTCGCTTTCAAATTAAGTTCTTGGTTCATATATCAAGGACTAAATAAACTACCTCTTTGGTAAAGATTCAGGAAAATAGCTGTCATTTACTTTTGCTATCTAAGCAAGTGACAATTTATATGTATATTAAGAAGGAAAGGATTGTCTTATGTCAAAGGTGTAAGCAGTTTTGCTTAAATGTTTATGGTGTCCCAAGACTTAGTATCATATTTCCGTGTTTTCTGCACAGTGAAAAGTCAAAGATAAAACAGGCTTTAAGCACTGTTTTGAAAATTCTCATGTGCCTATTTACTTTTCTATCACCGTAAGGAAAAAAGAAAGAAAGTAAAGGGTGACATTAGACAAACCTGATCATCTTCAGTTCTTTATTCCTTGACATGTTTGCTGGAGTATAACAAGGTTTTCAATAGCAGACTTTCTCATATTCACATACATTTCAAAATATATAACATTAATGAAAATTAAAGGTGAACACAAAGAGCACAGAGCTCATCCATTTTTAAATCAAAATTTACTGACAGTCCTACTGAAATGGATAATATGATCCTTTTTAACTAGGGCTAATTTGGCAGGAAAAAATTATAATGAAACAGTTAAACACCAAATGAAAGGGTCAGCTGCTTGCAAGATTAAACGCTAACTGATTTTTATTTTTCTCCTGGGCCTTCACAGTGGAAATTTACATCAATGCTTTAGAATTAGGTGCCTTTAAAACTCTGGGCCAAATTCATTTCACATGTAACTCCATTGGCTTAATGAGGCTGTATCAGGAATAAATTTGGCCCAAAGGGTTTTTAATATGACCTGAACAGCCAACTACAAATAATAGAGTGCCACTTAGTGGCAAGGAAAAAAGTTTTCAGTATGTGAGATACAAAGACATTCAGGCATACAGATGATTTTTCTGGTGCTATTGGTATTTGAAATTTTGATACAATCTTATCTGATAGCTTCCAGTTACATTAAGCTCATTATTGCCACAATATTATATGCATCTTTTCATATAAAAATACAAAGATGTCTCCAAAGAGGGAATGAAAGTGAGCCCTTGTAATTAATAGAGCATTAAGAACACTCCCTTCACATTATATCTTCAAATTATACCCATTTTCTAAAAAGGTTAGAATGCCTGTAAAAGGCTTAAATATCTTGTAGTTATTTGTATTTCTTATGCTTGAGTAATGTATGTGTGACCTTCCTGAAAAATCATCCCTTGAAAAGGTCTATGGTATTTCTTTTTTTTTTAAGTTTAACCTATAGAATTACGGTTATGGGGAGAGACACCTATACTTAATAGCATTTTAAATGGCGGTATGTAACTCATTATAGAGTGTAATAATATTCTATTTCCAGGAAAGAATGAGGTAAAGACAAGATAGTATTTCAATAGAAATAATAAAAAATAAGTCCAAAAGGATCCACAATAGATCATGTGGTCCATCAATCAGTTGCAAAGGGGATGATTCTTATATTTCTATAGGAAAAACCACTGCAAAGGACTGTACATTTTGACAACTTATCTAAAGCCAAAGATGAAACACATTTACACCAACAATGAAAATATGTACAATGTATACAATGGGAGCAAAACTGGTCTCTGTCTTCAGAATATGAGAAGAGCCAAGTATGAGTTTTTGTGCCTAATACTTGGTTGTTTATAAGTACTTTTAAATCCACTAAGGCTCATTATCTCTGATTAGGTTAAACAATCCTTTGGCAATCATTTAGCTGCCATTCATGCCTTAATCCTTTCTTTTGTACTACAACTGAAACTTGCTATAAGAGGACTTCAGTAATAATTCTGCAATTATATTGTTGATGAGATTTGTACTTTGATTGAGTACACAACATATATATAAATCTTTTAACATTTAAAGTGAAGGGACAAGTGACCATTGCCTATCAGATGTGGAAAAATAAATAAATAATATCCTGTAAAAAGAGTTTTTTAGAATTAAATAAGATAAATCTGGTAACTTTCATATTCATAGATATCCAGTATTGCTAAATCTAAAGCATATTACAGAACACATAGTACTGAGTCACTTGACCTGCAGTAACACCAACCAAGCAGTAATTAACCAGAATCTGCCTTTAAAAGAAAATAAAAATTCTCCTATGCCACCTACAGCAATGCTTGTGTTTCTATTTACTTAATGAGTGAAAAAGTGTTTTAGAAATACTGAGCTACAGTTAGTAATAATCAATAAATTACAAACTATAATCTTACCTAAAATAATTTTTGACATTTTCCTGACCTGATTTATCTACAAAGTATTTTAGGGCATTCATTATAGTGTTATAACACTATGATGGTAGAGAAATCAAAGATGATTCATTAGAAAAATATTACATGTCAGGAGTCAGCTACATTAATATTTTACTTCAAACCAGGAACAGACTTTTGAAGCAGGTGTCCTGACTGTCCCCCACTTACTTATGAAAAATCACAGAACTATAGAATAATTAAGAATTGAAGGGTTCTTTGGAGGTCCCCTAGTCCAGTGCCCTACTTGGAGCAGGTCCATTTAGATCAGGTTGCTAACAGTTTTGTCCAGTCAAGTTTTTAAAATCTCAGAAAATGGAGATCCCACAATGTTTCTGGGAAACCTGACCCAGTGACTGGCCACCTTCATGGTCAGAAAATGTTTTTATTTTTACTGAGTTAGAATTTCCATCTTTCCAACTCCTGTCGTCTTTTATCCCAACATTGTGTAAAAAAGACTGGTCTGTCTTCTTTACAAACTCCCAGTATCTAGTCAAACAGCAATAAGATTCTTGTTGAGCCTTCTCTTCTCAAGGCTGAACAAACCATTTTTTCAGCCTCTCCTCATACATTGTGTGCTCCAGCTGCCTCCATCTCACTCATTGCAGCAAGTCAATATCTTTCTTGTACTGAAGAGACCAAAATGGACATAGTAATTCAGGAGTGATGTTAGAAGTACCGAACAGAGAAGAATCATTTGTCTTGATCTATTGGCTACCCTCTTGCTAATACAGCTCAGTCTTCTTTGCTGCCAAGGTGCCCAGTTGACTTGTTCAATCTGTTGCCCACTAGGACCCCCAAGCCCTTCTCTGCAAAGCTGCTTTCTAGCCAGTTGGCCCCCAGCCCACACTGCTGGGGGGGAGGGAAGGTTTGCATTTGCCTTTGTCAAGCTTCATAAAGTTCCCGTCAGCCCATTTCTCCAGCTTGTTGATGTTCTTCTGAATAGCAGCTCTACCCTCCAGCATATCAACTGCTCCCTCCAATTAGATATAATCCATAAACTTGCTGAGAGTGCACTCTGTCCCGTTGTCCAGGTCATTTAAAAAGACACTAAACAGTATTGGGACTTGCATTGATCCTTAAGAGACATCATTAATTTGACCAGTTGGACTTTCTCCCTCTGATCAACATTCTTCGGGCTAATCAGTCCAGACACTTTTCTAGTCATACAATTGTTCACATATTCAGCCCTTTTCTCATCAGTCTGTCTAAAAGGATACTGTGGGAGACCATACCAAAGACCTGGCTAAAGTGAGAACATACCCTACTCACCACTCTTAACTCTTGACCACAAAGCCAGTCATCTCATCACAGAAGGCAGTCATGTTGGTTAGGCACAATTTGCCCTTGGCAAATCCATGCTGGCTGCTCCCAATCACCACCTTGGCTTTGACATGCTTGGAAATGGCTTCCAAGAGGATTTGTTCTATAAAATTCCAGAGGACTGAAGTTTGGCTGGCTAGCCTGTACATACTTTGTTTATCTTTCTTGTCCTCTTTTCAGATGGGTACAACATTTATCTTTTTCCAGTCTGTACTTTGCACCATGAAATAGCTTGAGAACATATGATACAGATTATTTCTGCATGAAACCAGAAGTTGTGCTTCAGGAGTGCACCTAATGTACTCCAGCTGCTAATGGGTCTTCAGTTCACAGGACCACAACAGAGCTATTTCAGATTAAAACCTCCAAAATGCAAATAGTGTTGCATCTCCAGGCCCCAGCACCAGATATTCATTCCCTAAGCAGTTTGTGACTCATCTGCTGATATTAATCTGCTAGATACAAATTTGATTTATCTTCTGTTTCAAAAAAATTTTAGGAAATTCTGAATGAAATAAATTGAATGAATTTTGTGATAAAAGAAATAAGCATAACATCTTAAATGAGTAATTTATTCCACATTTAACATGTTATATGTGGGTGAGTGCATTTATTAAGAAAGTTTCAGCTGTGTAAGTTAGAAAAATATAACCTCAAGGAGATGGTCCATTGTGAGTACTATCACTTGTTTGAGGATGATCAGTTATGTTCATTGCATCATACAAGGTCACTGTAATTTCAGTATATCTATAATTTTTTTAATTTAAATTGTTATTGTCAATACCATCAATTCTTCGTATTTCAGGACTGAATTTTCAATTCAGGAAAATAACGGCTATTTTTCCTCACAATCAGCCTTAATGAAAATTAATTTTTTTTGTTCTTTATTTATTGGGAGCAAGCTTTTTGCTGTTTAATGTCTCTCCAGTTTATTTTTTTTGATAAATAAGTGAAAAAGCAAGTAAAATTTCCAAATGCTGAGGGACCCATGAACGTTTTGTTACACTGTGTGTCTGGGTCTGTCGGGGGGCTAGAATTTTTCTGCACTCAATAATAATTTCTTAGTTTCATTTAATAGTCTAAGCTGTGTAAACTGTAATAGCAAACCTCAAATACCCTTTAATTAAAATGGTTCTAAAATTCTATTTCTATGTTCCGATACAATGTCTGCATCCAAAGTGAATGACCCATTTGTTCTTATAAACTAAGTTTTCCTGCTTATAGGTTAATCATATAGAACTCAGTAAATCTCCCTCATCTACAATAATCTTGTAGAACTCAGTTTTATTTAGTCCTATGCCAATCTGACAAAAAAAAATGAGTTCTTCTTATTCTTATAGATATTTTCTGTTATCCTTAAAAAAGAATCATGACAATTTACTATGCATTCAATCAGAGCCGCGGGAGTTATACTAATTGATTTGCTGTTTCAGGTCATAAAACATGAAATCCTGGGGATTATTAGGACATGAAAATTCTTTTACAATTCTTTTCACTTAGAAAATTCTTGAGGATTTAGGCTTTTTTATGTGTATTCTATAAACAGTAGACTTGAGCATTTTTCCAGTGTTAACATGTCTTCTGACCTAGCTTCATGTTACAAGGCATACTGATCGATTTAAATATATTTCAAATTATTTAACTCTATGCAATACAGATATTGCCTTAAGACTAGCGTGTTTCAATTTAAAAAAAAAAAGCCAATTCTTGATGATTTACATGAAACAACACTACGAAAACAAAATAAATAAACTTTAAATGTCTATATTAGTCTGACTAAACTTATGTACATCTGTGCCATTTGAGACATGTTACCTCCTAGGGGAAGGTAAAATTTGGAAACTGTTGGCTGTGATAGAGAGAAAAGATTTCCTTCCATTGGTGTTAAGTATATGTGTGTTTAAAGGCAGTCTTAATTCCAGCATAACCCAGTGTGTCTTTCAAATGAATAGGAAATAAGATTACATTAAAACTGTCCAAGGTGGTTTGAGAAGTACATATGAAGGATTAGTAGTTAAAATGTTCCCTTGGATCTTGAGTTCACATAAGGCAGACCTTCAAACTCTACCTCCCCACTAAACAGAACCATTTCCAACCTTCAATCATTTTCAACCTTACAGACTGTACAACTCTAAGAACTTAAGTTTTGTCTTCTACACCCCCCCAGTACACTGGAAAATTCTGAAAACTGTTACAGAACAATATCCATTATTTAATTCTTTAACTGATATCTTTGAATTGGCACTGTTTCCAACTCTGGAAAGATTATGAGGCTTAAAAAACACCTCAGAAACATTAAATACCATAAGCTAATAAGCTGGTTTACAGCAGTACACTCAAAATCCAGGCTAAAATTGGAAGTAGAGTGTGTACCCACTAGAAATGTATTCAGAACAGCCATCTCTAGAAAAACAAAAGGCACACCAGTGATAGTAGGATGTCAGAAAATCCTTAGAACTTAGAACTGTTTAACTCAGCTGCAACTAAAGCTATTGATTAAGATGTAAATGAAGCAGAGCCAATGCTAAGTATTTTCAAAGTCTTACCCTAGTGCCTAAATTTATCATTACTCTTTTAGGTAGAAAAAATGTAAGATTTTTAGCTCTCCTATTAGTAAACAGAACATGTAATTTTAGCAGCATAATTATAAAGAAGCTAAACAGGTGTCGTGGTACCAGGCCAGGTCATCTGAAATATCTTTAAATACTAACCAAAGCAAAGCAAAGAGAAGATCGAGGCTTAGCTTTCAAGTTACAATTATAAACACAAAATGAGTTCTTCTTAATTTTGTAGATACCAGGTCTGCATACAGCATTAGCCATTTTCCAGTACATTTCCATTAGTAATGTCTTTGCTGATTAGTTTTTTTCTAAATTAGCATGTTTATCCATTAGCATATCAATATTGCTGCCAACCATCCTCTTAATTTTTAGTTTTCTTGTTGCAACAAAAAAATTGCCAATAAAAGCAAGCTTTACTTGAAGCTTTAATTAAGTCTAGTACAATTCTTTATTCTTTCTTCTTTTAAGCTTTTTTAATAATACTGTGTAATATTTACTCAGATTATAGATTTGCTTTGCTCAATAACACCACTGACTTGAATAATCAAAAACTTCATATTTTGGTTTGGCACCAACACAAACTAGTGTTTTGCATAGTTTGTAGACGTTCTAATGAAAGCCTTCCTTAAAAATCAGAAAGTCAATGTCATCACAGTCAAAATTGGTTTACATTGTTTCTGAAGTTCATCTTAAGAGGTATAGAAAAGACTGTTACACATAAACACAGCAAGACCTATTCTGACCTCCTTTACACGGTCTTACAATACTGCTCCCGCATTAACCTGCAGAGAGGTTTCTGATCAATATCTTGTGTGCGAGAGAAGGGCCAAGCCCAATTCTTCCCAAAGATTCTTTTTGTTCATATTCCTCTTTTTTGTATCATACATAATTCTTTTCATTGCTTTGATGTGTTCAGTTATATCACTTTAAAATCAGTCACAACAGAGTAGCTAACACTAAGTTTAACAGAAGTATACAGAGAGCTGGCTTGAACATACAGCAATGCCAGCTTCTACCATCGACACTGTTATTCAGGACAGATACTCTCGTCTGACATAATTAAATCTCGACGGTAATTATTTCTGCTGATTCCTGGTAGACTGCTGTTAACGATACGCTTATCCACTTTCAAACACACTATCTTATTAAACTAAATGCATGCCAGTAATTACAAAGCTGCATTTTTAAATTTGGGGTTTTCTAAAAGTCTTTTAAAAATGAGAAGATAAAGCTTTCCCTAAAAGGATCCCTTGTGTTTCAAAACCAGGAGAGCTCAGACAGTGCCTGAAACTCCAACACCTGATGAGAGCGAAAGAAAGAAGGCATGTTTGTGTGTGCACAGTGCAGGCTGTTGAGAAGTTTTTGGTTTATAACTCAGTAGGTCAATTTGTATTAAAGTTATTTGAAAATGTTAATTCTCACTGTTTGTTGCCATCTTCTTCAAATAATAAGTTCCCCTGAGCCATTTCGTTAAAATATTCCATATGAAATGGGTATTTCCTATTTCATTTTGCTATTTGATAGTAAGAGATGGGGAGACTTCATATAATAGTCAAGCTGAATAATTAATATTTATTTTTACCTCATAAGGCTATCAAAACATGACAAAAAATAAGTAAGTAATACAGTTCAGAACAAACAAAAGATCCAAATACATTCTGAGTTATTTGTGAGACTCCTAAGTTGGATGAGAAAAGCAAGATCAGATCTGCCTCAGATGTCTGAATATTATTATTAAAGATTACCTTTAAACTTTTCCAGTATTCATATCTAAGAACATAAAATATTTTCACAATACAAGTACATTTACTATGAGCAAATGTTTAAACAAAAGAACTAGGAATCTTAATGAAGCACCCTCAGGAAAATGTTTAAACTTTGCCCTTAAGTTTACTTTGTTCACTAATAGGCTTCTATTTCTAGTACTGAGTAGGAAGGATAGGTTCAATGTGTTAATAAGAAAAAAGTAATAATATTTAATTAATTCTGGCTGAACACACATGGTTTAATATACTTGGCAATATCATTCTATCACATGATATGATAATTTAATGGAACTTTTTTATTTAAATTGCTGGCAAGTTTATGAAATTATAAAGCAAATAGGCCATGCACTTGGGTGTAATTGACTGTATAAATGTGTTTTATACTATACTGTTGGCAAATTAGCCAATCCCTGTCACAGAATCAATTATTATCTAGCTGTATTCTGCAAACACAATAGCAGAAATACAGCATTTATAGAAAAAACCACTACAATTGTTAATCTTACATTGTGCATCTTAAAGTCAGGCAATAAACATTCATACGCTGTATAATCATCTTACAATAATGCTGCTGCCAAATGAGTGCACATTTAAAGATTCCTTGTTGTTGAAGGAATTCCTTAACTGGATGTGGTGGTTTTGTTTTTATTTGTCTTTTCCTCTTCAGATCAGTGAAGTGAGTAATACATATGTCAGTGACTCAAAAGATATAAGGCTTGACTGGATGACTGAAATTTCCAAACCTACTTAAGGGACTTGGACACTCAGTTTCTCCTGGTACTGCACCCACTCTAACCCCCACCTAATGACAACTTTGATAATCTGAGTACTGTAGCAAAAATAACAAGATGTATTCTCCATGTTTTTAATGCACGCCCTTGTTAGAGAGATCAGTGGTGGATTCTGAATGAACTGGACATTTAAAATATTCCTTTCTAGTTCTCATAATAATATGATTGAAGTTATTTGTCTCTTTTATATGTCTCCCTACAAGAAGGCCATATCTAAATTATAAGCAGTGTTTAATATAACAATTTCCTGATGGTGTAAAAATAGAAACAGAGATAAACACACTCCACTAAGAAATTCAAAAACTGCTCTTCTTGAAGACTGTATCAAAAGCATAGTTGTTCTGACCAAATAAGAGTCAAGAAGTCTGGACTGCCATATCACCAGTGTTGCTCCCTGTTTTTACATCCCAGCTGTGCAAGGACTGGGATCAGTAGTTGTATGGACTATATGACCTGAGCAGCTACAAGCAGTTTCACAGGGCAGATGTTACAGTACCTTTGTTCACTGGAAAGAAACTGAGTGCAAACTTGTAGGCTGATGGTATAGTTCTACTTATGAATGTTTCCATGTACCTATATGTGGGTTTTTATACTATGATCTGCACTGTAGCTACAAAGTGAAGGAAGTTCACTGTCATCCAGGTGCACAGAACTGCAGCTCATGTAAACATCCTTCAACTACTTCATGTACCAAAACAGTTCAGGTATTATAGCAGACTGCACAAGCCCACCAGAACACTGACAGGTTCTTGGCAGCTGAAGCCCACACTGCTATGACTTCAAGGCTACAGAGTCCCAGGCTATATGATTTAAAGCTTTCTCAGGGATGCCTGTGCATACCTGTGAACAGATGCATTGTAGATATCCCCAGCACTCTTAATGACATGCAGAAAGCAAGTTGTTTAGAGCTTTGAAAAGCTCTGCAATTCTTTAACGTATCTTTACAGCACTTATGTGGGAAAATACCACCATCCAGCTGAGAGTCATCAGAAATATTCTGTTGTTCTAGGGCTCCAAACTCAGCACTCTCAGTCTCAGCTCCATTATTTACCTAGACATTATTCTTTCCATGGAACCAAATTACCGATACCAATTCGAAAACAAATCTGCCAAAAGGGAAGGTATCAACCATGTGCTTCTGTCTTAGAATCAGCCCCACTGAGGACACTCATGAATATATTGTATATATTTCTTATGAAACGAACCATGATCCAGCTAGTAGTCTTCTTAGAATAGTACTGTTTCCTGCAGTTTGTAAGCAAAGTACTCATCTACAAGTGTCCACTCCTGCATTCCTTGTATTAAAGGTTTAGATCAAGAACTTCCCGGACTGCAGGTGCTCTTGCATCTCATGTTCCCATTCAAACTGTGCTGGGTTCTAAGTTTTGTGATCTGATCTGAACTCAGATCTGGCGTTTGGACAGAGTCTTTTGTTCTGGACAGAGTCTTTTGTTCTGGACCCTACTCTCCCATAAATGTTAAAGTTACAAGTCTAAGGCAAAATTCTGTCTAGATCTTCTCAAACAACCACTATGAAAACAGTAGGTTTTGCTTTACTGAAAAAAACTTTAGCAAAAAAGGATGAGACAAATGAAACAGAAAGGGGGAAAAAAAGCTGAAGGTTTCTGTCAAAATCAGTTTATCAAATTTATTCTCAGCCTTGTTCTACTTCCTTACTCTGTTTAGTTCCCTCTGATTCCTCCTGGTAAAAAATTACCATCTCTACTTTATTCAGCTTTAGTCTTCTTACTTGTTGGTGAGGTGATTTTGAATTCTCATGTCTGAAAATATAACTTTAATTGTATGTAAAGGAAGAAATCTATCAAGTTTGGGGACCAGAAACTATTACTCATACTAAATGTACAACTGAAGTTTTAGAAAGAGCTGCATCAGTCATGATTACTGAAATGTAAAACTTTGGCTCTGGGATTCATTCTATACCAGGAATCTTGGGGATAGAGGCAGCACCCTGGACTATAATTTTTAAATTACGGTATGGTTGAGACATCTTACAGAATAACTTGAAACAGGGTTAAAGAAACATACCATGATAGTATTGTCAGGAAATATAAATAAGTGAGATTAGGGCACAATAGATGCATGCAAATGTAAGATCTATATTTCAGATTTTTCTTCTGGTACACAGAATTGAGGTTTGTTTTAACAAATGAGTGAATTAAAAAAAATCCTATTTTCCAATGCCACAGTACATGGTAAACCAGTTGAAAAAAAAACCAAACCCAACAACCCCCACCCCCCCAAAATAAAACCCAAACCACAAAATAATTCACTGTTTCATTGGATAGAAAACAGTGAAGAAATTAATGTAAGGACTCAATGGCAATTACAGAGCTTGCACAAGAAATCTTTCAAAGAAAAGAAATGAAAATGCAAAAAGAAGATCAGCAACCTCTTCAGAACATGTTGTGAGCTATTTTATACTGACATAATAATGCTGCCTCATTAGTGAAGCACTAGCCAGTACTTGCGGTTGTGTAGGTTTGTGTCCTCTAGGAGGAGAAACTGGTAAGTCAGGTGTATTCATTAGAGCAGCCTTGCTTATTTCTAAAAAACATAGTTATAAAATCCTGTTTCTCTGAGTGCAGTGGGGAAAAAAAGCACAATAGAGCATATCCTTGTTAACCACCCTAAAGTCTGCTTCTCCAGCAACTTCTGTGTTCAAGAAGCTCTCTGTGCTCCATCCCAAGGCCATTCAGATAATTCAGAAATGGAAAGATTCAGGCGCATACAGCCACTCTCTGTAATACTTTATTTAATAGACTGTACAGCCTAATTGGAAAAGCAATGAGACACTATCATTGATTCATTATTTCTATTATTTATTAACTGCATTACCCCAGACACAGAGTCCTAAGCAAGGACTTTGATCATGATCATTTACATAGAACTATGCTGCTTGTCTATAGAAAAACGCTTTTCTCTTGAAAAGGACAAAATTCAGGATACAACATGTGATGATAATCCAGAAAAAAGATTGCAAGATTTGTTCAAGCATAGAATTGGGATCTTACACTTCATAAAATATTTTTATAACTCTTGGTTTCATGTACATGGTGGAAATGATTTTCAACAAGGTGGTAAAAATGTAAAAAACTAAGGGGTTGTAGGTAATTTTGGGGTGCATTTTCTGAATATGGTGCATATTTGAAAGATTTCTACCAGGAATGAAACACTTTTTCATAGAAGTGTTTCTGTTAGATACTGAGATGTAAAGTGTTGTCTTCCTTTGAAAACTCGAAAAGGGAAAGAACATACCACAATGCGGACATGCTATACATGTCAATGTTCAAGTTCGAATAGTTCAAGTTGTGTTTATGTTTCAATGATAAAGCAACCGTCTATGAAATTCTGCTTTACATTTTCTTGTCTTTGAATGAGTGGGAGAGATATAAATAAAATGTCGTTCAAGGAGGTGTATAAATAAATTGGTATAATTAGGTGTCATAATTAAGGTGCCCATTGCTGTTCCAGACACATTTACATAATTGTCAGTGCTAAAATGAAAATAATTGTTTGTCAGAATTGCT
The DNA here is from genome assembly GCA_031468815.1 of Morus bassanus. NCBI lineage: Eukaryota > Metazoa > Chordata > Aves > Suliformes > Sulidae > Morus > Morus bassanus. The sequence continues at coordinate 40,827,331 of CM062567.1, read as the reverse complement.
TCTGTTAAGGCTGATAGTTTCTTACTTTGTATAGTTTACTCTAAGTATTTGTTTAGAAAATATTCTAAACTCTGAGCATAAAATGACTACATACAAGCCAAAATCTTCACAAGCGAACCAGTGAACAAAATTTACCACCTTGGAATTCAGACAAAATGTCTTGCCTGGTATCTTGTAACACCTTTTTTGCATAGTGGCCAAACTGTATGCTTTCAATGTCCTGTATGAGATTTGTGCATGATATGCAAGTAACTTCTTTGCAAACCAGAAAGGCTAAAAACTTCTCATTTTATAAGAAATCACAATTAAAGAAAAAGCCCTTTAGACCAGTTCACTGGGGTTTTTTTTCACAATTTGGTTTTATGAGTTGAATTACTTGTGATATTAATGAACACCAGAGTACCTTTACACAGGTATCAAGAAGCAGAGAATTGAGTCTTGTGCCAGTTCATGTAATGCAACTTTTAGACTACTGCCTTGGAGAAGCAACTCAGATTTAGGCTTAACCAGTATATGACAGTGAGTATTGTGAATACTTACAGTTTTGTTTTATTGAGTAACAGACTAACCAGATATGTTAAGTGCAAATGTTTTTTTATCCAAAGAAGAAAAGTCTTAGCAAAATTATATTATTTACAGCTAAATTATTTTGTATTAGTATAAAGCAGTATTCAAGCACAGCTGCAGTAATTTAAGATAGTGGCACACGTGTAGGAATAACAGATTTTATAAACCCTCTAAGATCCTTTAGAAACAATGGAAGAAATTATTCATACAGTTGTTATTATTTTTATTGTCCTTAACACTTCTCCTTTTTCCCTACTCTTACCCCTCAAAATTTCTCTTTTTCTCAAATTAGAAGATAAAATTCTCCAGGACAGAAGTAATGTCATGTTATGCATTTAAACAGGCAGCGCTCCCAGTTCTGAGCTATTGATATTAACCATGTGTCCAAAGCCACAATCAAATTACAATAAAAAATAGTCCTATAGCAGATGTAGTTTTATTGGGGGACAAAGGATGGGTAAGGTACAGTGTTCTGTTCCCTTCACTGTTAGCATCATCTTCACTTTATATGGTAGAAGAAACTCCCCATCAATATCAGAGTTAGATCCACACCTCTGTGCATAACCAAAGATTTCTTTTTAAGTAGTCAGATTAACAATGTGAGAAATTAAAGAATGAGACTGGAAGATTTACACTTACTTTATATACACATTATTTATATATGTATATATATGCATGTGTGCTTATTATTTGTATATGTATATATTTAAAGACATGGAGGTATATTTCTTCTTTTGAACAGTTTGCTCCTAAGAAAACTTTTCTGCCTCTTCTGTAATGCTAGAACAGGTTTGCTATGGGCAGTAACAAAAGAGAAATTCAGCATATGAAAAAGAGGGCCTTACTAAAGAAATATGCATCCATTCTTTTAATTTTGTTTCTGTAAGAATATCGCTACATTTTCATCATTGAGAGTGGAGAATAAACAATTGAAAACCTTTGATTAAGTTCAGCAAACTCCTTTTCTTACATGGGTATAACAGTAATTAACCTTTTAAAATGTAAACTGCCTATCTGACCAGGAAAAAATCTAAATATATACACTTGACTAAACTGTTTTGTGATTTGATTTTTCAATTAAACAATACAATTTTAACATTTGAACGTAATATTTACATTCTTTCCCATATTTTACAGCTGATCTACTTATAACAATGTCAGCAGTGTTATGAAAAGCCATCAAAGCTAATCTTGATTGACTCAGAATAGGGCTGACATCAAGCTCTTGAATATCTTGCTTCCATGTACAGTCCCTCTAGCTTTAATAGCATTAAGCTTTCTGTGCACTAGAAGATTATCATAATTTTAAATACCCAAACTAAACCAACTTGAAATTCTCTCAAGTAGTAAGGGTCTTGCAAAAAAAAAAAAAAAAAAAAAAAGAGATGGCATAGAGAAAAAATAAATTCCAGGCACTCTCAAGAACTGTGCTTTTCAGGCTGGTTTTATACAAACAGTTCTACCAGCCCTTCCAAATTACTTCTGCTGTTGATTTAAGCCTATCTGGACCTACAGTTTTTACTGTGGAGATACACCAGGTCTCCAGTTTTACAGGCAGAGCACTAAAAAATTGTCAGAAAAAAAGCATCCTCCGATATCCTTCTAGTGAGCTTTCTACCTGAGAGCACTCTATAAAGAAGATTTTGCTTCTAGCTCTTTCATGCTCAAAATGGGCTTTCATCAGCAATTGGAAACAATCTTTTCCCATGAGGAAAGGAAAAGATGAGAAAGAGAAAATGTTTGTAAGGCAAATAGAGTTTAACCTGTTTTGTAGGTCTTAGAGGTAAGGAACACTTGTCTGGACTTAACTGGAACTTGGACAAGAGGAAACCTAGACACAGTATTGTCACTTTGTCACAGTAAACAATTATAAGATGAGAAAGTGTGAATCTCTAGGGAAAAATCAAAACCAAAAAGAAATCCAGCTGAAAACTGGAGGATTATATTTCATAGATCACAGAGATGCTGTCTGAAAGCATCTGGATGTCATCTAGTACAAGGTCCCACTCAGAGAGGGAATATTGCCAACACTTGATCAGGTCAGCCATGGCTTTGCCTAGCTGAGTCTTGAAAAACTCCAAAGATGGAGATCACCTGGCCTTTGGGAAACCATTCCAGTTCCATGCCACTCACCTAGAGATTTTCCTAAAGTCCAGTTGGAACCTTCCAAACTGCAACACATGACTCTTTCCCCTTGCTATATCATTTGTCAGTACCAAGAATGGCTCCATAATCTTTATAATTCTATTCAAGCAGCTGTAGGCTTCAGCTGGATCTCCCTTTAGCAAGCACTCCGCCAGAATAAATAAAACCAGCTCCCTCAGCCTCTCCCAGTAGGTCATGTACACAGGAGCCCTAACCATATTAAGAGGCCTCTGCTTGACCCTCTTCAATTTTCCAGTTTCTCAATATCCTTCCTGAACCAGGGGAACTATGACTGGACAGGTACAGCCTCACCAAAATCAGAACTGCTAGATGTTTTGTTTTGGGTTTTTTTTTAACTGTTTGTTTGAAACCTAAATCCATTTGGAGTATCTTGACAACATGAAAGGCACTTCCAGTGAGCAATAAAAAGTAAGGTAACCTGTCTGCTTGTCCCTTCATACATTTCTCCCTGACTTTCAACTTTATCTGTTTTGTTCTATAGACTTCAAACTTTTATTTCTCTTCCAGATGACTACTTTAAACAGTCACTGGAACAGAAAAACAACAGTGCTTTCTGAGGCAGGAGCTACAGTAGATGGTATCATCAGAGGTCTTTGGTGCACAATAGCAGAAGCCATGATGTGGTCTTTCTCCATTGCTCCTATACGTGCCTAAGGAGCTCAGCTCAAATTTTCTTTCCATAAAGTAATTCAACAGCTTCCTACTGTTCATAACCTTTCAGACAGCAAGAAATGCAGACACTTTAAAGCAACCCATTCATTTTACCTGAGCCTAAAGGATTGCTGAAAGGCTACAGAAGGCTACCAACATGGCCAGCAAAGATAGAATAGCTCCCACCAGAAAGTGAGAAAAAAAATCACACTGACACTTGTAACAGCCATTACCATCAACAGAGAAGCAAAAAAGAAGAGATTTTCTAATACATTACATGATTTTAAGATTGGTAATAGCAGTGAACTTGATAAATTCACTGGATTATCAGTTTGCCTGATAATCTGGGTTGATGAGCGACCCCAGCTGCCATTGCAGCAAGCTCTGCCCCACCAGAGCCACTGATGCCTCTGCCGTCCTGGCCTTGTGGCAGCTCAGCCCTCAGCTCGTGGCTCTCCGTTCCATGGGCAGCAACTGGCCTTTGCAGCATCTTGGCTCCCCACGCTCACAGGAAAGCCTCTGAATTTTTGCACAGGATTAAAAGCAGCTCTGAAAAGCCTTCCAGATGAGACAGTGGTACTAGCAGGGATCTGTGGTCTTTTCCCCAGGGGAAGGTTGTAAGAGTTTTGCTGTGGAAGGTGAAAAGCTGTTTTGGCATGAGGATGGCAACATCAGTTTTGCTCCAAAATCTCTGTCTTTCTTCTGTTGTGATTAGTGAAATCACTTTTTCTTAAACTGGGAACCACTAAGAAATAAAGACACAGTACAGACCTCCACAAAAATAAAGTTCTGACTTTCTTGTTTACCAGGGAAAGCACCATGCTTTCAATTCTTTCTAAGTACGTAATAGTAACAAAGTTCCCTGGGGCAGAAACACTCTTTCATTATGCTTTTGTATAGTACCTTGTAAAATGGGACCACATTCCCATGTGGTCTGCAGGGAGTACTGTAACAAAATGAATAAGTAATACTTCCAGGAAACACATCAAGCATAGACTACACTGCATCATCTACTGCACAGAACATCAAAACTGCTAAAAATATCAACAGAATAAATTTACACGGTGCCCTGGCAGAAAGTAACATGGAAGCAAGTGGTACGTTTTCCCAAAAAATATTGGAAATGTGTACTTTAAAGCACTGAAAATGGCATATTTTGTTTACGTGTAATAAAAAGTAAGGCACGGTCTGTTGGAAGTCAATTATTAAATAGATTAATATTAAAAAAAGACATTTCTATATATGTCTAATTATTAAAGGTATCAATTGAAATCTAAAGCTTGTAAATGTGCTTCTATAAAAATTAAGTTTGAATTAATAAGTTATCTGTTTGTAGGCACTTAGGACTCTTTCCGTAAATTATATCAATATTTTTTTAATTATGTTTAAGAAAGAGGTTACTACAAAAATGTAGTCTGCAATACCAAGTAGTACATCATGGTAGATTTTTCCCATGTGAGTAATAAATCCTCCCTATTTGCCAACTCAGCCAACAGATATGCTTGACTGAGTCAGGAGAATTGATAGCCTCCTTGTAAAAATCTATTACAGACCAGATCAACATGTCCATAATCTCAGGGTTCTGTACCAATTCTTCTTCTTCCTCTGAAATGACCTCACTTGTGAATGAATCAGGCATTTTATGTGATTGGTAAACAGAACTTACATTTATATTTTTTTGGGTTTTTTCTCCAAATTATTGACTTATAGCTAGCTTAAGGAAACTGCAGGAGAACCCTTCCCCCAACAAAAGACCAAACTGTGATGATTTTTAAATTGCCATCAATCTCCTTTATGAAAGTACTAAACACTAGTAATCCAAACCTAGACTGTCTAGAACAGAAATACATCATCAGCACAACCCATAAAATAAGCAACATATTGTCTGAAGCACTCGATAGTATCATAAATTACGCACAACTTATCCACTGCCACCCAAAAGTCCTCTCTGGGTGGGAGCTTCTATTTCAGTTCTCCTCTCTTTAATATTGCCTTCCCCAACTCTTTTACATATAGATAAGGTTGCTCCCCAAAGAAAGTGTTGAGTGTTATGAGGACGGGAAACTGATTTTTAAAAATAGATAAGCCAAGATACCAAAAAAGAATAACAAAAGACATATAATTAATAGAGTCTACAACTGATAATATCCTTTAACTAGGAAAGTGTAAAGTCCTATGCTATCCTGAAAGGGCAACCTCTGATGACGGGAAGTTATTGGCATTTTCAGCTGCGTTGGCTTTATCACATCTACTCTACTTAGTAAGTGTGACGGACACTTCATGTCAGGGATTTCGATGTCATTCAGGCTGACGGGGTTTAGAGATGATATATCTTTCTTGCTTCAGTTGGGAACAAAGTGTACAAAGAAATTGTGTGGTCACACTGTTCAAAGTTAAATGCAGACCAGAGGAAAAAAGTTAATGTGCCTCACTGCAGTATTTGCTCTTAACATGCAGTTGCAAGCTTTGAAAGTCCCGTTTAAGTATCTCTTTTTTAAGATAAATACCTATTAAGTAATGTATATGCACAAGCTGAAGTGTTAAATGGTTTGTTGAAACCTATTAGAGTACACAAGATGATAAACATAAATTATAGCTAATATACTGCACCAGTGATTTTTAAACATAAAAATTACTGACACTGTAAAAACACACTTGAGTCATCGTAGCAGCATAATAGCACTAATCCATGTTTATCCAACCGTGCACTTTTCAAAAACAACACAAACCTCTAATAAATGCTTTGGCTTCACCTTGACAACTTATATGGGTTATTGCCTCGTTCATGCCTGGATAACCATGTGTTATGACTTAAATGTTCTTTAATATCAATTTATGCCTTGAAGAAAAAGGATTGAATAACATAGTGTACATATGGTTCAATTTATTACAGCAAAACAATCATTTTAGTTTGAAGATATTTTCTCATGGTGCATATCAGAGAAATCTTATTCAATAGAGCTCTCAATAAACCAGATTTTTTATGTCACAATAAATGAAACTAAGGCAGCTAATTGTTGCTAAGATTCTAAATAGATGAGTCTATTTGGCTTTCTTGTCAATCAAGAAATAAATTTCTTAACACTTGTATTTCTGGATTCTAATGTCTCTAATTGGATTTTACACTATCTGATTAACGATGTAGTTTATAGACTACTGTAAAAAAAATCTGATACTTAAAAAGTGGAAGAGGAAATTGTGGGCTGTCAGCATTTATGGAAAAGGCCAAGACAACATTGAGTAATTTAGTGTTTTTGCAAAATGGCAACGAAAAGCATAAAACCTGGTCAATGATGCCTCATTTGTGGCACTCTTGTTGTGTGTCTGTGATACAAAAAAAGACCCTGGAGTGCTATTCTGAAGAACATTAAAATATGTAATAGTCTGTTCTGAAAATGGATTGCAGTTTTAGGAAATTACAAAACCAAAAAGAAATCCAAATTCTAATTTAGAACCAAAAAAACCATATAAGCTTAAAATTCAACCAATAGACTGGTGATAAATAAAACTCTTAGAGAAAGAGGTACAAGCACAAGACAGAAAGAATGCAGCAAAATATCCTTGTTGCTTCTGCAGCACCCATTTTTACTGCCAGTCTCATATTCATGAACTTTCCAAATTTTCAGAAGAGGTTTATGATAATCTTTCAGACAAAAAAATCTTCTCATATATGAAGAAATGGCAATCCTAAAAGAACTGTGGCTGCAGACTTGCAAGTATGTCTGTTGTCATGCAATCTCTATTATAAGGTGAAGCAGACTGGCTGTAAACTAATTTTAAACCATTATTACAGTAGAAGCAGCAATGGCTGTGAGCACTATAGCTCTTATTATGATGAAGAGTTTCACAGTGGTCAGGTCTTAGACAACACATTGTGAAATATTCACATTTAGGTCACAAGTTCTTGCATCCTACCTGTGCATATGTGGATTTAGAAAGTTTGAAAAAAAGGTAGTTCAGCCATTTAGAGGAATCTAAACCCTCCATCTTTCCCACTTCAGAAAGAATCTTGGTGCCAAAATTTAAATAGGCCAATTATCAAAATTGGTAAGACTATAAAATTGCAATTTAAAGATGAAGAGTGTCAAAAAGAAGCAATGCCTCAGCTTATTTTGTAAGGAACAGGTTTGATTTTCCAAGAGTTATGACCATTGGAAAATCATACTCAGAAATAAAATACTAGACTATGCAGCTCTCAGTAATGCAGATTCACCTATTGCAGTAGAACTAGGTTAGATCCTAAGTTATTTTACTACTTTCATTATTATTGCTATCAATATTGCAGTATTGTGCGGTCTTACACAAGACTGTCAAGCTGTAATGGATGGAGCAGGCTCTTCGGGAAGTGAGCAGGGGGAGTGGCTCTTTACATGAGAGAGTGATGGGAATAGATGGAGTTTTGCCTGGGGTGGATGATGAGCCAACCTCAGTTTATGGGTTACGATTAATGAATAGAATAGAATAGAATAGAATAGAATAGAATAGAATAGAATAGAATAGAATAGAATAGAATAGAATAGTTGGAAGGAACCTGCATCAATCACCTAGTCCAACTGCCCGACCACTTCAGGCCTGACCAAAAGTTAAAGCATATTCTTAAAGGCATTGTCCAAATGCCTTTTAAACACTGACAGGCTTGGGGCATCAACCACCTCTCTAGGAAGCCTGTTCCAGCATTTGACCACCCTCTTGGTAAAGAAATATTTCCTAATGTCAAGTCTGAACCTCCTCTGATGCAGCTTTGAGCCATTCCCCCACGTCCTGTCATTGGATAGCTGGGAAAAGAGATCAGCACCTCTCTCTCCACTTCCCCTCCTCAGGAAGCTGTAGAAAGCAATGAGGTCGCCCCTCAGCCTCCTTCTCTCCAAACTAGACAGACCCATTGTCTTCAGCCAGTCCTCATAGAACATGCCTTCCAGTCCTTTCACCAGCTTTGTTGCCTTCCTTGGGATGCATTCAAGCACCTTAAAATCCTCTTTAAATTGTGGGGGCCAATTCATGGGATTGCATCCCCATACTGTGTTTTCCCCCTTGGTCCTCCTCACTTCATGGCCTCACAGATGTTAGCGCTGGCACAGAGAAGGGATAGCTAATAGGGGTGGTCTCTGGGCTTCATGGCTGGTTTCTGCCATGGCTTCAGAGAAGAGTAACAGCAATAGGTTTGTACTTGGAAGCCAAATGGCAGAAGATACGTCAGGGATGCCCAGCAGCTGTGCCTAGTGCATGGCCACCATGGGCAAGGACAGCCCCTTGAGCCCTCTGGGCTCAGGGACTGCTTATGGGCCAGCACCCCAAAAGCTTTCCTCTGAAGGATGCTGGGCGGAGGGGCAGTGGTCAGGGCTGTGGGGGCGACCCATCACCCTGATGTCAGAGTGCCACAATCCACGAGCACAGCAGTCACAATTCTCTGGGGCAGGGTAAAGGGGGCATCCTCCTGTGTCCCAGTGCCAGCCTGCCTGGCTTCACCACCGGGACAGAGCTGGCCTGGGGGCAGCCTGAAGTCATCCAAAATGGAAGTCCTTGAGGATCCCGTAGAATTACTTAGAGGGGGCTGAGAGAGAAAGGCTTGAGGTTGGACAAGGCTGCTGGAGGTTCTCCGCTGCAATTCCAGCTCCCCGTGGGGTCACATTCAAAGCTCATCTGATGGGCTGAAATCCTGCTTCAGCCTTTGGGGAACAGACACAAGCTCCTCAGGAGATGAGAAGAACCACCATCACCTGGAGGTGCCTGAGACTATCAGGGTTTTTCAGCTGGATAGCAGTGGCAAGACCAAGGGAATGTGTTCTTAGCGCTTGAGGAGCACTGCAGAGCCCACTGTCCTCATCCCCTGCAGAGAAAGTGGCAGCAGCCATAAGAAATGGGATGCACATATGTTGCAAGAGGTACCAGTCCCAGCACCCTCCCCCAGCGCTGAGGAGCTTCCACTGGTGTCCTGCCAGGCATGCAAAGACTTCTTGCCCCCAAGGTCATTCAGGCCAGGGGCATTTTGTTACTCTTGGAAGCCCCTGAGATGGCTCCAGGTTGAGGGAGGAAAGGAGATGGGCGGTGCTAGTGTCTCCTGGGAGGTGTGACCAGCCTGTGGGACGAGGAGGGAGGTCTTGCTCACCTGCTCAGGGAATAGCGCCAGCTCTAGGGTCAGGAAGGAATTTTCCCCCGGGGCAGATTGGCACTGGTCCCCGGAGGTTTTTTGCCTTCCTCTGCAGCATTGAGCATGACCACTTGTCAGGGCTCCTCTGGTGCATTTTGGCTAGGTCACTGCCTGCTGCTCATGCACCAGGAAGCTGTAGAGAGCAATGAGGTTGCCCCTCAGACTCCCTTTTTCTCCAAACTAGACAAAACCAGTGTCTTCAGCCGCTCCTCCTCTCCTTAGTGGGCAGAACAATACAGGCATCATGGTGGTCAGTGTCTGTTACAGACCCCCTGTTCAGGAAGAAGTAGATGAGACCTTCTTAAGACAATTGGAAGAAGCCTCATCTTCACAGGTCTTGATTTTCATGTGGAAATTTAACCACCCTGATATCTGCTGCAGGGGCAACACGGCAGGGTACAAGCAATCTGGGGGGCAGTTTGGAGTGCATTGGTGGTAGCTTACCAACAGAGGTGACTGAGGAGCTGACTACAGGAGATGTTCTGCTGGACCTGATTCTTATAAACAAGCAAAACTTGTCAGGGGTATGAAGGTCTGGGACAGCCTTGGCTGCAGTGACAATGAGATGGTGGAGTTCAGCATCCTGAGAGGAAGGAGCAAGGCAAACAGCATCACAACCCTGGATGTCAGGAGGGCAGGTTTTGGCCTATTTACAGATTGGCTTGGAAGAATCCCATGAGATATGGTCTTGGAGAGAAGAGGGATCCAGGCAAGCTAGGTGATTTTCAAGCATCTCCTCCTCTAAGCTCAAGAAGGGTCCATCTCTATGTACAGGAAGTCAAGCAAAGGGGACAGGAGACCTGCATGGATGAACAAGGAGCTCCAAAATAAAAAGAAAGCATACAAGAGGTGGAAGCAGGGTCAGGTGACCCAGGGGGAATATAGAGACATTGAGTGTGCAGCAACAGGGTTACGGTAGCCAAAGCCCTGCTCGAGTTGAATCTGGAGAAGGATATGTAAGGCTACAAGAAAATCTTCTACAGGTATATCAGCAGGAAAAGGAAGACTAGGGAAAACATGGGCTAGCTGCTGAATGAAGCAGGGAACCTGGTGACAAGTGTGTGGGAAAGCCTGATAATGCATTCTTTGCCATGGTGTTTACCAGTAAGATATGTCTTCAGGAATCCCAGGACCCCATGACTAATGGGGATGGAAATCTAGAGGAAGGTAGAGAAAGATCAGGTTAGGGAACATTTAAACAGATTGGATGTACACAGGTCCCTAGGACATGATGTGTTGTGTCCATGAGCACTGGGGGAGCTGGCAGATATCATTGCAAGAACACTCTTGATTAACTTTGAAAGGTCAAGGCAACTGGGGGAGATTTCTGAGGTCTGGCAGAAAGCAAATGTCACTCCTATCACCAAGAAGTGCAAGAAGGGTGACTGAGGGAACTATGGGCCAGTCAGCCTCACCTGAATCCTTGGGAAGGTGATGGAGCAAAATCTCCTGGAATCCCAAAAATACTAAGAAGATGATTAGGAGTAGTCAGCATGGATTTGTGAAGGGGAAATCATGTCTGACTAACCTGATAGTCTTCTACAATGCTGACTAACTTGATAGTCTTCTACAATGAGCCAACTCGCTTGGTGGAGGAAGGAAAAGCAGTGATGTTTATTTTCACTTGAGCAAAGCATTCAACACTTCTCCTATAATAGCATCTTCATAGACAAACTGTTGAAATACAAACTAGATAAAAGGACAGTGAAGTGAGCTGATAACTGGCTGAGCTCAGAGGGTTGTGATCATCTGGCACAAATCCACCTGGAGGCGAGTCAGTAGTGGTGCACCCAAAGGGTCAATACTCAGGCTAAAGCTGTTTAACATCTCATAAATGACCTGGATGAAGGGGCAAAGTGCCCCCTCAGCAAGTTTGCAGATGATAGAAAATTGGGAGCAGTGGTTGATAGACCAGGTGGCTGTGCTGCCATTCTGAGGGATTGTGACAGGTTGGAGAAATGGACAAACAGGAATCTCATTAATTTCAGCAGAAGAAAATGAAAAGTCTTACACCTAGGGAGGAATAACCTCATGCAATGCACACTGGGGGTCAACTGGAAAGCAGCTTTGCAAAGGAGTACTGGTTCGTTCTGGTGACCAATGAGTTGAACATGAGCCAGCAGTGTGCCCTTTGGCAAATGTGGCCAACAGCATCTTGGGCTGCATGAGCAAGAACATTTCCTGCAGGTTGAAGGAGGTGATCTGTCCCCTCTACACAGCACTGGTGAGGCCACATCTGCAGTGATGGATCCAAGCCTGGGATCCTCAATGCAAGAGAGACATGGACATACTGCAGAGGGTCCAATGAAAGGCCATGAAGATGATGAAGGGCCTGGAGATATGATGTACAAGCAGAGGCTGAGACAGGTGGAATTGTTTAGCCTGGAGAAGGCTCAGGAGGACCTTATCAATGTATATAAATACCTGATAGGAGGGAGTAAAGAAGATGAAGGCACATCAGTGGCCTTCTCAGTAGTGCCCCATGAAAGGATGAGAAGCAATAGGCATAAATTGAAATATAGGAAATTCCATTTAAATATAAGAAAAACTTTCTCACTGTGTGATCAATCAGTGGAACAGGTTGCCCAGAGAAGTTGTGTAGCCTCTGTCCTTGGAGATATTCAAACCCAACCAGACATGGTCCTGAACAGCCTGCTGTAGCTGATCCTGCTTTGAGCAGAAGCTTGTACTAGAGGATCTCCGGATGTCCTTCACAACCCCTGTGATTCTGTTTTCAATTGATTAGTTACGATGCTTACTCATGTTTACTTAAAAGACTTACACCCTAGTTCATTCACAAAGGGATTTAGAATGTGTCTAATCTTTACCTAAACCTTCTATGCTTACATAGGTGTCTAAAAGTGAAGTTCCATATTTTAGGCTTTTCTCCCGAAGATCAGTATTTCTAGCCAAAAGAGATTTCGTAATAGTACATTGTGGTATTACTGCCTAAAGACAGCCAGCTACTGATTCTTCAACCTCACTTCCTGGAACAGATATATTTTCTGGGGTTGCCATACTAGTAAAGAATGACTAGACACAACACAAAATAGCAATATAAAATTAAACTTGAGTATTTACACTTCCCTGTTACTTCCAGATGTATGCTGTCTGACAAGAACTGAGGCCATTAGAAACAGAAAATAAAAATCACATACCCTTGATAGTCCACTTTACAATGAATGATTTTTTCCCACCTCAGAATAATGGTCATGTTAATATTTTTTTAAAAAATGTATGTTTTGACTTATTAAGATAAAGGCAGTAGCTCCTGAAGATCTATACTGAAAACTATAGTAGTCTGGACTTTGAAAAACAGATTAGACAGAAGGCAAGAAGAGGAACAATTAAGAAGAGTCAGTCCTGTATTACCAAAGGTTATGACTCTTGCTTAGATTTTTTTCATGCTTTTACTTCTTTTTGTTGTGAATAGGGCAAAAAATGTCCTTATTGGACATTCAGTACTTTTTACGTTTTCTAAACTTAGTTAAAGATTTAGCAAATGAAGAAATAAGGCAACACTGAGAAATATGTAGGTGGCTACAACGTTATTATCATCAAAAATCCATTACGCATTTCAGGTAAAGAACTTTTCTCTGAACTGAAAGACTGAAGAAAACATTTATTTGTATGCCTAGCTTGAAGCAGCTACTGAGCAATGTCTACTCTGTTTTGGCAATGCCTTGGTAATTTGATGTTGCCTCAGCGCAAACATTTGTGTTCTATAATGTCTCAAGTCTCCTCCCAGCTCTACCTCATATCCTCTTTTTTTGTCTCCTGTGTGTGTGTATATCTTCATATTCATGGTGAACTACTGTTCCTAGAAATATCAAGCCTGAAGAAGTGGTATTTCTTTGAAATGACATCCTGCTTAAAAGCATAAAGCAAGAGCAGAGAGAAACAGATCTAATCTGTATTCTTGAATGATTGAATGAATGATGACTGAAAAGCAAAGTAATGAAAAGCTGTCATTTTGCAAGGCAAGATATAATCCCCTAATAAAGGGTGCATTCTGGGTCAAAATGTGGCTTCAGAAGTACTGGTGTGAACATATACAAGTATTGGTACAGAAAGAAAAAAGTCTGGTATGTTTGTGAAAATTGTTGTTTACTGACACAATTTGATCAGTGGGTGTATGTTATCTTTAATGGGGTATTCAGGTGATTTTAGCCAAAAGCTCAGGAAGATTTTCTTTCCTAAGAACTGTACAACATTTCTAGGAGTGTTAGCTCTTCATAAGTATGGACCACTAACCCAACGTTGGCAAAAACTGGAACAGGACTGTGGAAATACTAAAGCTGAGACTGAACACACAGCTCAAACTTTTATAGGCAAGGAGAAGGCCCTTGACATTGATGAATCAAACAAGTCAATCACATTCCTTATTCATTAGCTGAATAGACATAAGTGCTTAAGAATGAGATTTACAGCAACCAACAAAAGTGAATGAGGAAACAGCTAAGGCAGGCTGTAAGAATCTTGACAGTTGAAGTGCTACCAATTTTCTGTTCCTGAAGCCATGACTCGGGCAGGTGTCTTGCACTTCCTGAATGAGAATCCATCCACCTGACGATCATCTAAGAGATGGGAGGAACCACTGTCAATTACTAGGCCTGTGCAAACATCACCCAATGCTTTGGGCCTTTCTCACACTTTAGTGTGAGACACTGAAATGTAGTTAACTGAATATAGTTAACAGGAACTATTTGCATGTGTCCTAGTAAATATATTGTAAGTACTTTCAGCTGAAACAACCAGATTCATTACTTGGCTGGAGTTAGACACCTGTGTAAGCATAGAAGTTTTACATAAAGCTTAGACACGTTCTAAATCTCTTTGTGTAAGTCTTCTAAGTAAGCACAAGTAAGCAACATAACTAATTACATGAAAACAGAATCACAGAGACATGGCTGCAAATCATGAAAACATATCTGGGGATCATCTAGGACAAGCTTCTGCTCAAAGCCTGGGTTTGAATATGTCCAAGAATAGAGGGTCCACAACTTATTTGGGCAACCTGTTCCAGTTTTGAACATGTTTTGATGTGTTTTCACTTGTAAACTTAATACTGAAGAATTGAGTCAGGGGTCCTACGAAGACCCTTTTGTTACCTCTCCAGCATATTCCATCTTCATTTGAGATAGAACTACACAACAGCAGTCTCTAAAAGTAATCTAATTTATGAGTAAATTAAATTTTTTTCTCTCTCTTTCTCAGAAATCCATCCAGCTTCTCTTATAGGAGATAATATCAGGATACTTCACAATTTTCAGTGCATTTAGCTTCACAGTATCCTTGAGCTATAAAAGAAGTATAACTACTCACACTGTACAGAGAAATTAGGAGGACTCCCACAGTCATTCAAGAAGACTATGACAATGAAAGAAATGGATTGGGTCTCTGAGACTTGACAAGGATCCAAAGCAAATGATTGCATTTTTTCTGCCTCCTTTTCCACATGCCATGTCTCAGCCGATTTGTCTATTCCTTTTGGGAAGAGAAAGAAAGGCAATCAGGAGTTCAGTCGGAGAGATCAATAGGAATATGTGGAAGAAAAGAACACAAGGAAACAAGTAACTTGAAAGGAGCTTAAGTGAAAGGAAAAATTTCATTTCCTTATTTTAAGGAAAAAGTCAGATGCAGCACGAGGTAGGGAAGGCCACAAAACAAGACAGAGTCTTATGGCTGTAGCTTTGTTTACTGAGAAACTACTTGCTGTGGTCTGTTCTGGCTTGCTACATGACTGAGGAATGGGAAATGACAATAAAGAGCAGCATTTGCTTAGTGGTGAGGCAGTTATATCAGCTACTGTGGGGCAGCACACTTGTTATCATACAACACTCTTCTTCCCTCTCTTAATCTTGGGCTTCTAAGAACTAGGATAACTTCAATGACAGCTATTGCTTCATATCTTTGCCTTGGTACATGCAGTTTGCTTAAAGACATTGTTTAATGACAGCTTGCCAGTCATAGTTTCACATTCCCTGAAGTTCCTGATATATTTTCTGTTAGTCCCACATTTTGCTGAGTTCATAGATTTTTGTCTCTGCAAAAAAAACATTTTGTAGCCAGTCATTTTGTACCCTACAGTACCCAGAAATGTGGGTGAATTTACAGGCTAAAGAGTAATATTAAAACAATACATAGAAAGTCATAATGAAAACAGGACTTTTTTAAACAAAGATTTTAACAGAACAGTGAAAGATTGCTCTGCCACTGCCTCCTTTGAACTGTGACATCTGTATGGTCATCGTTTTTCTCTTTAGAAAGATAGATCTGTAAATGAATTTTAAATTTTAGTGGAAGCTAAAATATGAATGAGAATTGTAACAAAGCCTGCATTAAAGCCCGCATTACATGTTTAATGAAATTGTTTCAGAAGATTAAGTCATTTTTGTATCAATAGTATTTTATATCCATGTATGCAAATATAAAAATTTGGTAGTATTTCTTAGTATTTTATTAAAAAACTCCTTATACATTTTCTGTGGGTAACTAACTTTGACAGGAATTTTTGATACCAGGGCTGTTTATTATTTATTTTAAATTAAGAAATCTCTTTCTCCAGGAATAGTTCCTGGAGTTGGACTTCACCCTAGCATTCTTCAAAACAACCATTCCCAACCTAACAGCTAATACTCGTGTGTGCCATATTATAAAATGATTTAATGTTAAAAGACTAAACAACCCATGAGAGCTATGATCAAGTAGATGATGAGGGAATCAAGGAGCATCTCTGATGTGCTTGGTTACTTTTCAGCCTAGGAAATACAGCTTCCAATTTTTATTTAGAATTTTTATTTAGAATGATATTTTTTTCTGCTTTCCTTGACCAAAAATGGTCCAACAGCAGAAATATGGAAGTCTACATACAACCTCATTTCAGCAAAACACCATGCTGTAATCAAAATCTTCACATTTCTGATCTCTGCTTTTACTCTTTTAACTCCACTGCAAATGCATTTCTCACACAAACCCTTACCAAAACCGGTCCAGACAGACATGAATCAAAAGCACACTAGGTTTATCTGGGCCAAAACAGGTGTGTTACTCTAACTATCTACAGCTGTTGTATATGACAGAAGGCACAAATAAAAAAAAGCCTGTTTGAATTCTTCTGCAGCTGCAGAGGATGTGGGATCAGACTCTGACAGGAAAAAAAAGAAAAAAGTCAAAATTCAAGATATACCCCGTCAGGGGGATTTTTCTGGTGATTTAGAGAGGCTATGTTACCTTTATACCACCTTTACTTTCAGGTCTCTCTTGCTAGAACCCTAGCTACATAAAAGGCATTTTGAATCTTCTGTTGGAATAAGTTCAACACAATTATAAGTCTTACATTTTAGCTCCCTATTTAGGGGCATTATTCAGCAACAGTCATTTCTTACACCAGGTAAACTCATCCAGATCCAACTCACTAAGTATTCTTTGTGAGTGATCTGCCAGAGGGGTCTTCTCACAGGGCTACAGGGAAAAGCTATACTGCTCAAAGCCTGTTATGTGTGAAAAGCTATGCCTTACAGCATGCAATTGCTTCTCTGCTATGAAGGACCAACCTGGTTTTGCTGAACAGCCACACTGATAATAAGGAGATACACCACAGCAAAACACCATGAGAATGACATCCAGCCTAGGAATATGGATCATTTACCGGTAGAATTTACTGCTACTGAACAGACAGCTACAGTTTTATACCACCTTGTGGTAAATAGAAGTTATTGCAGTACTGGAGAGAGTACATCTTCTTTAAATTGTTCAGAACATCCATGTTTTGAGGCTGCTTATCCTCAGAACAGGTCCTTGACACTTCAGATGACTGAAGACAAATCTCAAATATAAAAATTAATTAATACGCTTCCACAGCTTGCTTCTTCACTTTACCCTCTGCATCCAGTAACATATACAAATGTAGCATTAATAAAAATACTTGAAAGGTCTGGTAAGCTTACCCATGCAAAAAACATAGTTCTTCCTCAGAAGGAGTCTGACCATTTAATATACTGGGACTAGTATAATATCTGTTCTGAAATATACCTTTATTTTATTATCACCAGGGTAATCCTGTGAGTTTCCCTTGCTAGATTTTTTCTTATTCTCTTCAAGAATTGAAGTAAAAATGCAGAAGTGTCTTTTCCACTGTTTTTATTTATTTATTTGCTCTAAACTCTATAGAATACTTTTAAGTAAAAATGTTCTAAGTTGGCACATAAGACTGCAATGTGTTTACTCAGAAATCAAATGTTTAAAAGAATATTTAAAATCAGGGAATGACTTCCCTGAAAGGGCAAGGGAACAATGAAAGCAGTCAGTCAGGATTTTGCTGGTTCCAAGTTCAGAGCAGTGGTGGGAACTGAGCCCACAGGGAACTCAGAAGGCTGGGTAGGAAGATTGACTGTCCATTTTAACACTGTTAGCAGTTAAGTACGTAGTAATTTTGTTTCATGTTCATAAAGAATAGGAAATATATTTAAAATGGTTACTTTGTTGTCTTGCTGTCTGGGGTAAATTTTAAGTCAACCACAAAGCTTCTGAGTGTAAAGAGTTATATCAGAAAGACTGAGACAAGTTTAATTATAATACTGCAGAACTATAAAGGAAATAATGTAGTACAACATATGATAAGAAAAGGCTGAGCATTCCTGGGATGAATATGATTTAGATGGGTGAAAGGGTCCTTCATGTTTGCTTATTCTTTTCCCAGAATTGGTGAGTTCTGGAATGGGCTAAGAGATATGGGAAGTTAGGAATAGACACTGTCAGAACATCACTGACATTTAGACCCCATTTTGCAGATGTGCAAAGCACTATAGGGTACCAAAACGTAATGGGCCAAAATTTTTAGAAATCTCTAAACTAATTTAGTAATAATGGGCTGTGTTGTCTGACTCATGAAAATATTTTGTGGTTTTCTTAGAACGAATCTTAGTTATACAGGGATAAGGATTAGCCTTTGCAAGGCAACAATTTTTATTTTCTTTATATGTTTGATTTCTCAGTGTTAATACTGAGATGAGACTGAGAACATGCTAGGTACATTCTGACCATGCATGGAAAATAACCCAAATCTTCTCCTGAAAAGCATACATACTAAACACAAATAACTCTGTGTGGTGTGGCATTTCAGTTAATAGCTACCAACATGCAAAACACTAATCTCATTTTTAAAAATTCACAGTAGATTTCTGTAGAATCTGGTGATCACAGATAAAAATCTGCTAACCGCCTTAAGCAGATGATCTGGCCATGACTGGTCAGGCTAAAAGTCTATTTAGCCCAATGTCCAGTCATATATTCTTGGAAGAAAAGTCTAAGAAACAGGACAACTAAGAAACTCCTTTCTTTAAAATAGTCTGCTGCCTTTTGCCAATCAGCAGGTTAGGGGTTCTGGAATTTGCAGTACATCATTGTTTTTAAGAGCCTAAGATTTATCTATCTTCCCTTAAGTTGTAAAGTAGCCTTTGGAAACTTTTATTTTTGGCATCTAGAAGAACCTATGGCAATGGGTTCTCCAGCTTAATTACATACTGTCTGAAGAAGTACTTCTAAGGCTTGTTTTAAACTTGCCAGATGATAATTTCATTAAGTGCTACAAAGTCCTTGTGTTATGAAAAGTAATTAATATCTTTTCAATATTCAACTTTTTTTATGCCATCCCTATTATTATCCCCCCCACAGTTGCCACTTTTCCAAGCTGAAGAGGCCCAACCTAGAATCTCATCAGACAAAAGTTACATCATACCTGTAGCCATTCTGCTGCACCTCTGTACCTCCTTAGTTCACTTTTGAGTTTGAGCTTTTGTTGCATTGTTTGGACTGTTCAAGATGCATACATCATAGGCATTTGCATCATAAAAAATTATGTTTCTTGTTTGTTTTCTGTTTCTTTTAGAATAGTTTCTAATACTTTATTTTTTTGACGCAAACAAGGTGAAATTTTTTGCTGAGAATGACATGAAATTTTCCAAGGATTACTCATATATAAATGGATTTAAAAATATCTAACACTTCTGTATGTTCCTGTGGCTTACTATTAATTATCTGGATTATAGTAGGTCCTAGGAATCCTTGCAATATGTTTCAGACTTCGGCCAGCACCTTTACATTTAGTAATGTTTCTAGTGTTTATTCAACTACAAATGTGAGTATTAAATACTGCATTTGATGAAGTCTAGTACTACTTTATGTTTCCTTTTCCCCAAAAAATGTCTTCAAACACTAAACTGCCTTTGGAATATTAATCTTTTTGCCTATGTGTTAAGAACTCAAGCTCGTAAGAGCTGGAAAACATCTAGAATATAACAGTCACAGGTGTCGATACAGTCAGTGTAATATAGGTAGCTGTTAACTTTGAAAAGAAGCTTGCTTGATAAGCAAACTAATATAATTTTATAGGCTGAGTTTACACAGGAACAGTTGCAGTTGAGATGCACGCTGCCTGTTTTCTGCTGTCCTAATTATTTTATCTTTTCCACAGTATGGTTCCCTCTAGTGATTCTTGTAAGGAAAGAGGCTACCTGATCCCTTAATCCAGCTAACATTTTACAAAAGAAGATCCAAATTAGTTTTGCTTACACCAGATGCTTTATGTGAAATTGGGTATCAGACAATGGTGGCTGAAATATGAAACAGGTAAATTCAATGATGTCCTTTGAAAGAATCTCTTACCTGGGGGAGCTAATGTGAAATGAGTTTGCATACTTGCTGCCACTCTGCAGTTCTGTCTCCTCCCCTTATGCAAACCAATGAATGTGTAAGCTGATTGCTAGATATCCCCAGTGTCAGACTCAGTTACAAGAACTGCAATGAGTATTTGATGGAAGAGGAGCAAAATCAGATTTAGCAGACTGGTTACAGCAGGCAAATATGTTAGAAAATGAACATATTATGCCTACAAGCTTGAATGCACTATGGCAAGGGAGAAGTTTGTATGGGTAGCAGCTAACAGAAACAGCAGAAAGTACAGTTAGAAAAATATTCTAATAATTAACTATGCCACTGACTTGCTACATGGCCTTCTGCAAGTTATGCAACTTCTTACTATGTTTCAGTTTAAAATGCTATAATATTTGCCTACAGTACCATACAAAAGATTTGAATGTCTCATTGTCTATAAAAGGTCATGTACTTCTATATTTAAAGAACATACACATGAACGTGTCCTGTGAATCAGCAAATGTATGGTGATTAGTCAAACTATAGTAACTTGATCCCATCTTAAAGAAAATAAAACTGTTGAATATACTGCTACTTTTCAGATTGTTTGTCTTATGTATCTATATATGTTTCCAAAAAAGTAGCTAAAATCTCAAATAAATGTTTTCATCATCTGTACATTTTTGGTTTTTTCCCATCTTACAGAAATTTTGTATCATGAATGTGGGAGACACAGGTCTGCACAACTTAGCTGATGCAGAGAGTACTGTCCTCTAAAGATACCATGTTCTTTGAGCCAGCTAGAATTCCCTGGTGCATTTGGAAAGTTAACAAAAGCCAGGTAACATTCCCAGGCAGAAATTTTCACGCAGCCACCCTGTTTTTAAGGATAAAAGCATTGAATAGTATGACTGAAGCACTTCCATGCCAGTCACCCTCAGTACCATAGAACAGTTGCTGGTATATTCAAGTTACTATTATGCAGTCAGAGCCTACAGCAAAAAAAGAAGTGTGGCAAGAAGACAGCAATGTTACCCTAATTAAATTTTCAGTAAACTTTTCCTAGGCATCCACAAATAGTCAGGATGTAACTACTCAAGAGACATGACTATCTCCCCCAGATAATCAGTGAAATACACCCTAGATATCTAGGCCCACATCCCAAGTGATATAGCCTATCTCAATGTCCTTCTTCAAATATTATCACAATTTCAGAGGCTGATGAACACTGAGCACACTTTGGCATTCAATTCATTATTCTTATGAGACACAGTGAGTTTCATATTCTCAAGGCTGTCGCTAGAGTCATAACTAAAGCTCCAACCAGGGCTTTCCTGATTACTTTGCTTCCCACACTGCAGTGTTCCTGGACACTGGAGACAGTCATAAGTCCTGAGAGGTAGGAGAGAGGTAGATTTAATTCTTCTGCCTTCTTTATGTTTTTATTATTATAAACCTCCTGCAAAGTGCTTTTCTTGCTACAGTTATACTCCACAGGATCAGTTCCCTGCTGGTCAAATCACTTCACCCTCATTCTCTGTCTCACATGATCCCATCTGTTGGAGGGCCTTCTGCCTTCACAGCCTGTGATTTCTTTACTCTGTTCAACAAGCTGTACACTGCTATGTTGTCTGATAGATGTGTACCCAATCTTCCATCCAGAGGTGCACCTCATATTCAAGATCCTCCTGCAGGACTTTATTCATCAGTTATAGCTGCCCTCTTCATCTCACCACCTTCAGGCACAGAAGAATCAAGCAGAAATGGTGAAAAAAATAACACTTCAGCTTTGAGATGCCACAGGTCTGCTCTGTTATGAAGCAGGAACAGCATGGGTTTTAACCATGAGTTGCTCACGAGAGGTATAGGGGAAGGGAAGAGACATGATTCCTGTGAAGAAAAGAAAGACAGAAGAAAGAGGGAAAGTCAAGAAGAGGACTTTTTTTTTCTTAGAGTCATAAGTACTAAGGAATAGGAGAGAGCAGGCCAGAAATAGCACTTGTCCCTAATGCCAAGGGGCAGGTAGGAAAAAAGTTTGTTTGCCAAAAGATAGCTTACTGAGTGAGCAGCCAGCTACCAGGAGTTACCTATAGAGAATCACAGGACTTTGTGGTTAGATTGGGACCAGACATTCACGTCCCAGACTGAGTCCTGGAATCTGGCACATCTCTCACAGACCAGACGCTGAGATGTCCACACTACTGTCGTAGAGACAGCATCCAGAATTTGGATTATATTCTGTTCACAGTGCCTTGCATTTTGCTGGAAAACTAATGAAGATTTTGATGTCTTTACAAAGGGCAACATTCCCAGGATCCTGAAGTCTGTCAACCTGCTAATGCCAGGCAATAATGTGGCCATGTGCTGAAAGCAAGTGTTACAAGGATGACTGTGGCAATGTCTCTATGCACTTCGAGTGAAGCTGTATGTTAACAATATGCTGAGGAGCAGGTATGTCTAGAAGATGTCACACGATCTCTGCATGGTTATGATGTTCAGCCTGGAGTGTTCAATGCAGGCCTCACCTGTGAGGTGTAAGAACATAAAGCACAGAGAGACAGGTTAATATTTCCATCCACCTCCACTCATTCATCTCCTCCAAACTGCAAGTGGGACAGGAATGCATCAGAACAAACATATCAACTTGCTTCCAGGTTATGTCTCTAGCTTGCACACACCTGTTTCTCCCTCCTCATACTTCCTTCATTGGCTCTCCTTCCCCCTTGCCACTAGAAAACAACTATGATGCTAACCTTGTCCCTTTCCTAACCAGATCCCCCTGCTATATACCATTGGTTCCTTTCTAAACTCTGCAGCCAACTGCCTTATACTAATCTACTTCAAATATCTTGTGAAAAATCTTTCTGTCATTATGCCCTGCTTTTCTTCACTTAGAGCGTTCACTAAGTCAGCCCACATATATTTGGGGCTGCATTTGTACACATCATTGAATGTCACTGATACTTCAGGACATTCAGCTCTGCCTTGTCACAGTGAGCTAATCAGGCAAAGCTAAAAATGCGAAATCATGGTAGGATTTAGACAACTGCAAAACAGAATCTGCACTACATGAGAGCTGGGCCCATGGTAGATGTTTAAAATCTTAGGGATGGGTATAATGGTGATGCAAGAGGAATACCTTAGAACTTTTAGGCATCTGGAAGTAGCCACCAGATGTAGTATAGACATCAAGTGAGTGGCAGAAGTAAAGGTGGAGAGAGAAAATGCAAGAGAAATTGCTGAAGCCTCACAGATCAAGATTCCTAAATTAAGAGACAAACCTCAGTTTAATTGATCTAAGTGGTGAACTAATAACACAGTATGGCACAATGAGCAATGCAGCACAGGAGTTACTGTCTTTAATGTAAAACATCACTCTGAGGATTACTGCTTTCATAGTTAGTCAATGTTTTCCAAGCATTTTCACAGGATTTTTTGTTGCATCTTTTGTGCTTGTCCATCAAATTCACTGATGTGTATGGTTTGGATACACACGGTATCATTGCGTTTCTGCTGTAGGCTGTTGTTGGTTTTCCTTTATGGTGTTGAACAGCTGCCATTGTCCTTCATAAAGATGAAAACATTTTTGTTATGGATAAAGTCAGTCCTGTTTAATCTGTACCTGTCATAGAGAGATTTTTTGAGGCTTAATTTTATGTTTGTAAAGTACTTCCAGATCCTCAGATGAAAGGGACTCTAAACATAAACCATTTTGTTAATAATGATCTTATTTTAATATACCAAAACAATATTACTCAGTTGTAGCACAGTAGAACCTGGAAACTCCGAGAAAAATCACAGCTCCATTAAGTGTGGCACTTTAACAAGACAGAGTAAGAGCTTGTCCAGATATCTTCAGCACTTAGAGTCTAAATAGGGTAAACAGACAAAGAGTGGATAAATGGATAGTGTTACAAGCACGTTGCATGAGGTAAGAATGCAGGTCAACAGAAAAACTGGAGACAGATCCCAGGCTTTTGAGTCCACATCCATGGATGTCCTCAGCAGAAAAACTCAGTTCTCATTTATACAGGTTTTAAAGATTCAAGTATTTTTCTGGTACAATAGTACAATAACTATTTAGAGAGGCCACAACAGAAAACATTCCAATCAGGTTCTTCCTCAAAGTTCTTCTCTCCTGCAATTTATACTTTTTCTCCACATTGCACAGAGATTACTATGATAGAAAATTAACTGCTTTCAAAAAGCCTCAGAAATACTTTCAAATTTCACAGAACATATAATGGAACTCTTTCTTCATGCATGCAATACTGTGGTAATTAATTACGCTCAACCTTCTTTAAAAAATATTCAAAGTGCTTAGCTCCTTGAATGGATTCTCTCCATGTTACCTATCTATGATAAACCTTGCAAATCTGGCTAGGGATATCTAAAGCTGAACATTTTTGTCCTGTCTACTATTGGGAAAAAGTTACCTCAATGAGCTTATCAGACTGTCAAATACAATGACTAAACTGCAGTCTTTAAGCAATATATGTTCAAAGAGTGGCGTCTCCTTTCTTTATTATCATCACTTTTTTGGGTATCTCTCTGGCAGCTGTGAACAAAGCTTTCCAGCCTCTTATCTATTTATTTCAATCACAATAGGCTGAATCATCACCATTGCTAGCTGGAGTTTTAACTGTGCACATGATAGATAATACAAGAGTTTGCTAGAAAAATGCAGATTTTTCCATCCTAATTTTTTAAATTTCTACTGTCAGGTTGAAAATATTGAGTTTGTTTGGGGTTTTGCATTAAAAATATTCTCTTGTCTTTAGTCATTGGAAAGGATTTTTTCTATAACTTCTCTAAATAGGTGATACTAAGAAAGCTACTTCAACACTCATCTAAGTTATTTGGAAATAAGAACAGGCATGTGAGAAGACCACTTCTGATCAAGTTCTCTAGGTTTCCAACAATAATTCAATGAATTGTAAGACAGAGCACAATTAAATCTTTCTATTTCTGTTGTGGTTTTTTTTTTTTACTAGGGTATGGGTTTCTTTAAAATACTGGTGTCATTGTAAACATCACATAGGCAAGGACAAAGCATAAGATCACCTGCACTTGTGTTTTCTTGTACTTGGCTGGTATTTGATACTTTCATCATTAAGGGAGTCTTTGAAGAGTCAAGAGAAGAACCTCTTTTACTCAAATTGATGAGGCCCTTGCACCAACTCATTCTGTAACAGGAATTCTGAAATTTAAGTAAAAGCAACAACAAAAATTAAAGTACTCCATGCTTTGCAGAATTAAATTAATGAGGTACTTGAAAGATTTCATAATCCTTCCAGGCTCCTTACTGCATAGCTGTCTATGAGTCTGAGTATCCCCAAGTGTCTAAATGCTACAAGGTATGGTTGAAGTTTAAATGGGAATTCCAGGACACTTTCTTTGTCATCCTTGTTTGACAGGAGAAAGAAATCAGTGCTTGAAGAGATCACTGAGAAGTTACATAGAGCCTGTAGCAGTCCTGGTGCAGGTTTTGGTACTGACCAAATATCTCTTCAGGTGACATGGAGTGTTTGGTTTTCTCTTGTCCCCATGGGAATCAGTCACAAAGACCTTGCTCTGCTCAGTTCAGAGAATTTTTATTTAAGGCAATGGCTTCTAATGACTTTTCCTCCATCTCATCTTCAGCCTTAGATATAGCCTTACTCCTTATAACTTGCTATGAGTACACAAGGTGGAATGCCCTTACCAGTTTTTCTGTAGGAGGCATCAAAATAGGCAGCAGAGAAACTAGCACTGGGGCTGCAAACGCAACTATCCATCCTGAAGCAGCAGATGTCAATAGGCAGAGGCCTTCACAAACATCAGAGTGGACAGGGCTGAGATCAGTTCAGATGCTACCCTCTTTGTCACTTGGACTGTCTTTGACTGGGGGCCAAATGTATGTGTTCAGAGTATTCAGTAGCTATAGTTTGATCTGGACAACCCTACACGTCTGATTTCTAACAAAAAGAAGTTGCATACAGAGTTCCTAATTGCAGTGTGACTCCCTCCCAAGCAAACTTTTTGTTATGCTTCTTCCTATTTGTTAATTTGTTGCTGGAAAAGACAAAACATCTGATATTCTATGATTATCAGGCAGTGATGGGTGCAGTTCCTTGCTTTGGTGTAGAAGTTTCAGTTTGTTTCTTGTCCCTTTTCTTTAAGAAAAAAAAAATAGAAAAAAACAAAGAAATTGGAGCATTTTGAATGAGGAAAGGGAAGGTAAACATTCTTTATCAGAAAAGTTGGAAAAGAATCACTTAAGATTTCTGAAGAGAACTGAGGCTCGCCCTTGCATAAAAACACAGAGGAGCGCAAGATGAACACACAGCCTTAACAGCCAAAGCCATTCCACAGCATCAAGCATTGCACACAGATGTATGGATCCCAGCACTGGGACATACTGTGCCAAGAAATAAGGATTTCATACAAGTGCTTGTTGGTACAAAAAAAGAAATTATTTTGTAGCCCTAGTTCAACCCACCAAAACCTCACCTGGATAAGTCATAATATCCATACTCAAGTCCTTATACTAATTTTCTTTATCAATTAATTATTTAACACATCTGCCTTTTAAAAGAGGTTCTGTGGCCTCCACTTTCTCATTTGTGCAGAGGAAAAAACATCATACTGAGATCTCAAGTGTTGCAGCAATTAGTAAAATGAGAAAGATGCTGTTCTAGGATTTTTCAGGGACACTGTACTTCACAATCTTCAATTTTACAAATGGGATAACTTCAGATGTGTTTATAACCTTAAGAATGTCAACATGTTTCCATTATCTACTGTGTACATATTATTTCGAACCTACTTCACACAGCAGAATATACTAATATATTTATTTAGATTCTGATAAAGTGGTCCTTCAGACAGTGTTAAGGACTTAAAGCCCTCATAGAAGTCTTGTACTGATAAGTATTTAAAAAAACTGAAAAATCAGTAAATGTTAAATAAAAACTTGCATATATTATCATTGGTTCATTAGCACTTTTTGATTAAAAAAGAAAAAAAAAAAGATAAGATGTGCAGAACTTACAAAGACAATGCTAAAAGTCTAATATTATCTGGCACTTTACAGCTCACCAGGGCACATTTTTGTATATTTCTTGAAAAAGAAGTAAAAGAATAAAGGGAAAATAAAAAGCTTAAAAGAAAAAGGGAGAATGAAATTTATTTTATCCTGCTTTGAACATGATGGGCAAACATGATAGATGACAGCTCTGGTACATTCACTGTCTCTGTCTGATAGAAAGGTCAGCCTCAAAAAGTGACCAACTGTGTAGGGATCTGAAAAATGGATCTCATGGGAGTCATGCCCTTTTACATTGTTCTGAAAGTGTCCAATGTCTAGTACCCAGTCTCTCTCACCTCCACTTTCAATGTCTTTGCATGTTCTGAAAGGGATAGGATAGAAGGAAGATTACAAGCACTCACAAGAAAATAAAAACAAATCAAACATCTTCTTATTTGCAAGCTGAGGGCATCAGATATGAAAATGAGAAAACATGTCACTACACAACAGCAAGCTTTTAAGTCTTGTATCACAGTATAGCTACCATATGACTTATTGTCACAATTTTCTGTAAGAAAATTCCATAAATGTAAAGCAAAGTGAATGATTTACTAGAAATAAGTTATTAAATATATTTCTTATTTTGTTTGTTCAAAAAAATTTTAGTCTTTCTTTTATCTGAAATTATTATCCAGGGGCTTTTTTGCAAAGAATTTTCCCTCTGGAGGAGCAAAAATTGCACTTTCTTGTGCATTTAGACAGATATTTGTCAGATCCACATAAAAAATAACACTTGTCAGTATTTGTCTATGCAGTAAGTAGCACAGTGAGAGGTGAAGAGAAACACAGTGGGAAATGAGGCTGCTCACCTGATTCTTTTGGTATTAGTTTTTACTTGGTAGAACCAATAGCACTTGCGAGTTCACATAGAATAAAGTTATTTTTGGAAAATTAAGTTATCCATAAGGTCAGTAGAAAATGTCTTTTTCCAATTAACTCAAGTGCCATAGATTTTAAAACTTCATTTCAAAGAAAGAAATGTACCTGTGAAAACCCACAACTTGATATTACATAATATTTTTAAGATTTTTTTTTCTGTTTCTTATTCATTTGAAATGAATTACCATCTTTCAAAGAATCACTTTTACACTGACAAAGCTGAAGTATCTACTGAAAATCTTAACAACAAAAAAGATGCAATATCTTATGATTGTTTCAAATATCTCCTTATATAGGCTACTATGCAGGATGGTACTAGATTCATGCAAAACTGACAGCCCATGAGTAATTCCATTCGTTGTATGGTATTACTCATACCATTTAATGAAGACACACATTTAAGTATCTTGACACCTCTTTAGAATATACAGGGTCAATTAGAGAATTAGGGACTTTTCATGTGGGCTGATCACCAACTTCCCCTGCTCCTCCCCTCCCCCCAAAGTCCATTTTTGAGTCATTGGAACCTCTTAGAATTTTAAACAACTCATAGGGCAAAAAAGTAATAAAAGACAAGGAAGTGAATGAGTTTTAAAACCAAACCCTCTCTGTGCTGACGGACTGTGTGGCAGATTATGTAGGAAAAGAAAGCAGACTTACTAACCTTTTCCTAAAAAATCTATTCCGTCTTGCATCTGTGTGCCCAAGTCCCTCTGAAGTTTTAGGAATGTGATACATAACTGATTTTAAAACTAAACAAAATTACCATGTCTTTTTCTAAATGTAATTTGAGTGCACACTTGTGTAAGTTTGGGGCTGCTTATTTTAAATGGCAAATGGAAGAGGGACCCATACTGACACCAAGAAACACCAAAGAAATCCCCTGGGAAAGGCCCAACATAGGTCATAGGACCCACTGTCCCTCCATCTGGCTAAGCAGAAGCAAGGAAGTTTTCTAGTCTGCCACCTAATTAATAAGAGCACAATTCCAGAATTCATTTGCAGCTCAGTACTAATGAGTATATATTGACAGCAAGAGTTTCTATTTTAGACATATTAGTGAATATAATTGTATTCCATTCTCAGTGATTGGCATTTTGGATCACACATCATAAAAGAGGGTGGAGATAAAGTTTTCCTCTCTGAAGAAATTCAGTGTTGGATACCAGGATTCCACAATAACAGCCAAATGAAATTGTTGGAACTTAACACTGTGAAGCACTTTTTTTTCAAATCACTTGATGATTTTGAAAACCTGAATCCCTCTCTTACTATCTTTTTTTTTAATCCATATGGACCATCAGTCCAAACTAAGATCTAGAATTAAAACTACTAAAGCACATTGGAAAGTCTTTGCACAAAAAGAATGGACAAGAACTAAAGTTAATTCTTTTAAAAAAATAGTATCATTTTCTCTCTTTATAGGAATCCAGATGTATAAGCTGTATTTTCCCATAGATCTATTCATTTTTCCATTTTTTTATTAACCTGGGATGAATTTAGACCATACATTTTCTTAAGCTGCTTCTAAGTATAAAATAACAAACAGTGCTTGACAATAATTACATGCATTTTATATGAATAAATAAAGGAAAAAATGCAAACATTCCGGTACTTTCAAATCAAGGGTCTTTATGGATTCCTGTATTACAATAGTCCTTCTCTACTTCTGTGTATTGTCTTCAGACATATCAACACTGAAGGACAGGGAAATAGCATTGCAGCTTGTGTGATGTTCATCAACAAGAAATTTAAATTCCTCACTAAAGGTGGTTTTCTAGAGAATTGCATCATGTTACAGTGGAAAGAGATGTTAAATGCAAGAATCAACCCAACATCCACAGGCCTGCATAAACATCAGTGAGGGCAACACCAGGCATTTTGAAGGCAACAATTCCTTTCATATGAGCTTTCAGACTACCTTAAAACCCTAAGCCCTCTGATATGGAGGAACTATTATCTGTGATGAAGCATATGTGTGTATCACTTCATAAGTGGCAAAGCTGGACAAAATGACATACAAGACAGCTGAATATTTTAAAGTATGTTCATGAAGAAAGATTAGGTAGGGAAACAGAATATATATGAGTTATAAATAATAACATCCCTCCCCCTGACAATTTACAAATTTACGTGTTAGTATACAGTGACAGTCATTAAAGTCTTTAAAATTGCCACTCACAAGTACTGTAATTAAATATCAAACTATTACCACAGTATTTTCCCTACTTTTCTAAGGTTAATTATATATAAATGACAAATGTGAAGTTGTACAGATGTGACCACTGTAATTGGAGATATACAGCACAATTCACAGAAATGCACCTTTACCAGAAAGAAGTATGATATTTAAAATAATTTATTCTTACAGAGTATCCAGAGTCTGTGACTGAGATCTAAGAGTGTTGCACCTTGATTGTACACGTGTACAACAAGAAAGTTTCCAATAAATTTCCAATTCAAACACAAAGGGTGTGAGGAAAATGTCCTTTTCACTTATCATGGTGGCATAAATCATCTTGCCCTAAGCACAGGCAAAATAAGGAGTTGATCAGAGCAGCAGACTTCCGTGGGACATCCCAGCAAACACAGTGCCAGAACCTACGCTGCCTACAGCAGAGCCTAACATCAGGCATCAGCATCAGTCTGCAGCTGATGATAAGGAGGGTTGGTACACTAAGGCAGGGTCTAAATTTCACTTTCAGCTACTAAATCAATGAATGGAACTGCTCCTTTGTAGCATGCCAAATTAGCTTCATCTGCTCTCTTAAAGCTGGGGTTTCCTGAAGCCAGTTCTAGTGCTCTACAGTATGTTGCAATATGTGAAATCACAGCAAATAGAGTTACAAACAGATTTTTCATGAAGTTGAGGTCCTGATTCTGTCTTCTTGCTTACCTGTGTCCATACCTTCCTGGAACACTGTTCAGTACACAGACATCTACAGTCTCAACAAAACACTACAATCAAACAGAATATTATACCCTCTAAGCTAAGCTTTTTCATAATTCCCTAATATATCATATCAAAACAATACTTGCACATGTAAGCATGAGCATATTGCGGTATTTGATGATTTCATGACACGTATGCCAGCATGAAAATACACTAATTTACATGCTAGGAGACATTATGGTAAAGATAATCAGTGGCATAGACATATGGACTCAACTAGCAATCCTGCTTTGACGCAGGTATTTTTTATCAATATGAAGGCACATTAGTAGGTTAGAACGGATGTTTCCTATACTGAAGAGAATTTCAATCTACGTGGCTAAAGAACAAACCTAATTTAGGTTTGATAGGTCCAGGATTTGCTACCAAAGGAAAAAATTAAATTTGTTTGATGCAGCATGTCCCTTTTAAGTTTAAAGTAAAGAAAGAAATCTTGATAGTCATAAAAAAATAATGTTTATCTTTTCTAATTTATAAAATAACTGCACATATATTTATTGGTCTGAAATCCCTAAAATAAAATATTCAAATTATATTTGTGTAGGGAAAATGAATCCCTATGAGCTCAGCATTTTTTAAAAGCATTTTATCTCACTGTAAAAATAGTAGAACATTTAGAAGAGAATACTGAAAGAAACAGCATTGGTGAAAGCTGCAGTTTGTAATTGCAAAGTTAATTATCTTTCCTAAACCATCAGTTGTCACTTAGATAGACCAGATTCTAGCAGGCTCTCAGGGGACTGACTTTATTTCATTCCTAATGGCTTGGGACCCACCATTTTGCTGTCTCTGAACATTTGGTCACTGAATGCACCATTTATGGAGTATTGTTTAATTAAGGACAAATTAAGAGAACTGTGCACAGAATTTAATTTCATATCCTGTGTAAATTCTTTTAAAGAGGGTACTAACTATAGGCATTATAACTTTTCATTATCCACTGCTTCTACAAGGTATTGACAATTTATTGTTTGCAACAGTTAAGAGTTTTGTTTACCCTTTGGGGAATTCTGCTGGCACTGCAGTTTTTTGCCTCATCATTCCCTTAACCCCCTATATGCCACTTTCACTATTTTGTGATGAGCCATATATTTGAAAATGCACTTTTTTCACATATGTTCAAATATACTTCCACAACAAAACAAAACAAGGCTAGAAGATAAGATGTACTATATACATGCGTGATCAACGGGAATTCCTACGGGACTAGCGTAGACTACATTGTCGGCAGCCAAAATTCACTTCAACTCCTTATGCTGATGGTTCTGAGCAGGGAGTGAGAATACACATAGAGCTAGAGTATTCATTGCTGCGTGGAACTCCCTAGTCTCTTCTTGGCAGAGGCACTTGCACAGTTTGGATGTAGTTTCTATGAACTGGTTCTTCAGCTACTGCATGTGACCTGAGGAAGGCTGCTTTTCCTTCTCCTTCATGCTCACCCAGTCCTTCTGCTTGAGCTTCATAATCAGTTTGGACTTTAATGCAGCACAATGGCTGGAATTTCCCCAACATAAAGAAATTCACATTTATTGAAATCAACCATGCATTGTCTAGCTAGATTTATATTTACTAACTATAAAATTATTGCATCTGGAGCGAAGAACCAATTCTATTTTATAATCATAAAAACATATAGCTTGAAAGCAGATATTGCTAGTCTTTGAAAGCAACAATCTGTCTCCAAAAAAAGCAAAAACATATTTCTAGAATATTGTAACAATCACAGAGTTGTACCCTCTGGAACAAAGGTATTCCAAACAGTACAAAGCACAGCTTAAACCCTGCAAAGCTAGTTCTAAACTCTATCTAGAGCACAAGCATGGAGCACAAGTAACTGTCAAACATGCTTGGTGCATTTTCCAGACTGAGTAGAAGCAAATACAAATGAAGGCTCCTATCAGCAAAGAGCTCTTATATGGGAGGTAGAAACAGTTATCAAAGCTCAAACACATCCACTGTCCTTACACCAAACCAGTGGCAATACCTGATTTGTTCAGGAAGATTGTGTAAATATAACCAGAGAGGTTAATTCAGCAAAGATAGTCATGCAGAAGGGAAGAGTGTGCTTTAATTCCACAGTAAGCAATCTTTGCTTCACTTCAAGTTATGTGCTCCCACTTCATGCTGTGGCTGCTTTGGCTGAAGGACTTTGATATTCAGCCCTGAACCCCTCATGTTGACCATAACCAGTGTATGGGCTAGGCAGCTGCTCACTGACTCCTTTTAGTCGCTGTTAACAGTTTAAATAGCAGGACTTTATAGTGTACCTAATATTTACTGTAAGTTTTCAGAACTACACTGGATGAAATAAGTCACGATTATAACTGGTTTAATCTGAGCAGATTTCTGTATGTTATCTATATCTACAACTAGCTACATCTACTAAGTCTGCATACTCAGTTGCCATTTAACAGTTTGGCACCAGAATTAGGAAAAAAAGAACTGATATAAACATTTTCTAGAAAAACAGCAAAGAAACACCTTCAAAATAATTTTTTTCTCCTTTTCAAGCCAAAAATATTAATTTTATTTTATTTTACATATCACATCTTGTTCAAACTGAAAAGCAACCTCTCTTTCCTCATACTCCTGGTACTTCTGAGAGGAGAAGAGTAAATTGCAAGGATTGCAAAGCGGAAACAGCTGCAGGAAGTACCAGCCAGGCTTACCAGTAGACAAGTATTCCAGGTTAAATTGCTATCATTTCCATATTCCAAGAAAATGCCTTAACCACTAGGATTTGGATGTTGCAGAGGATAGCAGAGGAGTCTGCTCTTTGTCTCATGTAATTAAACCTGTCCTAATATTTCACTCACTCCCTTAAAGATATAAGATTCTTGACGTATACCAGTACTGCAAATAACTCAGTATAGAATCCTAATAAAATTAATGCTGTTTACACATCTTTACTTCCTAACTTATTTTTTATAATGGTGCCAAAGCTGATACTGTAAACCATTAGTATATATTTAAAAGCTCAGAGCATAAAACATTGTGGTTGTTTTTTCTCCCCAGATATAGCTACCTATTTCTGAGGACACTGGATCTTCAAACATGTCTTGATGGAGAATGAAGCATTTAATTTTTTCTAAGGAAGCTCATTTGTCTACTCAGAAAAAGCATATGAAATTTCACTGTAAAAGCAATTATAAGACAAAATTAGCACTAAGAATGAAAGGACTATCTTAATGATGACTGTAGCATCACTGGTGTGACATTATAATACTATAAGAATTATACAGCATCCAAAACCTGTCAAATGAGATTTAGGAATATAGTTCAGAAGTTATCTCCCATTGAGTTACTGTCCATAATCCTGATACAAATTCTGTAAAATGTTTGTGTGAGGTAGTCCATATGCTAAGGGTAGCATATAATTTCAAAGCTGTCAGTTTTAATTTCTGTTTTAGTAATTTTCCCATAAGTCTACAGACATACATTTCAGAGGATATATATCAAGTAGATTGTATCCACACAAAGAAGCAATACAGCTATGGCTTATTCTGACATGCTTCACCATGAACAGTTCACACACTGGAAGGAATAAGTGTAAATGCTATATTTTGAGCAACAGGTGGGAAGATTTTGAAAACCTGAAGGACCAGAGATGAACGACAAGGGCATGAAGCATGGATTTAAGAGGAAAACACAGGGTTTTGTGAGCTTGCAGAGGGACAACAGAGGGGAGTGTATTTGAATAACAGGTCTGCCCCTGCTCCAGTTTTTCAGTCCTACCATTGCATTCTCTCCCTTAAAGAAAAACTATGACAGAGTTAGTTTAGCCCTTTGGCTGAAAAAGCCAAACCACATTATATGGAAAAAGAGAATCACTAGATATCATTAGATATCTTGGTAAAAGCCTGTCTGAGACTGACTGTGATTTGTTGAAAGAGGAATGATGTAGGAAAAGATAAATGAAGAATTGGCCCAAACCTTGTCTTACAGTTCAAAGCAATCCAGTAAACGTAAAAGTTTGCAAGAACACATTGCCAGTCATTTTCTTTTCCAGTATGATGGTTTGCAGAGGGTTGTCATGTGCTGCAGCAAGGCTGTGAGTACCTGAACTAATCCATGTAAAGCAAAATCAGTTCTCTTCCCATTACGCTGCAATTTGCACTGTAAACATATCCCTAAGCCTTATATCTAAGGGACATGATTATGCAGACTCTCTGAACCCTGAATTTCCATATGTCCTTGGAGTAACAGTATGACAGGAAAGCTGCGTCAGTGGCTAATCCCATACAGACCATTTTTACCTTTATCATACCTTTCCCACCTTTAATTCCCATGCCAAAGACAAGAGAACTCAGACATAGGCTCACTAGGTACATCTACACTGCTAAATAAAATAGGATGACTAACTGAAAACTGGAGTCTTGATTGTTCACACTGCTTAACTGCTTTCTTGCCTTTGTCTGTGCTGAACTTCTTCACCTAGCTCCAGATATCATCCTGGACATAGTTCATTCTCAGGACAGCTTCCAAAAGGGGTGTGATGACACTACCAGGTGTGCTTCTCTCTTCCTTACATTATAAGACACTTTTCCAGTGTATTTTTTTCAGCAATTCCCCCTCCCCCCCAAAAAAAAACCCAAAAGTCATATATAAGGACTGATAACAGTGCAGGGTATTACAAATTATAAAGTTATAGGACCAGCCCCTGCTCTGACTTAGATGTTCTTTTATATTTGGACTATCTTGGTAGCACAAAAACCAAAGAAAGGATTTTTTTCCAATAACATCACCTGGCTTCTATTGAGCATTTCTGATATGAATAACTGAAATAGCTTAATGGTAGAATCAAACTGATTTTTAGATATCAGTCAATATAAGAAAGATGATTAGATCACGTCTAATGTAAGATTGGTTTTGAAATTTACTGGCACCATAGATTCAATTAACATAAATGTTTATATTTAGGTTAATACTGTATGAACAGTGCAGTATGTATAATAGCACTGTAAAATAAATTAATGTATTGAAGATAATTATGTTACAATGAAAATGGGTCTTGATAATTTACTAAAAATAACTGAGATTAAATCTCTCTATTTTTTTCAAGAGCGATTCAAAGTCCAATGTTCTTTACTTTAATCTTTCCTGTCTTTCACTCTCCCTCTGATAATTCTTCTTTAGAATAATTAAATAGTAGCTATGTCTATATGTCAGCTCTCAGATTCCAAATGGCCTTAGACCATCTTGTGACCACAAACATAAATCTCAAAACTTTTACTTTTCTAGATCTCTAGAAAAACTGAGCTAGTGCTCAAGATCAAAGCGCTGGCTCTCCATAAGGTGCCATCTGGACACTGCAGCTAAGATTCAAACCTTGGACATGGCACGATCATGTGAAAGTCAATCACACAAATAGTTGCTGTCATTTTGTTTCTCCAACACATTGAGTTTGACTGCTTGCATACAGCACTGCCCTCTCACCGTCTTTCCATCTACCGATGCAGACAGACACGATGAATGAGAACAATTACAATTAACACAATTTTCTTGAAAGAAAATAAACATTTTCTGCTAATGATCTTGCAAACTACTTTCTCTAAAACTCTATTATTTTCAAATAATTTGTACACATTTGATTTTTCCATCTTCTAAAAGATCATCAGAAAGACTTGTCAGCAATTTACTGCAGGCATAAAGAATTGGATTTTTAATATCAGAAATCATCTGCCACAAAAATTTGGATGCTTGATCCCACAGTTCTGGCCCTATAACTTTAAAAAACATCTAAATAGATATAACCATTGTGTGCAAGAGTACATTTACAAAACAGTGATAACGGTACTTCATAAGGATGATAGAGATCTTTCTCCCAGATTCTATAACCCATCTTCTCTAAGGTACAGGTTAGAATGCCAAACTTGTGAGGTGAAGAAAAGGACCGCTTTCTCATGACCTCCAGGAAAAAGATGACTTACGGTCTAGGCTTAAAATTCACAACTGAGAATCCCAACTAAAAGAGGTGCCATTCTGCTTCTGAGATACAACTCATCTATCTCTTCAAAGATTTAGGCCTTGAAATTTCATTCTTTTATTAACACCTCTTGCTTACAAACTGAGCAGGTTCTTCATTCAGCACAAATGCTTCTACAGATCCCTGTGTAGATCCCAGTTTCCTTCTTCAACAGAGGAACCACATTCTCAAATCTGGGTGGAAAGGCATCTCAGTTTAGCCATTATGGTAAGAATCATTCTGAGGCTGAAGTCTTTCAAAGGTATCTCAACCTAAAGCTTGTTAATTAAAAAAAAAAGGTTAATTTCTAATGTGATTTTGATACTGATAGTGTCTCTTCTACTGCAGAAACAGTTACAGTACAGCATTCTTTGAAACAAGTGGAGGTATGGAGGATTTTTAATCCAACTAAAACAACAGTTTGCCCGACTGTTCTCAGTCACAAAGCATGAGAATGCTTCCCTACAGCTTGGCAGGTGTGATTTGGAGATAATTGCAGCAAAGGGAGGGGGCCATCACAGGCTTGTAATTCTCCTAGAGAGACTGCAGGTCTTTTTTCCTTCTGTGTAAACTTGTATGATAATTAGTCCAATTCCACCTGTCTGCTAAAGTAGCTCTTACAGTTGGGTGTCTGTGGTTAATTGATACTGTTCTGGATTAGCGCAGGTTCTGTACTAGTCACAAAGAACAGGCAGAAAAAATTGTTAATGTTAAAAACTAAATCTGGATTCACTACAATATCAGCATTTTGCTTCAAAGATTTGCTAAATGGTCAATCTGATTGCTATCCTTTTTAAAGAGTTCAGATGTGTTGGAAGTTTTAAATTGAAAACCTCTTCTCATGAAGAAATATAGATTTACATACTACAAAATTTAAAGCAGAACTGAAAAATGGAGTGAAAAAAAATTCCAGTAATCTCTTGACTGTGATAAATAAAGATATGATAAAATAGTCAGGGTGACCTTGGAAGTTTAGTGCAAAAAACTTGTTCACAGCATCTATTACATGGGTTTGGAAGCAAAGATCTATCATCAATAGCCCTAAATATGTCCACAGATTGAGAATGAAGTAGAGTCTTAGACACAGATCTTGTAACTAACCATCTGGATATTAGTTCCCCAGTTTTGCAAGGAACTTTAGCAGGTGCCTAAATTTGTATTTTAAGTATTCATGGACAAAAATTTAAGAATGTTCATAGGAACCTTGGCTGAACTGCTGGCTGCATATCCAGACAATAAATCTATTTATAGACACATACATATATAGTCCATATGACACCAGCAATCCATATTGTATATGCTAACTCAGCTGAAGGCTTCTCAGCAGTGTAGGCAGAATCAGTTTTATGGAAGCAGCAATATGGGTCACAGCAGATGGGAGAAAGAGGCTAAAAAGAATCAGTGAAGCCTTCAGCGGACAGAACAGATGGGCTGTAGGGGGAGAGAATGGGGTTTCTGGAGTAAGGCTGGAGCTAGCAACTCAGAGGTCAGTAAAGGTCCATGATATTCTGGGTGCAAAGTGATTGAGAAGGCTAAAAAGGCTGGAGAAGCTAAGTGAGGCTTTAGAGGGGCTATGGATCAGGGTAGTGACAGCTCTTCTCCTTCTGCTGCTCTGACAGCTTGCTCCTTTTCATGGTTAATCTTCTTCCTCACTTTTCTGAAGCACAGGACTTCCACCTGCAACCCTTTGCTTGTCACCCGTGGACCTGTCTTCACCTACTACCCTTTCCCTGATAGGAAGGCCTGCAGTTTCCTGTCCTCCCACAGAGGCAAGGCCTGCTTCTACTGGGATAAGCAGCAGCAGAACATTGAAAAGGATGGGTATCAGAGAGGATTTTGCTCCTATACCTTCCTGAAGACAGACAGAAAAGTGACTATCATTTCTTTAAGAAGCTGCACATCCCTAGGTTACATCCTGTTCGTCCACTCAGTGTTAGCAACCAGCGGGAGAGGTAGACGGCTGTACAAAGCAGGAAACAAAAACCTGCTGTTCAGCCTAGAAAGCCAGGCCCCATCTTTGGCATAGATGAAGCATACAGTCTGCTACCATAAGCTGCTGCCTACCTTGTCTTTTGGCTTAATACGACTCCGTATGTGAGTGTGAGTGTTGTGTGTATGTACATATGTGTGTATGTATATAGTTTAATCCAAGAAATAATGATAAAAACACAATAATGAGCTTCCAAGTATTATCAAGCCTATTAAGCTCCAAATAGTTCATTGAGGACCAATTTCTAAGTGCGAAATAGTACAGCTAGATTTTGCTTTTATGCAAAAATCAATGCAAACACATGAATCATTGAGAAGCGTGCTGCAGCCTTCCAAAGTCAGTTTCTAATCAGCAATCCATTGATCTAAATAGTTAGTACTACGAATAACACAGGAAAAAAAGTGTTCTACTTAGTGTATGGAGAAAAGAGTCAATTTTTTGCCCTTTACAATTATTTCAATTATTTCCAGAACCAAGGAAAGTGCCAAAGGTTTGCATCCTTAACACTATTTTCTATGTTCAGCAGTGTTACTCCTTTCATTCTGTCCCATCAGTTAGAAAACTTACTCAGATTGTGCATGAGAAAAACCTAATAAAGAAAATAGATGAGGGAAAACTAGGCTTTGCAGGAATGTTTTTCTTACTACAAGAGTTCTCCCCTTCTTGGAAGAGGGGAATTGACCTAGCCTGTATTATCCCACTCCAATAATGTACATTTGTCCTGTTGTTTTGATAGATAATTAGGTTGGTGAAAAACTGACATCAGACTGGAATCAAAACTAACAAAAGCTTAGATTTTAAGAGGTTTTATTTATTTTGTGCTCAGTGTGAAACAGGTTAATATGTGTAAATCCTTTACATATGACTGTCAGTAACTTGCAGAAATATTTAGATACCTCCTATAGGAAACTAGGGTCCATTGTAATTAAAAGTCATAGGAATGTCTTCCAGAAGTAAAGGAGATCGTGGATTTCACCATGGATATTATTTCAACATGAGAAGGGAAATCCATGTAAAGGCTTAAAAGTCATTGCTATGTTTTGGGGTGAATTGAACTATTTTAAAAACGTGTTAAAATTGTGGGTTGCATTCTGTAAAGAAAGCCAGTCTTAACTTCAGTATTCACAGAAAAGCATATAAAGGTGCTATCTGAACAGCAGCATTAATAGCAAAACTCAGTGAAACATACCATTTAAATGAAAGTTTGAGATATCTTTTTAATTCATGACTTGAATGTGTGCAGAAAAAACCTGGGATTTCCCTCTTTATTAGTATCCACACATTCAGCTATTTGTTTAGAAAGAAAGAGCTTATTTGAGAATCTTGGTGGAGTATTTCCATCAAAGTACTGAGCTTATTAGAACAAAAATCTTCATCATTAAAGAACCTTTTCATTATCTCAATATTATATGGCTTCTCAAGGAATTTGGAAAATTATTTTTTAAATAATTTTTGCTGTCAATTTTAAATGTTAAGTATCTCTCATTTTTGACATGGCTCCATGCATCTGGTCACAAAAAATCCCAAAGCTTAGCTGAACAGAATTTTGCATAGAAGTGATTGCAACTCTAAGGAAACTGATGAATCAATTAACTAACAAGAATGTATCCCTGAAATTATGGAGCAGTGCTGGAGCTTAGCAGCAAATACTAAAAGTAATCCTATCCCTGAATCTTTATTACCACTGTTATCTAGTGTAGATGTAGTGTAGTTTTATCCTGAACCTAGGTATAATCACATAGATTGAAAATGGTGTCAAAGTTTGATAGAAGAAAGTACAACATGACATAAGGAATCTTAGTTGTGCTCTAACTTGTTTGCTGTCAAGACTGCTTGCTGTAAATCAAGTCAGATTGATCAAAAGCCATTCCTTTGTTTCTGTGCTACATCTTGTAGCACAGTTCTTAGACACTGAACACAGTAAAGAGGGTCCACAAACTATATTTCTATGTTGAAATTTGACAAAACCCACAGAAATCCATGGGAAAACATAATTTTCTATTAAATTCCAAGACATTTAACACAATTTCTGTACACCCTGGCATCCCTCTTTTGCTCTATATAACTTTTCTGATGATGAAACTAATAACTGTATGAAAACAGTTTTTATCTGCTGTTGGTAAAAAACATGATTTTAAGCATTTTATAACACATTTATTAAATTATTATTGCTCTGGAAAGATCTTGTTTACATAGTAAGCAATAAATGAAAAAGACATTTGTCCCTCTATTTTCACTTCAACTTATACATCCTCAAAGACAGAAAAGTGAGGTGCAAGGAGAGAAAAAAAAGAGTGGCGTCACCAGCTCAAGAACAGTCAGGACACTAGAGAGATAACTAGTATATAGTCACTCAAATGTTCCAGCAGTCTGATCTCAGCAGTGATGAAAACACAGCCTGTTTCTGTGTTTAGGGATCATCAGAAAAATCATCAGACCTATTAATGTGTATAATTCAAAATAACACTTGTACATTTTCTCTGTATTGTTGTAACCCAGGTATGTATGTAACATTTCTTTCTGTATTCACTTTCCACTCAATAACAATATAGAAAAATGTTCTGTGTATCCTTGTTTTCTATAAAATCTACCAGGGCAATACACTTAAGTTTTCAGTTTACTTCCCTCAGTTATTTTGATATAACATCACCTAATCTTCGGATGTGCCTGTAGGATTCATGTATGTTTTCTAGTATTCAGGAAGGCAAAGCAAAGACTGTTTTAGGAAGCAGGCCTAATGAGATATTTTGTATCAGGATGCTTCCAAGCCAAATATTGGGTTGACATTTCTATTGAAACACATCATTTCTATTTGGATTCCTCAACTATGAACTGTAAGATTGAGGCACAAGAACAATTAACCCTGAAAATCTGCCCAGCAAGTAGCACTCATGAATTGTCTAGGAGCCAGCAGCATCTTCTGATAGTAG
This sequence comes from Morus bassanus, assembly GCA_031468815.1. Lineage (NCBI taxonomy): Eukaryota > Metazoa > Chordata > Aves > Suliformes > Sulidae > Morus > Morus bassanus. Next base: position 40,785,360 of record CM062567.1, on the reverse strand, counting down.
ACTTGCAGTGGTCACCTTTCAAAGCTCAGCATTTGCCCAGAATTGTCAAGCAACTATATACAATGAAGTGATGAAAGCAACAGGAATCGAGAGGTCTTTATTTCTGAAAATGTAAAGGAAAATATTTCAAATCTCTAAGCAAATGGCTATTCCTTGTTTTAAACACACAGAAGAGTGTGAAAGTCTCAATTACTAAACAAATTGTCAGTGTAATTATGTTCAATAGTGTGTGGATACTTGTTTACTTATATAATATATATGCCCATTGTGCCTTTAAGTGTTGTGCATGTCTCTCCTCTTCCAAGGTCCCAAAAAAACAGATGCTGGGCAAGATTTTGAACTGAGCTTTAGAGGTGGCAGCTGGAAGCCAGTGTTAGTTGACCCATGTGAAGTCAAGTGAACTTCCTGTGTGTCTTAAATGTTATTTTAGCAGTAATCCAGAAAAGCACTCTGTAGTTTCTTCAGCTCCTTCTAAAACCTACAGCTCCCAGTTCTCAGGCAACTCTTCCAGTCCTGAGGCTACGGTACAAAACGTGAGTGACTAATGTTGCCACTGTTTGAAAAGACACGAAGCCATACTGAAATCACAGAGCACATCATCGGTGTTTCAGTCCATGAGAGAGTGCTGCAAACCCTGAACTTAAATAGCTACACGGCACAGCAGAGCAGGGAAAGGTTTCTCCAAGTATGATATGTTTCTCCATGTATGATGTTGTTCCAGGCACACTTGTTTCCTGAACATTCCTTCCACATTGTCTTAGCTGACTGCACTTTGGCATGCAGGGTATTGTAATCCCACTTCTGGGTCAACTAAAACTCCATTTGCTGTAAAAAATTAGATTGAATTCTGCTCCTGGATGCCTCGACTTTATTCCATTTTGTAAATTTCTTTATGGATTAGGCCTTAATATTTATCAATGTCCTGAAGTCCCACTGAACTTAGGTGATTTGATGCTTGCATATATATCTGTTTCCCCACTAAACATAAGCAATGAACAATATTAATCCACTTGGAGAATACGTCTCACAGGAAAAAGCATTTTTTCTTGTTTAGAGAGTAATAAATAAATAAATAAATGATATTAATAAATAATGCAAGGCCAGATAGATGCACATGTGCCTGATCCAAAACACATTAATTTTCTATTGAACATTTATCAGGAAAACAAAGACAATGACTTCAAGAGTAAATGAAGAAAAAAAAAAAAACTAAACAAAGTTTTCTGTAGAGACATTTAAACATTAAGATCAAAGAAACTGCCTGGTACTTTTACTAAATTACAGGGAGCCAAGGCTGTTTTGCAAGCACAATATTCACAATGGAATTTCCAATACTTTTTTGCCCTGATTCAGTGCTCTAAGCAGCTCATTATTTCAAGTCTTAGCTGCAGAGAAGTTATCCGAGAGTTAGGCTGGCATTGATAATACATTAAAAACCTTAGAAGTACATTACTATGGCACCTACTTATAATAAAATACTTGTAACATGAAACAAATAAAACTCTTAAAGTATTCCTGCCTTTGACATCTTTAGCCATCCAAATCTGAGAGGAAAAGAAAAAAAGAAAATGTGGTCATAAAAATAATATTTTAAAATGTTGCATGAAGAAGAGACTTAACATTATACCTTCCCCTCTGCTACTGCAGTCACAAAGGAGTAGAAACAATCGGCTCAGAAGTGGGGAAATGCAAGTTGTAGTATATGTTTTCTTTCCCAAACCTTAGGAAGCATCGTAGCAATTGTAGAGAAAGCTAATAGTCCCTCTCCAGCTCAGGTAATGAATGAAGAAATAGTGATGTCCTTTAATAGAGACATTAGCCAAAAATCCTCGAAGCTTCAAAGTGTTTTTAATGATCATATGCTCTGCACAATACAATCTTTCTTAAATTTGTATTGTTGATATATCCAGACAAACTATTTCTGTGCTTCTCATAAGTATATACATCTTCTAATATATTCTTTTGGGATTATACATTTGATTGAATAGCAATACTTAACAACATGTTGGGAATACACAGAAAAGAAGACAGATCCAAGAATTTTCCATAATTCAGTTCAATCTAAACAAAACTAAGTTTTTCAAAAGGTTTAAGTATCGTCATAAAAAGGCTTGAAGCCATTATATATAAGCCCCAGCCCCCCTACCCCCCCTACCCCCCATACTAACATTTGATCAGTGAAACCAGGAGGGAGTAGGGGGCAATGTTTTCTTCTGGTTTTGTAAAATTTCAGTGGACAAAGCTTCTAGGACTCTGTAAAAGCCAAGTGTTTCCTAGTCTCATTTCTTTTACAGTTTGATTAGGCAATTTTCAATGTATTTTACATGAGCCCATCAAGACATTTAATGTTTGCCTTCACAGTTAATAAAAATTAAAAGAGGACAGGAACATCCACAGTTCTTCTACACTCATGTCTGCAGCATGTTTGGCCTTATATGGGTCCAGATTCAGCTACCATTTGGAAGATTTTCTTTACAGACATAAGGGCTAGAAGCATTTACCTAAAAATGCAATTTCTGTAGTGGTTGATAACAGGGAAGCAACAGTTGTCCTCAGTCCTCAGATGTGCTATTAGCATAATGCCACCAGTTATATCTAAACTGTACTCTGGCTGGGTAGTCAGTCAGAATTACAAGGAGGCCAGGACCACCATGTGGTGTGCCGCAGGGCACAAGTGTCCTGGAGTTTATATACAGCCATTGTGATGCAGTGAAGAAGAGGTAAATGTAAAGTGGAGGTGTTACAGTCAGGTATTTCCAGAAGAGACAGGGAAGTGATTATATATTGGTAAGACCTTATCTGGAATACCAAATACAACTACACCCACTAAGATTAAGAAGAAGAAACTCAAACTGCCAAAGATACAGAAAACAACTATGTAATAAGCAAGAAATATGTGAGAATGCTAAAAAGGGCTTCTTTGCTTAACCTAACAAAATAAGGGCTGAGATAGTATATATGGTGCCATCAGTAAATAAAGCAGTGGTAAACACTAAGGGTGAATGTTAAAATTGATGTTGTCAGAAGAATAAACTGGTATGTTTTGGCCAGGAGTAAAATTCTTTCAGAAATTAAAAGATATTTTACAGGGTTACAGCAAGAAGCATCTGGAACCATCCTTCAAGTAGAGCAATGATTGCAAAAACATATTTGATAGATCTCAGTCCTTTTTTTAAGGCATTATATGATGTGTCCCCTCTGATAGCAAGGGAGTGGTCCCAGTGCCTCAACTTTTCTTCCTTTCTGCCTCTACCTTTTCTTCTTAATTTCATTCAGCTGAAATGTACACCAACAGCCCAAATAACAGCTGAACAGCTGAATTTGCCACTGCCACTGCATCCTCAGCAGTGTCTGGTGTACAGAGCGAAACAGAAAGAATGGAGACAGTTAATACAGCACAAAAGTTAAAATAATTGTAGCATTGTTCTGTTATTAACAAGCCTAACTAAGGAAACACTATAGCAAATGACAGCCAGGAGGTAGTTGACCTTTATGTAGTTATAGTATATTTTTTAAAAGTACATATATATATATGTGCACACAAGACTTTAGTAGGCATCAGTTGGCAAATCTATTTAGCTATCCAAATAGATTTTATCTCACAATGATGATTTCTCACATTTATTTCTACTCACTGTGCATAGAATTGACTGCATTATGCCAATGTTTGCCTTGTTAACTATTTCTAAAGGTTACCAACTACGTAATCATACATGACATGAAAAAATACTTGCATTTCACCCCCCCCAAGAAACTGAGTTCTGAGTCATTGGTACCTCCTTCTGCTGTAAACTATAAGCAAAAAACACCCCCCTAAATGTACATGTTAGAGAAAAAAAAAAAAAAAACAACTAGATCTGCCATTCTTCTTCATTTGTATATCAAAGAGCTGTGAAGATGTTACTCCCTTTTGGTTGCAAGACGGTACTCATATGCCCTCCTGCAAAAACTTCACAGAAACATCCTGACCTCTTCAGATGCTTTTTGTTTAAATGTTTTCAGTTGAATAATGAAAGCCAAAGGCTTATGATGCATCTCCTAATTAAGACAAACAGCATTCATTTCCATTTTTAAATGCTATGTATTATTTTGCCTCCATCTTTCTTCTTTTTTGCTTTTCACTGTATCCCAACCATCAAATGTAAGACTTCTGATTCTCCTGCAAACAAAGGCCTGCACAGCTGTTACTTTGCAACAAGCACATTGTGGGCCCCATCCAAAGCTCATTGAAGTCACAGTCTTTCAATTGACTTCAAAAGGCTTTGGATAGACTCCTTTTTTAAGCTATATCTTAATCTGTGATGCATTTTTAAAGCTGAAAAATCTTTAATGCACTGACGTTTCTGCAGTTTATTGTAACAGAAGATACAAGAAAGATGTGCAAACAAAAAAATGAACAGTTAACTTTGCACAGTGTTAATACGAAATGTACTCTTATGATACTGCTGCCAACTACTTTTAACATCCTAATAATGTATTGTTACTCTATGACAATACAGAATAATTTTAAATCCCCATTCATAAGGACTCCAATTATAATCTAATTCAGCTCAGATTAACTGTGCTTTCATGGTAATTTCCTTACAAAAAAAAAAATAGCCTAAGATAATGTGCTGCAAATATAGTTTCAATGCTAATAAGAGGCAGTTTAACAGCCTAGAGAAGTTCATTCTGACTACCTTTTCATTGCAGTGGTAAACTGTACATAAAGCACCTCAATTACATATTTAATATAAAAAATGAAGTTGTAACATACAATTTAGTCAAACTACTGTTAACTTCATTTTAGGTATCCCACTCTTTCGATAAGCAAAATTGTAATTTCGCTACTTCTACACAACTGTGACAGAGTTGAAATCAGTGTTAGCAGTGTCACTACAGGCGCATCTGCTTCATATCATAATTTCATTGCTATGAAAAACTACAGCAGCTTTCATTGTTTAAAACTGCAGCGGCTGTAAGTGGAACATTTTAGTTCATTACTGCTTCAGCCAAGCTTTGCACTGAAAATTATTCAGTAAACTTTCATGACAGCTTTTGATTTTTACTGTATCTTACAACACTCTTTTATTGCCATAAGTTGTTTTCTTGCAATAAATGTAAAATGATATGGAGCTACATTGCTTATGCCAGCTGAGGATTTGATCCAAAAGCTGATTCTGACATCAAGGCCTGGCACGAGGGCAAATCATAAATCTAAATGAAAAATCATAATAAGGATATCTGCTGAAGGTTTTAATCTCAATGAAATCACTAAGTCATTCCTTTTAATTAGAGTGCAAGGATTACAATGCCTATAATCTTTAATATTAACTTCTAGTTAAAATATTTTTTACACATCTGAAAAATAGTAATTATATTCCAACATTTCTCTCAGTTTTTTAACTGTTATTCAAGAGGAAACTCACGAATGAGTGAAATCTTCTGACTGAGACATAGCAATGACAACCAGAGTTTCATTTCATGAAAAATTCTGTCAGTTTGGATTTTGTATTCCAGAGCAAACAAAAAAAGGGTTAAAAGGGAATTCCTCTGAAACTCTTTTATGCAAAAAAGAGTGACCAGAAAGTAGCCTAGTTATGACTGTCATCTGTGAGAAAAGTGACCCACATAGAAGTTTGTTCTGTTTTATATCAAGCAGAGACTAGTGCATTGGTCTCCCTTATCCCTAAGTAGGCTGGATAACTAACTGCAGGGACAAAACCTTCTCTAAGAAGATGTTCTGTTAGTTTTCAGAAAGAAATATTGATTAAACCAGATTAAATCTATAACGATTGTAAAGTGGGTCTGAAAATTCTCCAAGATACAGAAGACCTAGATCTGAATTCCCATTCAGAATCAGAGACGTGGAGCAGGATTTTCAACTTACATCTTCTTCTCTGAAAAACACGTTAACTATTCCAGTTAAGATGAATGGGTTCTCTCTGACACCACAAAATCTGCCATTGACAGAGGAAAACTATTTAAACATAATTAAATATAATAGTTTTTAGTTTTGATGACCCAAACCAATCCAAGCACAAACACAACTCTGTTTCAGGTGAAAACCCCACAGTTGTGTTTCGGAATAAGCCTATGCTATGGTCAAGATATGTTTACACATCTTTTCTTATTAATAGGTCTACCTAATACCTTAATCTGCACAAATGACTCTACTGAAATTACCATATTTTGAATAAACATTGGGTTTGCTTAATCTTTCTGAATTGTTGGTTATTGCTCTTACTTCTTGAATACTTTCCTTTCTTAATGATTTTACCGAAATGAAAAGTTGCAATTTTCTCCAAATTTGAATCGAGTCAGTGACTTTCCTTGATTTTTCCCAATGGTATAAATCTAATCCATTTTGAAAGGAAAATGGGGATGCTAATGAACCAGATTTTACAATAATGGCATAAAAGGGTTTATTTATGCTGTAAACTATAGAGTATGTCCCTTTGGTTACTGTCATTTTCAAAGTCCTTTTAGTATCAGGAATGAGATTTTTCAAACAAATTACCCACTGACAACAAAAGAGAGAACAAAAGCCTTCTGGTCTTTGGTTACTACGCCCCTGCTCCTGGAAGGCAGAGGGTTATACCGCTGACCAGCAGATGGAGACACAGTATTCTTCTTGGAAGATAAATTGCAACTCGAGGTCCAGGTAGTCTTAACGTTCTACTGATTGTGATTTGGCAATTCATCAGTTTCACAGATTAGCTCAATCCAAACCCAAATCCATCTTCAGGGTTTTTCTCAACCATACATTTTTTTCTGGATTGTAGCTATTACTGCTCTAAATACTCTAATTACTTGGATAGTGGAGGGTTTGATTTTAAGCATAAATTTGTAGATCTATTTGTATAACAATGAACTAGAGAAATGTTTAACTACTTTATCATCTTTCTATGATTAACAATTTCTCAAAAACGACAGAATTTTTTGTAAATCAATTCATCTATGTAAGTTCAATACTAATGGAGTCACATTTCTTAGACTCTCTCTTGCTCACGTTTTTGACTAAGTTTTATAAATTCAGATACTTGGGGTGTTTTTGCTCAGCTGAACACTATCAGATAGCTTTATTTGTATATCCCAAATGAATAATTAGAACAACATTTGGTGTGGGAAAACCCGCCCATTCCAGTTCAAAATTCAACTTCTCTCAATACTCCTTAATTTCAAAATGTTTTTCCACAAATATTCACATCTATAAATTCAATAATTTTAATGTTCACTGAAAACATGAGTTTAAAAATTGATTAACTGAAACAATTTTTTAATATCAATAGTAGAAAAATAGATTTTCCATGCGGTACAACTGTGAAAAATCTTGAAATGATTCATCAACAATCTCTGAAACCTGTGCCTCCAGATACTCAACACAGAGTTTTATCAGTTGTGTCAAATAGCATCAGCATTATCTCTGATTCTCCCCTTGACTCTAGAGTAACACACAAGCTAGTCATTCCCTCAGAAGAGAGAAACTAACCAAAGACTGGCACATTCATTCTAAACATAAGTTGTAAGTGCTGCATCAATTATTCTAGACACTTGGGTGTCTAGTGTCTAGAACACTAGAATATTATGCCCCTTTTTGTTAGAGTTGCCATAAGGAAATTCTGAGTTAACTTATATGCTACATTCTGGAAAATAGCAAGAATGTTTTCTCAAGCATGATACTAAGCCAGAGTAAATAACCAAGACTGAAGAGAAGAGAAATAAAAGCACAGTTTACTGTTATGCAATGAATCTGCCAGGACTGTTGCTGTTATTGTTGGAGTAAAATGGCTCAGCCAAGAGGAGGTTTGACAGAAGTCAGAAAACAGCTAGAAACCTGCAGAATCAATAACAAGAAGGACTTCTCAAGGTGACTGGACTGAAATTCCAGAATTCTGTATTCACAGAGGCTTGGTTCAGCTTTAGGGCACCAGAACTCAAACCATCCATCACTAAATAGACCGTACTGGTAGGAAGTAACAAATATGAGAGACTAGGGCTTGCGATTAGAGATATAAGGGGGGAAAAGCACACAGATCAGCATGCTGCTGTGGGAGAAACTTTAACTTTCTCTTTTCTATAAAATATTGATTTATTTCATGGCACAATAAAAAAGGGATCAAAAGTCAAATAGAAAAAGTAATATTTTTCCAAAACTGGCAAATTCAAGCTCTCATCAAGAAATGGCATGTGGGATCTGGTTGGGAATTATTTTCCTAAAGCAGTACATATTATCCATCACATTTCCATGAGTTAGTATAATATCAAATACAAAGCCACATGGGATTTAATGTCGTTAGCTCTTGCAGAGTCCTTCTGTGGCACACTGTCTAGAAACAGAAAATGTAGTCACTGTGAGCCCATGAGCTCTGGAGTCCACAGCAAGTCTAGAAGCTATGACAAAACCTGCCACATTAAAAGCTCAGTTGTCTTTGTTTCTCATGACTTGTCACAAAAGTATATCACTTATTCCAACAGGAGCATTGAAAGGAAGTTAAAGCACACAACACAGGTGAACATCTTGATTACCTTGCCACAGGCCCATGCACACAATTCCTCTCTCCTCCCATTTCTCAAAAGCCATAGGTTTTCTTATGAAAGGAAATTTTACCTTTCGGTCAGCTCTGTTCTTGAAATCCATGGGTTAATGCCCTATTTGCTACAGCTTAGTGGCACTTTATAAAACTGTTGGCTGTATCAACAATATTAAGTGGTATGGCACAACAGGAGCAAAGATGCTCAGCCCAATACAGTTGCTGCTGAGGACCTGGCATCCATGCCGTATTAATTTCGGCGGGGTTTTTGGAATAGCTCTAGTCTGGTCCCGTACGGTGAACACCAATTAGCAGTTGAAGTGTATTGGGTGTACTCCTAGGGATCATCTTCCACTTAAGTTTTACCCAAAAGGAACCCTGTTTTTGTGCAAAACAATTTAAGTTGGTCAACAAGAAGATTCATTTCAGCAGTGCTCTCCTAATCTGAACTAGAATACTAATGTAGTTGTAGCTACTGGTTACTTGCCACATTTTCAAGAGAAAGATTGTTGTTACTGTTAAAAGTCTTAAAGAATGTATAGAGAAAAAGTTTTCAACTAAATTAATGTAGCTGTTTCAGAGGAAGAGTAAAGAAACTTGTATAGGTGAGCAGATGTATAATCTTCTAGCAAAGTCTCAATTGAGGAGGTCTAGCACATCCATGATTTAAGGCAAAATAGAGAGCAAATATTTTTTGATGCTGTTACCAAAATCAATTCCATTATAGCCAAGTTGAAAGTTACATACATGTGTTCAGCAGAGACTTTGCAGAACTTCATAGTTTATTTCCTCAAGGACTTGCCCTCAGCATAGTCTGGCATGAATGACAATATGGACCAGGGATGCAGAAATGGATTGTGAGAAGACTGCTAGGAAACATGCAGAAAATAGGGATGAAAGCTAGTGGGAATGGAAGAGTGGGAAGAAATGGAAGCAAGAATTAAGGAAAGAATAATGAGATTCACGGAGCAAATAAACTGTGACAAGAAGCCATGAGTAGCAAATGGAAGAATAAAAAACAAGGCTGGAAAAGGGACAGGGTGGTAGGAATGAGGCAGACTACAAAACACTCTTTGTCCCTCTTTTCTACCTGAGCAAATAATCCAGCTTTCCAAAGTTCAAGCATAGTGTTTCAGTGACACACAGCTATAGTCTTTTTCAATAGCAAATGATTCCGTGCACCCGTGTCGCCTAAAAGCCCCAGAGATTCAGGGAGCAACTTATAAAGAACATTATTTTACATAGAATCTTAGTGTCTGGCTTGCAGTTTCTGCAATTTTTTTAAAAACTGCTCAGGAGATTGAAGATAAAGAATAAAGTATTCTCTATCCTACTTGTATAGTTCTTGTTTTGAAAAAAAATTAGTATTTTTTCTTCAAAAATAATGATAACTTTGGGTAGCCTAAACTGTTCTAGCTTTCTTTGGGGGAATGGCATGTGCATAGTACTTGCTTCATACCGGATAAAGGATTCAAAGTTGTATCCTTTTGTTACTATTTAAAAGTCCTTTTGAAGTGCAAAAATAATGTTCATTAGTGGATACATTTGTTCACAAAATGAACACAGGTAGAATTTCTTCTATTAGTATTGAAAACGTTATTTCATCCAAGTCATTATCAGTCATTGAATTACTTTAGTTTATGTCCTGATAGATCATAACAACAGACATTCCACTTTTGTTACCATCATATTCTAAGACATTATTATTATTATTATTATTATTATTATTATTATTATCCTAATTGAAAAAATTAGGACCATTGCCAACTGCCACAGTATTTTTGCTCTTCAGCAGATCCTGAGGAGTACTGAAGTGTAATAGGAACTATGATTTTTGTACACCGCATATTTTCATTCTAGCTTCAGTCCTAAAACTTCATCTGCCTTCTGACTTCAAATATCTATGTCAACAATTGCTTTTCCATCAAATTCATGACACATAAGAAGAGAAAAAAGGTGTTATAAGAGCTATGACAGTGTTCAGGTCATCCATGAATTCTCTAATGGTAGGGAAACCTCAAAAAACTAGCTATTGTTGGAGTGGAACAAATCGGACTTAAAGGGCTGGTGAATCTGATTTTATATTTGCTGCATTTTGCCTTCAGCAAATACTACTGAACAAATCCTTTCCCCCCCCTAAGGGATAGCTAGAGCTGGTTTTGGTTTGAATCTATGTCAATATTTTTACTTCAGACAAATAAAAGTGATTAAGCTATGGTTTGAATAAGTTTGTCAAATCAGTCTTAAATTACAAAATGAATTGTGAGTTATTCAAGCAAATATGTGAAAATAAAGATAGCAATAACTTCTCACTTTTCTACCATTTCAAGTACCTTTTTAGGTTTTTTTTAAATATAAAGAAAATGAGCTTTGCTGCAGCAGCTTCAGCATGGAGTACATATGTATTTATGTCTACATTTTAACTCTTTGGAAAGGGTTAACAATGAACATTAGGAGCAGTGATGTTTAAGAAAGTGATATATGTTAACCTTTATGACTGTCAACACAGAGGCATTCCTTGTTTTGTGGTCACACTTTAGTTACAATAAAACATGCTTATGGAACACATAGTCAAAACTTGTTGTCAATTATTTAGTATTTCCATAAACCATTAGATGGTCAAAAATATCTTTAATTGATTCCATCTCTACCTACACTACTTATTATTTATTAGTATAACAAACTTCTCCATGGGAACAGCTAATTGTACCTCCCTAGTGGCCACTTCAAGTGGAATAAGCATTGCACAGTGCTGCCTAAGATACTGCTGAAAGGTCTTCAGCATTTGGGATTTGATTAAAACTATATTACATGTACACATCAGCAACCATTGCTAAAACAAAACTCTAATTTAAAAAATCCTTCTGTTATACTGCTTAACACAATTGAAAAGCCTTGCATGCATGGAAAGAGGAGAATGGGAGAGTCTGCTATCTCTTTTTTCCCCCCTCAGACAATCATTTTGTAATAGAAATAATATAGCATTCTCTTGTACAATGAGAAGGGAAAGTGTGAACCCTACCAGCTGCACTGTAGGAGAGACCTTTTCCTCTGTCATACATGTAGCACAGCTAGCTACTGCTGTCTAAGCTGCATGGTTTTGTTTCCCTTTTTTTTTTTTTAAAGACATAATTGTTAATCTGTTCTATAGTAGAAAAGACAGATGTTATGGAAATAGTAAGCCACACTGTGTTTAGATTGTTCTGTGACAAGACATTCCATAGGCAATGTTTCACAAAGGAAGATTTGGACAATAAAGCATCCATTTTGAGACATGCAGGTGAATCATAAATACTACTGAACAATATCAACATAAGAGCATTGCAAACATAACATTTAACTAAAGTGTTCAAAACACTATGTAAGAGGTAGCAAAAAATTTGTACAGTGACCAATATAAACCAAGATTTTACAAATAGATACTAGATTGATTATTGGGTCAAAATTTAACAAAAAATGAGCAGGTATTCTTTTCACTTAAAATAATTTGTGTTCTTTCATCACACTCAGAGACCCTTTGTTGAAATGATGAATCTCTGAAAACCTCCAAAGATGCAATTCAAAACATAGCTAGCTGATTCAGATTACTCTTACCCAAGTTTTTTGGGTTGTTTTTTTTTTTTTTTTTTTTTTGCTTTAAGCCAAATGGCGTATCTGGAAGTGATCTTCAGGCAATTGCTAAGAACCACGTTTCAAAAACTGGATTCTAACCCTGAAGAAAGGAGACCCACATTCCTTTCTGATGCTCAGGCTGCAGATCTGAGAGTGGATTTACACTATAAGTGCAGCACTGTTTAGGTCGTAGGAAGAGCAAAACAAGAAAATCACCTTATCCAGAATAGCATCATGAATTTGTTCAGGTGAACATGGAACACAGTTCAAATGACCTCAAAGGTATAAGTAGAGTGTCAGTGATCTTAAAGGTAAAAATAAACTCTGACAAAATATTGATGAACCTGCAAGCAAAAACACCACCATTGTTTGCAACTGGAGATGCATGCCTCAAGCCAGGTGTTGGCCACTGACCAGGGTACGTTCCTGTCTATACAGTCCTTTAATTCAAATTGCCTTCCATTTGAAATTTCCTACTTAACAAAATGAGAATAACTTTTTGCTTTTCTTTCCCTATCTTTTATTTTTCTAATGTTTAGGAGGAAAGAATAAAATACTGATGCATAGTATTATTCTCCAAAAATAAAAATATTTACGAAAAAGCAAATTTTTATAAATATTTTTCTTGTGAAATTAAGGATTTTATACATTTTTTTTTCTATTTTCCTTAAGTAGTAAACTAGAATTAAAACTGCCAGGATCTATCAGACATTACAAGTAAGTAATGTGGAGCAAAGAGGAGATTAAAAATGAACAAAAATTCAAGTTAGAGGCACTAGCAGACAAAGCAGCTGAGTTACCAGATGTGGTGGATAAACATTACTGAAGCAGAAGTAAAAGCAGAACATTAAGTTTTAGACAGAGAGAAGAGGCAAACAAAAGCTATTTAACAGTCATCAGTGTGAAGTGACAGGAATAACGAAGTATTATTTTTGAGAAATAAATGTCTTACTTTCTGCACATGCAGTTAAATGCAGTGTTTTGGTGCAAACATTCGTTCCATATGTTAGGTGAATGGCCTGTGTTTCAGATATATAGCCAAGACCTGTAAAATCAAAGAGTTTGATTCTCAGCTGTTATAAGCTGACACAGCTTCACTGGAGTCGGTGGTGTTTCCCTGTTGGAGGGTGTGGCTCTTAATATTCACGGCACAGTGTCACCCACCAGGACTGCAGTAGGTATCTACTGTGCAACACTTGCCACTCAGCTGTGATTGCATTGGCTGACTATCTCCTAAGTGCAGGAAGGATCATGGAGTGGTAAATGCTGACATGGTAATGGTCTGCACAGTAAGAAAGTTAGAATCTGATTCACGTGGAATCATTGCTAATACCAGTGGAATAAAACTGAAATGAAATGTGATGTTACCGATTGTTCTTGTAGCTCCCCTCTCTGACAGGGAGAGCTGGCATTCCTGGGAGGTGATTACTGACATTTTACACTACCTACACATCCAGGTAGAGTTTCTGCTTATGTGCAGGTCAGCCTCACTGGACATACACTGTACAGTTGCCTTGCGCAGGCATAGGGCTACCACACAGAATATCTGCAGTAGGGCTGTCCATACATATCAAACTTCCTGCATTGGCTGATATCCTTCAAATTGGGTGGCAGAGAGGCTGATGTCCACTGTAGCAAACAGTTCTCAGGGGACGTTACAAAGGGAAAAGGTTCTTATCTTAGTATTGGTAACACAGCTTTAAATGTAATTTTAGGACTAATATTCCACTTCAACCATTTTTAAAAGAATATCAGGCATTTAGATAATTCCATTAGCTTATTTTCTGCAAAATCATCCAGCCTAGTGTTGATCCAACTTATTTTCCTGTGTATAAGAGGCACCAGAGTATAACCTCTGTGCCTTAGTGCCCATACCTGTTGCTGCTCTCCTGATGTCTCCTATGAGAACAGCAGCAGCAGTGAACAGGAATGATGTATAAGAACATCTTAATTTATTTTTACCCACTGCAATGGGTGGATAGATTGCATTAATACAAATCTGAAATAACTTTCTGATGGCTTGGTATTCACCAAGAATTAATAAACTAAGGTAAGCTTAGAATCATCCCTGCTTCTTAATTCTTACTCTTTGTGGGTTTTATCTACAGTAAACAACCCTTCTATTAGCTTCTAAAAATGTGTGAGATATGTAAAAGCCTTTTAACAGAACTGTTTTTGAATGACAGTCAGTGTTTTTCAACATTTTTAGTAATCACTTTTACTCACTGTTTTATTTCAAAATCTGTTAAAATCTGCTGGTTTATTTCAATCATTTTTCTCTCAAGAGAGGGAGGAGCTAAAACACCAGTTTGTAATTGATCCTACTATTACCACTAGGAACATGGTTCTGACAACAGCAGACTGACTCCACCAATACTTACTGGGTTATCTTTGCCATGTCTTTTAGTTGCCATATGGCTAAGGCAAAAAAAGTAGGATATTAATATATGCCTCCACCATAGATGTTTTATGAGGTATAATTTTATTAGCTTGCTGTAAAAGTAGAACTAATCAAGAAGATCAAAATGTTCATCCTATAAAACTCCAGCATCTCAATGTATATTTTAACCCTGTCAATATGACAATAAACTACAAATACACAAACATTTTATGAAAACAGACAATTTGTCAGATTCAAGATGCTCATAAACCAATGTGCTTTCCAGCGAGAATGGAACAAAACAATTGTTGAGAAGGCATCTCTGAAAGGGATGAGAATTACAACTAGGAAGAAAATGTTCTCTTCAACTTGACAAGAAATCTAAAAATAGTAATTCCTCTAGATTATTACTTCACCAAATAAACTTGTTTTCTTGACCTATCACTTTCTTAAAAACTTTTGCATATAACCTGAAAAATGCAACTTTGTGTGTTCTAAATACCTAGTAATAGGGCAAAACATCTGTAAAACCCAGGCAAATCACTTGATTTTGTACAGATTAACATATCTGGCTCAGTCATAATGGTAGAAATATGGAAACCCAGAGGGAATTGTTCTGCTGTTATTAGGACTCACTATAAATAAAATATGAAGCATATATTCCAAGAACAAATCTCCATTATGATTACAAAGAGGTATCTAAATGAAGAGAGAATTCTCTTGCTTACAAAGTATACTGAAACAGAAAATCATTGTAAACAAAAATCTTTACCAATGTAACTTTTTCTAAAAGTAGAACAGAATATTGTTTTCAGTCCTGAAGGACCCACCCCCAATTGCTGCCCTAGATAGTCTCTATATTAATTTACCCCAATATGTGTTTTAATAAGGATCACAATACATAATGAATAAAAGAATTGATTAAAAAAGCAAAGGGGAAAAAAAACACTAAAAAACACCAGACACTAACAAGACTAACTGGCAGAAAAGCAGGGAAATGTGGATTTTCAAAATACACAAAAAGTCTGCTTAAAAGCTGTAGCTGAAAGTCCTTCTTAGGTTTAAAAGACTAGTTACTAACACAACGTACTGAAGAACTACAAGAGGTAAGCCGTATGTTCACTACTAACAAACTAGCTAAAGAGAGAGTAAGTTTTATAAATTTTAATAAAGAATCTCAAATACATGAATCACTGACAACCATTTTTTTGTGAAGAATCTGCATTTTTTAAAACTAAAGACTGATTTTTTTTATATATAGGAATACTTCTATATTTATTATACTGTAATATTAGTAACGTTAAACAAATTGAAAACAATCTTTCTGATATAACTTCTTAGCTATTCTGCAATAATAATACCTAAATCAAAAACTTATTAGTAAAACTGTCTAAAAAAAGAAACTAGATTTCCCAAATCATGGCACTTTCTAAGACACTTTTCAACTTTATCTGCCCAGTGGCCTGTCATGTCCCAGCAATAAAATATTGTGCCCTATCAAATTAGAGACCTGCTTATGACCAAGACAAATCAGATACCCCTGTATGGAAAGCCGCTTGAAACAAGAGCAGTTGCTTCTGCTGTTCTTGTCTCTCAGTGGCATCAAAGTCTCCAAGGATCTCCAACTCCCTACCAACATCCTTTCCCTTCTCTGGGCAACTTCAGAGCAGCAAACACATTCTTCTCCATATTCTGAGAAGCATGAGAAAGTGCTGAGTTTCCATTTTTTTCCTAATCCAAAATTTCTCATTTAATTAATTTTGTTCTTCCCAGCCTAGCCTGGGGTCAGATTATGCATCCATTTAATCCCTAAACCAGTTTTCATCTGCCAATCATTTGTTTGTCACTTTTCCCTCATCACACCACTGCATCTCCACAGCTTCTTTTATCACCTGGAAATTGGATACAGCAGGGCTTAAAATCTTCTTATTCACATGACAGGAGAAATCAACAGAGTTTTTTCACATAAGTGCCCTTTCCTTAATAACACCTCAAAATCCCCTACAAAGAGAGAAAACAGAGATGAGGTGACCTTAGATGAAGAATCCCACAAGTGAGACAGAAGCTATCTTTCCATTCTGTACATGTCACAGCACAGGGGCACATTCATCCTAATGGGTTTGTTGAACACTATCACTCCAAACACAGGAGAACAATAATAATTGCCAATAATAACTAAAGTAAGAATGATAACATGTGGGCTAGGTTGAAAAGTGCTCATAATTAAAATCAGAAAAACAATAGTGCTAGCATATTTCTTGTATATATATCACATATACAAATAAGTCTATAAAGATTCAGTGACAACTGTCATATTAAGCTAGAGGTTTTTAATGACTTCAGAGTTCTGTTATCATGTTCAAATGTTCAATGAAGAGTTTACTGTTACTCAATTCTTAATCACTTCAAAATATTACTCTCCTTTCCTTTGCGGAAAAAAAGTATGTGAGATGACCATTCTTTTAATTTAATTGTACAAGTTCTCTAAAATATCTTACATTTAGGCTTTGGTATTTTTTTTAAATGAAAAAAATCAATCAGTGAAGTTCTGCTTTTTTTTGTATTTGAGTTGTTTTGGGAAGAATTTATTCCTGGATAGTAAGCTGATATTATAACATCCATCACAGTTTTTGATATGAAAAAGTTACAAAACACTGGCCAACAGAAAGCACTTTCCATTTTTTAGCCTTTAATTCTATAAGATAACATCTAAAAAGTTTTCACAGGTACGTCTCATATTTACCCTGAGGCATCAGTTCATATTTCAGAAATTATCTACTTTAAAGAATTCAGTTATCCCACTGTTCTGGTGCTGAATGTAAAAAAAGAATACCCAGAATATTCTGTTGTGGGAAATCCTACCCTTTTAAAACAATGCTCATAAAAGAACATTAAAAATGTACTAACATAAAAATGTTTATACATGTGTATACACATATATAGTTGTATGTACACATACACACATATGTATTCCTCTCAAAGACTAAAGTTTACAGTCCATGTCTTCTCCTTAATTGTGATCTACAATGAAAATGTTTTGATTCTGGAGATGACCATGACTGTCTCATTTCATTGACTTACAAGCACCTCAGCTGGCTCAATAGCTGCAGAGAAGCAAAGGGAGTGTGGACATTTCAGCGCCCATTATTTCTTTGCAACTTAGCTGCGGGGAGTAAAAAGAACAAATCTACTCCCGTTGAAAAGAAGCCACATACCTGTAGATAACTTGTCTAACTGATGGCTTCTAGAGGATATAACAAAATACAATAAACAAGACTGAATTAAACTACAGAGAGCACCAGGGAAACTGGGTACAGATCTACCCTTTGGCTGTGACAAGTGTTACCTCGCATCGATCCATCCATCCATCTATCCATCCATCCATCCATCCATCCACCCATCCGTGCCCACAGATGTTATAGCTCACACATGCTTTAGTTGATTCAGCAGATTTTTGTATAGTGTCATTATCAGGCAGACTTGGAGCCGTAAGGTTAAAATGTCTTCTCCATGTAAAGGAATGCTATCCAAACAATGTTGCATAACAGTGTTCACCAAATAATGCACAGTAATAATAAGAGGTCAAAACCTACCCGTTCATCTACTTCTGGACAAATACTACTTTTGTTCCTTAGGTGCCCAAAATGTATTCAGGAATATGCCTTTGAAGACTTCCACACTAACCGTGAAAGAGGCAACTCTATTATAGAATAATACTGGTAACATTCTGTCTGTTCTATACATGGGTTGACCTTTATGCCTGCCCTGAGGAGGATGAAGAATAAAACAGAAATTTAGAGGAGAAAAAGCAGAAAAGTACAACAGATTACTAGCAACAACTTCCTACCTGCTTCCTTCAGAACACTTGTTGACTGCTAGAACCTACCTGTACTGGAAGACGGAATGGTTATTATTCTTTTATACGTAAAGTAATGACCATATTTTCTTTTAAAGGGTCTGAGATCAGTGGTTAGCCAGCTAAGCATGTTTATTAAATAGTCTGCTGAGGTGATTTTTATCTTTTTCCAAGCAGCAGTGGGGTCCAGCTAGAGAAAGGTTGTTAGAGTCAATTATTGACTACTTTACAGACAGTATTCACCAGTAACATTTATAAGCAGACACTCTGCTTATACTTTCTTCTGCTATATTTGAGCGTATTTTCTAAAAATGGTGTTTTGATTCCAGGTTCATTGTTTGTTACCCACCTACCACCTTGATCGCAATGACAGGGACAGATCCAGCCAAGCTGTGAATGGGAGCAGTGACACAGAAATGCAGCTGCAATCAAGTAGGGTGACACAGTGCATGAACTATACCAGTGGTGCTAATGGGAGGGGCTCTGATGGGCTTATCCACCCTAAGTAAATTTACCCCTGGGTAATCCTTTATTCTGTGCCTGGTAAAAAGGATACTGTGCAATAACTTTTTACAGAATCCTGAGAGTGTGAGGTAGGTTTAAGGAAGATATTTTGATGGTTTTATTATCATTGAACAACACTTGTTCTCCTGACCCCACTGGCTTCAGGAAGACTTTTTAACTGAGTAAGGTTCTACTCACTGTGAGTAAAGGCAGCAGAATCTGATCCAAAGGGATTTAAGCAAACTTGTGGTTTTTCTTATTGTTCAAGTCATGTTTTTACTGCTTTCCCTTTTAACATTAGGTTTAAATTCAAGTGTCATTTCCAAAGAAATAGCTATGATAATCTGTGGTGAGCTGATTAACAGCACTTACGCAAATTTCAATGACCACAAAGTTGTGAATGTGTCTGTGTGAGTGATCTACTTCTTATAAAGTAAATGAGTCTTCTTTCACATGTTTAATAATACTCAGAATTCTCTTCTCCTCTTCCTCCCCTCTGCCTTCACTCTAAAGTCCTCTCCTTCTCTCATTTGTTGTTGTTGTGGCAAAGTTATTTTTTTCTTCAATATTTCCACTCACCCACAGTTAATCATTTATGGGCTTTTCCACTGCAAACATGTAGAAAACACGTAAAAAGGAAGCCTCTTATCACACAATCAGCAACTCCGATTATAGCTTGATCAGAACTGACATCACTGTGGTTTCATTAGTGATATTAGATAAGTGCAATCTATTTTCAATCTCTTTTTTTTTCTTTTGCAATGTCAAAAAAGACATTCACCCTGCCCCAACTGGTTCTGTTTGACAGTGACAGGACTGCATAAAGGATTCCTTTCACTTATCATCTCAAGACCATTTTACATGCCAAACAAATCAAATCTACAGATCTCTCACCATCTTTATCAACCTGCCCAGACAAAGGGTCGGAAGCATTACAACCTTTGACTTGTTAACTTATTTTTCTCTCTTTACAGCCTAAAGCAACTCTTAAAATGTAAAGGATGTACGTGCAAACAAGTAAGTTTTGCAATATAAGTACTGGGGCAGAGAAATTCTCCCACTGACAAGATCTGCCAATGCAGATAATGTTCTTCCCCTTGTGTTTCATGTTACATGTTCTATCCTAGGTTTAGCAGATACCATACCTAAAGCAATCTTTGCAGAAAAAATAAAATAATTACTTATCCCAGGAGATTTTTATTTTATTCTTAATGTTTTTATTTTGTTATCTTTACAGTTTCAATAAATGAATGAGTCAAAGGGCTCTCAAGTGGGGAATCTGGGAAAATAGCTTTTTGCACAGTAAAAATAGCATTATTAATTTCAAGTTATCTATTTTTCATTATACCATGCTCTACAGTATTGTTAAAGACAAATGGACCAGACCCTGGCCACAAATATGATTCTTCAAATTTGCCTTTTTTGTAAGTATTTTTTTCTTCTGTTAACATTCATGAAAACTAATGCCATCCTGAGTTTCAGTAAGAGTCTTTTTTATCTCAGATGTTTCCAGCTAGACTGAATCAGGAACATGCTTTCACAGAGTCACAAGAAGCAAGGCATGCTTCTTGAGAGGAGACTGAGAAAATCCAGAGATCCAGGCAAAGCCAAGGGAGATGAAACTTCATGATCTTCTTAGGGCAGGACCCAGGGGAAGTTTTTTAAAGCTGTATGGGTGCTTAAGACTGCACCTACTGGAATGTTTGGATAGTGAATGTAACAATTCAGTATTTGATGGTTAAATTAAGCTATTGTTTGCCATGAGCTGGGAAGATAGATGAGGAGAATAAACATTCTGTACCTTGACTGGTTTCTCATCTCTCTCCCTGGGTACTTTCTACTGGTCCCTGTCAGAGGCAGGACATGGGATTAGATGGAACAGGTATAATCTAGTTCAGTAACTCTTCTGGGCTTAGTTCACTTAGACTCCAAAGTTCAACATCACAAGGAAGGATAGTTGTAGCTGCTGCAAGGCTGTACCCTGAAGTTATACCTTAGAGATCCAGAATTAATAAGAGTAATGGATGTTCTTGTACCAAACCAGCTGGGAAGTGAGTGGGTTCCCAAGATAGGTCCAATTTAAATATGGAAGTGGTCATACTCTAGGCAGGCGGCCTCATCTGTACTACTTATATCAATAATAATTACACAGTTAAGTGAAAAGACTTTGGAAAAGAAGACAGACTGGATGTAAGGGAACATTAAGTTTTCATAGGTATTATTTGGCGTGATATTCACAGTGAATTGTATATGTTAAATCTTTCATAGAAGCTATATTCGTTCTACAAAGAAGAGAGGGAGGGAAAGTTCCTTCTTTCCATACAAGGAAGGAAAGGAAGCTAAAGAAGATGAAACATTGATTCTGGACAAATATAGAATTCAGTCACATACGCAAATGATTTAGAGATAGAGGAATATTCAGTCTGGGTAAGGAGCAGCATGTGGAAAAGCAGCCCTCCTCCACAACAGCTCTAAAGCAAAGCAACAAAACACAGTTCAGCTCCTCCTGCCTTGACAAGGAGAAAGGCCATCTGGAGATTTACCATGGGTACATCTTTTTTCTTCAAATTGAGGGACTTGAAATACCAGGAGAGATGAAGAAAGAAAGTATAGAATTCAAAAGGCAGAGTGAAATCTAGTAACGGCAAACACTGTAGCCCCAAATAAGCGCTGGTCAAAGTCAAGACAGCAACACTGAGACCTCTGCATGGAGGCAAACCAAGAGCCCCTCTGTAGTCCCATTAACTTTAAAATCTCAGCTGGATATACCACCTGTGCAGACATTGCATGTCTCCCTTACTCATGTATGTATCTTTCCATAATCACCTCCTTTCATTTACCTATAACCTCTATTCTCATACAGACACACCTATTCTTTGATCTTCATTCAGGTCTTTCCCCCACTCACATACCCTTCTCATTAGCACCGACAAGATGCATCTGGCTAGAGGAAGGGTTTCTCCTGAAATGGGAGTTCAGCTACGTGAAGGAATAGGATGGAACTTCGGGAGAGGAGGAGATTAACATTTTTTAACAACACAGTAGCTTTGGGAAACAGGTACTTGTCTGAGTGGGGGAGGAGGTGGGAACAGTTAAGTGGAGAAAGCTACAAAGGTATTTTCATACAGGTGAAGATAAACACAGTAAAACCATTAAAGTCTAATTTTGGAAAAACTTCTTAGAAGCCATTCCTGGCTAATTATTCTCCAGTAATAAATGAATAGAATAGTAAATGTTATTAGAATAATTTACTATTCATCAAGAATAATAAATGAATAGAATAATTCATTATTCCCACATCCTTGTTCTTCGCAAGCTCTGGCAAGCTAACTAGGGCACCAGGAGGAGTGTCTCAGGAAGAACAGGGAATCAATGCACACAAAACCTGGAAAAGAGGCTTTAATTCTAGGTGAAAAGTTCATGTATCCAACAGCATTTGGTAACTGTGCTACTGACATGAACTACCATTTGAGCCATGTGCATCTTACCATGCTCTGTAAAACCTATTTATCTCATTATTGCACAGAGATCCAAAATTACAGAATAGGACTGTGACCTTTTCATACAGATAGTATTTTTTTTCAAAATTATTTCATTATTTCCTGGTCATACTTTTGTTAGCATAAACAGGTTAAGCAAGCTGATATGGTATTGACACAAGTAACAGGAGTCAGAATTAATATAGCCTACATCTAATTCTCTTGTGCAATTTCTTGGCTCCCCATATTTATACAGATATATAATGTATATATTTTGTATTTTCATATATACAATACACCAGAAGACTTTCTTCCACCAAAAAACTTACAAATCCTTTCTTCTCTCAGATGCTCCCCAGACAGCTTTCTCCGCATCACAGGCACAGTTATCTCCATAGAGTCACCATGTGCTATCTCCCAGAGCTCCCTTTGCTTCATGCTCCATTTGCTAAGCATGCTACTCTCCACCAGCAGCGAAAGGTCACAGTGTAATCATATCAACTGAACTTGTCTAGAACATCTGTGGATGTAATGGGGATTCACAACAGTAAGTATAAATTTCTAGATCTTTCCATTTAGACACAGTTTACTGGTAAGAGCCATGAAAGTACTCTTATTAAGGCCTATATTGTGCTTTTGGCAGGTTCTAGGACTTTTGTATCAGCAGATGCTTCTTCTGTCAGATGCAGTTTATTAGATGAGATCTAGAGTTTCTCAAGGGGTCACGGTAAATCCATTTAAAAAAAAAAAAAGAATTAGCCCAGAAGCATACAGTGAAAGGAATTTTTTTTTCAGCTGTGAGAAAAAAGTCTTCTTTCATACTAGGTTAATATTGTGTATTACAAAAGAGTAAAACAATAAACTGAGGGTTGATCAGCGTAGGGAAGGGCACTAAGCATCCTTATGACCTTGGGCAAGTTATTTATTCTTTCTATGACTCAGCTTCTAAGATGTAAAATAGAAAAAGTCTTCCTTTATCTCACTGTCTTCCTTTTTTGCCCTCAGTTTAAACTTCAAGTTCAGTGGGTTCAGGACTATCTCTTAACATGCATCTTGTAAATGGACAGTCCTGCAGGGGTTCTGCAATGAGCACAGCTCACCTTTGTCCTGGGATGTGTCTGTGTTTTGCAATCTGTTTTACATAGCAGGTAAGCATCAGCCTTGCTGCATTCTCAGACCTCTCTAGACTACAGGAAGAGGTAATAAGCAAGCCTAAAATAATCCATACGCATGGACGGCTTTAAAATAAGATGATTAGCTCATGTTTGTAAAATAGGTTGTTAATTTAAAAAAAAAAAAAAAGTTGGGACTCGGAGAACAAGCTTCATCATCCATAGTTCTGCTGTAGCCATATACATTGGGTGACATTCCAGTGTTCTAAAGTCCTATCTCACTTTTTGCTCTGCATAAGTTTTTGTAACTCTACTGAAGGTTTAAACTCAGGGAAAATCTCATGTCCTCTCTGAAAATTTAATATAAAATAGTAATTCAAAGAAAATCTTTGAGATGCTGTAGCATAAACCAATATTTTTGGACTGTCCTGGTCAAGCCAGGCATGTGGCTATTGCAACTGAAAAAGAAGAGACAGCAGAAAGATGTAAAGAGGAGGCTGACATTACTAAAGAGAAATTCTAAAGCAATATTTGAAATGCACATGAGGGGGAACACTGTTTTTTCCAGTGATCATGAGGTGAGAACCTATTCAAATGCTTTAGGTACATATAGCTAAGAAGGGCTATGACTAATAAATGTTATACACAAATTCTGAAATCTAGAGAGATGTTTACAGAACTTCTTTACACATGAGCTCAGTTTGTCCAAGCTATAGAAATAGAGTCTTTTTAGAGTGGGGTGTATATGTTTTACTGGGTTTTGAAAAGAAACTGGCACACCTAACTTAGAGAATTTTTCCAATTTTGAGAAATGTTCCTATCCTAAACCAGGGCAAAAAAAGTTGGTTCATGAACATATTCATGACCTCCTGAGACACCAAAAACATAGTCAAAATATTTTGCTTAGCCTTCTCATTTAAAAAACAAAACCAAAACCAAACAAACAAAAACCAAAAACAAAAACAAACAAAAACCCAAGAAGTTAACATTTTTACTTTAAAATGTCATTTTATCTCAGTCTCCCTAATAAGCTCGTGTTTTTAAAATGTAAATATGGGATGTTTCAGTATTTTGTTCTTTAAAAATTTTGAATCAGGAAAGTGTCTAAGCAGACTGTTTTGTAGTTTGCTTTTGTGAATCATCACCTTTTGGTGAAAACAAAGTTGGTCAAAAATTTCCTATGAATTGAACTGTTTATCTAACTTCCCTTATCTTTTCTGCACCGTCTGACCTATATTTTTATTCTGTGCTCCACAGAACTTTCTGCTTAAGGGTAGACTGATAATCTACTTGATGCTATCCCTAATTTTCTCACTACAAGGATCTAAAATTTGATGATGCTTCCTCTTACTTTAAGAGTAGTTAAACACCTTCTGAAATAAAGGGACAGGGCAAGGAGGCTGAGGAGAAGCTTCTTGTAGTATCACTCTTAGTCTTGACATATTCAAGAACTTACATAATAGTTTGTATTACACTCCTAAATATGTGAAAATAGTAGGGAATATAAAATAAGGGCAAAAACTAAGGAATATCTCATGTATTTAAGTTGATCTCATCTAGATCAAGACTCTTCCAGCTAAAAAAAGAACTGCTGATATGAACGTAATAATTAACCAACACCAGAAAGTATGAGAAAATGAAAGTCTCTCACACTGTCCCTGGGGGGAAGCAAACTTAGAGGCAACAGACAGGAGGCAAGGTATGAAGTATGCCATAGGAGTGGAATGCTTGCAGGTGCACTTCATGTAGCTGTTACACCTGGGAAGGCAATTCTCATAATTTTCTTCTTGGAATGAGTCTCAAAAATTTTTTTACTAAAAGTACCCACAAACTGTGTGGGAGAGTGGGAAATTCCAACTTTGGCAGCTGATGGTCAGTCGCTACAAACTCAGTATGTTGCACTTGAATATTTTTGCTTAATGAGTATCTGAAGTCTGAATCCAAACACTGAGGCTTGGGGCTGACTCCTGGTTTTGTTACCTCAAGATCCAGTACCAAAAATGATACCACTTATAGTTTTACGAGTTTTGTTCTGAAGATGCAGGAGTGAAGTGCACTTTTTTGTTGTTGTCATTTAAGTAAAACATCCCATTTCTACTTTTCTTTCTTCTCTTTTTCTCATTTCAATAGAGATATATTTTGCAGTCCTCAAGTCTGCGAGCAGTAAAAAAATAAGCACACCAACTTGTTTATCACAGTTATCAGTGCACTTGTTTGTGTGAGATTTCCTGTGTTAACAGAAAGGAAACATACTAATAATAGATGGCAAATACATGTTTTTGAATTTGTGCAACTGGGCTTACTATTTATATTTTGTACAAATTAAGTTACTGTGCGCTTGTAAAGAAAATGCTGAGAAATCCAAATTTAAAATGAAACAATGTGCCTGTCAGTAAAGCCAGCTTTTCACCAACAACTAAACTTCATTAAAGACAAAGAGATCATATTTGGACACCTGCAACTACAAGACAAAAATCCGTTTGCTTTGAGTAAAAGTCAAACGTGCTTTAATAGCTTTAGAGGAAAATGTCTTAAAATAAACTTGCAGTTTTAACTGCGACAACAGCAAAATCAGGTAAACTAACTTCAGGAATTATTTCGAGCTGCTCTTTGGGAACAAGTCATCAAGTAGTCTTTTTTCTTCCCTAATATCTCTGTACATTCACCCACAAAAACAGCATATTACCCAAACACATACAACATTCTCCCTACCAAATGGTCCTAATAAATACTTATTTCTTGTGCCATAAGTTTATTTATTTTAAGTGATTATAAACATTTTTCAAGTAAATGTTTTGTAAAAGTGCTCCAGTCTAATAATGTGTATGAGGTTACATTTTGACATTTAACTTTAAATTTGGCCACATGAAAGGTTTAATAAATATCACACCTATATTACTTTCAGTACATAGCAGAAGGACACTTTCCACTTGAAAGTCACCTTGATCCGAATGTTAGCAGCCTTCTGCTCAACACCTCGCATATTATTTAACAATGCCTCCACAATCCTTTGCCACTTAGCTTTTTGCTTCCATTACCAAATTCCCTTATGATTACTTCTCTTCCCTTTAGGCTTAGCTGGACATGTTTGATCTTCCACACATAGAAAAGACTATCCAAATACAGGCTGAAAAAGTAGTTATACACCTGCCATTGTCCATCCAAGGATTTTATTACCTTCAAGGGAGAACTAAGGAGTAAAGTATCCTTCTTAACTGATCTCTTCTAACCAAATACTTCCTAAGCTAAATCAATGACATCTAAGTCAAAAGTCATTGTAAGATTCTATGCTAATTATTTGAGAAATAAATAAACACAACACATAAATAAAATTTTCTCAGACTAGAAAAATACCTTAAGCCAGATTTCCTATTTTAGACATGAATGCCTCATACATTCTTGCAAATATATGATATATGTATGCAAATCAGATCTTTACATCTGCCTACTTCAGGGTGTAGATATTTGTCTATATATGTGCAAATAAGCAAGTATCCATAACTTAACACTGAAAAGCAAGTAAATTAAAAAGACATCCATGTCCTTAAAACTGAAATGAATTATTTTATACATGTTATCTCCTGTATTCTGGGTGATATTAAAAGCTGATTTGTGGATTTTAATCTGGAACTGCGGATGGATTGTGGGAAATACCTAAGTCTAGCTTTGTTGCTGTGACTCTAGACCATGTGAGCAAGGTGACTATTGACTGCCTTGTGCAAGAGAGAATTCAAATCTCTGGGACCAGACTAATAAACAAACATACTAACAAGCAAATAAATAAAAGCAGACTCCCTCTGCGTGAATTGTACCAAATTCTTTTGTGGCTGGAATGATTACCTGAAAAACCTGAGGAAATATATGTAGCCATAATAAAAATGCTCAGTAGGACTACTCAGAAAATAGAGTTTAATTTTTCATAAATATTCAAGTTTTCAGAATTTTCTGAGCGAAGACAAGTCTTTTTACAAAATCTTAATGAAATTTCTGAGAAAAACTAAACTCTAAAACAGGAATAGAAAAAGCATCTGTACATGAAAGGGGAGTGGACAGACCTGCACACAAGGCTATGGAATAATTTTCCCCAATAATTGTTTATACTAAGTAAATCACCTGCTAATACCAAGTAAATTGCTGCCCAGCAAAAACCTCTTTGTAGGGTGTTTTCAAGGGATCATTTCTGCTTTCTTTAAGGTTTTCCCAGCCAGTCAAAACACCACCAAAGGGGACTAAGTTCTCCCATTAAGTTTCTGAGGAAAAGGAAGAAGACCTTCTTTCCCCTTTAAAAGTGGAGTTTGGACAGTAGAAATAGCAAAGATTACTTCTGGAGAACTCAGCAGCCTTTCATGCCAGGATAGTCTTCTCCTATTGCTGTCTGCTTCTGCTCTCCTCTCAGTAGTCCCTTAGCCCAGAAGAAATGACAGTGAAAAGGTAATAGAAATTAAAATCAATTTTCAAAACATTTGAATAGTAAAAATGGCATTTGAACTGCAATACAGATAGAAAGAATGCTTCTGAGATCTATCTAATTGTGGTAAGGGCTTTTTAATGAGAAATGGTATGTCTCCGTGCTGCTTCATAATTCACTGTGCCATTCTAGATGCCTCTATATTTTAAGTACAATAAAATTTTAGTAGGATTTTGAACACTCCCTAAGTTAACAGGTAAGTCAATTTAATGCCATAAAAAGAGATGTAACTCCAGAGATTTTAAATAATTTAATCAGGTGTAACCGTTTCTTCTAAAGTTCTGTGATATTTCCTGTCATGCTAAAAAGCACTACAGCATATCCAAACACGTGGCTACAGGCAGCAGCAATGACTGATATCGTTTTATGTGCCTGTTGGTGAGCAGTAAAGTCATTCTGCACAAGCCAACACAGGCTTGGGAAACTCTACAGAAACCTCTGCACTGACCAAAAACTACTCAGATTTGGCTTTTGTGAATCTACTATAGCAAAACCATGGAACTTTGATGGGAAAGGGAATAGACTTTCTTTTTTATATAAGATTTTAGACTATTTCTAGGATAAAACAGTAATTTCTCTATACTCTTATGTCTACGGCTGAAATTTGCCATTGATTTTAACCAGAGATAGCAGATTTTTCAGTCTCTTACGGATACCTAGGGACCAACTTGAATGTCCAGAAAAAACGATACCCATTAATCCTTTGATTTGGAGGGAAAAAAGCCTTGATCAGATTCAACCTTTCCTGCTTTGATGGAACTACTATAAGCTTCTTTAGCAGTTGCCTGCCTTTGGTGATGAACAATAAATAAATAAGACTTTGAGACTATTTTTCCATTTGCCCTGCAATATGTTTTGCAGTAGGCAAGAGTTATCACCAGTGCTGCTCTAGTCCTTAGGCCATACTCATTGTTCAAGGCTCACTAAATACAGATCAGTTTAGCGCTTTTTTTCCTCACATGAAATGAGTTTGTGTTTATTTTGTACTCTATCGTGCACCCTCCTACATGCCCACCCACTATTTACCCCATGTGGTAACAGAGCAGAAAAACAAGGTTTGCTGTTGTCCTGGGAGTTTATTTTATGCTATTGCTAGTTTGCATTTTATTAACTGGGGCCCGGGGGAGACATGACATTGCCAATATTTGTGATTTTATTGTAAGTTTTACAATATTTAGCCCTCTTATTTTGTGAAGGAAAAAGAAAAAAAAAAAAGAAAAAAAGAGCTTGGGAATGATAAAATCTCAAATACTGGAAGGTTAGTCTAAAAGACTACACATGCATACTTACACACAAACAGATGTATTGCTTTTAAAAATCATGCCATTTTTTTAGTTGATCTCATTATTTAAAAGCCTGATTTGTGATTTTGAACACTTGTGGTTGGCAATATGGGGTAGTTTAGCAGAAACTGCCTGGGTTTTATTTCCTTCCAGTGGGGATAAAATAGAGTAGAAGGATATATCATTTGCATAAAATGGGAACATGCAGTAAAGTTAATCAGAATCCTTTTAGAAATCCAGTTTTTTTTCCATATTTTCCTTATTATTAATTGTTTACCTCTGCACTAATAGATTCTTGCCTTTTATTTGCAGCCTAGATGAAGGCAGGATATTAAAGTAATCTTCCCAGAAACCCAATCCTTGAAAAAATTTTACTGCTTGCTTTGAGTTCCTCCAACTTTCCTATTCTTATTCAAGCTCGGAAAACTCCAAAGCCTTCTAGGTTTACTGAGCACTAAAAACTCATTCCCTATACTGAATTAAAGTTAACCTTGTCTTTTGAAAGGTTACTATACAGTGAACAGAATGGTGGATAGCCATATTTTACCCATACTGTCACCCCTTTTGTTTCACATTTAGAGTTGTCTGCCTTTACCTCAACATGTTACTTTAATTACTTTTGATGAAACAATTTTCCAGCTGCAGTTGTTTTCCTTCTTTAAAGAAAGGGGTTTTGATTGGCATTTGTAAAGGAAGGTAGATTGCAAACAATATTTAAGGAGAGAAAATGTCTGTTATGTAACTAAAAAATCTAAAAATGGAAACAGTTTTTAGTTATTAATATGGAATTTTTAGAGCATGAAACAAATGGGTCCTATCATGCATGAATCTGTATGAAATACTGAACATACCTTTTTATTCATTGCTGCATAAATATTCTGTGACTGATTACAATTTGTAGTGAATTAAAGAAAAAAATCAAATGGCTATAGAAATAGAAAAGGATATCTGGACCTACTAGTAAGTTTTATGTATATGCTCATGACATGCCTTGATAGCAATGAGATGGGAGGAAGGGACATTGATACTGATTTAGTGGTACTGTGGCTTGGTAAAAAACTACAAATTTGACAACACCTAGAAGGTACCATTTGTACCTTCTAAAAGACTTTCCTGTGTCTGGATGCTGTTTACTCATACCTACATTTGTAAGCTTTCTTCTGATCACTGAAGTAATGAGAAAGTAAATCTATAAGGATGAGCCCAATGCACTCAATACCAGCTGCAGAGAGTGTAAGTGTAACACATCCACTGAGTGTATTTAAGAGACCTGTCTACTCTGCTCTGTCAGCTTTCTCTTGAGATCATCCTTAGACATAGGGAAAGTGAGTGCGCCTCAAGGTGAAGGGACCCTGTCTGTATCTGTGCTGCTTGACCTAGGCACAAGTTGCTTCAGACATGCTGATTATTCCACAAGCCTTTCTAGCACCCCTGAGAAATCTCGGTTGGCCCTTGAATTGTGCCCCACTTGTGATCCCTCAGGCTGTTTGCCGTAAGGAATTCTGTCTGCCTCTCACCATTATCTACCAGCTCTTCTGATTATCAGGAAAATGTGGGAAGGAGTGAGAGAACGTGAATCCAGACCCCTAGGCTATTGGCCTTCTCCAGTTTCCAAAGAGCTGTCTATACCTGTATCTGGCAGCATACAATAAAACAGCATAACAAGTACCTGCCTCACAAGCTTATCCTGCCTGAATCCTTGATGGAACACAATGGCTTTTCCCACTGGAGATGGGACAATCAACATATCCCACAGCCACCCTCCATCACTCCCTCCTGAACATCCTCTTGAATAAAGGTTTGCAGCTTGGCCTTAGAAAAGCAGAGCCCATGAGAGTCCTCAGAAAAGATGAAAAACCCTCATGGAGCTTTTCTGTGGAGGAAAAAAGTGTGAATTTGGAGGCAAGGTACCTGCAAGAGCACCAAGTCAGGAGATAAGCTGCAGGTTTTGGGAAATCATGCCAGCATGGCAAGTTGGAGCTATACAGGAGGAACAGGGAAGTGGGCTGGATGATAGAGACAAGGTGACAAGCATCGACTGTGTGGCACTGTATCCCAACTATAAATAACTGCTCTTCTCTCTCAGCATGTCCCTGTTTTTGGATGCAGGCTGCACGCAGTCCTCCTACCAGTTCAGAAGTGATGCACCTGGGCACACCTCTGCTGGGTTTTGGGAAAGGTTGGGTGCCAGGCCCAGGCTGAACCCCACCCCACAGGCCTGCAATCAGCCACCATGAAGAGACAAAATGGCCGCCATCCCGGGGAGGAGTGTGGCACCGCTGAGCGGAGCTCTGTCATTGGCTGGTGGCAGACCACGTGCCAGGGCAGGTGTTTCCAGGCAGAAGAGGGTCACGTGGCAACATGGGGCTGGGGCAGGGGAGGGCAAGGGTGAGGAGGGCAAGAAGACCCCGATGAACCTCAAGGCCGAAGGAAAGGGGGATGAAGCCACCACAACCGTGCAGGTCTATCTGCATGGAGGTCCCCTCCTGGCGCTGGCTGTGGTCAGCGGACCATCAAGTCAACACTTGTTGACTGTCCCCATGGACTCTCAGGAGAGATTCCCAGCAGTGTGAGTGGAGGCCAACCTGCCCAGCACATAGGATGGCAATACCAACAGCCAAATAAATTTCCAGTGTAGGCATTTTTAAGTGTCACTGTATGCTTTCAGGGGTACTGGGCAATGGAGTAACCCACATTGCTCTATGGGGAAGGTGGCAGCAGCCTCAGGCAGGGGTCTGGCCAGAGAAAGATTGAGGACGGTGGTTCCCCACAGCACCTCAGCCACATGGCTCTGGAAATGTCCCTAAGGACACCCGAGACCAAGGGGAGGTGGGCAGCCAGGCAGCTTGGCATCAGTGGGCTGGCTGTGGGGTGATCTTACAAGACAATACAGAGGCAACCACAGAAACCAAGATATTAAGACTAGTAATCTGGAGGTGTTCATTTTTCATGAGTACATGCAGACATTGTGTGTATGTAAAGAGAAAATGTCTTCTCTTTCCATGGTGTGTAAAAAGCAAAGTAGCAGGTGTATAGAACAGTACACGAAGTTTCCTTATTCCTTTACCCACTGAAAACTTTACATATGTAACACAGTATGGTGTATATGCTTGCAAAACATATATTTACATCATCAGTCATTCACAGAATAATGAATTAATTAAAATCAGAATATTTCTCATTTCAAGATGAAGCAGTCCTGTTTGTGTTTTTTGATTAAGGGAAATGCATAGGTCAGACATTATATCTGGGATTAACATTAGTCTCTTAGTTTCACACATAGATTAAAATCTTAATACTTTGTGGCTAAATCCCACTACCTCAAAAAAAAAAAGGGATAGAAATTCCCTTTATCCAGTCTCATTTGTCCCTCACTGCTTTTGGTTAATATCCTACAGTCATCTGCAGACCACCTAGAACTACCAACAAAATTCAGATCTGGGACCTTCTATTGATATACTTCTGCTAAAAAAAATTGAAGTGGAAATGGAAGAGAAAAAGATGCTGAGGAACAGCACAGAGGAGCTTTCCACTGGTAGTTCCATGAAACACTCCGATGAAAAGTTATGCCAGTCTTGAAAAGACATATTAAGGCGTTTTTACCACTATGAGTGAAAGGAAACAACCATCATCTATATATTTGGACAGTAAGGAAAGTGTGGCACATGGAGAACTCCACACTGCTCCATGCAAAAACTCATACTGTCAACCACTCTGGCTGTGACACCATGCCACTGTTTTTTTCAAACCTTCTGTAGAGGTAGTTTTCTCTAGTGTAGCATATTAACATGGATACAGTAGCCATCATTTCTTCTCTGCAGGCTGAACTCTTGCAACTGAGCAACTCATGAAAAATAAAACTCTGGCAAACAAAGAAATCTGGCAGCATGTTAAATAAAATGTAATATAGCTTTTCTGCAAATCAAAGAAATGCAATTGCTAATAAAACCCTAAAAAGAAGGCTTTTCTAGCAGTAAGCCGATCAAGCCTACAGAAGGAAAAAGATAGGAAATGAGCAGAAGAGTTGGTTTCTCTTGGCTTATGATCAGGGTATATAAAGAAACGGTTTTTTTCCTGAGAGTCAAGAGGAAGAAAAAAGACGGAGACAAACTATAGCCAGGTCAGGCTAGGCTTTTATAGCTCTTTTGCTCTGAAAGCACATGAGATATTAGGCTGTTGCTGTCTTGAAATAACTAGATGAACCCAACACTTTTTTCCCTCTACCTAGTGGTTATCTTAGCTGGATACTCTAAAATATAATATCTTCCCTTTTCTAGCATTTTGCTGTGAGGTAACCAATTGTTGCCATATTTTTTTTCGTAAAGACAAAATAGCCCAATATTTTATGTGTGAACGGTATGAGTCTTTATATCAGTGTCTAGGTGGATTTAATGCATTAGTGGTAACTTAAGGAGAAGATTAGGAAAAATAAGCTGAGTTTTGCTTCCAAAACGTATGCTTAATCACCTGTTCCTGAAACAAACTTTGTTTTATTAACTGATTTAAATAAAAACAAGGTTTTAAAAACTCATTGGGAGCTAAGTGTTAAAGACTTTCCAAAATTGAATTATTTTAAGTGTTCATATGTGGAATTAGTTGGAAAACTTCAGAAGGGATATATTATGCTACATCTTGTTAGAAGTCCTTTACCCAATAAAAAACAGATATTCTTATCCAGCATGAAAGATGATGCTGCCTTACACCATGTTTTTCTTTGGCTTCCATGTATTTATCCTCTTCAAATTCTAATCTGAATTCATTAATACTATAAGGAAAAAATGTACAGATTTATTTATTTCCCTGGATCAACTTTTTCACCATTCCTAAGTATAAGAACTGCATTTGTCATTGTTTCAACTTATTACCACTAGCTTGGTAATATTTACTAAGGGTCTTTGTTATCACATGTACAATTGTATGTGGGTTTTTTTTCATAATCAAGGGACAGACATTACATGCTTCTCTCAACTAGAGTTCAGTAATTTCCTGAAGTTCCCAGTTCTGATTTCCCTATCTTTAGTCTAACTATTAATCTTGCCGTTAGTCCTGATGGTTAAAGTCATTATCCTAACTTAAAACAAAGCACTCCTCACATTATTGGAGCCAAATCTAGATGATGATGCTGTCTTTAACCCCAATTCCTGACCTTGCAGCCCATCTTTCCTTTCCCTGCTCTCACCTGCTTTGTATAAACTGAAGAACTATTTTTTTGCCTGAAGATTCTGCCTTTGAGGCAGATAAAGATCCAAACCACCACAGAAAGCTTTGTAATGAATGCCAACACCTTGAGCTACACTCAGGAACTAATTAGCAGTTGATGTAGTAACAAGTCAAGAAGCTGTTAATTCACACTAAAAAAAAGTCAAGTCTACCTGAGTAATTCATAGTCAACACACTCATTTAGACAGACGTTTACAACTGGCATGCACATATAGTACATATATACACACACATTTGTCATGGACTGTGTATATACACATGCTTAAGTTTACAGGTGATACTATCTCACTAAAGTACAACAAAGTATAATTTCTTGAGTAGAACTTTCCCTGGTTTAAGACAACAGCACTTACTTTGCTCAGAAAGATGTACAGACAATGGACCTATTCACTGCTATGATCCCAGAGGGATGACTGCTTGTATGTGGTTGAGGAACACAGTAACTATTGTACATCACAGATCCAGTTTACGTCTTTATTTCCAGCAACCAAAAGGAGTCAGTGTTCCCTCATGTCTCTTTGAGAAGAGATCCTCTCCATGAGCAATGCATGCCAAATGATATGGAGATAATACGTAACAGGATTTGCTGCATTAGTATAAAAAATTGAGATTGGTCATGTCTTCTCATGACACTCCCAGTAGGTTATGCCGGTTCACTGTGCGGTAGTGTTTCACTTATAGCAATGTTGCTGCTTATAATTTCAGCTAGAGCACAGCAATACTTTCTAATAGGTCCTGTGCACTGTAGTTGGCATCCCAAGGTGTCCTGCTCTGCTGCCATGCTCTCTGCTGATCCATGGGCCCTGGGAGTTTCTGTGTACTGTACTCTGAATTCCAGAAAGTAATGCAATTGCACAACTTAGGATCAAGACAGATATTTCCCATGATCCTTTTTACTTCATCTGTGTTAGCACCATTTTCAAAGAGCTGCTAAGTAGCATGGAGAGAACACCAGTGAATGTCACAGTCTCCCTGAATGAATATAAACAAATTGCCACCAGGAAATCTGTAGTCAAATGATGGCCTGTACCTCAGGGCACTGAGGGTTTACAAGATCATTGCAAACATCGTTCCTCCTCCTACATATTTTCTTCAAGTAAATGTACTGCATGGTATATTGCTTTCAGAGTCAGCCAGCAAAATCTGACTAGTGCTGCAGGTAATCAGTCTCAGATCTTCAGGACATCAAAAGCCAATTTCCTAGAACTGTGCTGAGTTCCTCTTGGAGTGGTAGTGACAGAAATCTGCATGTGAGTTCCCCTCAGCATGAAGAATCACGTGGAAATCTCTCAAAAAATATTTTGCTACTTATCAGTACCTAGTCTGATGCTTAGTTTGGTGTGGGCAGATAAATCATCACATTTTTTTTTAGTGACAATGAGCACCATTCTGAAGAAGATACTATCCTCCTACATCATAAAACACAGCACAGAGACAGACGTAGATCCACACATAGGTAGTTATGAAAGTGTTTGTATAGTTAGGATTATATAATTATGCTGTAACCACCGATGCAACACAGACTTTTTCTTTTTAACTTCCATCCCTTATAATTCACAGATACATAAAGGTGATGATCCATGATACTGCAAGGCTTGATTAATCAGTACTAGATCACTATTCCTGTGGAGTTTCTAGAAAGGTTCTAGATAGATGATGTCTATAAGGCCAAAATTTTATTTTATTTGACAAATGGAATTTCTGCTGTGATAGCAGTAACACTAAAGCATTGTTCTTTCCCCTAGGCATCCTGAAGGTCCAATTTATCTTTTGTAACCTTGGTTCATGAAGCCTTTGCTGGACATTTGCACAGATAAGAACATAAGAACATCTGTGTCAGGGCAAACACCCTATTTCTGACAAGCCTGGGTGCAGATATTCTGGAAAGAGTACAAGAAGACAAAACCGCAGCACTACTTCCCATCACAGCTCAGCAATGTCTTAATGCTAGAAAAACTTCAGTGGAGTCTTATTTCATACATTTGTCCAGTTGCCTTTTGAATTAATGTAATATTTTAACATCCACAATGTTCTGTGCCAAGGGGTTTCACAATTTAAATACACACTGTGTGAAAAAGTATCTCCTCTTGATTTGATTTCAATCTGTTATCTGCATAGGAATAAAGAAGGTCTTTACACCCCAAGTGGCTGTGGGATAAAAACAGTGTATTTGAAAGATTTATGAATAGAAGGAAGATACTGAAGCTAGCAGTGGAAAAGAAGTATTTTTCTGTTGTGACATGAATTTGCTTTTCTTCTAATTACTGTGATAGGACCAAAGTTTTTGCATAGATTGGAGCAATAAATAAGCATCTGCTAGGCATTTCCCCTAGATGTTTTACTTGACATATTATAGCCCAGCTGGAACAATTCTGCTTTCTGGAGAATGACCTGGTATAGGATTTACATATGGCACCGTGATACAATTTCATGCATGACCATTGTACAAACAAGCATAGTACGGCTGGGTGAACAGCCTGCACTGGAATCACATAAGGAGCTCCTGGCTTCGCTCTAGCATTTAAACAAGGTGACTTGTTAGATGGGTGTCGTGGTTTAGTCAGCAACTAAGCACCACACAGCCGCTCGCTCACTCCCCCCACCCCTGTGGGATGGGGGAGAGAATCGGAAGGGCCAAAGTAAGAAAACTCATGGGTTGAGATAAGAACAGTTTAATAATTAAAATAAAACAGTAATAGTAGTAGTAGTAATAGTAATAGTAGTAGTAGTAGTAGTAGTAGTAGTAATAATAATAATAATAATATAATGAAAAGGAAAATAACAAGAGAGAGAGAGAGGTGAAACCTTAGGAGAAAGGAAAAGAAAACCAAACAAGAAGTGATGCAACCGCTCACCACCCACCGACCGACGCTGCCAGTCCCCCACCCGCGCTTGCTCCTTCCCCCGGCCAACTCCCCCCAGTTAATATCCTGGGCATGACATCACATGATATGGAATATCCCTTTGGCCAGTTTGGATCAGCAATCTTGGATGTGCCCCATCCCCTCCCAGCTTCTTGTGAACCTCGCAGAGCACGGGAAGCTGGAAAAGTCCTTGACTAGTGTAAGCACTACCTAGCAACAACTAAAACATTAGTGTGTTATCAACATTATTTTCATACTAAGTCCAAAACACAGCACTATACCAGCTACAGTGAAGAAAATTAACTATCCCAGCTAAAACCATGACAATGGGTTAGAACATTCTTAGAGCAGTACAGGGCTCTCAGGTAAGCAAAGAGCTGACCCCAGTATCCAAAAAAGTCATGTGGAATAACCTGGGAAGACTTAGACACCTACTAGTTGTTCTATGATGAGTATATATCCCTTTGTACTTTGTAGCAGGTCAGTCTGGCCCATATCTCAGTAAACCTATCTGCAAACTTACTTTACTATCTTGCATTAAAATGCCAGAAGATTTGCAAAAAATAAGTATTCAGTGTGAAGAGAAAGTACTTCAACATGAGAGGGCTCAAGCTAATTTGCCACAAATATGAAGTGTACAATGCTTACCACAAATATGAAGTGTGTGGTGGACCTTGCAAACCAGGACTTAATTATTTTGTTTCATTCCCATTGAGAACCTGACACATAGATCTTTTGTGAAAACAAGTAGGAAGGTCTGTGGCTTTCATCCTTGCTAGAGAGTAACTTCCTGTTTCACTCCAAAAATTAAAAAATAAAAAGTAGTATATGTAGAAAAGTATATTTGTCTGTATGGCTACCTGTATACTGGGTCAATACAATATTCCCTTTGTACCTGTTAGCATCATTTGTTTCCTTTGTTGATACAATGATTTTGTTATTGCTGCTGTCAGTAGCAAGGGTGATAATGGATTTGTTATTCATGGAATTATCTATCTATGACTGGGAAGCAGACCTGACTGTAGCGCTCATATTTCTATAATATATCTGTAATTATGCATGCGGGAAATTTGACAGCAAAATGTCAAAACAAAAGCAGATTTGCTCTGTTGAAGGTATTTGAAGACAAACAGCGTTACATCAGAAGCTTGTATCTGGTTCAGACAGGCTATTTACTGCAACAAAAAAATAGCCTTTTGAATTATTTTCAGCCTTCCATTCCTCATGTTAAAAGGCTACTGTGGTGCCCTGTCACTTACTTATCAGCAGAGCAAGGGGCAAAGATGAACAGGAGTCACCAAAAGAGTTAAAGGAAATGATCACTTCAAAAGACTGATTTCCTGTAGCTTTGAAAAGTGAGGGTTTCCTTCAGTAGCATTTAATAGTTATAGTTGAGTACATCTCCTACTTTACAGGCATTGCTATCACCCATGTGAGGCATTATTGATTTTCACACAAGACAATGTCTGCTTGCTTGTTGGAGCTGCAGTAGTGCTCACAGGAGGCTGCACCAAGCTCCAAAAAGAAGTAGTGATAAATTCCCTCGTTCTGTGTGAGGGACAATATATTCCTTTCCCTTACCCTCCGATACCTACAGTCTGACAGCTTCATACTTCAATGTTTATGAATCACCAAACAGGCAGTGGGAGTTAATTCTATGAAGAAATTAGAAGGTGATATATTTCAGATTATGGTTGAAAGTGGAGTTTAATTGTTTACCTAAAAGAAAGTCAACACCAAAAGAGTTTTGACCACCAAAAGACTTCAGGTTTAATGCATTAATTTTTTCAAAAAGATACCTTTTCAATACCGTTATTTGCAATAAGTATAACAAAATTGCAATTAGCACTAACATCAGGCTGAATTTTTTGCTAGAATCTTTTACATAGGTGGCAAGAAAAGACTGACAGGGAAATTAGGGTTTCTTGTTACAGATGCAGGTGTGACTTCTGTACCTGCATTGAAGGTTTCCAGCAGACCCCATGTGTAAAGAGACATCTGAGCATTCAGTATGGAAAAATCTATGGTGGCTGTCACACAGCACTCTCTCTCTTCACCTTCTTAATTCTTATTTTGCTTTTGACAGTTGGTAAGTCATCTTTTTAATGGCTCACCACAGTTTTAATGCACAACTTCAGACCAAATTGTTTGAAACCATGACTTAATTCACAGAATCTATTAAAAAATGTGTTGACAGCCTTCATTCCAGGAAGAAAATGTTAATTACTTGTATCACAGTAGCACTCAAGATTCAGGCCATATTGCCCTAGATTATAGATATGCATAGTTCTTGTATCTGACTGTTTTTTTCTCAAAATGGAATTGACTGATGTGAAGTAGTGCCACACTTACTTTGCACAATACAGAGCTAGCAGTTATTATTGTATAGGTGAGGAATGGTGCCAAAGGCGTGTTAAGTGACTGTCTAAGGTCACAGAGAGGTCTGTGGTAGAGCAAACCATCACTTATGGCTGTGTCTCCTGAGTCTTTCTCTGGTGCAATAAGAAAGAATCACCTTTCCTGAGGACATAATGTCCATATGACAGTAGAGAAAGTGTATGATTGAGAAACATTACTTTTAAAAACTGGCTGTTCCTACCTGATGTTTTGTATTCTGAAGCTTGATTTTGAGATATCCTTGGGTTTGGGTCTCAGAAAAAAATACTCTGCAAGTCCACCAAACCCAAAATGCTTCCAACTGGGTTTTTTAAATCTGGGGCACCCAGATCAGTGGCTGTTTGTTAACATTTGCTCTTACAACTGTGATTTGACCTATATAAGAGAGTAATTCAGAAAATGTCTGGAGTCTTATTTTGTTCAACAGATCTGTAACTGATATGGGCTAATGAAATATCATTCACCATAGTTCCTAGCCAGATTCACAACTTCTTGGTCCATCTGTTCACTGAAGACACAGCATTTTACATATTTCTTTGTACCCATATTTGTAAAGTCTGTATTTAACTTCCTCCACTATATTTATGGTCCTTTCTCAGTCAGAAATACAGAAATGAGTGGATGCAAGAAATACAAAATAATATAGATTGGGTACAATAAGAACATAAATACCCCTCTCAAAAAAAAAAACAACAACAACAACAACAACATGCTCGAATCTTTACTGAAAAATCTGTTGTTATTCAAAAATACATATTTATGTGAATTCACTTCAGAGTTCTTGCTCTTCTACCAATAATGAACCACAAATAGCTAAAGTGAACAGCACATGAATAACGAATAGGCTAAATAATAATCATTCAAAATATTCACAAAGTACTCTGGAATTTTTAACTACTTTAAAGGAACAACAACTTTTTCTGCTAATGGTGTCTTCAGCAAAAAGGAAATCAAATGAATAAGTAAGGATTGTGGATGATTATTACCAAGCTTTTACATATATATTTTTCTTACAGATACTGGTTACATGTTGGAAAAATAATCATATTTTTTAAATACACTGCTCACTTATTTGTTAGAATTTCTGATGAATAAGTTGTGTTTCTCTGTTTATAAGACATAGATAAAGGCAAGGGCTCTTTAAATTAGTTTTTTCCCAGCAATACCATTTAGTGTGTATGTAAATGAAGCCATAACATTTAAGAAAATGTGCCAAGTCATAAACATTAAAGTTTTTTATTGGTTGAAAGGATCTGCATGAAAGAGTTAAGTTTGTCTTCAGCTCTGTGGCTGTTTTCTTTATTGTCTTAACTGCCAGGAAATGAAGCCTGATTATAAAAGACTGATGGAAAAAAATAAGTTAAAGGAGCCTACGTTTCATTTATGAATTTTTAAATAGAGATGCACAGGTAACTCTCTTGTTTATAGCTAGCCAGTCTTTATAGAAACTGTGTAAATATATTTACTTGCAATAAACAAAAATTTGAATCCTCAGGGTTGTAGTGTCTCACTGATTTACTTTTCTTTCTTTTTTGAGTAATAAGCTGTTGGTGAAAAGGGGTTAAATGCAGTTTCTAAACGAAAAAGTGTTTTATTGTGTCAAGTGTCAGGAAGTGAGTAGAGGTGCAAAGGAAAGAGAGGGTGAGAGAATAAGATCGTTAGAGCTGATACCATGAAGTGTAACATAAATTCAGAGATGACAGAGCAGGTGAGGTCTTTGAAATGCAGCCATCACAATAATGTCACCTACAGCTGAGAATCCACAGAAGGAGAAAAAGAAAGAAGAAAAAAAAAGAGAGAAAAAAAGATGGGGAAAAGGAGAAGAAAAAGAAAGAAAAAGCTTAACCACAACCCAAATGCGACCTAAATACAGAGCAACAGACTTTACTATATGGAACCTACTGAAACAATTTTTCAAAAAATCCCTTCTAGTAAACATTGAGTAAAATATTAAGGATATCATGCAGACCTTCCATAGGAAGCATGTCATTTCACTTTAGCAAATAACACTCTTGCAGTGCCAGATTCTGTCTTATAGAATCAAATTAGAAACATAAATTGCATGAACATTTGGCCCTACACATATTGTTACTTTGACTGTTCCTTTTATCTTGTCAGATACCACAAATTTTGACAAGTTTATTTGTGCTCATTGTGATAAATTCTCTAGTAGTGCACATAAGTGTACATATTTACCCTGATAGAGAATGTTATCTTATACCAGACATACTTTTGTTTTCATATAAAACTTCTTCATGGCTATCCAAGGAAATGATCACAGGAAATTTTCCTTCTATTCTTTTCTCCTAGTGCCACAGTATTTCACCTCATAGGCAACACGTTGCTCTTCTGCTTAACTGTCTCAGCTACATGCATCCCCTTGGTTTTGCTGCCTGAGGGCAAAATCCTGCAGTCAGAATTACTCAGACAAAGCTCACATTGAAATGAATAAGAGTGTTACTCACATAA
The DNA here is from genome assembly GCA_031468815.1 of Morus bassanus. NCBI lineage: Eukaryota > Metazoa > Chordata > Aves > Suliformes > Sulidae > Morus > Morus bassanus. The sequence continues at coordinate 40,743,203 of CM062567.1, read as the reverse complement.
GACTAAAGGCTCCTTGTCTGGTTATGCAAAGAACAGACATACAAGGTGGGCCAAGTTTTCAGCTGGTGTAAATCAGTGTAGCTCCACTACAATGCAACAGAATTAGTGTGCTTCAACCAAGGAAGTGGTGCTACCATGTGCTACACTTTCATACTATTTGTTACATCATAATTTCATAATATTTGTTACATCAGGAAACAGGGTTGATGCTACAGCGGCCTTGTCAATTTAAAAAAAAAAAAAAGAAATCTAAACAAAAAACCTACTCCACAACATTAGGACTCCTTCGGTCCAAATATTGCATCTAGTTATGATGAGAGAACATAAAACAAGCCATATTTCATCAAAGAGCAAACTTTGCAGGGCTCATACAAGATTCATTCCTGTTTACATTACGTGTCAGACTCCTAGCAATTTCTTTTGCTGTTAACATACAAGGACCTGTATTGCATCTTACGAAATCTATTTAAGTTTCAGAGCTGGGAAGAGGAGGGCTACAAACTTCTCAAGAAAAGAATTAGAAGGAAAGGCACTAGAAGTCAGTGTGAAAAATAAGCACTATCTAGAATAACCAAGAGCATGTCAGACCGGTAAAAAAGAGAAGCAAGGCACGATGACAAAATCAAATAGGAAAAAAACCACTTTTCTAATTCAAACATCTATGTGCTACCAAGTATTCTGAAACTAAAATAGCTTTAAAAGTTTGCCAAAATAGGAAGCTACTTGTCAAGCTTCAGTACTTTATATGCCATTTGCTTAGATGAGAAAGTCAACATGGGACGAAGCTCTAATAATTAACATTTAACTTGTCATGCATAAGCAATTACTTCAGTATCACCTCCTTCTATGCCACAAGCATATGTCTTGTGCTTACCTATAACGGAAAACAAGGACAAAGGGCTAAAGAAAAGTTTATATAGATATTTTCTAGAGTGGAGAATTTCTACCTAACTGACTGTTTTTTAAACAGAGATGATGAAAACAAGAGTCTGTTTAATTACTCTGTAAGACCAAATTGAAGCTGACTATGGCAGAAAATATTGGTGTAAGGCTTCTAGAATATCAGTGCAATAAGCTCTAGTTTGTTTTCATTGATGGCTATTACTGACAAAGTATCCTAACTCAGGAAAGTTATTTTGGGGAAAGTTCCTTTGTCCTGAAATCTATGCACCCCAATGAACTAGTTGGCCATCTAACATGTTTTCAAAGAGCTTTTTAAAGTAGATATACCAACTGATGATATTTTAGACCTTCTCTCTACACACTACTCACCTGATATTTATGATACAGTTCTCCACAGCTATTAACAGATAAATTTGACTGCTTTGAGCATGAGAGGCTGAACTAAATGATCAAAATGTGAATGTTGCTGCCAATACCATTACCCCTATGGCAACATTTAACTAGCATCCTGATAGTCTCAATCATTGCTTGAACTTGAACACCTAGTTCCTCAAAATGTGAACAGATACTTCTCAATAGGTGCAAAGGGAACTTTATAGCCTTTACAGGTATAGGTGCTGATTGGGTTTAGATTCCCCAGAGATTTAAGGAGTACTTGACATAACATATTTTGTGACTTATTCAAGAACGAGATACATCCTTGAAACATGCAGCTTGGCCTCTTTGAAGCACAGCTGGGCACCCAGAAACTGGACATCTGCTGAAATTGCATTGATGAGCACAAAACCAAGGAAATTTAACCACCATTTATCATCAGAAAAAGTGGAAACAGTCTGGGAAGTTTAAATTGGTCTGAATAAACAAAGCAGGTCTCTGAGCAACCTGATCTAGTTGAAGATGTCCCTGCTCATGGCAGGGGGGTTGGACTAGATGACCTCTAAATGTCCCTTCCAACCCAAATCATTCTATGATTCTATGATCTGTAGAAGTCTCTTCCAACCTCAACTATTCCGTAATTCTGTGATCTTTTCAAAGGAATAGCTCTGTTCTTTTTAGTATGCTCTGCTTCAGGAAAAGGTTCATCTCAGATTTATATGGTCCAAACTCCACCTTTTCTCTTACATACACTGTTTTTTAATAGCAAGATGTCTTTGAGAGCATGGAGTTACCTTGTGAACTTTTTATTTCTGTATTGCTTGCACTACTGCAACTGGCTTGGCAGGGGAACATGCCGGAATAACTGGGGGGGGATTCTTGGACTTGAAATCCATGCCCTGATTCTTGTACTTCTCTTGTTTTAAATGGTATTTCTATTGTATTCTATTTCTACCTGTATTCTTACTAACATCCTGCTATTTTTTTTAGTCTGCGTGACTTCTATAGTAAACAAAACTACTTCCATGTTGTATTTTCTTCTCCTTGGCCAAGATTACGTTCAATGAACTTGTAAGCAACTTCTCGAATTCTGGTAGACCAAATGGCAAAAAAAGTTCCTGGTCTTCCTTAATTACCTGGCTAAATCTGTGCCTAGCCTATCACCAGGTTGCATCTTTTCCACTTCTCTTATCTGTGGCAGCTTTTTCTAATATACAGCTGTTAGATCTGATGTATGGCAGGAGTGTCCATATTGGTTCTCTAGCGGCAAGGGACTACTTAGTGATAATAGAGTGCATTAGATAAGCGCAGAGAGAAAGTAAAGGCTTGATCCCAGTTTAAAAGGATAACAAGACAGTTTAGTTTAAGAAGTTTTATTTCATAGACAGAGTGCTGGACTTTATGCAGGATATAAAGCATGTCTCACAGCAAGGAGGGACTTACCCTACATAACAGATTTGCCCTCAGTACCCAGGTCTCTGAGTACAACTACCTTCTGTGGACTTTGCGTGAAAAGCAGTTCAGCAGGAAGACAATACAGCTCTTGCTGTTTCAAGATTTCTCACCAGAATTGGAGCAACAATGCTTATTTCCCCGTGTCCGCTGAGCTCATCACCTGCCTGCCCCTCTCCATGACCTCATGTGTAGCAAATCTCAGCTAAATCAGAAAGCATTCTTATGCAGCCCAGGGAGCATCACGGAGCAGGATGTTATATGAGCAATAGCCATTCCTGGCTATCTGCAAGCATGCTTTCCTTTTTACAAAGGAGCTGGATGCTGCGGTGCTGGGTACCACTGACAGGCTTCAGCTTGAATCACGCAGATTAAAGCAACGCATATTCACAAAATTAGATAAATGTTTTCAGTAATGACAGAAATGGATAAAATAGTGAACAAGGAGGAAATAGATATAGTCCTTTAGAGTGTTTTATAACTTGACTAAAGGTATCATGGATAGCAGGGACTTTACAGGCTGTCAGCATTAACATTAGCAGTTTTTAACCATGACCTGAGCTCTGACAAGCTGTTTCCACACTGTCAGTCTCTCTGCTTGAGCTGGCAAGTCATATACAGTAAAACTGTCCAGACTTTATCTGTGCAGTTACTTAAAAAGCCTATCTGGTGCATTTGCCTGTCCCACCAGTATGAAGAGAGCCTGGAAAAGTCTGAGTGACCTGTTAATCTGAGCAATCTTATTGGATAGTTAAAAACAAAACATCAACATGCATCACCAGGTTGGCCTGAGAATCCTCATTGCCTTTCTATTTCAGCAGATTTTTTAGAAAATACCTCACTGCTGCTTAGTGCAGGCATTGATTAAAATACTATTTATTACAGAGTTAAATAAAAAGAATTTTCCCACCTAACCACTAAAATGTTCATTCAAAAAATTTTTTGAGTAGAAGGTACTAATGATTTAGGGGTATGTATGCTCTTGATTTTCAATATCATCTGGCCTTTTTGCTATGCCTGTGAATTCAGTAGCACTTTTCAAATCCTAGCTGTGGACATGCTACTGTGCCCTTGGAATTGCACAGGAAGGAGATCTGAGTATGTAGGATTGCAAGTGAGTTGCAGCATGGCAATCTTGCCAGGTCCCCAATCTGGACAGCAGACTAGACAACAGGGAACTCAGCTGCTCATCAATCTAGATGCAGCAAATAATGCTTAAATACTTTTACAAATCCTGAACTCACTCTATTGTGCCAGGTTATATCTGAGTAAATTCCTTCCTTCCTTCCTTCTTTAACCAAAACTGGTACTGTACTTCCTAAAAGATCCTAGATTTTTGTTAAGAATAAAATTATATTTACAGTTTCTAGCAGCACAAACCTCTGTCTGAACGCTATGAACAAAGTTTATAATTTCATATGGAAAACCCGGAAGGGTCAAACTATAAGGTGAAGATTCTAGGTTATAAATAAAACAAAATGCCTGCTTAAGATAATGTCAAAATAATCAACACTAAGTATTTATAGTTCCCTCTCAATAGCTGGACCTTAGAAGACTCAAGCTAGAAACCTGACATTTTCTTTCTAAGTACATATGATACCATTATTCAAAATCAGAGTTCTTACTATTGTGTATACAAATCTTTCCCTGTGCATAGAAGTACCGATCTCTTTATCTGGCCACTCCTTAACCCCACAGCATGCAGCCCCTCTCTCCACTTGAAGAACTGACGCATTAAGCCACCTACGAAGTCATTATGCACTCTGACAGGTTAGTGGTAAAGAAGAACCAAAAGGCACCGAGACAGGGTTGGTTTTCTCATCTCCCCCATTTAAAGAAACAAATCCAATATATTTTATGAAGTAGATAGACTGCGCCTACCTGTAGAGCACTGAAGGCAATCCTGAAGCCCTTAGATCTCTAAGCAACAATAATGAGAGGCTTACTTTCTTGAAATCTGCAAACTAAATAAATGGGTGAGTGTAAACCTGATGCTAAGAACCATGTATATGTACATGATTACTACATACATACATTGATTAGTAGAGATAAAACTTTGGAGCACAGAATTTTAAAAGCAGAAATAATAACATGTACTAAAGTCACAATTTTCTTTTGAATTAAATGCTTTAAGCAAAACTTGCTTTCTAGGAGACTTTCTAAATAGAAAAATGGTTGCCCTCTCATGCAGTGGCTTTACAATAAGTCTCCACTACAGAAAAAAACAATGAGAAATCAGAAGCAGAAACTTATAGAAGGGAAAAGTTATGCAAATATATGTTGGGGGGGGGGTCTGTAATATTCTATTCTCTGCGCTAGCAGTTTAGCACTGCTGGAGACCTTCATCTGCCCAAACACCCTTACAAGAAGGAAATGACAGATAATACTCAGTGTTGGTAAAATTTTAAATATTAGGTCAGCTGCACAGCAAGTTCCTTCCTCTGTGATCTTGGTGTGGGAATGTGATGTCACAGCTGCTGTGGTAGTATATGCTTTCATGGTTTTTGTAGGGGCAAAAGGTATTTTGCTTTGTGTACCTCCCCTATACAAGTCCTGTTCCATCTCACAATGGAAGAGTTGGAAACTTTCTTTTCTTTAAGCTTTGATGAAACAAAATAATCTTGGAAGTGATGTTTTCTAAGCTCTAAGGTTCTTTTGCTACAATCCCAGATCAGTCCAAACAAATCAAAAATAAAAGCCAAATAAGTTGCTAGTGACATTTCAATTGCAGATATGAAAAGGCAGGATCTGATCCACCACCTATAAAAACCTAAATGGTCCTTATCGAATTTAATTGAAGTGATGGATTCAATGCAATTTTTTAAATTAAAAAAGGTTTCTCTCCTTCTTTTAATAACGTTATTGAGTTGAGAATCTGAAAGTGATTTCTTTTTTCTGCTAGCTAGTGGATTCATGGCACTGTTTTGTAAGTTTTTTGGTTTGGTTTGTTTTTTTCTTTTTTGTCCAAATGATCAATGAGCACCATCAGATCTTAAGCCCAGATCTTCTAATGGACCTCATATGCTGCGCCACAAGTTGTCAACTGTTCTCATGTCTGAATTTCCTGTGTAAAGCAGGTAAACTCTGATTATTATATTTGGACAACTTTGTCTGAAATGTAGTGTTTTGAAAGCCATATTGAATGTATAAATGGCAAGTATTCTAGAATTCTCAAATTACAAACCACTAATTATTATCTAAGAGTGAAGTGGAACAACAGTGTCATGAGATCTAAAAGCACTAGCCAAAATATCAGATCTTGATTTTCAGTTCCTAAATCTAAATAGAATTTAAGAGTTAGGAACTACCTTTATCTATCTGTGGATTGGAAGGCTAAATCAAATCATCCATGAAACAAAACCTCCTGAAATGCAATTCCATCTGCAAACTTCAGGGTTTCCTCTTAATATGAAAATCTAATGTTGAACTCTGTGTGTATGTACAGTGGAATGCAACAAAAGAAATGACAACCCATTTAAAGCAATCACACAGAAACTGGCTAGAGCAGATATTCAGACTTGTCTTGAAGTACATTCTTAGGTATGTGTGCTGTTACTTCTGAAAGGTAAGCTACTAATTATTGTAAAGGTCTTTGTGTCCTCAGCCACCCAAACAGCAGAACAAGCAACTGGTAAATCAACCAAGCCCATGTCTCTTCACATGAGGAATAGTTGGCAGGGGAATGTAAGACATGCAAAGTTTGTTTTTGTATTTTCTTTTTATATTTTTTATAGTTTATGTATAAATCTAGTCAGATTCAAGAAGAGACTTTTTATTAGTTTTACTCTGCTTTAATTATTCTTATTTTTTTTTTGCTGGGATTACTCTTGTATGTGTAATTTTTTACCATGCACCCTCAAGGAAAAGAAAAGTCAGTGACCTTGAAAGGAAAGCACTGGAGGGGAAAGGTTTTTGGAGCCTAGGGTTCCTTCTCAGTGTCATTCCACAGTTAGTACAAAGGTCCCTTTTTGGAGCCAGTCGTTTAGCCATCAAACTGCTGAGAGACAGTGAAGCCAAAAGATCACAGACAAAACAATAGCTGATACTGTAACTGGTCACAGCAAATTTCGTGCAGGGTAGGTCGTTGTTCTGCATAGTGTCAACTGGCAAACACTTTGAAGTATGTATTTGCTGCTTTGCAAGAAATTTCTTCACAAAAAGTCCTTTGCCAAAGGTTAAGGAAAGGGGACAAACAAAATTCTTATTACAGGCCAACTTCATCTACTTGGAAAGAGAATGGCAGCAACAGGCCAGAAAACTTCTGTATCCTGAATACTGCTTTCCAAGTGAAGGACAGTAATTAGCTGAAAAATGCAAGGTTGCTGAGCTGTTCTTTAATATTTCTGAATTTATTTATGGTGAAGAAGAGTGTGTTCTAAATCTCAGTAGTGGCTTATATTAATGGGGGTTCCTCTAATCTTTTTCATGCTGGAAATAAGGTGTTAATAGTTCTAAAATGAAATAGTACCTAAAACACAACTCAGTCATTTTCTTCATAGTTCAAAGTTATTTGCATAAGATATATCACCCTTTGCAAATATTTACTTTGCTATAGCCAAAGACACTGCAAATTATATGTGATGGGTTTGAACTCCTGTCTTTCACACTTGTCTTTGAGTCTGTGTCTTTCACTCTTGCTGGGTTTCAGAAAGATGAAGAGAGAAAAATAATTTTTTTCTCGAATAAGATCCAACGTGGACTTCAAAGTGAAAGACCTGAATTCTACCTGTAAAATTTGATTACAGCCTGATTAAAAAGATGGGGGGGAAAAGGAGCTGTATTCATGGGCTCATTACAGGCACAAAAAGGGGATGCTCATATAGACCATAGAGAATTTAAAAGATTTATTTATGATGTATTACTGTAATTTTTAATTTAGACATGCAAATTTTTTAATTTGCACTGACTGCTTTGCCTTAATGGTTTTGATTAATACTTGGAGGTAGTGTTTGTGAAAGAGATTTATACTGTGATTCATCTGCAAAATAATCAAATCATTACCAGCTAATGACAAAGCTGTGAAAAATGATATAGATATTGTGTAACTCCCAGCTATTGCAGTGCACGTGAAGGTACCCAGTAGTTCCAGAAAAGGTGGACTTGTGTTAATAACTGCTCAGAAGTTTGCTCTAGGTCCCTTCTAATTTGGTAACAAAAAACATTGATCTTAATAAAGTTGTCTGATAAAAGTAGCATTGATTAACATCCCTGACCCGTACATTGTAGTGAAAATGCAATGGTTGGAGACAACCCTTCTCTTGACCCAGAAAGGAAACCCCATAGGAATTTCTACCTATCTCTGCATCTTAGTTCAGTACTCACAAACCATAAGGTCTTGTGATAGACAGGAGAGTCCTCAACAACAACAAGAGTAGATAATGTCTGTGGCTTTCATTATTAAAAATAAATAAATAAATACATTATTGCCTGTAGCTTTCTAAGCATTTTGCAATTATATCTTTCTCACTTCCTACAATCAAATTCTCCCTTTGTTTTCTTTTCTGGGAAATATTTTACTGTAAGACTAATGAAAGAATCACTGGTCTGCTAATACACGATATTTTTTGCAATACAAGTGCGTATACACAGATGTACATGCATAAACACTCATGCACGCAAAGTCCAGAGTCTTAGAACTGTCTTCGGCTGGAGACAATTTCTAGATAACCCCATATAATTAGCTAGCAAGATATTGTTTTGCTTGGCTTCAAGCTGCTTTTTATGGATTTATAGCAGATTTTCCTTTTTTTCAAAAAGACTTTCCTAAACAGTAGATTAATCAGAACTTTCTGCTGAAAAACAGGAAGAAAACAGGAAGAGAAACTAGTTGCTTACCAGCTTGTGAATTTACACCTTGAAACCAATCTAGATCAACAGATGTAAACTAGAGTAGATCTATTAAAAACAGTAAAGCTATATGGCTTTAAACCAGCTGCTAATCTGGTCCTACTGGTTCCATGGATCTAAGGATGTAGTTTCACCTCAGCACTTAAATTCAATTTAACTGCATGTTGCTGCCTCTCTCCTTCCCCTTGCCAAAGCATATCTTACTGATATTTCACTTGTATTCAGTTCTGATTCAGTTCAGTTCACTGATCTGACAGAAAACTAACACATAAAAAAAAAAATTACAGTTATTTTACTGATATGACTCACTCTTCAGCTGCGCAATTGCTATACTTGAGGCAAGGGAAGTAAGGGGAGCATGTGGGTGGGGAGGGCAGCAGACTGCCCTTTGGACAGCAACCTTGTTGCTAAATCAGGTCAAGCAATAAAGTCCCCTTTATTACTCCGTGGCGTATAGTGGGATCTCAAGCCAAATGCAAGTCCCACAGAATGCAACCACCCTCCCTAAGCTCTCATTTTCTAAGCAGAGCCACTGTCAGACCTGTTCATGATCATAAATCTATCCTCTGATTTTTCTTACTGCATGATTCATGCTTTCTATCTGCCTTTCCACAACAGCCTCTGAAACTTCAACAGCCGGCTTATGGATCAACAGTAACATCTTCTTTTCTGCCAAACCCTCCTATAAAAATGCTTGGTTGTCTGATACAGTGATTCAGCTATTATCACTTGAATATCAAAACCTAGCCAACTTCCTGCCTTGGAGGAATGCCAGTCTGTGGTGTATATACTCAGTTTTTGGATCCCATGAGCCTGTACAACCTATGTATCCTTTTCTGAGCACAAGCTTCAAGTATTTGAGTTCACGTATCAACTTAGACAACTGATGGGTGAGCAAACTCAAGCCTGACCTACTGCCAGTCAAATAAATTCTCCTTTCACAGGCAGGGTTCAAACCAAAGCCAGTCCTACACCACAGCTGACTTTCCCCATCTGGAGAAGCAGTCTGAAGGGTGAGCCAAATTCTGACTATGAGTAGCTAGGAAAGTTGAGCTTAAATGTGAGCTTAATTCTAAATTAATGTGATAGAATGGAAGTGTCTACTGAGTCCCTAAATCCCTTCTGTTGAACTAGAGCTATGCCACACTCAAGAGGACTTCTCACTCTCAGTTGTGAACAGCAAGTTTGACCACTTTACCACTGAGCTTAAGACTCTACAGCTCTGCTTTCCTCAATGCCCTTTGCAGTCCCCAAGCTGTTTATTCATTCTGCCTCTGCTTTTGCATTACTGTGATTGCTCCTGCTCTGTCACTGTTCTGGGAAGGAGAATTCTACAGAAACAGAGACTTGCGGGTAAAGTGGGGTAAATGAAAGCAGAAGGCAACCTGAGGTTTAAAAAAACTATACAAACATGTCAAGAAAAAATATGTTTGCTGTACATAAACATGCAGTGACACAATGTGAGTTACCTTAGGAACTGCCTAGATGGTGCTGTGTGGTGGCTAGGTGGCTGTGTGTTGCTGTATCTGCTCAACTCTTGTTCCTGAGAATGTCTTGCAGTGGAAAGCTGTTAATAAAATTGTGTCACCTCTCATTCTGCATTACCTATCTGTGCTACCAAACAATTAATTAGGTCTAATTTTAAGTATCCATCACATTGCTGATTAACACTTTCACTGAGGTCAGTGTAATGTCCTCCAATTGCACAAAAAATATTCATTTTCTCTCTTGAAAAAAGGGCTAGCCTAAAATTACTGATCTGTGACTTCATGAAACCCACTGGTTTCAATACTTAACAGTAATTCGGTCCAGAGGACTGTGTGCACTGATTTTTTAGCCCAGACAACCTGCAATAAAAAGGAATATTGTCAGGCAAATTCATATAGAGCTGGGGCTAGATCTGCAAAGCCATTTGACAAATGCTAAATGTTGCAAATATTCCGATACCTAACTTTTAGACGCTGTGTTAGAAAGTTATGCAGCCTGGCTTGTCTTGCTTGCATAGAGGGAATTTGGCACCTATGAATAGGATTCACAGAAGCCAACAAACTAAGCACAGAGCTGCTGAAACAAATGTTGACAGAAAGAAGGATTTGGGCTGCACCACTCAAACCCCAGGCAATTCTGTCTGGTCTGGCTTCCTGACCCTTCCGGAGATAAAGATCTATGCAAGGTGCATTTACACACTTACTCATGGCATAAAATTTACATGCAATTATAAATTCAGTAGCTCAAAGTTAGGTGCCTAGTAAATCCAGGCACTTTAAGGGTTGGGAAGCACCTGAACTTTAAGTTTCAAGAATCTCAGTCTATGTCCCTTTTGAAGTTACTCTCAATTTAATCACAGATGGTAGGGGTTGAAAGAGACCTCAGTAGATCATCTTGTCCAACCCCTCTGCTTGAGCAGGTACACCTAGTGCGGGGTGCACAGGACTGCATCCAGGCGGGTTTTGAATGTCTTCAGGGAAGGAGACTCTACAACCTCTCTGGGCAGCCTGTTCCACTGCTCTGTCACCCTCACAGTAAAGACATTTTTTTTCTCATGTTTAAGTGGAACTTCCTATGTTCCAACTTGTGCCCATTGCCCCTTGTCCTACCATTGGACGCCACTGAAAAGAGTCTGGTTCCATCCTCTTGACACCCACCCTTCAGATATTTATAGGTATTCATGAGATTTAATTATATCCACAAACAAGCTCCCGCAGTCTGCCCTAATTCAAAACCCACAGAAGAGAGTGGAGTTCTTTAAACCCAGCCACTGTGTTATTATTTAAGCAAAAATAGTGCTTAAAATATATAACAAAATATATACATGTTAATAATTTATAATGTGCATTTGTGGTTTCTTTAGCCAAACTTTTTACGGCATTTGGGTATGTAACCATTTCTTGGGAGATTTCTCTACTGGTAAATATTTCATATATCAGGAAATATTAAAATGAATTAAATTTTCTTCTTTACCATAGTGGTTTCTACCATGTATGCACCATTAAAAATAAAGAGAAGAGAATTCATCCCAGTAATATATTGCTAGGGTATAGCCTCAAGCTAAGACACTACTAAAGTCTTGAAAAAGGTAGATGATTATTGATCTAAAGTGGTCAAATTTAGTGAACCTTAGTTGCTTTTCTGGGAAAAAAAAAAAAACAACTTTTTTCCTCCAAACACAGCTACTTTCATTAGCCTCTTCTTTGCATAGCAATTTGACTTGTCGTTACTGATTTCTCCTTTAAAAGATTTATGTTTTATTTCCTTATCTCTAGTCATGTCCACAGCTGGACACTCACACACACTGTGTAAAACACAGTGCTGTTATCCTTGATATAGGTTAATTTGACAGATTAAACAGGGTTTCAAAAATATTTTATCTGCATCTAGTGTGCTTTATAGATTAAAAAAACCCAACAATTAAGAAACACAAGCTTCAGTATTTAGAACCAGTAAAATATTCAAATTGTGCAAGACAAAGACAGCTACACTGGAACAGTTAGGAGGTAAATACTGAAGCCAGTAAGAGTTTCAAGTATCCAACAGGGTTCATTAGGCAAGGCACTTGCAAGACATGGATATAGCATTTATGACGCAGGGAGATAGTGGCAAGGGACCAGAAATTAATTGTATCTTCTTTAACATAATCATATAGGTATGAACAATTCATTTCACATTGTTGCAACTGGATGGAGCTTCAGTCCATCTAAAATCTCCATATTTGTTAATATTATGTCATTTTACAATTTGAATTTCAAACATTTCTGCTAAATATGTGTCACGGTTTTAGCTGGGGCAGTTAGTTTTCTTCACTGTAGCTAGTATAGTGCTGTGTTTTAGACTTAGTATGAAAATAATGTTGATAACACACTAATGTTTTTGTTGTTGCTGGGTAGTGTTTACACTAGTCAAGGACTTTCTAGCTTCCCATGCTCTGCCAGGTGCACAAGAAGCCGGGAAGGGAGGGGATACAACCAGGAGAGCTGATTCGAATTGGCCAAAGGGTATTCCATATCATGTGATGTCATGCCCAGTATATTAACTGGGGGGAGGTGGCTGGGGGGAAGCAGCGATCGCGGCTCGGGGACCGGCAGCGTCGGTCGGCAGGTGGTGAGCGGTTGCAGCACTTGTTGTTTAGTTTTGGGTTTTTTTCCCTCTTCTTCCAGTGTTTCATCTCTCTCTCGCTCATTATTTTCCTTTTCATTATATTAGTATTATTGCTGTTTTATTTTAATTATTAAACTGTTCTTATCTCAACCCACGAGTTTTCTTACTTTGGCCCTTCCGATTCTCTCTGCCATCCCACAAGGGTGGGGGAGTGAGCAAGCAGCTGTGTGGTGCTTAGTTGCTGACCGGGGCTAAACCACAACAATATGACCGGGCAGATCATAATGAGTTTATACCATTGATACGCAAAATCCACTGGTTTCAGTCTACATGCGCATGAGTGAATCAGGGTGGCAGATTTGTTTCTCATAGTTCACCAATCTCCTTTTGAGTCTGTGAGAAGCCAAAATTCAGTTTGAAACTTAGACTTTTCTCAGATCCATTGCAAAACCGCTAATTCATAAATGAGTCACTCTGAGAATGGCCAGTTCTGAGTTGTGAAAGTCTAACTGTCTCCGGGTAAAAATTATTTTGGAAATCAGAGACAGAAAAAAAAATACCGTGAAAAGTCTGCATATATCTTTAGTGGTTTTTCCAACATGTGTGAAACCCCAATCAGTTTAGTTTTGGTTTTCACTACCAAAAGAAAAAAGAAAAAAAAAAAAGAAATAAAGACATTGTACAATTTCACTTTAAAACTGAAGAAAAAAGTTTATAATAAATTAACACTTTGTAAAGCCTCTTTTTCTTTTCTTTCCAGAAGTACATGTCCTATATTATTGTAGCTGTTTTGAATCTGTGCAGAGAAGCAACTGAATACTGCTGACCTGTTGATATAAAAGTTCTCAAGAAACCGTCAACACAGCAGGTCACTACTGGTACCAGCCCAACTGCGGCATCACGGCGCTAAGACGTTTGCAGGCACATGAAACCTGAAGCACAACCGGTCTGTAGAAATCCAGTACTGTCAGACACAACCACACAGTCAAGACTTCATTTGGAATATTTCACATAACCTCTGTGCCACGTGTCACCACACTCCATAAGCCACCAAAAGCTTCCCTGCATGCTCTAACAAACTTGTAACCAAACACTGGTTAACAGAAGTGTGAAGTCCTGCAAGAAGAGAACAGGAGATGCTCTCTCCGGTGGCAGATTGCTGAGGTTTAATAAATCACCCCGGTAATCCTAGCAAGCAAATCATACCCAAACTTCAGGGAAAGGCAAAAGGAAGGCTACATATTCCTGCCAATCTGACTGTGCTGGTGGGAAGGAAGAGGGGACAAGTTCTGCCTAGGAAGGGAGGAAGCAAGGAACAAGGAAGTTGCTTCCTCGTACCTTTGAGAAACCAGTAGAAACTCTGAAATATGGTATGTTTGCAATACGAGAAGGATGCATGCAAACTGCAGTTCACTCTTATGTCAGTGTCCCTGAGTTACAACACCATACTGGATATCCAAAAACTTGTATTGCAGTTTCCGTGTTCCAAAAATTCACCTGTTTAAGCACACTTCCTCTTCCATCAGTTATCATATTCAAGCAATTTTGGATCTTTACATTGCTATTATATGGAAAAAAGTAACTCCAACAGTAGTGAGAAACCTTCTGCTAATATCCAGTCTATATTTATTCATGATAAGTTTAAAACTATTGCTCTTATGCCACTACTACCTTTTCAGTTAAATAGCTGTTCTTTGTCTTTAACACTTACTCCTGAATACATTTCTGAAGAATCATCCTGTCCCCTCTCAACCTTCGTTTGTCTAGGCTTAACAAACCATCTCCTTTAATCTCTCTTCATGAGATTAATTCTCCATTCCTATAAGCATGGAGTCCTCCTCTGCTTCCATTTTAAGGTCATCTTTCATGAACACGAGTGACCAGAACTTTATATAAATTAAACAAGACCTTGTCAATGCTTTGAACAATGAAATAACATGAAAATGCCTTAGATGATAGTGCATCTTAAAATTATAATAGACTTTACTATTACAACAGACTTTCAAAGTTGCTCTGCATGGCAACTGATAGTCATCATCCAGGAAAACTAGTATGTCTATATTTCTTCTCCACTATCTTTAACTGATAAATACATTCAAGGAAAAGATCTAGTTACTGGCCCTTAAATCCCTGGCTTTGCAATCTTTACTATTAAATTTCATCTCATTTCATCACATGCATCAACAAAATCATCTGGTTCTCCTTGTCTGATGACCCAATCCTTTTTTAAGATGATGCTTCCCTATTTTATGCTATCTGTACATCTCACAAATACACATGTAATTCTTACTCCTATATCTCCTATATCACTAATCAATATGTTAAATGGGAACATTCTTGAGACCAATAATGAAAAAATTTGTGACAATCTCTCCTTTTGGCAGTTCCTCATTCTTCTGATGGTTCTCCTGTAAAAATAATTACTCTCTTCAGGAACATAGTTCAATCCATTGCCATTGTTTAAGAAATCTATTATCTAATTTAAAAAGATATTTGGTTTATCCAAGATGATCTACCGTTATGAAAACAATGTTGTAATTAAGCGGTATTCAATTTCTCTTCATGTTCTTTCCTTTAAAATCTGTTCTAAGACTGTATACTGTTGAAATCCTGTTTACAAGTCTGTAGTTGCCTGGATCACTTTTTTGCTTCATGTTTTAGGTATAGATACTATATTGGCTGTTCTCAATCTTTGCATAGGACTTGTAAATATGCATATTAAAAAATTCCTGGTACTAGGCTTGTAGATGCTGTCAGTATAAAGACTGGATATTGTCCAAATTCTCTGATTATGAAGTATAGAAACCCAATTTTTGCTTTTGTTTGGATATAATTTCTATTGCTCTAGTCTCATTTTCTTTAGATACCTTTTGTTGTTGTAGATTGAAATTGTTCAAAACAATCATGCAGCTCTGGAAACTCTTCAGCTTCAGAATGTTTTTGGAATGTATCATTGAGTTTGTTGTACTTAATAGAGTAATGAAAAAATTTCATGTCACTAAAATTCATGCTGCTCTTGCAGAAGGAGATTGGGAAACTTGAAAACCTTAGAACCATCACTTAGGAAGGCAAGAAAAAATTTAACCTCCAGAACTGGGTCTATTGTAATATAGAGACTTACAAACATGAAAAAAATTCAAATGACGAACACCTCCTGCTCTGCATGGCCTTAGAGGAACCATCAAATGACAAGCATCTAGGCAGGGCAACAGCTTGAACCTGTGACTGAATTTGGAAAGAAAGAACAGTTGTGGTGGATAGGCACAGAGAAGAGAAGTGATCTTTCATTATCCTCTTTAGTCATCACCTTTACTGAAAAGTGATACAAAATATTTATTCAATACTTGATCCAGTCCTTGGTTAGCCTTACCTCCTTCCTGGACACCCCACCATCAGTGTATAGAAGAACCAGTTCCTCCCAGTTTTCATTTATATGATTAACAAACTTCAGCCATTTGTTTTCTGCACTAATTCAGAAAGACTTGAGAACAATTTAATTTGATTTCTATGGAGGCTAATATTTTGAAGATGAACAAACATCTTAAAGAATGAAGTTTACAAATGGTAAACTCTTTGTTCATCCTAAGAATTCTATACTCTTCTCTCCAGTTTTTCCACTTATCCTCAACAACATCATTACCCCTTTGAATTAAAATAATTCCATGCCTGATAATGATCCTCAGTATTCAAATTCTCAAGCACTGAATCCAACTCCTCAATCTATTAAGTAAACTTTCTATGTATCCCAGACTTGCCTTTCTAAAATGCCAAGCTTTGATATGGCCTTTATTATTGTAGTAGTTAAGCGTCTCACAACCACTGATAAATCTACCTTTCAAAATCCTCTGTAACAGAGGAAAATACTATCACTGTTTTACAGGAGGAAGATAAGGTAAAGTGGTTTGCCTACAGGATCCATGGCTGAAGTAAGAGCCAAACGCCATTCCTAAACGCATCATACATGTGATAATTCTCAATCAAATTTGATGTGAATATAGGATAAAGATATGCACTGGGCACAACAGTAGTCACCTAAATACAAAATATAAACCTTAACCTACTAAGTTTCTTTTAATTGTACCCCACCATTATTAGTTCAAGGTACATTTTTTTTCTTGATTCTCTGCGCCTCTTTAACAAATAATTTTTACCTGCTTACGCAATCTGGAGCAACTTGAGACTTTGGGGTGTATGCTAAGTGCTTCAAAAAGCACGTAAGTTCAAATCAGAATGTGATATAAATGAAAGCATGCTGATACAGTTGCTGATGTATTTTGTTTCTATTTCTTGCATAATATCAGTGCTCGGCTCCCCTCAGTTCTTTGGAAGGTATAGTCCCTTGGGGCCATGGAGATAACAACAGCAAACCCAAGCCACCTGGAGACAGTATTTAGTAGATGATTAACCCAATGGTGAATCAGAATGTTTGAAACAGAAACAAGAAAACAGCAGGAAATAACTTGCACTGTATGGCTGGGAAACTGGAGTGAAATCCTGGCCCCATCAAAGTTAATGCTTAATGCAGAAATTCATTCTTGATATTTATGATCTTTCCTGAAGAGTTCTAATGTCATTTATTTCATTTATGACAAAGTTTGAGATGAGAAAATGATATGGGACAATGTATCAGTTAACATGATAGTCATGCACATACCTGTTTGCTTCTGTATACTTGCATTTGTTGGAAATTTATAAAGATTCTTTTCTGTGATAATAGGAATAAGAAACCTGTAGAAACTTACCTCTTCCTTTAATGCTGACTCAATTTTTTTTCTTGGAATAGCTACCCAAACTGAACAACCAATGTGGGGGAACACTAAAATTACTTGTTGTGGTTTTATTTATTGCAAAAGCACCAAACAAGAAACCAGTGTCAATCAAGTCTTAATATCTGTTGCTAGGAGAATAAATTAGGAGAAGCTTACAGCAGTCAAACTCTGAGGATGTTGCCCTGGTGTGGACACAGAGAGCATGCTCAGTGGAAGCCACCTGGCTTCATCAGAGCTGGCAATCTTCCATATCACCATCAGGGAGTCATTCGGATCCCGCTTTCTGCTATTTGAGCTGAGGAGGGGGTGGAGATGGGGTGGAAGGTCAGAGTCAGAGTGGGCTCATGAATCATGGCTAAACATTCTCAATGGTTGCCAACTTTTAAGAGCCCTGAAGAACCTCCATGGACAACACCTATGGACCTGGAGTCTCCACTGAGCAAACCCCCAGATAATTTTTGGTTTGTGTGTTTGCAATATTTTCTTATCTGTGTTTGATCTTACTCATGCTAGCAAAGTTATGTATTTAAAGGACACCTGAGATTTGGGGGGAGGGGGGAGGCATGTCTTTGGATTTTTTTGGAAGAGACAAATACATAACATTGATAGGAAGAGGTCTATATGGGGAAGGAGAGCAAAAGCAGGTAACACAGGAACTTTTAGCATTCTCTATTGTCATCTTGATGATATGGGCTTTGTCAAGCCTGAAGTCAAGAACCCGTCAGGCTCCCCCTGAGCACAGCCTTAAATTGAAGCACAATTGTACTTCACTGTAAAGTCACTGGGACTACTCGTGATGATCCACATAAATTAGGCATGTGTCTAAATGTGATGCAGGACTACAAAAATTCCATTTATAAAATACCAAGAGGTTTTGGAGGATGTTAATAAGTGAAAATTTTGTGGTTTTTTTTTAATTTATTTTATTTTTTTTAATGAAGCTGCCATGTTACTTTTGTAACATTATAAAGCCTTCTGGATTGGAGGTCTCTGGCAAAACTCCGGGGGGAAAAGAATCCTTCAAGGCAACAGCATACTAGGTAATGTCAAATTAAAAATAAACAAACAAAAATCTCCCATAAAAAAGCCATAGCAAACCAAACCACATTTCTCCCCATTTCAAGGGAGAATTTTTTTTTTTTTTACTGAAACTATTAAATAAATATGCCTGTATTTTACAAGTGTGCTTGCTGCAAAAAGTGCAATCTATTTGTACAGCAGAGAGAATGAAGGACTTACTGCTTAAAGGCACAAAAAGGGTGTGTAATAGGATTCTGGCATCTTCCCAGACAGCTTGCAGACAAATTCAGAGATGAACAGAGAAGTATCCTTTTTGAAGTATATTTGGCCAAGGTCTCATTCACAAACAGATAAAACCAACACATTTCTGCATGATAAGGGTCAACAGAATAGCGTATTAGTTTGAGAAGAGAACCCATCTGCAATTTTCTTATATAAAAATATACGAGGACACAACAGGAAAGCTGTCAGCATGACAGTTGGAGGATTCTGCCAAGGAGCCAGATGCTAGTGTCAGAAGAACATGTTCCACAGCTTGGCATCTGGGTTCTCTCATTGCCCTCCAAGAAGGAAGAAAAGGAGGAGTGATAAGATATGCCTAAATGAATAAAACTACAAGCAATTCCACCACCACCCCCAACATGCTCAAATCACTACTTCTTTTAGAAAATCCTCAGCTACATGTTCTCCTACATCTTTTAAATTAAAATGGAAGGTGATAAATTTAACCCACTTATGTTTTAGTATGTTTAAAAAGCATTCACAGTTCTGAATACATAAGTCTCACATGATTTTAACTGCTCATGTGTGTAGCTGCGCAGTTTATTTTATTATTTTTCATTGGTTTTCCACAATTTTGCTACAGAATAGATTTCAAGCTCAATTTTTAGCCCATGTTATTCTTGGGGAGGGGAGGATATAATACCGTATTTACGGTTGAGAGCTAAGAATAATTACAACTTTATTCTTTCTCTGAATAGTTACTAACTGAGAAAAGCTCAGAAATATCTAGGGCAAAATGTTAAGGGTCAGTTTAAGACTCAACAAGTTCATGAAGCACCGTAGGGAATCACCTCATTATGGGAAGAAAACACTGTTCTTAAGATAGCTTTGAGAAAGCCAGAGTTGCTGCATAGCTCTGGTAATGATTCTAGTCATAAGAGTAGCAAGGTTAAGGGTGTGTTCATAGTCCCAGGTCCTCTAGTCACAGCTCCTCACAATGGGCAATTAAGTAAGCCTTAGCTTTGTATCCATATTCCTTTCCTTAGTCTATCACCATGATGCCTGAAAAGTGCCAGCCTTGACTCAATTCTCAGTTGCTGCTGGATCTCCGCCTTTCTTCTCCTGACTAACTCTGATTATGGTGGATGGAGCAATCTCTTCCAGTAAATTGGTTGGACCCCATGTAAAGCTTTAAAAATGAAGACCAAACTCCTGATGTTTTTGAGATCTCTGTGGAAAGAGACCAGAAGACAGGGATCATGTACTTTCACCTGCCTTGCAAAATAAACTGGGTCCTCTCCTCTGAGCTGACAGAAGTTTTTAAGGTTAGACATTTCAGAACTGCAAGTGGCATTTGCCCCCATACCTTATTCTGGATAGATGCGTTGTAGCCACCACTTGCACTGATCTTCTAGAGGGCATGGCACTGGCTTCCACCTAGGACTATTCCTAATTCAGACAAACCAGTAGATGATTAATCTGTCTCTGCACTTACAGGCACTTTAAGTCACCTCCAGTACCATTCCCAGAATGTTGAGGCAGAGGGGATGAGGCAGAAATACTGTAATTTACAAGAAGTTTAATTCCGTCTCCATGCAATAATGTCTGGCATAGTTGCTGGTATTGGTTTTCAAAAGCAATGACTGAGCCCTTTCAGATATCATTCTTCCTACCTCTCTTTCAACACAGCACCTACAAAAATAATGAGTGGAAATACTTTTTCAAGTAACAGAGGGGAATTCAGAAAATAGTACTGCAAGCTGCACCCCAAGTTGTCTTGCTGTTAACAGACTGCCAGAAGAGTCTGTATAATTCACTGTGGGGACAGAATGAGAAGGAAAGCAAACTATCACTGCTACTGTATTACCTACTCTTTGGATGCAGGATAAACTATGTACTTAGGATAAAAACTTATGGTGTTTGACCCCCAAATTATGAAAGTGCTATCAATACAAACACAGTCAAAAAAATCTTTACTATCAAAGCCTATATCTGAAAAGCGAATCTCCGCCTAAGTGACTTCAGGAACACATTTGCTCAGTTCAGAAATCAAAAAGATTATTTTAGTCACTCTATACTTCAAAATCGATTTGGAATCTGAAAATCAAACTGTTCTTGCCGCCTCTTCCATCAGCACTGGCAATAAAGCATCTGCTCTTAGAACTGTTCTGACAATGGGATGTGGGACATGAGGTGAAAGAGATCTTGGTTCAGTCTTCTATGGCTGCCACTGCCTCAGCAGAGCTCGCAACACAGTAGAAAAACTTACTTTCAGTCAAGTCAGTGGATACGGTGCAAAGGCACATATGGGAAACAGATGAGGAAAAGGTCCCTTTCTGCAATAACACTCCCCTATTTTAATTTAATTTTCTGGGACAAATTTGGTTACATTACATTCTTAGTCTTACTGATGGGATATAGAGCTGACTTTAACTCATTTCCAAAGACATTATATTTTCTAATCTCCTAAGTCACTCTGAAGGAAAAAATGTGAAAATTCAGATCAGGTAGAGCTGACCCCAAAATTAACATTTTCCTGCTGAAAGCAGAACTAAATCTGATCCAAAAAGGAAGAAAATCTTGATTACTCATTGCTTCCATTGTCATGTTTGAGGGAATGGTATATATTCAAAAGATATTATCAAGTCCATTTTTTATTCTAATCACCTTTTTTGTTTTATGAAGTGCAAAAATATCTGACCTTGTCAAGCCAAGGCTGCTTAATCCTATTTTAGTTTACGGCCACGACAGGAAAAGTGTTGATCTTGACACCTCTTGGAAAGGCATCAATAAAAAGAATTCTAGACCCATCAACTTTTATTTTTACACAACTGCTAGAACAACCTCGTGAAAGAAAACATGCAGTAGAAAGATCTGTGCAAATGGCAAAACAGCAAGAGGCTAGAAACACAAAAGAAGCAGTGCTCCTCTGATCAAAGTTTGCAGACATTTGCCATCAAAATACTGAGATCCTTATAGGATTGGTCTGACATGGAAAACTGCTTGACCAGAAACATTAACAAAGCCTCAAAGAAAAGCAGACCAAAGCAGGAATGGGATGGTCTAGAGAAAGTTAATAACCAGGGATGGTTTTGTTTTCAACAAAGTATTAGACCTAAGTTTCTTGATTCCCTGCTACATCATTCTAAAAACTTCTTCCCAAAATCCCCAGAAAAAAAATCTTACCTGCGGCCTGAGCAGAACTCTGAGGGACTGTACAAGCATCATGGTGGTGCTGGTGGACATGAAACACTGCCCTGGGGAACTAGGGTTGCTGGACTGTGGAGTCCAGGTACACTCAAGGGCACAGGCAAGAGGTCTAATTCCAGGGTAAAGTGCTAGAGTCGTAGACTAGGAATCTGCTCTCCCCAATCCAGACCCAGTGAGCAAAGAGGTCCTGAGATACTGAGCAGTGCTCATAAAGGGATACAGTACCCCTAAGCTGGGATATTTTGCACACTGACGTCTGATCCAGGAATGAAAACATTCTGAAACAGCCAAAAATTATGTTTTTCTCAAGACCTGTTGTGCTGAAACAAAAGTCAGAAGTGCTGAAAATCTCATAAGACTTCCAAACCATCCAGTAGTGCCAAAGAGTTCTGCTGACATACATTGTAGTTCACAGCAGCAGACCACCCCAGCTTTTCCGGTGCTTCACTCAAATTTCAAAATCTTCCCAAGGTCTGTCCATGACATCCATGATTTATTTGTTTCTACCTGCAGCAGCTTTGTATATTTTATGTGATAAGTTATGGGTAAATCCATTCAAAAAGGAAAGTTTTAAATTTCAGTGCAGAGTTTCTTTGTTAGTTTCAAACTGCCAAGAAATGAGCAAGGAGAAAGAGGGAGTAGGAGTGCTGTGCCTGCTTCGTGCTTTTTATGCCACTTTTATTCATGAGAGGCAAACTTCAGTGTATGTTTAAAGTCTTTAAAGATTTATATTATTAACGAAACAAGAATTTTTACAATCAGTGAACATTTGTTTAGTTTCCCCCTCGCCTCCTCCCTCCCTACCCGACCCCCCAACCAGCACACACAATTTTAGGAGAATATTTTGTTGGCTATAATTAAACTATGTGTGTTAATTAGGATTAGATTTTAAATGCACTGCTTGGGAAGTAGAAAAAATACAGGATTTGAATGAGCCCAAATTGAGATGACACTTGAATTTTCACAGATGTTTCCATAATCCTAATTTCAAATTGATTGTACTTCCTGAACAGTGAGAAGCCATTTTCATTTATTTATTCAGATATGAACTACTTTTTCAGTGGGTAGAAAATATCCAGTTCCATAGTTAACTCCTTAAAATAAATGGATACTAAAGAAGATTTTGACTAGCAATAAGTAAGCAGTTCCACAAAACTGAAGAGTATCCATATCAGAAGGAAGGATGTGCAGAATCTCTGGTTCATAAAGATTATTGCTGTTTCTGTTGGAGGACACAGTAGGTTGACCCATTGCACCAGTTTGTGCCACCATATATTTACACTCCTATATTCACAGTGGAGATCTGTAGAATCTATCATACAAAGCCAATGCAACCTGGCTCTGCACCAAGAAAACCTAAATTATTCATCATGAAACCAAGTAGAGCCTGAGGGCTACTTTGACTTAATGGCAGCTGTCAAAGGCCCCAAGGGACTAAAATAGCAGCCATTAACCCATGCGCTCAGTTGTTATTTCTCCTTCTCTTTTATCACAATCTCTAAACCAATGTCAGGGAGGCTTGGCATCCCATTCTCTACAGACACGATCTCCTCTTGCCTGGCAGCTGCTAGAGTCTACTGGAGGAATGGTATGGCACAAGAATGGCATGCTACATGATCAAATTCAGTGCAATAACTTCATTCACAACAGTACTACTGGCCTGGTAACATTGGACCCAGATTTACAAACTGGCTGCAAAAAGGGGCTTATCACTATTATTAATGTATGTCCTTCTGGTCTGACCAAGCCTTAGAATTCTTGCTGAAGGAATTCATGTAATTTAGAGCCCAATCCAACCTGATTTGGGAATAGTCATAAATGATGTAACTCATAGTTTGTTCCTGGCCACATCTGTGGTACAGAATGTTCCAAAAACATCGGAAAGGATATGTCTGAGCAAGTTATTCATTTTCTTTCTAAAATTTTCTAAAACAATTAATAACTTTTAGCAGTGAGTTGGGCTGGGCTTGTGCAGACAGTTTTCATACAAGCTTCTCCACACTGCTGTGCCAGTGATCTGTAACACAACACTAACTGAAAATTAATCTCTCTTTTCACAAGAAATATCTATTCTTTCTTTTCCTGTTGAAATCTTTATTCCAATTTTATTCTCCCACTTCATCACCCATTATACACCAATGCTGGATCTAATGTGAATAACTGGGATGAATTCCACCAATTTGTGAATACGGAACATGATAATGGAATAGTATGACTTTGACTCTGGGACAAGTACTTACTCTTATGTGTGGTGTATTTAGGTTTCTATACTGTACTAATTATGAGCATTTTCTTACAAATTTATAGTCATGCCATTCTGATTTTATACTCAGAGTACATAAACATAGACCAGGGAAGCTCTGAGTAATGACAAGAGCCAAAACTGGGGCATTGGAACCACATTCTACAAATAACATACTGCACAAAAATACCAAATATTTTCAAGAAGAAAGGACAGAAGGAAAGTCCTGTGTGGATCAGCTGGTCCTAAAGGAAACTATTTTATTTCTGGAGCAAAATAAAGTGGACCTGATATGAGTCATAGTTCCATACTGCCTTTGGGCTTGCATTTGCAGAGCCAAGCAGCTTGAGTCAGTTGCTTCCATATTGCCTTCAAGGCAAACCATCCCTAAATTTGTACCTTAATTGCCTGGGGAACTTTTGCCTCTCTCCTGACTCAAATCAGACTGAGAGGCAAAAGAAGATGCTGGAAACAGGCAATGAATTCAGCATCAAGTATGAGTTTGAACCCCAGGTTAATGTAAAGCCAAACTGTAGCACCTGTTGTAGAGCTGGAAATTAGGACCCTGTAAAATAGACATATACTTAGTAAAAGCAAGTAGCTGCAATAAAAAATAACATGGATATATTTTTTGTCAATTTCATAGCTTCTTCTTATCATTAAGAATACAGGCAGCTTTTCCCAGTTTGCCTAGGAGCAATCATTCAACCTAGAATAATGAAGACAAGAAACTCTTCAGCAAATGCCATCATCCTCTGTTCACCACCATCAGCAAAAATGACACCTTTGACACCCATACAATTGATTAAAGTTTAAGTCCATAAAAGCTGCCCTCATGTCACATTTAGTGTTCCTTATTTCATTAAATGTCAGATTAACTGGTAATTAGTTCAATAGAATTACTTAATATTATTACTTCATATAAAATGCTCCATAACTTTTCTGCACATCAAAGCATGTGATTTACACCAAAATCATTATATGTCAATACTTTGGCACATCAGTATAAAATCAAGATGCCATACAGTGTATTCAGCTAAGATGAAATCCCTTCCGTTGATTCCTCCTCTTCTGTTTTTTTGTGTATGCACTTCAATATTTCTGAGAATTTTAGGTTAACTGTATCTGTGGTCTGAACACTGCCTAAAATAGACATCTTCAGATGCAGTTCTAGCAATGCAAGCAGTAATAACAACAAAATACCTTTCAGTGCTTTTATAATTATAAACAGAAAGGCTCTACCCTGCCTTACACAGCCAACCTATATCGACTGCAGTGGGAGTTACATGAAACCAAGGTCAGAATTTGGCTACAGTTAAGGAAGTAGTGCCAGCAAACTGTTTCCACTGAAAAGTCAAAACAAGTTTATCAACTAAACAAAGTGGATTTCCTGAAAACGACAACAGGTATAGGTGTAATTTCAAGAGCAACTTGAGGGTTTCACCAGGCCTCTCTTTTTTCTCTCTCTGTCTTTTGAGAAACAACTCATTTTATCAGAAACTGCATGTGTGTACTTGTATGTGTGAACATATAGTCACTACAAAAGTGAAGTGGTAACCAACCTGAGGTTTTTCTCTTTTGCTTCCTGGCTATGTAAGCCTTTTTTTCTTTTATTACTGTAATCATGAAATTATGGGAGGGAGTGGTATGTTGACCGCAATATGCAGGATTGTTACCACAAAACTTTATCAGTAGTTTTTGACATACATGAGCATATATAACTGTAAATGCTCAGTACACATATGCACACACAGATTATAGCGCTGTGGTGTATCCATATGTGTGTGTATGCACACACACACCGAGACACAGACACACACACACAGAGCAATATACACACATACTTATATTGTGATATAGCTGTGGCAAAAAAAAAAATTTTTTTACACACATGGATCTGTTAGTGACTTTATGAGGAAATACAGTCCAATGTTTGAGAGGTAAAGGCTGTAAATACTCTAAAAATGCAAACTTTATAAAGCATTCTTAAATCTTGTGGTGAAGGATGGCCTATACTGTGAAACATTGTTATCGCTTCTAACCTCTTAATTTACCGAGCCACCTCTGAGGTTAGAAAATACTCAACCCACCCCTTCAATGACAAGTTCATATCTGTTACTGCTTAACAACACAGTAAAATGCGTACTTACATTGCAGATTAACCTAACAGATTGATACCTCAAAGGAAGATTTTTGGTTGGTCTGTCATGTCTACATCTGCCTGACAAACAGTTCCAGGAAGGTTATTTGTATTTGACAGACCTTACTGAGAAGTTGTTCTTGGTGCCATAAATTTCTTCTTTTAGAAAAAGTAGAATTTTTTCTAAAATTAACAAATCAGGAAGTCGCTGACTTTCTGGAAACTTCAGTTGAAAAGAATAAATCCACAAAAAGAAAAACAGTAGTTTAATTTGAAAAAAAAGTCCGGTTTCACAGAAAAGGGAGTTTTGGCAGATACTGCACTTGTGAAGTGAAGGTAAAGTCACAGTCTAACACCTGACCTAAATACCCTGCTTACATATTAAACAAGCGTCTTGGAGGAACAAGTCTCATGATAGCTTGCATAATTTCACAGAGATTGACAAGATGGGAGAAACCAGATTTGAACCGTTATCATTGGCTTCTTGGAGCACCAGCAAAACTACTCTTCAGCACCCAGCTCTGCTCCTCCTCCTGTCCCCTACCCGCCAGCCCTTCCTTCCCCGTCCACCACTCCTGCTCCCGAAAGCTGAGCGGGGTCTGCTCCCTAAGGTTGTTCAATACACAAAGATGCCTGCTTCAGTTTTAGCCCTAGGACTACATGGCAGGACCACATAGTCAAATCTACCAAATAAAACTGCTGTTTGGCTTTGTCAAGGAAAATCAGGGAGCACTGAAACTTTGTCTTTGTATCTCCTTTTCTCTGAAGCCAGATTATGCACGAGCATTGTAGGACGTGTGTGTTAGTTTCTGCACCCTCTCTTGTTCAGAGTCCTCTTCATTTGTTGGTCACAACATTTGGGGTGATACTTAAGTTTGCAGCATGCACTTTTAATTGTCTGGCTTTGGTCAGCTGAAGTCAGATTCTTAAAGTTAATCATGGTTTCCTGGAAAAATGTAGCATTAATTTTAAGTGCAAATTATTGAAATGTACAACTAGTAATTCATATTTTCTAATTAATAAATATTCTGTGCATGATGCATTAGTAACAGTATTAAATATTTATC
Organism: Morus bassanus; assembly: GCA_031468815.1. Taxonomy (NCBI): domain Eukaryota; kingdom Metazoa; phylum Chordata; class Aves; order Suliformes; family Sulidae; genus Morus; species Morus bassanus. The sequence goes on along the minus strand of CM062567.1, from coordinate 40,715,861 downwards.
TATAGATGGAGATACTATGAATTATAATAAACTGTAAAAGGGTTCTATTAGCTTTTCTTAAAGATAAATAAAATTGAAATTGTGATCAATATAATGAATACATGCCGTTAAAATTCCTCTTGCCTAACAAAACCATATCTGTTGATGTGTTTTATGAACAAATCTCATAAAAATGTTAGCAATATTTAAAAACAAAATATGTTAAATAAAAATAAAATCTACTATGGAAAGTAAATTTAAATATTTAATGATATAATTAGGTCTTATTAATGTAATGTTCTTTATTTTTTCAGATTAAAAATTCACAAGAATTGTCATCCTCTTTCATCTTAATCAGATAGTATGTTTGTCATAATTATTTGTTATGTATTTTCATTAACATTTGATGAATATTAACTTTGCAAAATAGAACAATCTTGTTCCTGAACAAATCAGCTGCAGCAATGTAAGGCCAAGTACCCTGTGCCTTTGCTGCAGTGCTGCTGAGGAGGCAGCAGAGTGACAGCAGGGTACTTACCAGCTTTGAGGACTTTCACAACCTGTCCATTGCCAGGTGCTTCTTCATGCATGAAGATGAATATGGCAAGCTTGAGCCCTAACGTCCGATCTGCATTTCTGGTCACCTGGGTCAGACTCTTGGCTACGGCAAACTGATGTAGCTTCATAATTTGCCCAGTTCAGAGAGGGTAAAACTCCATGAAGTCTCTCCTCGGTCATCCTCTCCTGTTGCTGCCCCTCCCTGTGTGGTTCTTCAGAGTCCAGCACACCATCCAACCTGTAGTTACAGCTCCAACAAGCGCAGGACAGGTTCACCAGAAGGTACGTGGGACCTTTAGAAAGGCTTCAGGTCTAACTTCCCCTGCCTTCCAAGTCTGCTAAGCATTACTCCCCTGGAAAATAGTTACGTACAGTCAGCCTCCAGGCCCTGAGCTGTGTACACTGCCCATGCGGTAGTGGGGATGACCACAGATGGTAAAGGCAGTGGAAAACGAGACCCTCTCTCCTGAGGGCCCTATTTACCTTCTGGGTCTTTTATCTTGCATCCCTCATGTCATTGGGACCACAAGCCCAGTAACACCCCACCCACCATGGGAAGGGTTTTGATGAAATGGTGGCCTTTTGTGTTATTTCAATATGCTATTTTTAACATAGTTCTGAAACATTTATACATATGCACACAAGCTTGTTACTTACCTTAGCAAAGCCACTGTTATATCACCCCATGACTGTTAATAGGCATCTCTAAGACAGCATGAAAATATTTTGAGTTGAATAAAGAGAAAGCTAAAATATTATCAGAGACTAGGAACAGAAACATCCAGTCCTACATTCCACCAATATTGTTTACACAAAACTGTGGCATCAAATCATTTTTAAAGACTTGATTTTGTCTCCTTTTTAATTATGAAGGATAAAATAAAATTGAGTGACTGAAAGGAATAAATAGATAATGAAGTATCAGGAATTTTTTATATAGAAGCTCCTTATTAAAATGACTGTTTCCTTCAACTCTTTAATTTAATTTCTCTAAAGCAGGTTTTTACTTGTTCTGCTTGTACTAACATACAGGTATCAGATGTGTTAATATGACACCTCATGGGTCACACCCTGAGCTTGATGAACCACTTTAACCTCTTCATTGCCCTGTGGACGTAGCCTGCATGTCCTCCCATGGGGCTGCTCGCCCTGACCTACAGAGGTGTGACTTGCTGTAAAAAGATGCATCAGCAATCAAGAGGCATCACAGGGTTCCTCTGTCCTCTTTTCCCTCTCCACCGCTCTGTGGTATACTTCTTCACAGCTCTGACCACTGTCACAAGCAAGGGAGGTGATGACAATTACTTTTGTCAGGCCAAAACTAAAGCATGACTTCATTATCTGTTGCCATTGTTTTGGGTGGTATCCATTGAAGCTAATGGAGATTAGGCATTGCACAAGAACTTTTTAAAGATGGAGTAAATACTCATTTCCCCTTCAACAAATCTCTCTCTCACAGGCACATACACCATGCAAGTGTTCACAAGATTTTAAAGAACTCACCAAGCACTGAAATTATCTGTACCCTAGTGAAAAAGCCAATTATCTGAGGACTTGTTTTATAGTATGTAGGGCTGGAAATAAGTCTTATCTGAAGACTTGAAAAAAACAGAGGCAGAGGCAACAGGGAGTCAGAGAAAGGGACAAGACTGGAGTCACAGATGGAACCACTATTAGAAAGCACAGGCAAGGGGGCAAGCAGCAGAGAGGAAGCAAGTGGGGGACCAGGCCAGGGCACATAATGTTGGAGAAGAAGCAGACTATGAAAGGATCAGAGGTGGGGGAGCTAGAGTGGGAGGACGGATGCTCCTGTAAACTTTTCATGTTATCCACACATTCCCACAGTGCAGCTGACTCACAGGATGAAGGGAAGTGGTGATTTACAGGTAAACTTCAGGAGAAAACAGTAATACTCTTGTTATCTTAATAGCCACTTTATGGTAAAAATATCTTCACTGGCCTCCTTCCAGTTATGAAGTTTGTGTACTCTACAGACATCTGTGAGCAGAAATAATAAACTCCCTGATTTTGTTTCCCTTTACATTCATTTGGAGATATCTATCCACTCTGTACTGTTTAGAGCAAGCAGGTAAGGGTCAAGGGACTGGAGTTCAACTCCAAGTTTGAGCCACTGGCTCACTATGTGACCTGAAACAAGAAAATGAGGGAGGTGGCAAACTCCCATCACTTCCCCAGCATTACCTTGTTGTGCCTCCATGCCTCTTGCTGTTTAATGGGAACAGGAAGCATTTGGTGGGATGCTTTCAGACCAAGGAGGGAAAGATGCTTAAACTATGAAAAGTTAATTGTCTTTCTGTTTATTACATGTAGGTGCAATGACTTCACAGGCATGTTTTAGCAATTTTTTGCAATTAGGCTCAGAAACAGTCTTTTGACTCAGCAGAGCTCTGAAGATAGAACCTGGTAATTTCATGTGGACAGAGCACACACCTGCCAGGGGTGGGATCACAGATCTCTCTCTGTAATTGTTGAAATTCATCAGTAATTGCCTTTTCCATTTCACCTTCCCTTTGAAAACTTGCAGGTTTTATTAACATAAAAAAGCCTTAGGAAATTATGTGGGCTGTATTTTATGGTGAATTCTGACGCAAGGTAAGAATCTCTTCCAGCAGTTAACACCTTCTCAGAGTCAGTTGAGACACATGAAAAAAAGAGGTAATCCTCACAATGTCTGAATCCCTTACAATCACTTTTACCCAAAACCAAACCAGTAAAACAGATCTATAGGTAACCAAATGCTTGGGATCCTGTGGACTTTAGTTAAGGAATCTTTGCATTTTAATCAAAGCCTTACTCTCAGGCAAATATGTCACATCTCCAATATATTGCTTTAAGCCTTCAGTAGAATTGAGTGGAAGGGACTTTTTTATTTTCCAACTGCAATCACACCCTCAAGATGAGCTTCAAAACCAGAAAGAGACACAAAGATAGAGGAAGAATGAGCTGTGGAGCATACTCACAGGGAATATCTATTCCTTGGCTTTCCTGTTCAGAAGACATAAGGGGGGATACAGGGAGAGAAGAGGAAAGTCCACTTCTTCAGTGATGTAGGCTTGTTCTTATACCTGCATTGTTGATTCATTCTTTCTGCTCTGAACCAAACGGAGCCCTTATTTAGATTTAGGGTAAGCCTGGTGCTGCCCCTGAAGCTTCACCATGAAATTTTGTTTATAGGGGAGGGGGATTAGGAAGAGACCTCTCCATTTCTTCTTTCTCCTAGTGCACAGATTGTGTAAAGAGCAGTTACACTTTCCTTCAGCTTTTGTCCTTAAAAGAAAACTAAAAAATAAGGCAGAAAGTAGGCTAGCTATTCCTACAGGCTGTTTAGCAAAGCTGGCCAGGAGCAGAAGAAAAATGTACAGCGCTGTCCATTTTCCCAGTGAAAGTGAAGAGTCAGAGGAAAGTGTCCTGGAGGTTTTTATAGTGTTGCACCTCCAATGTACCTCCAAGAAGGCAACAAGATATAATCCAATCTACAGTGAACGATCAGTGAGGTAATTAGAGAAAAAGACAGACTAAAAGAGAGGAACACAAGTATATTCCTAGGCTTTTGATATCATCTTTGGTGGGTATTATTCTCCCTTCGACACCTCTTAGATCACCCATTGACATTAAAAGGAGCCATACCCATCCACTAGTTACTAATAGAGTCCATTATATGATTATATTTCAGAGATAAATGTTATTGATTAAAGATACAGACGAAACAATAATCACATTTTAGCTGAGTCATTTTGCTACCATTTCATCTGTAATTTTATTATCACTTCACCAAAAGGCAACAAAGATGCTTGAGTTAATGAAAAGCTTAAGGTGTGTCAAGCAAATTAATAAGAAAGAGAATTCTGAGGAGAACAATGCCTTTATTAAGGAGCAAAATGCCAGTCACAAAATTACTTAATTGCTACAATCAGCTCAGTTTCTAGTGCCAGTAGCAGTGAAAGAGTTAATACTTGGGTGCTAATCAGACAGAGAATTTCTTTGTGACATGAAGTGCTTGTAGATAAGCAGTAATATGCCTTGTTTTACAGGTTTTCTGTAGCTGGGGCAGGGTCCCTTGCTGCACAGCATATATTGAGAAAGATGGATACACAGAACAGGGGTAATAGCTTTCCATGTCACAGCAATATAAAACAGATGGTTTTTATAAACTGGAAACATGTTTTTAATAGAAGTTATATACAAGAAATATCTCTATGAAAACAATAATATAAATGGAATTTTTTTTCCTCTTCCTAACCAGAGGTAAAAAGGAAAGCCAAGCAACCCACATAAATCTATTGTCAAGCCTCACGGGAAACCCCATAGGTGAATTATGAGTCATAATAAGAATTATTTGTTGTACTACTGTATGCAATCAATCAGCAATTCAGACATAGAAGACTTCTACCCTCTGTCTCTATCAGATAAACCCCATAACCCTTTCAGAGGACTTTAAACCAGATGTAAATTGATGTGAAGCACGAGCAACTCCTAATACAGCCACATTCAGAGCAATGCTTCCCCTCCTTCAGGGGTTCTTAACCTTCTTCCACTCAGAATATCAAAGCTACCAAAATAGAAAATAAAAAAAAAATAAAAGATTTATCTTCCCATGCTCCCAGCTGCACAGTCTGATAGTTCCTGGACAGGTGAAAAATCCTGGCAGAGGACTGTAGAAGAAGCTGAGGGTTTATTAGAGATGTGATGTCCTAGAAAATAGTGAATGGCAAGGCTTTTCAATGAAGTGCTGCTGAGGAGACAAGATACTGGTAATGTCTGTGTGTATTCATCTCTCCTGAAGCCATACAGGCTTTCAAATGAAATATGAAGTGGGGGAAATATTCTACAGAGTGACTAGTGCAATAAGAGTGGAAATGCAGAAAACATAAGGAAATATAATTCTTAATTTTCCCCCTACCTCTTGCTTGTCCCAGAGTCTTTCAGATCTTGAACAGCCTGACCATTCAGATATTATAGATGTTTTGATGCAATGCTCCAGAATGCCAAAGTTGAGACTCCGTATCTCTTTGTCAAGGAGAGCATATTGGACAACAGTACCTCTGCTACTGCGTATCAATTTATATTTTTTCTCTAGAAACACCACCACAATTTTTGTCATGATCTTCTACAGCACAGAGGAACACCTGGAAAACACTGAAAAAGTAAGTGATTCCATGAATGACAAAATCCATTAAGATTGGTTCTTTACAGGTTTGAGTTTTGACATTATCTAAACAAAAAGTGTGCTCTGTCCTAAACAGAGGGACTAATAAGACCACTATCCAGGCTCTGATTCATAGCCTTGAGATCTCTGCATTTTGGGTAAATGTGTGTGAAATTTGTCAAAGGACTGTGAACCACAGACGCAATGTCCTCCACATATCCCCCAGGGAAGCCCAGCCAACCACAGCAGCAATCTCACAGAGAACCTTCCCCAGTTCATCCCCAAGGGCAATTTCATAGCCCACAAATTCCACAACCGTCTGATCACATTTGCATTTTTCCAGCTTGGCAAACAGGTTATTATGGTGGAGGCATTTGAGGACACGTTGAACATGCCAACTGTGTTGTTCCTGGGTTCCCAAAATAAATGTGGGTGTCATCCAGACATGCTGCTACATTCTAGTCTAACATCTTCCTCTGAATGTTGTAAATAAAATGCTGGAATGTTGCTAGAGCATTAGAAAGGCAAGGAATAGGACAGGATTTACCTGTACCAACTGCAGAAAGATATCTGCTCTCAGCGCCCTGTCAGATGAGTTTATGCTCCCTGAAAAGGCATGTTTGTTCAAGAGCTTTAAATAGTTTATTAATGACATGCAGAGGCTACTAGCTCTCAACTGTGGTTAAAGCAAGGCCCAGTCACCTACACAAAGGCGCAGGAGGCCAGAGCTTTATTTGACAAAGTCATGGCCATCCACTTAAGGTATCAAAAGGTGGGAATTCCTTGGCAATTAACTGAGGTAGTCTCATGCATCCCCAGATTCTGGGTCAGACAGCAAATATCTTCTAGAGCCAAAGGAATCACTGCTTCAGACCAGAGGTTAACAGGTGGAGTATGGTATCTGCACTCTCCTATCAAAGGTATCACAAATACTCTTAGTATTTCACAGGCCACAAGTCTGTCATCAGCTTGTGGCTCCAGTGTGGGGCACCAGTGATCACAGAAAACTTTCAGTTTGCTGTGGCCTGTTATAAGGGAGTCCAAGTCTCTCAAACATGATGGTCAAACGAAATCCAACAGCAATATTCTAAAACGAATCAGGTTCTGTGGAAAGACCAGTGGATGAACCTAGAATTGCTGGGCATGATGGGGCAATACACAGAATGTATTAATTCAAACTGAAGTGATTTACTATGGCTTTGAATGATGAATCACAAAATACAGGTCTTAACATTAATAGGCATGAGCAGAATGGAGAGCCATCAGTTGATTCTATTGCCACACTTGAACTGAAGATAGGTTTGCATAGTTTAGACAAGTGAAATCCAGAATTCGATCTAGATTCATAAAGTTCCTGGATATGTTGAGGTTTGTAATCAACCAAGTCTAGGTGCCTGGTCAGAGTAAGGTTTGCAAAATGAAGAATCATCAGCAAAGGGTACCTTGACTGAAAATCAACCTCTTCCCTCATAACAGAATTACTTGCCATCAGTCAATCACAGATCTTGTGCAATAGGACCTACAAGGGTTTACTGTTTACCCGGTGGGTGGCACTCCATTAACCTGAATCATGGCGGTTGGGTGAGTTAGGGAGGCAATGTACCAGTCAAAAATTACAGTAGTCCTCTTTCAGACAACTGACTGCAGTTGTCAATGAAATTATACCAGCTTGCATCACATGTGCAGAATGAGACAAACTTTAACTGAAGAAGGAAGATTTATTCAAACAAGCAACAAAAATGGAACAACAACAAAAAAAAAAGAGTATGATGAAGATGAGCAAATTCGCAATCATTCACATACCTTATACCCATCACCTGCCTTCCCATTCCTAGATGTCCTGACCTTAGACAATGTCCCTTAACCTGAAAGAGCTACAAAGATCTCCATTTCTTTCAGAACTTCCAGCATTTGAAGACTAGCAAAAATGAAGATACAAAGTTTTAATGGCAATCTGAGATAAACCTGTAGACAAGTCAGTAGAGAAAAGGAACAGTGAGATGAGGTTACTGTTCCCACAGATGGACCTTCTCTTGATTATAGACAACAGGGTCTTCCCCCACATCTGCAAATATTGAACCCCAGGCAAAAATTTCCCTTCAGCTGTTTTCCTCACCACCTCCTCCTTAATTACCTCTGTAAACACAGATTCAGGTGAAGGCCATTTAAGGCACTGGCAACCACTTACAAAACAGAGGCTACCACTAGCTTCCCATGATAGCGTGCAAGCCCTGCTGGAAAAGAAGGCCAAATTTGTGGTGCCCACTGGTCCCTCAGTGCAGCATCCTTTTTTGACTCACTGCACTTTCATCTCCTCTGCCTTGGAACCATAGAAACAAGCCATGCCCCTTCTCTCCATGTCACCACTCAGGAAGGGCATAATTGCTGGGTAGTGCTGCAGGCTCCACTTCCCATGAGAAGAGCCTGCTCCACAGTGCCAACTTAGGTCAGGGACTATCCCTGTCCAGGTCCACTTCCTAACCAGCTTGGTGGCTCTGCTTCCACTGGCATTTTACTCTTTTCTCTCCTACACCCTTGGCAAAGTCTTATTTGGAGCCCAAAGTGAGAAACTGGTCTGAAGGAAAAGGCCCATTCTTGCATTCAGAGCTGCCCCTGCATGTGAATGCTTATGCCAAACAGTGAGCACAGGACTATTTAGCTTATTATGGAACATAAACATTGGCATTTCTTACAGCTAACCCATTGTTTCAGCAATACCTAAATTAGTACACCACAGAGGCGAGTGTACCCTCAACCCTAACACAAGCAGCGGTTCTGAATCCCAGCTAACACAACCCCATGTTTCTAACAAAAAATATCAAGAAGAGGACAAAGCTGAAGCTCACTCCCTGTGAAATTTATCATGCTGTAGCAGCCAAAAAGCATATGAAGATGACATTCCTGTTACCAATCTTAGCTGAACTCAGGGAAGTAAATTAGAGGTGAAATGTTTCATTTTGCCACCAAAAGCCCAATCTATTTTGAAGCAATATATTTTTATTAATAAGTTTAAATTCAGATCCCCCCTTTTTGAGGGCATTCCTACTGGGCTGTCCTGTGGTGCTGAATTATTCTGTAAACATGTTTTTAAATATTCTGTTCCCTCTCCATTACCACCTCTTCCTTACTCTTGGGATTTAAGGATCTTTTCTCTGACATTTTAAAGCATTAAAACAGCTTGAGGGCTAAAGAAAACATTTTTCATGTAATCTTTGAAAAGTTTAGTTGTCAAGGAGACCAAGACCTTAGCGACCAGGTATGGCGGCCTATTCAGCACACTAACATGCTTGTGAAAGAAGGTGCAAGGATGCCAGTATACCTGGAGGCAAACATGCTCAGTGTTTCAAGAGCGTCTTGCTTCCTGACATACCTTTTATTACACAACTAAACAGTGACTCAGATTTCCTTCTTTTTGGATAGTATCATCTAGTGAGTAAAAACATGGTAAAGGACCTTACTTGGATGATATATTGCCTCAGTAAATCACTGGATTGAGGTATGCTCTGGAAATGTCATTCACAAACTGACACTTTCCAAGGAAGAACAAGTCCAAGAGCACACTTGATATAATTGCACAATAAATGACAGTCAACAAGTAACAAACTGGAAAGGTGCTCTCCTAATTCCAGGGTAAAGGGGCACTATCAAATGAGTCTCTCTGTGATATTACTTCTGTTGCCAGGATAGGGGAATGTCACACAATACACAGGCCAAGACAGAGGGAGACAGATGCTTGGCATTTTCGATTTGTACAAAAGTCAAATTTTGTTTGCAATTTTTAAGTCTTTTCTTAGTCTGTTTGTTAGCACTGGGACCTAGAGAGGGAGATGCCTTTCACAGGAGACAATGGTGTGCTTCCATGAGATTAACCACTAAGGCAAAATATTTGCAAATATTATAAAAGTAAATGAAAGCAGAAGCATTTGAAGTCTGAACAAGCCATGGAATTGCACCTTAAAACCACATAACATTGAATAAAACATTATAAATAAAAAACATAAATGAAAACTCTTTTGTCATAAAAGGTGTTGCTAAACATGTGCAAGACACATCACTATAAACCTTGGGAACCCCTAGAGATCAGTGTGAGAACAAGTATTAGTGAACATCTTTGTCAATGATCTGGCAAATGCAGTGTGCGGATAATACCAAGGCTTTTTTCAGATACTCAAATGCCACACTGACAGTAAGGAACTCCAAAAGCCACACTGAGTGAGTGTGCACAGCACTCAGGGGCAGGTGAGCTTCCACGTATCAAGGGAAAAAGAACCTAGACTTTGCTTACCTGATGCTGTACTCGGAACAGATAGTTACCATTCATGGAAATGTTACTGGAGTCATCAACAACAGCTCTTTGAAATTCTGAGTTTAGTTTGCAACACCAGCCACAAAATGTTGGGTGTCGTTAGGAAAGATAGTCACAACAAAACAAAGAAAATCATTTTGTCACTGGTACAACCTTGCTCCACCCTTATTTTAAGCATGTTTGCAGTTTTGGTCTGTGCATCTTAAGAAAGAATAGAGCAGTAGACAGACTAGAATTAGAAAAAAAACCACAAACAGCAACTAAAGTGACTGAGGGGGTGTACCAGTGGCTTTACAAAGAAAGTAGAAAGGGTTGGGACTCCAGTTTGAAAGAGTATGGCTAAAAGGGATATTACTGAGATTCACAAAATCATGAAGGTGGTAGATCAGTGTTAGCACAGAATTACCCTTCACCAAGGCCTGCAGTATTGAACCAGAGAGCAGATAGTGAAAATAGCAGGAAATGGGCTTAAAACAGGTGGAAGGAAGTACCTTCTTGTACAGGGGTGGTGAACTTCTGGATCCTGTTGTTACAGGAGACCAATTTTATCGATGGTATGCAAGTTCACGGATAACAGGTCCATCAACAGATAAAAAAATGGATCAGGCAGGTATGTATCTCCTAAAAACCCTAATCCAATGATCACAGTCACTCAGGAATACAACAGATTGCAGAGAGAGGCCCAGTTCACGTGCTTCTCTGTGCAACATCTCCTAATTCTGCTGGAAATGGAGTCTTGGGCTAGATGGACCACTCTTCTGTTCCCATAGGGCATTCCCGTCTTTCAATTTTACACATTACAGGTGGTCAGTAACATTTTGTCTATCATTCATTTTATCATCTCCATAGAGGACCATATAGTGGCCTCTGCATTGTACTAAATATGGGAGTACTTCTTGAATTTTCAGATGTCCCATTGCAAATCAGCCACCCAAAGAAGACACATGCTTCAGAGGGAGGACTGCCAATGAACATGCCCGTTAAATCCCATACTGCCCAGGAGTCGTGACAGAGTGCAAAAGGACCACAGAGCAGCCAGAGACTCTGATACAGGTTATGTTGGATGCAGTCATATTAAATGGGCTTAGCTTCCACCCAAATAGCTGTGGCATGCTACATCTCAGCATGGGTTGCAAAGCTGTCCAAAGAAGCTTAGTGTATCCTTTCAGTATTGTAGTGGGAGCTGAGTATTTACTTGATACAATTTAGTGAACCATTAAAAAGAAACAATTCACTGAACTGCAAAAAAGAAAGCTCTAAAGCTTTTTTGCTTCGGGTTTTTTTTTAGGTTTTTAGCCTTTTTCCTCTACATCGTTTATAGCATCCTCTTTGAGGCCTGAAAATAATTTTTTCTCTTGACATTGATATTTTCCCATGTGTGTTAAATGGAGATGAAATGACCACAGCTGTATTTGCTTAACAACTAGAAATTCAACATGTGAAGTGCATTATCATCCTAAAGCATCCCTGTTTGTGTATCAGCATCGATTGATGTCATCACAAACAAAGTGAAAACTCTTCACTATTTGCTATGCACAGGACTGCAAAGGAACACAGACACCATTGCTGCAGGGAGGGTTTTACAAGAACCTTGGCTCATCTTAGAAGGTATTTATATATTTTTTTAAGTCATGCACACATACAGAACAAAGAGAAAAAAGAATCTATGAGAGAACTACATGGTACAAAATTAACAAATTATTAAACAGCATACTACCATGTACTATTTGAAATACTTTTTTTTTTTTTGTTACTCTGATTGTTTAGTGCATTTCTTCTAAGGCAGTCCAAATGTGTTTTCCATGTTATTGGTCCATTGTTCAGGGATCTAGTTTTAGGTGTACTTTAAAGACGAAAAACTTTCAGACTGCAGCAAGTTGCTACTACTTTGCATAAGTGCTAATAAAATGCCTACCTAGCAACAACTTCTTCTTTGAATAAAATCAGTCTTCTAGGTACACTATAGCCTTGCAACCAGCATGCTTGTCACATCATGCCCAGCAGCCGTGGCCTGGAATAAAGACTAGGAAAACTTTGACATAGCAAAAAGCACAAACACCAGTAGTGGTGCATGTTTCATTAAAACAGACATGTCCAGGAAGAGGAGAGGATCATGGGGAGTAAGTTTAACTCATGGTAAAATGAAGAGAGAATAGCTGGTTCTAACACAAGGAAAGAGCATTTCTTAGCTGAAAAGCTTTTCGGGATTGCTTGGATCCCCTGAAGTCTGTTGAGCAATCACAGTCCTCAGTCATCCGATCAGTAATGTTCCACTCTTCTAATGCTTCCTAGTTATTTAGTATTTCTACACCAATACCTACATCTCAGCTTCCCAAGAGGCAGCTTTCATGCCACGGTTTTGAACTAATGGTAGACAATAGAGTTGTCCACATTCTGCTTAAGAATCACATTTTTAAAAACATTGAGTTAGCTTGCATTTGTTTTGATTTTCCTTTTATTTTAAGTATTTTTAACTTCTGCCTTTCATTGAAAGCTTTAGCGTATCAGCTAAAGCAACTCCAGCTCTGTCAGTTGTTTTGGGGGACCATTAGTTGCCTGTATTACGCCCAAACAGAAATGACAGCTTTTTTTTGCAAGGAAGAGGTGGCTGAATCTTGGTTTTTGTTGAAAAGGGTTTTGATTGATTCTGATTCATTTGCTAATTTGGTTTTCATATTGGCAGTGAGAGGGAAAGGGCAAACAAAGTTAAATGATGGTAGAGGACCATCCTTCATAATGATTGCATTACACCTTTGTTCAATGACACAGAAGTTGATCAAGCCAAGTTCGGTAGCACTGTGTGGTCAGTCAAAGGATTTCCCAATGGAAATTTTATATTTTTTACCCTTACAAATTGTTTCTTGCTTCTCCACCAGTATATTCATTACATGCATTTTACTCAAAAAATTAACACACAAATCTCAACAATTTCTTCTAAAAATTAAAGGACTCACACACAACCTATTTTTATGGGTAATAGACAATTATTTCATCATTATTTTATCATAGCAGCAAACTGAGAGAAGTGCTGCCTAAAATGTTAAAGTTCTGGGTTAAGGAGAAAATCTAGAACACACACACAGAGCCACTTATCTCCTTATTGAGTTGACACCACCTTCCACAGGAGTAAGGACTGTGCACATGAGTAGAAGTGAGGAAGGACAGGGCAAGTATAGCTCTTTTAAAATAAAGAATTGTTTTCTACTGTAGTTGACATTCTGAATCTTCTTACAAAGATAAAAAATTATATTTCCATCACTTCTCTGATTAATTTTCCTCTCCATTTGGAGGACTAAAAGTGATACTGTTTTTTGATCCTTGCTAATTATTATCTTTTTTTCCTAGCCCCAAATCAATTGAAGCATCATAGCAGTTTTCAAATTAATTATTAGATTTTTTCCCCTGACTCATTTCAGACACTTCTATTAGAAAAGTGATTGATATATTAACACCATTAATTACTTATTTGACCCATTAATTTTGTGTATCTGCATAGACCTAATTGAAACTGCCTACACTGAATCTAGGATCTCATTTTACCAATTGAAAATTAATTTTTGGATACTCTTGACTGCTGAGTCTGTGTGATGGTGAAAAACATTGTTCCAACCTCACACATCTGTTTAATATTCCCGCTCCTCTTTCTCAGTCCCAAAAAGACCTTCAGACTCTGCCCCTGAAAGATTCCTATGAGCTTCGTTTTCTTCCCTCAATAAACAAGACTATCTCAATAGGCCTCCATAAACGACAGTTCCCGTTCATTTGACATAATTTGCCTTTCCACCATCAAGCTAAATTTCTTCAATAGACTCTTAATTATTCTAAACCCATTATCTAATGCTATTATAAATGTTTAAGTAATATTTGATATAATCCTGGTCCCACTGAAGTTAATGGGAATATTGCTGTTGCCTTAATTAAGATCAAGATAAAATTTATATTGTTAAATTTGTCACATATTACTGTTGGGTAAAAACAACCTAGTTAGTATGCAGAGGTACTAAACAGACCCAGCTCCCAGTCTAGAACTGGCAGGGCCTCAACACTTCTCAGGAGAAGTCCAGGAGCGTGTGCTGCACTGTGGGCGGGTGGAGAAGGGAGCAGTCGCAGGGTCATGCACTGTGCTGTGTATTGGCAGCCCCAGAAGGCTTCCCGCGCTCTGGGATGCTCACAGCCTTTAAATGGAGCACTTGAGTCAGGATTCGTCAAAAGGACAGGAAAAACAGAGAAGTGAGAAAATGGAGAAAAGCCTTCCCCAATGTGAGAACAAACCAGATACATTTTTCCAAATTATTTGATCAAAAATCTGGACAATTTTAAGCAAAACATTTTTTTAAAATCTTTGGCAAAAAACATTGTGTGCATTGATCAGATCTAGTTCAAAAAGAAATACAACTTTTAAAACAGAAACTAAATATTACTAATATAAAGATTTTTGGCTGGTGACCATTTAGCTCTCATTAAAATTTAGAAAATAAATTGCAAGTCTTTTTCAGACTACCAGCAAAAGCCATGGTTATTCTTATACTGTGAATAAAGCCAATCATTAAAAAAAAAAGGGACAGCTAAACTATAATTTAGATTTACTTACTTTTGTTAATGTTTCCTACAGGTCTAACACTATATTCTGTTCTCTCATACAATGCTGAGTTTAGAAGACAAAACTAAGAACCAGATTAATTTGTGACATCTTTGTTATGTTCATGGCCAACATGTGATCACACCTACATTATAAAATCTCACAGCACGTTACTTCCAGACTTCTGTGAAGGTCTCTCACCGGAGGGTCTGGCTTACTCGAGTGACATGTTTCACAGAGACATCTGAAATTCCTGCTGAGACCTCAGTTTTCTTTCCCTTCACTGAGGAAAGTCCCCCGGCCACTTCCCCATTTGTTCACAGCTGTACTCACCCCAGCAGGCTGCTGCCTTTTAACACTATAATCAATAAAGGCTGCCCAGGGGGCTGTTTTACCTCCTGTTTTGAGGAGAGAAAGAGAAAAGGAACACGTAACACACTGCTGCTGCTTCAGATGGCAGAGGGGCAGAATGGGCTATTGAAAGGAACCACAACTCCAATGGCTCCAAGTGCTGGGCATTTATTCCCAACTCAGTTCTTATTCCCTCTCAGTTTCATGCTGTCCTCTTCTCACTGTTTGTAACCTATTTCTAGCCCTCTCATCTCCTACAAGCCTGAAAGAAAGATGAGCCCCAACTACTTCCCAGGAGCCAAAGGAAGAAGGTATTGAGACACTGAACACAAGGTCCCTTATCGCTGCAGCATGTCTGGATATGGTGAGTGCAGCAGCAAAGTCTGAAATGCAGGAAGAAAGGTCATACGTAATTTCATTTTAAAATACACATGCAAACAGAAAGGACTGAATTCCCCAGTGGGCTCATTTGCTGGGATTTCGACATGTATGTAGAGCTACCAGGCTGGAGCCCTGATAATGAGCTTCTGGCTATCACAGCTGGGAATCCAAAAAAATACAGTGCCTCAAATCCTTAAGCACTCCGGATTTTTTTTTATTAAGGCTCTGATCCATCCAGCCTTTCAGCTCCTCATGAGTCTGCACATGTTGCCCTGCTCCCTCTTTCTAGATTGCTGGAAGTATCTTGCCAGTGAACAGTATTTCTCCAGTGAATTCATACGATTGCTTTGTCACAGAGCTGAGACATAGGATGTCCTACAGGTGGAGGCACTAAAAGGCTCCTTTCTGTCTCCTTTTCATTGATTCACAATATGCCACAATACAAAGAAAGCATCTGGAAGCCTACCTTACATCACTGAAGAAGATGCTTGGAAGCTCTCCAAGAGCTCCCAGACGATACTGCTGGCTTTCACAATGATGAAATGTCTTCAGGCTGGTCCCTAGAAATAGATTTCAAGACCAATAACAGATTTCTGAATTATTGGTAGGATCTTCTAGTCTTAATTTCCTGCATGAACCCAGAGGTAGAAGCTCATTCTGCAGTTCAGGCCCCCACTTTACATTCGAGGTCCCATTTGTTTTTTAACTGGGAGGATTCTGCCATACTATGTTGCCCCATGATATTCTATTCCACTGTAACGTACACTCAGTAATTAACATTTGCCGCTCCAATCAACCTACCTATTACAGTTGCTTACATTAGCCCTAAACATAAGTGTAGCAAACAAATCTATGAGGAGTTTGTGTCCCTTTGCTAGACAACTGGTGTCTTTGACAGTAACTAATGACAATGCTACATTTTCATCATCTTCCTAATCTTGTGGTTATATAACTCTCCTCTAGCCTGGTATTTATTTGTGTTGGAAGAGGAGAGCAAATACATTCTACAAAGTGCCTACTACAAAGCAATACTTGTATATAAAAGCACTTTCAGGCATTTATAATATTTATTGTAGGTCATCAAATATATCCCCTACTGTGAAAGAGTGTCTTTGTTGTTCTTAGGCTCTTCTTCTACTTGTTTCATCTTCCACAAAGAGAAATACCCTTATCTGTGCTTACCCACTCTAACACAAACTGTAATCTTCAGCTTTTATCTGTATTGTTCTTGGGGAAAAATACATCATTCCATATGAGCAGAGATAAATCCGAGTAAAATATGTTACAAATGCATTAATCTACAGCAGTACAGCTCTTAAACATGTTTTGGGCAGGTTTCAAATCTCTGCATTTTTTGTCAGAGCCATAAACCGTGTATGGTGTTGCAAAAAGGCTTGATATGGAATGGGGTTTTAATTTACTTCTTTAAAAAGGAGCACATAAATAGGTATGTTCTTAATGTTGTCAATTTTCTGCCATGACACTTTAAAGAAAACTCTGAGTAAAGCAAAACCTGACTGAAAGATAGCACTGCTTGGGCTCTCCAACTGCAAATGATCATCCATAAAGCTCAGATGCCTTGAAGCTACAAAAGATTATTCTTTATCCTTCATCTCTCTCTGCCCTTTGGAAATGCTAACCTACTGTATATAAAAACTGTGCATATCCTGCCTGGTGGAAAGCATCACCAAACACCTCCAAACAGTTTTCTTCTGTGTTAATTTGCTTCTTGGTGGTCGCTATTTTTACATGTTATTGCATTACACTTCCACAGTTGAGCTCATATGTAGGATCAGATTTTGCATTAAAAAATTCAGCTCAGGAAAAAAAGAGATTAAAAAATTTGCCTGTTCTATGCATATCGATCTCAGCTGCCACTTCCTGACTCAAACAGAGAGCTTAACCAGTCTCTCAATGACATTAACTGCGGTTGCTTTAAGTTCAGCTGCTTGTCATCAGCCTGTGTGGACAGCTGGGTGTCTTGGGTCAGAGGGGTGTGCTGGCCATGAGCAGAGCTGCATCAGCTCTCAGCACCAAGCAAGACTAGAACTGGTGGGATCCTTCAGTCTTGGCTTAGCTGGCTTACCGCCATCAGACCACAGCCATGGACTGGGCTGTATGACAAATAATTAAATAATATTTTATTTAATATTATATTATTTAAAGGAAACAAAGATGCAAAGCCAAAAACAAGAGTATAGGAATTCCTGCATCTTAAAGCTTCAATTGTGTTTATAGGGAAAAATGCACTTTTTAAAATCCTCAGGTTTTTTGTAGGGGGTTTAAAAGACTGTTGATCTCTTTTCAGAATTATTCAAATTGTGGATTGTGAATATTTCGCAGGTCTGGAAGTAAGGTCTTTATTTTAGGTATCTATAATATAGGAACACAGCTTAAAATACCCACTTTTAAAACTGTAGGTGTTTGAGAATGGGCAGGTTGGAGGGAGGAATGGAGGTTTCTTGATATCTCTGTAGGAATGAACTTTGCATTGGGCATCTACCTGTTTGTCATTTTTCTGAACTTTCAAAAACTTTTCAAAAATTTTTTTGTCTTTTTTATTTGACCTTTAAAAAAAACATAGCAGATTATAAACAAGCCAATAAGTTTGTACTGTGTTTGCATTAATAAAAGAAGCATCACCTCAGTAGCTGTTTGTCTAATCAAAACACATGCACTATAAATAATGGAAAGAAGGACACCCCTTGACCTCAAACAAATAAAGCTTACTTGCTAACTTATGGAGACTACTGAAAGACAGGAAGCTACCTGCAGAGTTTACTCTCAAGAGTTTACTGTGGGTGATTGTCGTGGTTTAGCCCCAGTCAGCAACGAAGCGCCACACAGCTGCTCACTCAATCCCCCCCACCCAGTGGGATGGGGGAGAGAATTGGAAGAGCAAAAGTAAGAAAACTCATGGGTTGACATAAGAACAGTTTAATAATTAAAATAAAAGAGTAATAGTAATAATGATAATAATAATAATTATAATGGTAATAATTATAATGACAATGATAACAATAATAATGATAGTAATAATAATAATGTAATGAAAAGGAAAATAACATGAGAGAGAGAGAGAAAGGTAAAACCCAGGGGAAGAAAAACAAGTGATGCAACTGCTCACCATCCACCAACTGACGCCACCAGTCCCCAAGCCACGATTGCTGCTTCCCCCGGCCAACTCCCCCCAGGCTATGGACCACCCCTGTAAAATGTCCACAAAATGTCCACAAAATGTCCACTGAGTTAATTTAGTCCATGACTTTGGGCTCCATCTATCATAACAGTCTTTCAGGGCAGGAGAGATGCTGTGTGTGGTGTTGGATTGTTGCATGCTGAAGTCAGTCCTTGTTCCATCACCACTGCACTTTGCTTGGTTTAATCAAAGATCATTCTCCATTAATTTGGGAGATTCCTACTATGATACCATTGATATGGCATATAGCAACCATAGTAGTGATGACATACAATATTATATAGCAATTAACATCATACCATTCAGTTCATTGGATATTTTCACTCAAAATCAAATCCCCTTGAGGTACACATCGGAATTCTCCATCCTCCTGCATCACCCACCAAGTGCACCCAGCAAAAGCAATTCCACGAATGGGTTTCCCTTTGCCCGAGACAGGAGTAACCCAGACTGTTTTCCCCAGCATATTTTTTTATGTGCACTACAGGGACTTTATCCCTTTCCACAGCATGTAAGAGTTTTGACTGGGCAGGGCCAGCTCGATTGGCAGATCCCCTAGTATTGACTAACCAGGTGGCTTTTGCTAAATGTGTACCCCAGTGTTTAAATGTCCCACCACCCATTGCTCTCAGTGTAGTCTTTAACAGTCCATTGTATCGTTCAATTTTCCCGGAGGCTGGTGCATGATAGGGGATGTGATACACCCACTCAATGCCATGTTCTCCAGCCCAGGTGTCTATGACGTTGTTTCGGAAATGTGTCCCGTTGTCTGACTCAGTTCTCTCTGGGGTGACATGTTGCCATAAAACTTGTTTTTCAAGGCCCAGGATAGTGTTCTGAGTGGTGGCATGGGGCACAGGATATGTTTCCAGCCATCCAGTGGTTGCTTCCACCATGGTGAGCACATGGCGCTTGCCTTGGCGCGTTTGTGGCAGTGTGATATAATCAATCTGCCAGGCCTCCCCATGTTTATATTTCAGCCATCATCCTCCATACCAGAGAGGCTTTAACTGCTTGGCTTGCTTGATTGCAGCGCATGTTTCACATTCATGGATGACCTGTGCAATAGTCCCCATGGTCAAGTCCACCCCTCGATCATGAGCCCATCTGTATGTTGCATCTCTTCCTTGACGGCCTGAGGTGTTGTGGGCCCACCTAGATATAAAAAATTTGCCCTTATGTTGCCAGTCTAGATCAACCTGAGCCACTTCAGTCTTAGCAGCCTGATCCACCTGCTGGTTGTTTTGATGTTCTTCAGTGGCCCAACTCTTGGGTATGTGAGCATCTACATGACGTACTTTTACAACCAGGTTCTCTACCTGGGCAGCAATATCTTGCCGCAATGCAGCAGCCCAGATGGGTTTCCCTCTGCGCTGCCAGTTGCTCTGCTTCCATTGCTGTAACTATCCCCACAGGGCTTTTGCCACCATCCGTCAGTCAGTATAGAGATAAAGAACTGGCCATTTTTCTTGTTCAGCAGTGTCTAAAGCCAGCTGGATGACCTTTACTTCTGCAAACTGACTCAATTCACCTTCTCCTTCAGCAGTTTCTGCAACTTGTCATATAGGACTCCATACAGCAGCCTTCCATCTCTGATGCTTTCCCACAAGATAGGACCCATCAGTAAACAGGGCATATTGTTTCTCATTTTCTGGTAGTTCATTATACAGTGGGGCCTCTTCAGCACACATCACCTCCTCCTCCAGCAATATTCCAAAATTTTTGCCTTCTGGCCAGTCCATGATCACTTCCAAGATTCTTGGGCAACTGGGGTTTTCTATCTGAGCCAGTTGGGTGATCAGTGTGACCCATTTACTCTACATAGCATCAGTTGCATGATGTGTAGAGGGAACCCTCCCTTTGAACATCCAGCCCTGCACCAGCAGTCAGAGTGCCAAGAGGAGCTGTGCTTCACTACCAACCACTTCTGAAGCCGCTCAAACCCCTTCATATGCTACCAATATCCCTTTTTCAGTTGGAGTATAGCATGCTTTGGACCCTCTGTATCCCTGACTCCAAAATCCTAGGGGTTAACCTCGGGTCTCCCCTGGTGCTTTCTGCCAGAGGCACCAGGTAGGGCCATTCTCCCCGGCTGCAGTGTAGAGCACATTTTTTACATCTTGTCCTGCCCAGACTGGCCCAAGGGCTACTGCATGAACTATCTCCTGTTTAATTTGTTCAAAGGCCTGTTGTTGCTCAGGGCCCCATTTGAAATCATTCTTCTTCCAGGTCACTTGACAGAGATGGCTTACAATCAGACTATAATTTGGAATATGCATTCTCCAAAAACCCACAACACCTAAAGAAGCTTGTGTTTCCTGTTTGCTAGTTGGTGGAGACATGGCTGCTATTTTGTTGATCACATCCATTGGGATCTGATGACATCCATCTTGCCATTTTATTCCTAAAAACTGGATGTCCTGTGCAGGTGCCTTCACTTTACTTTGTTTTATGGCAAAACCAGCCTTCAGAAGGATTTGGACTATTTTCTTCCCTTTCTCAAAAACATCTTCTGCTGTGCTGCCCCACACGATGATGTCATCAATGTACTGAAGGTGTTCCGGAGCTCCACCCTGTTCCAGTGCAGTATGGATCAGTCCATGGCAAATGGTAGGGCTGTGTTTCCACCCCTGGGGCAGTCGATTCCAGGAGTACTGGACACCCCTCCAAGTGAAAGCAAACTGTGGCCTGCACTCCACTGCCAGAGGGACTGAGAAGAATACATTAGCGATATCAGTTGCGGCATACCACCTGGCTGCCTTTGACTCCAGTTCGTATAGAAGTTCTAGCATTTCCAGCACGGCAGCACTCAGCAGCGGAGTGACTTTGTTCAGGCCACAATAGTCTCCTGTTAGTCTCCACTCTCCATTAGACTTCCGCACTGGCCATATGGGACTGTTAAAGGGTGAACAGGTCTTACTGATCACTCCTTGGCTCTCCAGTTGACAAATCAGCTCATGGATGGGAATCAGGGAATCTCAGTTGGTGCGATATTGCCGCCGGTGCACTGCTGTGGTGGCAGTTGGCACCTGTTGTTCTTTGACCCTCAGCAACCCCACAACAAAAGGGTCCTTTGAGAGACCAGGCAAGGTAGACAACTGTTTAATTCCCTCTGTCTCCAAGGCAGCTATACCAAAAGCCCACCTGTAGCCTTTTGGGTCCTTGAAATACCCTCTCCTGAGGTAGTCTATGCCAAGGATTCACGGAGCCTCTGGGCCAGTCACAATGGGGTGCTTTTGCCACTCATTCCCGGTTAGGCTCACTTCTGCCTCCAATACACGTAGGTCTTGGGATCCCCCTGTCACTCCAGCAATACAGATGGATTCTGCCCCTACATAGCTTGATGGCATTAGGGTGCACTCTGCACCAGTGTCCACTAGAGCCTTATACTCCTGTGGGTCAGATGTGCCAGGCCATCGGATCCACACAGTCCAGTAAAGCCGGTTGTCCCTTTCCTCCACCTGACTGGAGGCAGGGCCCCTCTAATCCTGATCACAGTATTTGCTACTCACTTCTCAGAAATTCGAATCAAAAGTCCCTCTATTAAGATCACAAATAAAATCAGCGCTTCTACTCCTCTGTCTGGGGAACCACTCACTGGAAACTGGAGCAGCAACTTTCCTGGAAGAACCCCCCCTGAGTGATTGTTTTTCCTTGCAACTCTGGCACCTGTGCCTCTAGGGTCAAGGTAGATTTTCCATCCTGCTTCCTCATGTCCTCTCCATGGTCATGCAGGTAAAACCACAGGGTGGCCCGTGGTGTGTATCCTCTCTCGAGTGAAAGGACGTTTATTCCAAATGGCTGAGATATTGGTCTGTACAGGTGGGGAGTAGGCCATATCTTCTTTGAGTTGCTGAACCTCCCAGGACAGTTTCTCCACAGTGGAAATGAGGGAGGAAGAGATATTGGCTTCATCATCCCAGAGTTTGTCAATCACATCCCCCACCGTTGGTGCCTCTTCATCTTTCCAGGCCAGTACTGCCAATGAGTTTACATGCGACGATGGTGAGCTCCGTACAAACTTCTGCCACATGGGTTGTGTGCACTGGGCTTCATCTGGATCTTTGGGTGACTGTTCATTGTCCACGTCACCATAAATCACCTCAAACATGGCTAATTCCCTCAGGTACTGGATACCTTTCTCCATGGTGGTCCATTTTCCTGGTCAGTATATAACATATTCCTTGAAGGGATACCTTTCTTTCACACTGGACAGGAGTCGCCTCCAGAGGCTGAGGGCTTGTGCCCCTTTTCTAATCGCTTTGTCAATGCCCCCTTCCCTAGAAAGGGATCCCAGTTGTTTGGCTTCCTTACCCTCTAATTCCAGGCTACTGGCCCCATTATCCTAGCATCGGAGCAGCCTGGTGACAATGTGCTCACCTAGACAACGGCCAAAATCTTTTTGCATCTCTCGCAACTCACTCAAAGATAGGGATTGGGTGGTTTCCGTCTTGTTTATGAGTTCTTCCTCTTCCTCCTCCTCTCCTCATGATGGCCCTACTCTTCCATGGTCTCTTTCTAAATGAGTTGACTTTCTCTTCCAAGATTTTCTTTTTTGTATAGGGGTGACTGATACTGACATGGGGTTGGTTCTCTGGTTCAGCTGCAGTGCTTGTTGTGAGAGTTTGAGTGGCCACAGCGCCTGTCACAGGGGTTGGAGTAGCCACAATGCCTGTCATGAGGGTTTGAGTGGCTGCAGTGCCTGTCACCGGGGTTGGACTGGCCGCGGTGCCTGTTGCCAGGGTTGGACTGGCCGCAGTGCCTGTCGCCAGGACTGGAGTGGCTGCAGTGCCTGTCACCAGGGTTGGAGTAGCCTCAGTGCCTGTCGCTTTCTTTTTCTTTGTCTTTTTAGATCCAGAGCCATTCTCTTCCCCTTGGGGGTACTGCAACTGTTGAACAGGGCTCAGAAGGCACAGGCCAGGCCCCAGAATGTTGCACTGATTTGTGTCTCTCTGGAGTTGCCAGGGTGACAACATACTTTCTCCAAATACTCTACTAGTTTTTCAGGATTCTGCACTTGTTCAGGGGTGAAGTTCCAAAACATTGGAGGTGCCCACTGTCCTAGGTATTTGCCCATACTATCCCACATTCCTTGCCACTCATAACTATCCAGCCTTGGGGCAGATCTCTGGATGATATTCTTAAATTGCTTATTAACCTTAGACAAAACCGAAACAATATTCCCAAGAAATACCAATAGAAGTATCTTAACTACCCAAGGATGTTCAAGATGCTAAAAAGTTGTTGTAATGAAGGAGGAGACATCATAGAAGAAGGTAGCTAAGGTGCCATTCTGTATTTCCTCCATAAAAACCTCTCAGAGGAGGAGGTATAATTGCTAATTGTCTCCATGAGGTGGTACCCAAAGTACATTAACAGCTTCAACAGAAAACACAAATACCAGATAAAGCTCAAGGCCAGTGTTTTAATAACAAATGTCCCAGGCAAAACATTGTTAATCACTGCAGAGCACAGAAAACTACAAAAACCAACACCAATCTTTAACATGTACAGCAAAAACAAGAGCATGGTGCAGATCGGATAAACTACTATTGAGAACAGATGAGTCAGTTCTGTGACTAGCAACTGTTATTATCTTAAACCCTTCGGGCCCCATGCTGGGTGCCAAAAAGGACTGTCGTGGTTTAGCCCCAGTCAGCATCTAAGTGCCACACAGCCACTCGCTCATTGCCTCCCCCGCAGCGGGATGGGGGGAGAGAATTGGAAGAGCAAAAGTAAGAAAACTCGTGGGTTGAGATAAGAACAGTTTAATAATTAAAATAAAATAGTAATAGTAATAATGATAATGATAATGATAATGATAATGATGATGATGATGATGATGATAATAATAATAATAATTGTGATAATGATAATGATAATAATGTTGATAATGATAGTAATAATAATAATATAATGAAAAGGAAAATAGCGAGAGAGAGAGAGAGAGAGAGAGGTGAAACCCAGGGGAAGAAAAACAAGTAATGCAACTGCTCACCACTCGCCGACTGACAACGCCAGTCCCTAAGCCATGATCGCTGTTCCCCCTGGCCAACTCCCCCCAGTTAATATACTGGGCATGACGTCACATGATATGGAATATCCCTTTGGCCAGTTTGGATCAGCTGCCTTGGCTGTGCTCCCTCCCCTCCCAGCTTCTTGTGCACCCGGCAGAGCATGGGAAGCTGGAAAAATCCTTGGCTAGTATAAGCACTACTTGGCAACAACTAAAACATCTCCACATTATCAATACTGTTTTTAGCACAAATCCAAAACATAGCCCTATACTAGCTACTACAAAGAAAAATTAACTCTATCCCAGCCAAAACCATGACAGTGATTAATCAATACTAGGAAAAGGGACTTATCTAAGAGGGGCTTCTCGTGCCACAGAAATCCATCACATCTTCCTTTCCTTAAAGGCCCAAAGGGATGGTGAAAGAGGAGGGAAGGGAGCCAGACCTGCCATTGGAAATAGAGTCCAAAATATATGAGCTTACACAGCTGTAAAAGCAGGTCCAAGAGGAGACAACCTGGACCTACTTCACGTTACCTGCGCGCATGTGGGAGGTCTAACACAGGACATATCAGGCAACACTGGGCACACGTAGCTACCCCAGCACATCCCAAACATGCCCAGCTTGCTGCAGACACAAAGACTGGTCTACAACTACTCAATGAGTCAGTTCATCACATCTACTGTTTGTGATCTACGTGAAGACATAGCTAGTTTTCTGTGAGCCCACAACCTGAACCGAACCCTAGCAAAGTGAAAGATCACCACCCAGGTCAGTAGGCAGTAGATAACCACAGAAAGACAGTAGCTCTACAGCCAACACTGGTAGAGTTGGTAGACCTGAATTCCTACCTGGATATCTGAAGAAGCACTATTTCAGATATTACTGGAGTTATTACACTATATATTAATAAAACCAGAAACAGGAAGACGTGACTGTGCTTAATCCTACAAGGTGCTGAGCAATCTAGTCTTAAATCAGATGTGACTAAAACATTTTAGTGGCCTACAAACAGGAGTCTCTTTGCCTAAAAGGATTAAACCCTTAACACCACAACTAAGCATGTTCAAAAAAGGCAAAGTTCACAGCAAGAGTTCTTTAATTAAAGACAGTATATGAGCAAATAACACAAGCTTTTAATTGCAATTTCACAAACATCTAATAATATAAAGAATACTACATAGCAGAATAATAGTGCTGCCATGATACTATTTATCATTATATTTGTATTTCTTGAAAAAGAGCAGCATTCAGTCTCAGATTAGTTATCTTAGTATCATAGTGATGGTAACCCATTCAAGTCATGTCCTTTTTTCATGGCTATGGAAGCACATCCGTTTTGTTAGAAAAGTGAAACATTAAATTCTCCCAGTACTTTCTTTTCCTTTTTAAGCATACAATGGACTAAATTCTGACCTTGGTTACACCCATATAACTTCAGAATTGTATAAATGAATCTAACAGCAAAATAGGACCTATTTTGTGAGCCTATTTCTGTATATGTTTAATTGAGCTAACCAAGCAGGACAAGGTTTTGTGTACAAAGGAATTTTGTATTTGTTTTTATTGTAAAAACACTTTTTTCCCATCTCCGCCTCACTCCTTCAAAAAAAAATAAAGATGAAGCAAGCAGGAACAATGCTAATTACATTTTGTAAGCAGTTTAAGAATGGGCAGGAGGATGGGGAGGCATGGAAAACAGGCCCCTGCAGAAAATGTGTCGAGGGTGAAAACAAAGTTCTCCTGAGATGGATAGAAGTTTCTGTTTCACAGGCTTCCAAATGAATGGTTCAGATGTTGTGAACACAATGGATAGTAATGATGATTACTTTTGCCAATGCCTATGGTGATGTTATAAGCTAATTATATTAGTCATTTACGCAAAGGCAAGATGTCTTTGATAGCTACTATTTGGAGTAACAATTCAGCATGTTGAGTCACTGTTAAGTCACTCTTAGAGCCAGACTCCGATTCCACTTACACCCAAATGACTCTTCAACAACTTCATTGAACACAGCAGCTTTACTCTGCATTTAAACCTCTATCCAAAAATCCAGTTCTGGCTATTTTTTTCTATATACATTCCTTTTTATTTTTCACAGATCAGTTTGAGTTAAATCACCTAATCCACACTTTGTGGGATTACATATTAGTGCACATTCTATATCTTAAGATACCTGATGTCCATAAAAGTGATTAGTCTCCATTTAGCTCTATCTATTTTGACATTTACTACTCTGATACTTTGGAGCCATTAATTCCTCAATAAATGATAGGGAATCCAGATGCATTACTCAGCAGGGAATATAGGCACCAAGATACCATTTGTATCACTGAAAAAATTTCTCCTTTAAATCCCTCTTGAGAAATATAACTAAGCACCAGATTTTCACAAAAACCTAAAAGTGCCCATCTTATTAACAAACAGGTGTCATGCCCGCAAACCTCACCAAATTCCCACAGGGTATGAACAGCTTTTCAGAGAGAGGAAAAAGGAAAATTAATGTTAATTTCTGATGATTTTAAAGGACTTGTCTCCAGGGGGTTCTAGATGTTCCTGTCCAGAACATCTTCTCTGTCATTAGAGGAAGACAGATCTGGCAACCAGCAACCTATTTTAATATTCCAAGTTACATTTCTCTTCTGCAGCTCAAGATCTGCTTGTTAAGAGTGAGACTGTGACAACATTTAAGCCTCCAGTCTTTGGATCCATTGATCCCAAAATGGTCAAGACTGAGAGCAGCCTACCAGCTGTTTTAATCTGGCTCCTTGCACAGATGCTTACCAAGGCCTCTGCCAGCAAAGCTCTGCTCTGCCATAGCATCCCAATAAGCTGACTATGTCCCACCATCCTAACACAGCTTTATTATCCCCAGTGCAATCTTTTTGTTGGGAAGTGGAGGGCAGCCAATGCAGGAGACATCCACCAGCTTTGTGCTAGCAAGTACGTCTCCAGCACAGAAGTCAGTTCTCTTATGGTGGTGGGGCATAAAAGGGCTCTTACTCAAGACAGGACCCTTTCTTCTAGGTCCATAAGTTCACAGGTCTACAGGCCCACAAGTGTCACTAACATCTTCTAAATCGAACATAATTCATGGCTGCAATGGTAGTAAAGTGAGATTCCTGAGCCCTCACAAGTTACTGTAGCTTAAAAGTCAATGAGATAAATTGTAATCTTTGTGCCCATTTCAAGAGCTGCACATACCACACATTGCTCTGGTTTTGACTGATTGGTTTTCCTGAGGCTAAATGCTCCAGAGCCTGCCCAGCCAGGAGCTCAGAATTATCTGTCCTCAACTTCTTAGCAAGTAAAGCCTGATTTCTGCCCTTCAGGTCATCTGAGATTCTTTACATGTTCATGAATCTTATTTCTCAGTAACTGTACTATGGTTTTTAGTTGCAGAGAAAATAAAATTGCATCCATGATGAATTTTCTTTGTTTTCAGTTTCTCTCCCCACCTTTGACATCTTAATCCATATTAACCCAAAGCTTTCAAACTCTGCATACATGACAACTATTGTGACTAGAATCCCATGAAGTTTTTATTAATAGCCACCAAATACTTAAACGTAATATTGCGGGGAAAATCAGAGCTGTCATCATTAACAGAAAGTAGAAAGCCTGTGGGATTTTCAGAGAAGTGTGTCAGGACTTCCCCAGATTCAGGTCACTTGACTCTTGTATTGCTGTGCATCAGGAAGGTTTCCGGAAAGAAGAAATAGCAATTCACATGACAAGTATACAAGAAATAAAATTCAGAAATCATTCTTCATCTCTGTTCACTTCTATGAGTCAGTAGTTTTTACAAGTTACCTTTATTGCATATTTCCACTTCATAAATTATTTAAATTGTTTTCAAGCACAAAATTGGAGGAGGCATTGTTATGGATACAATTTCTACTAATTCTTGTATTAGTTAATTCCAAGCACCCTGCAAGTCTCATCAGCAAGAAAATGCTTGTATTTATATACATAATATGCACAATAAGTATATTAGTTTTTATAATACAATTTATTTCAAACTTAGTAACTGTCAGGATCACTGACCACACAATACCCTTTGCTCCATGGGACCCTTCACTGTCCATTTTCCAGCATTCAGACTGGCCTTGGTGCTGCTGTTACCTTTTTTTCCTCGAGGGGTCAAGTTCATTGTTTGATTCCTTTGAACTTTGGCTGTTGCCAGGTGTTTAGAGGTGGATGAATAGTGACAATAGTATAACACACATTTTGTGAAGAAATGACTTTTTGAAGGTCAGTTCCAGGAGCTTGAGTTTGAAATCCTATCTCAGTGCATATGGATTTTAGGAGAGGACTTGATTCTTGACCTATGGTCTTTTTGTGCTTGCTAATTTTGAAAGACACTTTAAAGCCTCTCCTGGAGGATCTTTCTTATTTGTAGTATCTTTTATCTAAAAAGGCATTTGATGTCACTTTTGCTTCAGAGAAATCACTTTTTGAGTTTGAAAGTGGGAAGAAGATTCCTCTGTTGGATTGCTTTGTTGCTGGGTCTTTGTGACTTCCTTAACTTTCAAACACTAACTGTTCATATTTATAAATCTTGTCTACTAGACAAGAGTGTTAAGTGTTTTTTGAGTAGCCATTATGCTGTGAAATCCTACCTGACACTTGCTCAGGCACACAATGTGCTCAGTTGTGTAGCTGCAGTTTGAGATCCATCAACATTCAAAATTCAGTCTTTTCAAAATTTGTCAAGACTTCGGTTAGTTACAAACTGTTTCCTTCACAAATACTATAGAGCCAGTGTAAAGTTTACTTCTTGCAATATGTTGGTATTTCTGTTGTTTGTGTTTTGTAAAGTCAGTAATGCAGAAATGGAAAAGAAAAAGTAAAATGCAGAACAAAACATAAAACCATATAAAATATTCCATTTTCATCCTCTAATTTTGGCAGCAGTCAAAGGTAACATGCTAATTGGCACAAAGATGGCGTAATGAGAAATCACAAGATCATCCATGTGATCCACTTCTTAATATGACTAGTTTACCATTTTATTAGGGCTTACTATTTCTGAGGTACATTATTCTGAAAGTAAAGTGTACAAAAACTCATGAGGGCCACATCGTTATGGAATCTGAATAGGGAACTGCAAGATATGTTCAACCCCGTTCAAGTCAAGTTCAGGGTGTGTCTGGGTTTTTTTTGGTTAGGAAAGGGAGTCCACATGATTGTATTATCTTTCCTTCCCTTCTCCCAAATAATTTCTGAGCTCATTGTCCTATTTCAGTCCAACCCAAAATGCCAAATATAACTATGTTTCTACATAACTCATGAGAATTGAAAGTGGAAGGAGAGCAGGGACGAGGTTAGTGTCTGTACTACGGGAAAGCGCAGTTCGGCTCCCTCACCCTCCATTTGGCTGGCTGGACAGCATGCACCTTGCCCTGTGGCTTCCCTGCATCTAGGGGATGCTGTCACATGGGAAGGGAGAGAGATTAATTCAGTTCAGGGATTAAGAAACAAAGGCATTAGATCTCATTAGCTCTGCTGCTCTTGGAACAACAACCCCACCTCCACCCTGCCACCACTATGCTAGTCGGCTTTTCTTTCAATATATAACAATATTAATCCTTTATAGTTCTCAGTGCTATCTGTCAAGTCCTAAATTCTCTGATATTGAGGACGGGTTTGTGATTTTTTTTTTCACTCCTGCTCTGATAAAGAGTTGCTCACTTAAGTAGTCTCATTAACCCCACTATTCATGTAAGCCACCTGCTGTTTGCTTGAGCAAAGAATGCATAAAAGTGAGCAGGAGCTTTGGGAAAAGTAAAATTTCTACTTATACAGTTCACACGCCCAGTGCTGCATATATTGTTAACAATGGCACTACAAACACTTCCCATAAAAGAACATTTGGGACCAGATCCGTAGCTTTTTAACTCAATAAGAGTCTGATTTCAACAGAATTTTGGATCAGGGCCATAAAAAGCAAACTACTTATAGAATCCAGCCTTTTACAAAATGAACGATTGCTAGTAGGTGTATCACCAACCTTCAGTATTTTAACACCACACCCTGACATATGCAATTATTCATTATTCTGTGGGAAAAAGACCTTTATATGTAAATGCTGGGAATACAGCAGATTAAAATCAGGTAGTGTACTTAAACACATTTGTAATAATTAATAAAAAATTACAAACAGGTGAGAGAGGATAACTGCCTCTGAAACATTTATTCTACTAGTAATTTTATTACCATTGAATTCTTGCCAGCCAGGAAACACCTAGAGGCTCATGTTTCACACCCAGTATTGCAGAGGTGAAAAGGTAGAACATTCTGCCTTAACAAGTATGCAAAGAGCAACTTCAAGTGGAAACAAGTTTAGCACCCAGCTCTTACTGGCTCAACCACAGAGAAATTCTCCATAATAACTCGCTTGGTTGCGCAGCTTCTGCGAGATTGTGAGCTCTGTTTTGGATCTTGGATGTGGGGAGGCATGCGGCATGCATGCATACTCCCCAGATACGCTTGCCCTATGAAGGTTTCCACTAACTGACTACTTTTTCTGCCTGACTCCCTGCTATAAAAAAAAAAAAAAAAAGCATATCACAAGTTTATATTTGAAGAGAGCTAGCTAAAGAGCTACATTATAATCATGCAGGGTACAAACTACGTCTTTTCTAAACCAGCAACAAAACACTGTGGTAGAATAATTATTCATCTCTCAAAGAATAAATCCTTCTGTTGTAATATACTATACAACCCAGAGGCATAGTGATCTCTCCAGACGACAGTAATTCTCGCTATCCTTATCAAAAATGACAGTTGTTCCTTTGAAGCAGATTGCCATGGTAAGGCACTAGCTGAAAAGCCAGTTTTGTTCTGTCACGATAGGAACCTGTCCCAACTCTGTGTACACTAACATCTTCCTTCTGTGAAAGCAAATAGAATAAATCTTTTCCATTTCTCCCTGAGACTTGTACTTCCGTTCATTGTGTGTGAAGTTGACTGGAAGTCTAGATACAGGGAATAGAGCAGATAAGGTTGGTTTAAACAAAGGGAGCACTGAAATAGTCACTTGGCTTCAGCCAGATCCCTCCCTCACCTGCAACTATAGGGTCTTAGACATGCCTTTTTTTACTATCCAGAACTATCCTTACTTAGAAGTTCCAAATAAGCATGTGTTAGGTATTTGTTCATTAATGTTAATACATGTCATTCTTCAGTACATGTTCAGTAATGGTGATAGAATAAAATGTGTACCAATAAATTCATTAAATGGCACTCAAAATATTTCTGTACTCTGCAGTAAAGAAACAGTAAAAGTACAAAAGTACTGTACATCATCTCTGCCATGAGGAAGAATTGGGTTTTGGTTTTTGCTTTTTAAACACAAGGCCAAAGCATTGGCTTTAATGCAGATAAAAATATTGGCACCAGTATTGACATTACTGCAGCTAGTCCCACATAATCCTCCTGCCCAGAGTACTGGCACAGATGCAAGAAGATACACCTTGAAAGGAACTGGTTACAGACTGAAGTCTGTCCGATTTGGCCCAGGAAGAACAAGGTTTAAAATAAGCACTAGCAAAATGGCATTTTGAATGCCAGTCTGCATCATCTAGCTGTGCAAACTGCTCTTGTATTCTTTCCCTGGGCAAAATGAAAAAGTTGTAAATGAACATGCTCTTGGGTATGATATATTCTCATAATGATCATAGTCAAAGCATAGAAACTCGACACAGTTAACAGGGAGAAGGAAAGCCTTCTATTAAACCTATGGTAGCATGGAAAAAAACCAGATGTTTTGGGCACACAGACCCCTCAAGACAAAAATAGAAGTTTTATATTTACATTATGTTTGCAATTCTTCAGGCAGAGACTGGGAGCAGCACCATGTTGCTGAGATGACCAGTAACACCACAGCGAGCACAGCCCTGCAGTAATCCAAAGGCTCACAGTCATTCTTCAGAAAGGTTTAACGAATCACACACATTTATGAATTTAATAAATAAATAAATAAATAAACCTATTCACAAATAATTCCTAGAACAGGGAAAGACTAATAATAAGACTCTGTGAGCTATATACATGGGTGAGAGAGAGCGAATTCATCTAGCTGCATGTGTATATTCATTACATCACTCAGATTTAATTTGTACCAGGAAGAAAGGAGGAGTCTTATCCCCTATCATCTTCCACATGATGAGATCATTTTCCCCTGCGCAAAGCAAACATGGGGTCTTACTCTATCAGAATTCTGCATTCCCATTTAAGTATTTTACATCTACCACACACTGGTCTAACTGACCAGACATATTATCACCTCAGGCATATTGTCAGCCTGAGTATGGAGCTAGCCATGATTAGCTAAAAGATATAGTTGAAATTATTTTTATAAATAGGAATTCTGTAGCAGGGGGGTGGGGGGGGAGAATGGCGGCTTATGATAGTAAAAGCAGTTTAGTATTATATATATATAGGGAGAATTTATACTTTGTTATAATTTGTTAGCACTCTGGACACATCATTTTTCATCATGTACTTTGAATGAGAGAAAGATACACTTTATAAGAATCCTCCATGCTTATATTATAGCATCATTCTCTCTTAATAGCCTTCTGGCTATCCACATGCTTCATAGTAGAAATTATCTGCCAAAATCACTTAATGTTGAAGATATCATGGGACTGCAGGAAAAAGTCCACATTATAGTTTGTCTTCATTTCTTCTTCAATTTCTTTATTTTTCCATCAATCACAATAGTTGATTCCTTAATAGTGCCCTTGAGAATCCCTACCAAGAAAGCAGAAAGTCCACAGACTCTCTCTCAGTCAGATGTTTCAAGCATACTCTGAGGATCTTGTAAATCTTCTCTAATACAGAATGGATCATTCAGGTCTCAAAATGTTTAATATAATCTCTCCTCTAGTCAGCCTAAGGGACCACAATCCTCAGGGCTGCAGCCCTTCCCCTAATTTTCTGAGGTTTTGAAAATGTCAAGGCTAATCTTAGATTCACATAGGGGTTTTTTAAATAAGTTGCTTGACCTTTGTGTTTCGCAGATGTTCTGACTGATGCAAACCAATTACAAGGAAAGTTTGTCACCATTTTTTTTCCTTGGGATATTCATGGTCTTTCCTGCTACTGCCATCCAGAAGCAGCTTTTAAAAGTTGTGAAAATCTATAGCTATTGCTGATCTGACCACAAACCATTCTGCAGCTACAGATTATCTGTAGCTACAGCAGTTACAAGTTCCCTCCTGGCTGCATGCTGGCAGAGGAAATTTCTTCTCTCATAACCTACAAGAATTGCCACAACAATAGGTCAGTAGTAATAATACCTGACTCCTGTGAAATGCTTTTTATTAACTGCTGTTATGGAATTTTACAAAGGTGAGGAAATATTACTGCCATTTTTAATGGGAAAACTCAAGTACTGGGCAATGCTATGTGTTCAACATCATCCAGTAGGTGAAGGGCAGAGCTGGAAATACAGACTTGTTTTTTTAAGGCCACACATGGGATACTAATCTTACTAAGATGAGCCAGTGTTGTTCAGTAGATTAACCAATCAATCAAATACTGTTTCCATTTTCCATTCTAATACTGGCTCTGACACCTACTGCCTCTAATAGCCTTGGTTAATCCGCTGAGAGGAATCACTTTGAATAGGCTAATGTCAAGGGTTTTTTATCCAGACATCCAATTTAGGCTTTCATAATTTCCCTCCTGATTCTTATACTTGCACAAGGATACACATACTTAATAACTGACTTTTTTAATTGTGTAACTTACATTGAGAAGTCATGATTGATGTAATCTGTAGATTTGCACCCATAAAAGAATCTAAGGTGCAAAAACAAGCCTCCTCCCTTTCTAGATTTAGATATGCATACATAGGAGATCTACCCTTCAGAAATACGACCTAAAATGCCAGATAATACATGATAGTTGCCCATAAGTCTGTAAAACTCCAACTTATTTTAAACTGCCATTTAAGTACCCTAAAATAGGAGCAAACATTCACAGACCACATTATGAGTAATATAATTCAGCTAAATTTGCCGGGAGTTTGGAGGAATTATCTCATTGACCCAAGACCCAAAACTGGTCCTCTATTTGCTTATTTTGGCTGAAAAACAGTCTGTTACATCTACAAAGAATACAAATAAGTTTTTCAAGCATTTCGCAATATTAAGGTCTGAGCAGGGTCTTTCAACAGTTTCCAGTGTCACTTCAATATTCTCCTGTCACACCATTGCATTCTGGCAATGGATACTTGTACACATGGAGCATATGTGACTCAGCAAAGCATTTCCCAGATTTCAGTGCAATCAGCCTTTGATGGAGATACACCCTTTGATTATGCGTCCAGCAGCTGTGACACTGGCACACCACTGATCCTTAGGAAGCATGTCTGCAACTTGTTATAAATTCCAGGAAGGGTCACACGTGATTTTTTTCCCTTTTCAGATGCCTTGCTACAACAGGCAGAAGGCAGAAAGATAAGGGATATGGGAAGACAATCTTTAATTTTGCCCAGCATTCACTCTACAAACACTATCTGAAGGTGATGGGATAATCAAAAGACTCTCTCAGTGAGAACAACTTTCCTACTCAAAGGTGTTAGAACATCGCTAATATTTCCTGAAATTCTCATCAACTTTTCTCATTATTGTCCCTATTCTACTGGCATTATTGAACTTGAAAGCTAAGAGAGTGTTATTCTATCAACAGCATTTCTAACGTGGCCTTTACTGTAGCATTTCTAGATATTAGGCAAGGTTTGGATTTTTCCTTACATCTCTTGGTTATATATGATGGAACTGATGGCCTGACTGTAGGAAGCCTTGCAGCTATTTTGTCTTAATGAACCTTGGAACACATTATTTTCAACAGGTATATCCCCTTGATTTGCTATTCTTAACATTTTTGGTGGAGTTACTTGAGAAGCAGCAGGTAGCCTCCCAAAATTCCAAATATAGTTTATCCCTTTTATCAGAAAGGTTGTAAATACAAATACAGAAATAAATACCTTTGTGAAAAGCACAAACTGTGAAAGGGGAAATACCTTTAGCAGGAGTAGATTTTGCAAGTCTTCCTAATTTTATTACATTACAGCCAAAGTTACCAAGCCATTATTCTGCAAAGGTGTTACACCTAGTGTGACTGTCATGGAGACCTGTGAAGTTTCCTCATACAGTATAGCACTACTACAGAAACACCTGTGTTAAAAATAACTTCAAGCTTATCTACTCTGAAGTATTTCTTAACCTTTAAAATGTTTCCTTTTTT
The DNA here is from genome assembly GCA_031468815.1 of Morus bassanus. Taxonomy (NCBI): domain Eukaryota; kingdom Metazoa; phylum Chordata; class Aves; order Suliformes; family Sulidae; genus Morus; species Morus bassanus. The sequence continues at coordinate 40,680,061 of CM062567.1, read as the reverse complement.
ACCTGATGTTTTAATACTTGCATTATGTTCCAGACCACAGCTGTGACAGCAAAAGCGTCATCTTTTTTTTCCTGTTCTTCTGACAAAGGATAGTACTTCTCTTTAGTGACAAATAATTGTGTCTACAGCTGTAATAAACACACACAGAAGTGTGGCAAGTTGGGATGAAAAAATCCACAGTGCAACATCTATTCATTTTATGTCTGCCTCCCTGTCCTCACCTAAGGTGTGACTGCCATGACCCTCTCCCACAAGTGGACTGTGTTGGTCTGTAGCAGCAAGGCGCCCAGCTGGGGTGGGCTCACCCTTCTCCATGGCACCCAATTCCACCCCAGTGTCCTACAACACTGCTGAGGTGGAACAGTAAGCCCAACATAAGTTCTGGCATGCATATGAATAGCTTCCAAAGAGTGGGGTGAAGTGTTTCCTAAGAGGGGTGAGGAAGAGTGGGACAGAATTGAGCTGAATAAACTTAAAAATATCTGACCATCAAACAGGTCCCTGGTGACCCGAACAGACTCACTCTATCTGCTACAGCTCATGCAGGAGCACAAAAGAATGAGATTCTCCTTGCAACGGTCTTCAAGAGAGTTTCCTCTTTTGGGAGGGAATTGTCAACCAGCAAAACTCATACATCTGACTGTTACATAGCCTTTTTCACCCAACTCGGTATGGCAGACATTTGAGAGGTAAGAGAAGTGAAGAGTATTGAAAAAGAGTGGAGTCCTTACACCTATTCACAGCTGCAAAACGCAATGAGTTATGGACATGTGAGGCAGCAGGCTGAGGCAGCTTGAGAACCACACAGCTTTTTACTTTTCGCCCTTGTCCTGGTGGTTGTTAACGCAGCGTAGAACCTGTCCTACAAAAGGTTTTCTTTGTGTATAATACAACATTTCTTTCTAGAATCAATAACATCTCAGACCAAAGAAAAACCACCAACAGTCTCCTTCCTAGGAATAGCACATTCTTGATTCTCATTCACTACTTTATCCGCCAGCTGTTTTAACTGATTAGTCAAAGGCACACTCCTTGTTGACATCAAATGTGTAGCAAAAACAAGTGTATAAATGAATAATTATTTCCAACACTTGCAATGAGATTAAGCGCTTATTGGATTAGGAAAATAACAGGATTTAATGGGGTCATTTATGCTGCAACTCTAGTATAAAAATGTACAGTGCATGCATACATATCAGATTACTATCTCTATAGTCCATCTAGCTATAACCATTTAAATATTTTATCTATCCAGCACTAATACATTTCTGGTGTCTTCCTTTTTAATACACTACAGGTGAGTGTCCTTGGGCATCTCTGTAGTGAACACATGACACAGTTGTTATTGCAATCAGTGAACAAACATTTTTCAGTATGAGCTGATTTTGGTATCTTATAACTTTCCTAGATCTGGGGAGCTGCCTTTTAAGCCTCAGGCACGTATGACAAATGCCTTTCTCACTGCTTCTCCTTCTGTATGTTGCTGGAGTCATCACAAGCTCTACCAGTCTTCATTGCAGTGTCCCTACAGCTTCCTGGGAAAAAGAAAGGAACAGAAAAGGATGATTTGGAGAACCCATGTATGTACCATTGTATTGGTTGTGTTTGGCAAAGTTTTGGTGGAGGAGGGCTGTAGGGGTGACCTCTGTGAGAAGAGGCTGGGGGCTGCCCCACGCTGGACGCAGCCAGCTCCAGTGAGCTCCCCAATGGACACACCACAGGACACAGCTAAGCCCATCAGGGGAGTCTGTGGTGCCTCTCTGAAAACATACTTAGGAAAGGGTAGAAAACGCTGGACAGGCAGAGGAGGAGGGGAAAAGAAGAATGAGAAACACAAAGGTCAGAGAAGGAGGAGGAAGAAGTGGTTCATCAGGCACCAGAGCAGATAATCCCCAGCAGCCCAAGGAGCGGACCATGCCAGAGCAGATCGATATTCTTGAAGGAACTGCAGCCCACGAAGAGTCCACACTGGAACAGGATTTTTCCTGAAGGACTGCAGCCCGTGGAGAGGACCCACACTGGAGCAGGGGAAAAGTGTAATGAGGAAGGAACAGCAGAGAGAAACTGCTATGTATTGACCATAACCTGCATTCCCCATCCTCCCTGCAACACTCAGTGAGCAGTGAGAGGAGTCGGGAATGAAGGAGTGAAGTTGAGTCTGGGAAAGGGGGAAGGAAAGGTGTTGTTTTAATGTTTGTATTCTTGTTTTTCACTACCCAAATCTATTTAAACTGGCAATAAATTAAATCAATTTTCCCAAGTCAAGTCTGTTTTGCCAGTGATAGTAATTGGTAAGTGACCTCCCTGTCCTTACCTCAACCCACAAGCTTTTCGCATTCTTGTTTTCTTTCTTATTTTCTCCCCCTGTCCTGCTGAGGAGGGGGAGTGCAGCTGGGTGGGTATTTGGCTGTTAACCAATATTAATCCATCACATCATTTGCAAATTCTAGAATGATTTTTTCAGGTGCTATGATCTACAGATGGCTTTGTGATGTAGCGAGTGTGTCTGTTTTCCAGGCTAATTTGAAAAAGAATGATCCTGAGTATCTATTCCTTACTGGTAAGATCAGTATGGACATCTGAATGGTGGAACAGTGAGCTGCTTTTTTCAATCTAGATTGCAGAGCAATGAACTTCCTGAAGCCACCTTGATCTGGAGTTGATCAGGAGATTCAAAAGCTAGATGGTGCTGGAAATTGTAGGAGGATCAGAATAAAATGAGGTGTCCACAAAAAAAAGTCTGTCTGAATCCCAAATACTCACAAATGTAGAAGCAATCAAGACAGGGAATAGCAGCAGGTATTTCTCTATTTTCATTGACTGTCTCTTGACTTGTCTAAACTGAAGGAAGCTTGGTTGACATGCCATCTGCACTCTGCCTTCTGTATGCTTAATCTGCAATGTGTCCTTTAAAAAGATGTACCTGGCTGCTTAAATTCCTAGAAAACAAGCTCCAGTATTGGCTGTAGGAAGCTATTTATAAGTGACAGAAAACCAGTCTTTTTTCCAGGATAGAGTTAAATTAAAGAGTCAGTAACTGTGTAATTGTTGATGCTTCCATTCACAGGACAGTCAGGCAACATGAAAAATGTTGAGTAAATCCAAGTTTTTTTAACAACTTTTTTAACTGCATGAAATATTTAACTTAACCTGAAACAGAAATTTCATTGTGATTTTGAGAGTTTCTTTACTCTTTTGAAATACATTTCAAGAAACTTGAACATGTATAGTATTTTCAAACCAGAAAATGATACTATTTTTTTTAAAGTATTGTAATAAAAAATAAAACTATGTTTGCCAATTTATTATCAGGAGTTTAAGGAAAGTTACTTTTCATTTGGTTGGTTTCAACAAATAACTTGATAAAATGAAACCAAATTCTCAGAGTCGTTCGGTACTGCTGAACCTGCCTTTTTCATGTATATGAAAAATACATACACTGTATCAGATGTAAAATATTGACAGATTCTACCTGGAGCCAGACACACTCCACCTGGAGTGTAAAAGCTCTGGAGCTGCCACGAGTGAGAAGTCTGGGGAAGGCTGAGGGATGGATCAGTGCTTCTTATTGATCCCAGTAAAGTTGCTTAGGTCTTTGAACACCAGACAAAGCTATAAAGCATATAACAAAACTAAATAAGCAAAAGAACAAATATGCCCTTTGATATTCTTTTATTTGGGTAAAGCTTCCAACAAAGTAAAAAAGACTGTATCTTATCTCCTTGGAAAGTGAATGTATAATTTAATTAATATTTCTCATATTTTTTAAGCTTTACGAACAAAGCAAAAAGCCTGGCCAAGAGAGGCAGACAACACAGCATGATAAACTGATCACCCCAAATCTGGATTCAGCAGGTATAGTCAATATTAAAGAGTATTTTTATATTTTCACTAAAACCATCTTCCCCTCTTATTGCTACAGATGACACACCTCTCACATCTGAACTCTCACACAGCCTGAGGCTGTGAAGGCAACACATAAAGACTGGACCCTGCTCAGAAGCATATACTTAGTTTTAAGAAAAGGGATGATCTTATAAAGGCTAGGAAATACTCTCATCCTGAGAGCTGAGCATGTATCTAAATACCTCACTGTGGGTTCCTAGCAAATTCCTGTCTCTCGCATGTTTAATAAGTATCATGTCCATGTGGTTAGACTGACCCAAGAGGTGGTCTACAAGAGATACCCAACTCTTATTTGGTATCCTGACTTTTCCACAGAGAGAATGGGAGCAGTTTTTGGGGTAGAAAGGCATGGCTGACTCGGATCAGCAGATGACTGCATTAATGCAAGGAAATGGGGGTGAAGGAGGAGGAAAGAAGAATGCACACCCCTGTCCATACACAACCCCTAAAACCCACTGTCATATTTGGGGGAGGGAGGAAGGCAGGCAGCAACACCTCTAACCGCTCACAGCCAGAATGGGTGGAGGAGGAAGGAGGTGGCAGAGGTGGACCTGCTTCCATGTTTTAGCAAAGAAGAAAGGGAGAGTAACCTTGCCACAGCCTGCTGTATGTGGGACAGGGCAGGAAGGAAGCTGGGAAAGCAGGACATAGACCACCTGCCCACCCGGCACCCAGAAATCCAGCAGAAATCATGACCTTCAAGGTGGGAATCCTGCCCCTGAAGTGGGATCCTGTCCCTGAAGCTGCCAAGGCTGGAACATGCTGAACTAGGACATAAGCTTCTTTTGTCTAGGTCCTTTTCATCTTATCCCCTGCAGTGTGGGATTTGCTTGCACTGACTGCAGTCTGTGCTGAACGCCACACCTCATCTATGCTTGCAGTAACCATGACTGGATCAAGCCCAATCACTTATGAAATTTTTCTGTCATTCCTTACCCATATAAGTGTAGCTTCATTTTGTGAAAGCCCAGTATCTTTTTCTTTTGTGATTTTGCTGGTAAAACATGGTGTTCATCACAAAACATCATGCAGCCAAAGTCAATAGGGGTATTTCCCTCATTTTCATGTACTTCTGCCTAAAGTGACATGAGGTATTCTGGCTATCAGTACATACTACAAAGCTATATAAACCATTTTTCCTTAGGAAAGGAACACAGTTATGGAAACCGGTCTCCTACTGGTGGAAGGCAGAATGGCTACCAAGGCAGGGCTCTCAGGACCAAGTGAAGCCACCAAGGTGCCAAGGTCATGGAGCAGTGCATGATCTCCCATGTCCATGATGTGAAACACGTTTGCCCTGCCCAGACTCTCCCACTGATAAAACCCCAACTCAGATTTGTGGACAAAGCCAGTCCTATGCTCTTTAGGGAGTTTTCCTGAGACCAAACAGATTCCATTGCTGCTGGGTTTTCTTAAAAACATTTTTTTCTTCTTTTCTATGAGAACGGTGTCTTGGACTTTTTGTACTTGCTCAGGCACTCTGTATATGAAACAGATATGCATGTCTGCTCACCCTGTTCATCTCCAAAAATCTCACCAAAACTGCCTGGTCACTGACTGAATAAACTGAATTTCCCCCACCTTAGGATCAAATCAGAAGGGGAATAGATTATCTGATACTCTGTTTCATATCATCATACAGGACAGTACCCAAGTCCCACTCTCATAATTTGTTTTTGGGGATAAAATCACTGTTATCTAAAAGGAGAAAATGTGTTCTCAGTAGTGTGCAAACATTGGTTCAAATACTCTAGATTTGTGAGTTAATCCAAATACATTTGTTAGATTATATTGTCAAACCTTTTCCCTTTTCCTTTTTAAAATCAAAATATAAAATATTATGATATAGTGAATTGTTTTAACCAAGGAATTAGACTCATGGACAGAAGTTGGGAAATCCATAGCTGTGGTTTCTGCAACTAAACTACAGCAAGTTATGTCATAAACCCCCCCCACAATCCAATGTTCAATACACAATGTTGTATGCTGTTTCAGTACACACACTGAAATAACAATGAAGTAAAATAACTTAAAGGGTTTATGTTCACTTTTAACCCTGTTCACACATGCATTTGCTGTGCAAAGCTAGGTGACACAACTTTTATGAAAACTTCAGGTAAATTCACTATGTGCTGTTCTACTTATATACTCACTACACAAACACACAGATGTACACATACGCTCGCTTCTATCTACACCAGTGATGAAAGATTAAAACAAAACTGGTTTTCATGTTGTCTGTGCCTATATCACAGTGATGTTGCAAAGCTGGGACTTGAAAACACCTTCCCAGCTTGCAGCTGTCTTACATATGAGGATTCCTGAGCTCAGCACAGAATTTCTACTTTTCAACTTTTTGATCCGATAAATACATTAAAACAAACAAACCATGCATGACTCAAAATAATTTGCTCTACCTATAATTTCTTCTATATCTTTACTCTTTTGCTATTCAAAGACCTCTTGTCATATTTTCCTAGTTCTTTTTCCCGCTATCCTCTTTACTGAACTCCTCACATCTGTCCTCTCCCAAATGTTTCCTGTGTTTTTAATCAGATCATCCATGCAGAGACATAGATGTGATCACACACCGCATTCCTCATCAGAGGATTTTGAAGACATCACTATCACCCACACAACAGTGTCTTCCTTTCCCAGAACATCTCCTGTCAGATCACTACAGATGGGCCCAGTCTCAGGCTTCCTTTGAACACCTCTCTCCTTGCACACAACTCATCCTTGTTTTCAAAAATGCTCTCTTCCCTCTGTAGATAGGGGATGCATTTCTATTTATAGTAATCCATGCATAATTGGTGGCCAAAATTCACAAATATCATTCAAGTATCCAGGCTTGAAACAGCTAATCTCAAGAAAGTTGATTTAGATCAGAGCAGCCTCTCTGCTGAAAAGACGTCACTCCATCACTTCATTTCCTCCGCTGGCTTCCTGTTGAAGACAAAGTCATATTCAAGATTTTAGCCTGTATTTTCAAATCCACATGTACGACTAGTCTGAATTATATGTGGGATTGCTTTGTCCTCTGCGATCATGACACTTTGCATCAGCTACTCTCCAGATGTGAATAAAGTGTCTCTCTCAGTGCAGAAACATGTTAGTGCAGGAGACAGAACTTGGCCAGCAGCTGGTGTGCATAGCTAGAAAGGAATTCACATCCGGTATGCACTGGAGGACCACAGACTCATCACCTCAAACACAACATATATCCCACCACATATCCCACAACATACATCCTACCATGTATCCCTAAAGCAACACTTCACAACAAAACACTCTGAAACCAAAGTGAGCCAGAAGATGGATGGACAAATAGATATCTTTGCAAGTAAAAGTGGCAGACTAAAAACATGAGTTGCTTTATTCACAAAGGATAAAGTCTTAACAAATACACCCAAAATATATTGTTAGATTGCTTAAACCGCTGGCCCAATATATTTGTCATGCATAGACTTTGTCATGCAGATAGCATCTACGCTGCCCACACATGGGCACATACCTATAGGCGAACCACAGATCAAATGCATCAGCATCACACTGAACGAATCCCCAACCCACTGTGCTCACTGAAAGTGTTTATTTATAAATTGACTACTTCTGTGACTAAAAGCAGGTGGGATCTGGACATAGATGTGCACAGTTTGCTTAAAACCTCTTATGCAGGTTTTAACTTGTGTCTTGATTCCTGGATTCATGCTCATTTTTCACTACCTTGAACATAAGAGCAAGAAAATTATGAGTCAGTCAGTAAGAGTATTTTCTTCATAACTAGGAGCTCAGATTTCACACACAGGATCTGCTTTGGCTTTTGTAGAGCTTGAACAAATTTACATTAAGTGACAAGTGATGTCATACAGCTGAAGGACATAAATGTCAATACGTGATGTACGGTTTATAGTCACAGACTCAAAAAAGAATTGTAGTAGGGAAACTGGAGTGATTATTTTTTCAATACCTCAGAGAATCTTCAGCCCCCATTTATCTCAGCAGGTGCTGCATATGCTCTGCACTTTTCAGAATCAGGCCCTGACACACAGAAGTCTATGGGGCCAGATGGGATCCACCCAAGGGTACTGAGGGAGCTGGCAGAAGTGCTCACCAAGCCACTTCCAATCCTTCATCAGCAGTCCTGGCTAACCGGGGAGGTCCCAGCTGCCTGGAGGTTAGCAAATGTGATGCCCATCTACAAGAAGGGCCGGAAGGAGGATCTGGGGAACTACAGGCCATCAGTCTGACCCTGATGGCGGGGAATGTTATGGAACAGGTCATCTTGAGTGTCACCACGCAGCACGTACAGGACAACCAGGGGATCAGGCCCAGCCAGCATGGGACCTGCTTGACTAACCTAACCTCCTTCTACAACCAGGTGACCCATCTAGCGGATGAGGGAAAGGCTGTGGATGTTGTCTGCCTAGACTTCAGTAAAGCCTTTGACACCGTTTCCCACAGCATTATCCTGGAGAAACTGGCTGCTTGTGGCTTGGATGGATGTACTCCTCGCTGGGTAAAAAACTGGCTGGATGGCCGAGCCCAAAGAGTGGTGGTGAATGGAGCTAAATCCTGTTGGCAGCTGGTCACATGTGGTGTTCCCCAGGGCTCAGTGTTGGGGCCAGTCTTGTTTAATATCTTTATCAATGATCTGGACAAGGGGATCGAGTGCACCCTCAGTAAGTTTGCAGATGACACCAAGCTGGGCGGGAGTGTTGATCTGCTTGAGGGTAGGAAGGCTTTACAGAGGGATCTGGACAGGCTGGATTGATGGGCCGAGGCCAATAGTATGAGGTTCCACAAGGCCAAGTGCCAGGTCCTGCACCTGGGTCACAACAACCCCATGCAATGCTACAGGCTTGGGTAAGAGTGGCTGGAAAGCTGCCCGGCGGAGAAGGACCTGGGGGTGCTGGTTGACAGCCGGCTGAACATGAGCCAGCAGTGTGCCCAGGTGGCCAAGAAGGCCAACAGCATCCTGGCTTGCATCAGGAATAGTGTGGCCAGCAGGACAAGGGAAGTGATCATGCCCCTGTACTCAGCACTGGTGGGGCCGCACCTCGAATCCTGTATTCAGTTTTGGGCCCCTCAGTACAAGAAGGACATTGAGGTGCTGGAGCATGTCCAAAGAAGGGCAACAAAGCCGGTGAAGGGTCTGGAGAACAAGTCTTATGAGGAGTGGCTGAGGGACCTGGGGTTGCTTAGTCTGGAGAAAAGAAGGCTGAGGGGAGACATTATCACTCTCTACAACTACCTGAAAGGAGGTTGTAGCGAGGTGGGTGTCAGTCTCTTCTCCCAAGTAACTTGTGATAGGACAAGAGAAAATGGCCTCAAGTTGCACAAGGGGAGGTTTAGATTGGATATTAGGAAAAATTTCTTCACCAAAAGAGTTGTCAAGCATTGGAACAGACTGCCCAAGGAAGTGGTTGAGTCACCATCCCTGGAGATATTTAAAAGACATGTAGATGTGGGGACATGGTTTAGTGGTGGACTTGGCAGTGCTAAGTTAATGGTTGGACTTGATCTGAAAGGGCTTTTCCAACCTAAGTGATTCTATGATTCTATTCTATGATTCTATTGCTGTAAGGACAGAAACACAACCTGAGCAGTCTCCTCCTTCAGATAAGGGAGGATTTACTCGAAATGTTTGTGAACAAACTGTCTTGTATATTTTCTGCCGTTAAGAAATGTACAAAGCAATCTGTAGGGATGTACAAATGACTCAGTTCTCATCAGCTGGGGGGCTCTATAGCATCCTTCATGCATTTAGAGGTTGTAAGCTGTTTGTTTACCTGTTGAGCCCACCACAACCAAATCTGCATGGGGTCAGAGCTGGAGGTTCAGAAATCATCAGGAAAATGGAGGTTTGCTATTCGTGCTGGGCTGCATGGTATCATTTCCGCCAATATGTGTGAGGTGACATCTCTCTCAGCTCTTTGGAGCCTTTCCCACTCCAGCCCCCACTTCCAGCCTGGGGACAGAGAGCGGTTTGTGAGGCCTGCAAGAGAGGAAAATAGTGTGACGATTGTGAGTCCCTCCACCTCCACAGGAAGGGTTGAACCTAAACGGAAAGTCTGTCTTTGCTGTCATAGAATCATAGAATCATTAAGGTTGGAAAAGACGCCTAAGATCATCAAGTCCAACCGTAAATATGGTCAATATGGTGTGTGCAGTTTGTCCTTGAGATAAGACTTTAAATTATGTCTGAGGGCTCCCACTCACAAGTACCTCCAGCTTCAGCCCTCCATACTCACCATTGCCCAGCAGGCTATTGCCCTTTGAGATCATCTCAGACAAAATAGACCAACATAAAACTGGTTTTTGCCATGAACCACATTACAACAATTTCTCCAAACAATGATTTTGCCAAACTCAATCTAAAAAAATGACCTTTTATTTTAAAGTGCATACAGTATCCTCCTTAATGTTGCAGCGAAAGCAGGGATGTGTTACAGAGTGGGTTTTGAAGACCATTTTCTGACTTCTAAGTTAAATTAGCACTTTTAATACAACCAAAGTAGCAATGTGGCAGTGGAAACCCTGTATTTGTGCAGGAAAGGTAAGACTTAAGAGAAAGTTCAAAAAAATCCCCTAAATATCACCAGTATGCAAAATGGTATGAAACTATAAAAAATACAGCTATTTAAGGGAATATGACATGAGTATGACTGGATACATAAAGAAAACTGATACAAGTGCATATCAATATAATGTTTAACCTCTTGGAAATCAGTTAAATCAACAGAGTGGCTGAAACTATTAGACTAAAACAAAGAGTTACCACTTCAAATGCACAAATAGGCGGATTCTGATAATGGAGCTGCTTCTCTGGTCCACAGTTTCTTGCCATACTCTATACTTCAGGGTTGCTTGAGCAAAGAGAACTGATACAGTGGGAATAGGAATGCTTAATCTCAAAGGCAGCTGTATTTTTAAATATATTTTTTGCACTTTGTGATGTATTTGCCTGTGTCAGGAGACTTAAATATTTAAACAGGGTGACAAAGTTCATTTCAACCTCAATGACAGTCAAACCCCCTGACATCCCCCTTTTGTAATGTGAGCAGAATTTTCTTCATACAAACAGCCTACCTCAAAGGAGCAAGGGGAAAAAAAAAAAAACCACCTTCTGTTCCAACTTTTAAAGCCCTGAAAGTCTTTGTAATGTCTCTCTCACCTTCACCCACTTGGTCACCCCACCCATTTCACGCCGATAGCCATTTATTTTTCAAACCGAGCTGCAAGCACATTCGCTGTGGAAAAACAGGTGCTCACTTCATCGTTTAATATAGGGGCAAGAGGAGGCTAGCAGCAGTTAGTGACCTCCTAGGGGACCCGGCGCTTTTCGGCCTGATCTCAGGCCTAAATCTTCCCAGGGCAGCTTGGGCTGCCTTTTTCTTTCCCGAGCACAGCTTTCAGGTCTGCCGGAGGGGTGTGTCTGTCCTCCGGCAGACCCGGGGATGAGCAAGCGCCTTTAAAATGTGCCAGAACAAGAAACGCGGATTTGTTTTCCCACCCGGCGCAGCCCGCGGGGCGGTGAGCGGGCGCCGGGTCACCCCGCAGGGAGCCATCTCGTGGTCCGCCACGGCAACGGCAGCGGCGGGGCCCGGCCGGCGCCGCAGGCCTCCCGCCGCCCGCTCCCCCGCTCCCCTCCTTCCTCAGGAGATGTGACAATCCGGCCCCGTTTTGGCTTTCCTGCGCCCACGCGTATCCGTGTGTGCCCCCGCGCCCTGCTCGCCGCCCCCCGCCCTCTCCCCCGGCCTGCCCCGTTGTCAGATGTGCACCGTGAGTTTGGCAAGAGCCAGAGGCAACAGAAGTGTCGGTGCAAGTTAGCGTCAGCTTTTCGAGCTGGAACGCTGAGGGGGAAGGCAGAGCAGCGCAGCAGAAGAAAAAGCTCTTACTTGGGTGGGAAAAGATAATGGTTGTCCTCAGGTGAAGCGCTTGGCTCCGGTATGGCACTGTCACTACCAGCCTGAGAGGAGAGGCAGGACAGAGCTCTCACAAGCCCCATCCGTGCACCGTACCTTATTTTGGATTGCCTGTACCAGGTGCCCCTCGTTGCGGCGTTGAGCGCCTATGGAGGCCCCAGGTACCCTGCGAGGGGTCACCATATGGCTCCGGGCTGCACAAACCAGGGGAAAGCTCCCCTTTGCCTTGCTGACTCTGTGGGGGGGAAGGGAAGGGTTAGCCTTGGCTTAAAAAAGACCATTCAGAGAAAAGGAAAAGGTATTTGTTAAGTGAAATATGTTTTACGCTGAATAATACAAGGGTACGAAAAGGGCAGTGTATTTTGCATGAAGAGTTAGTAGCAACCACGCTGACAAATATTAACTGTAAGGGGAAATAACACCTCAGGAATGGCTCAGTCAAAAAGAGTTTAATCTGCTGAAAGGGCTTACTTTGGGGTTTTTTTTTTTGGTTTTTGTTTTTTTTTTTTTTTTTTTTTTGCCAGTAACAAGCAGCGGGTGCATAGAGGGGCTGAGAGGAACAGGGCAGGAAGAGAAGTGGCTGGAGCTCCCCTCTTGCTGTTTATCTCTCCTCGCAGTGGGGGCCAGTGTGCAAACCCCTGAGCAGCATGCAGAAAGGAAACAGAAACCAACCCAGTCCCAAGCACACCTGAGTGCTTGCAGCCCCATTTTTCACGTGGTGAATTGAAAAGCATAAGAAAATGGGAAAATGATGCCCCGTGCCCTTCCACAGCATTGCAGTCCAGCACCCTGCCAGAGCTGCTTTTCCAGCACTGGGATGTAAAAGACGGTTCCCTACACACCGCACAACTGACACAGGTCCCCCAGATCCTATGTCTTCAAACAGGAGAATGATTGAAGCAGACAATTACCCACTATTGACATTTACATCCATCTTAGCCTCTTCTTCCTTCTTCCTCCTTAGCTCCTTCCTTCCATAGTCAGGCAAAATGGACATGGTCTTCCACACAGTGGACAAGATTTTAAGTATGTCTAGTGGGAAATGAAACAGTCGCTGCCTCCTTGCCGTACAGCCATGCCACTGGCAGAAGCTGCCTACCAGGGACTTCAGCTTCCCGTGCAGGCAGGGAGAAGGCAAAGAAATAAAGTTTCTCCTTCCCCCTCCAATTCCAACTTGCCCTATGCAACAGTCAGTGTGGCTAAACAGCAAGAGGATCTTGGTATTCCAACATATTACTCTAGAAACAAAGTGAGTCTGACATGTTCCTACTTCTCCCATACTGCAAATGGTTTAAAGACTGTATCATTCTCTGCCCCTCCATCGTGTTTGTGGAGCTGCTTAATAAAGCAGCAACTGAAACAGCCCAGCCTGAAGAAATGCTTTGAAAACAAGCGAAAACATTTGTATCCGTTGCATTGCCTCACGGAGCTGTTGGAATAAGCAGAAGGACAGCGGTCTTCAGCCAGCTTTCCCAAGACAAAATGCCTGCTAGTCTCCACCATTGTTGAACTGTCAGAGTCACAGTAAATAGGAAAAATGTTCTTATCATTCCTGTGTGTGATACAGAGACATAGGCTTCAAGTCCCTGCTTGGTGACTCTCAGGGGGTCCTCCCCATAGAGCCTCAGCTCACCACCTGCAAAAAGCAGCTTTCCTGCCTGAGACAGCAAGAAACCAAAAGACTGTGACACACTCTAACATAGTTAAAATGGAGCCCAAAAAAGCACTGGAGCTAGAAATTCCTCTGCCACCCTCAGGCAAGGGGTTCTGGGGAGGATTTCTGGCTCTGAGGGATGGCGACCACCCAGGCCGGCACAGCAAGCTGGCACAGGGCAGCTACGTCAGCGTGGCACTGTGCCCAGCTCATCAGCTCTTCCGAGAGAGTTTCCTCACTGCCCTGGGTCACGTCTTTCTCACAAAGATTTTACAGGGATGTCATAACTATACATCCTCCCATATGCACAGTTAAGAATTAGAGCTTTCCTAACCCCACATAATGATTAACATGAGAGCAATTAGATAGAAAGATCAAATAGCTTGTTATTAAAAGACCAATGAAGAACATAAAAATCTACCAACTGGCATAAGAAACCTTGATTCCAGAATACTAAAACCCATAACCTATGGAGTGTTTCGTTTATGTCACATGATTTATGCTATGAGATATATTTTTCAAATTCCATCTGTCCTGTGCTATCTGTGAATGGTATAATTCATCATGTAGGTCTCCAGGTAAAAGGGAAGTGACACCTAGTGTGGCTGGCTTTTGCCTAATCCCGCACTTTTATGATCAGACCTTAGAATATTATTTTAAGTTCAGCTAAAACATTAATTGGAGATTCTGATTTATAGCTGATTTTTTTTCATCATTGAACTGATAAAGTAAGTTATAATGAGAACTTTCTAGATGATAGATGTCATTCTCCTGAGCAGTGCTATTAGCACTTGTCCAGTTTCAGGAATATATATTAAAGAAAAAAAAAAGACACACATATGGCTTGGTGTAATTATGTAGCCCTTCAGAGTAGAAGAACTATTTAAGAGAACACAGCTTCATGAAGCTATGTTTATCTCCTTTTAATTTCTATTACTTTTTCCAAGTCTGTCAGATTTACATATAATTTTACATTTTGTCAAATGAAGTTGATAACACTAATTTCACAGAAATAAAAGCCAACATTCATAAACTACAATAACAAGCCAACACATGCCTGCGTCTGTGAATGGGAAGGGGGATAAGAAGAAAGCCTTGTTTTGGTAGGCAAACAAATTTCAGTTTGCGTTTCACAAGGGATTATCATTAGTCTTGAGCAAACTCAATGTCTGTGAACATCTTACATTATTCTTACGGTCCACAGGTTTTGCAGAGTTAGCTTGACTTTGCAGACTTTTCTTTGATGTCATTTAAACCTTTTTTTTTTTTTTTTCCGAGTAAGAATTAGGACTGTACCATAACTTAGCAGGTAGGAAAAACCACACAGCTACCTAATGTGTCAGATATTTCTTTGGACCGTGGGTAGAAGGTGTTACGTTCAGATCCTCTGTCAGTAAGATCTAATCCATTCTTCACACTATGTTCATATTCGTTTTCCCATGCTGCTTTTTTCTCTTCTGCTTCCCTTGTCATTAGATATTATTGTATGTGATCATCTTCTGAAAAGAACAAGAAGCTAAAAATATTTTGTTATTAGAAATGGTCTTTGAATGGGCTTGTAATGAGGTAAAATGAGTTCACCCATCTCTAGTTGTTTTGTATACAATATTATCCTAATAGTGAGAAATACCTTGACAGAATCCCCTTAATTAAAACATTCAACAAACTGAGGGCCTGTGGTAGCTGGCTTTATGGATTTATATGGTACTGTACCTTAAACAGTGGTTGGGTCAAATTCTAGGGTAAGTTGGTGTGATTTATGCTTTCTTTAGCCCAAAAGTATTTTACATACTCTTGGCTCTATTTTAGTGTACTTAAACACTTTCAGACTTACTTAACTACCTGGAATAATTTTGATTCACAATCATTGACTAATGTGTGAGTTACATTCTTGTTCCTTTACATGAATCCTCTGCCCTTAGCCTATTTTAGTATAAAAAGCTTTGACAACATAATGGTGTGATTCACGGGATGCACTGTTGTTATACAAATGAACTCCTAGTGAATAGTTCAAATATTAAAGAATTGTTACTCTGTTGTAGGAATCAATTACAATTTGTTTCCTTTGCAAACTACGGTGGGTTTTTCAGCTCTTTTCATAACACATTTATTTTAAAGTGAAGACATACAAAAAACTACTGTAACTTTCCCATTGAAAGTTACTACAGCTCTTCTGTGGGGAGAGAGATTTTAATTTAATAAAAGAAGTCCAAAAGAAAAAGAGATATTGTAAATAAACAAAACAAAAACACTATTTCATCGTAATATCCATGGCCCTTAACCACAGATGGTCTAAAATTTGGGGGAAACTTAACTGGCATGAACAATGTAAACCAAGCCAGAAGCACAAACCTGCCAAAACGTATACCAGCCCCTGTTTGTAAAAGTGAAAAGAAAATTAGCACATTGAGAAAGGAAAACCACATCTTTGGTATCAACCTTTCTGCAGACTTCTCTGTAGCTGTGACAGTTGCTCTCCCCATTTTCCAGAGAGGTGAGATGGACAACAAGGAACAGGAGAGTGCCTGGAGTAAGTGGTGCATCTGTTTGAAGAGGCAGGCAGCAGCTGGGCTGGGTTCAAATGAGTTCGTTGATGGTAGTTCTTGAAATGACTTATTCTTGGTGGTGTACTTTGATTAACTCTTTGAAAAAAGTTACATTTAGATTTTATAAGGCAGGAACTGACAGTCATTCTGCAATAGCGTGGAAGTTTATAGTTTACTCAGCAAAAGCATGCATGCTGGTGTATTTTAGAAATGTTGGTCACCTCAGTACCTGAGAATCCATTCTTGCTGGATTCTCTTAGTTCTCTGGAATGGAAATTAATTGCATAGTTTCAGAGTTTGAATTTCTCTTATTATTCGTCGTATTCGTAGAACCATGATCTGAGCAAGGTCTCCACTGTGCAGTTAAGAACAGTTATGAACTCGCAACAGGCTCTCCCTGACCCAGCAAACTCATCTAGTTCGCTGAGCACTACCAATGTAAACCACACACTTATGAATTCAAAGTATAGGGTCTTTGTCTTAAGGAACTGACACAATTGATCCAAAGCTCTCTGATGCCAAGGGAAGACCCTTACTGACCTCAGTAGACTGTGGATCAAGCTGTAGTTTCAGACGTGCCAGAATAAAAGAGGGCAGTGAAAACCAGGATTGGTCATTAGTACTGCAACCTTAATATAGCATATTAATTCTTTTTAGACGCATGGTATAAAATCACTAAAAACACATTTCTACACATATGTGTTCAGGACCAAATTTCAGTCATGGTCACTGAAGAACTATAACCACTAGAAAAGACACACGGCATAATCTTAGTCTGCAAGGAATCAAAAACCTGCTTGCAACAGCATGTGTCAGAGAAGACCTTGTTAGTTTTATACGGAAGAGAAGTGATACACTCTCCGTAACAGCTCAGTCACAGTCAGGTTTTTCCTTGACCAGACTGCATTTGTATCCTCATCTCTACCTGTCTCCTGTATTACTTGGCCTGTACACATTTTTGTTGGTCACATTCCCGAAGGCCTGCTCTATGCATTGAGGAACTCAGGCTCCTTACATGTCTTTTCCACTGTCTTTTGGGAACGTAGGAAGCAAATAATAGTCTTTCCATGATACATCACATGCCCACATACCTGTGTTGTCAGCTGGTAGTAAATGCAGATCATTTAGTGCAATGTACTTCACCTGCCAAAGGAGAACATGAATCCGGTTGAGCCACTTATATCGCGCTATGCTGGAAATGTCAGACAGTGTATCTATATATATCATATGTGTATACTGTAGCAATAGGAACCAGAACAGATCTAGCTGGTTTTGTTGCTATTGTGATAATGTTGCTAGCTTGTGAAAGTTGTTATGGGAAAACTCTCTTTGAATAATTTTCATGCTGAATCACAACCACTAGGTTTGGAAAATGATTAGGTGATGTAGACCAGCATTTCTCAGCATTGCAGTGGCCAGTAATAGTGTTGCAACATTTAATTACCCACATTCATTTCCATTTACATAAGGAAGGAATCAAACAAAATGGGAGTAATACAAATAGTAAGGAAGTATTCACAGTTGAGTCTAATTGTTATTTCATTTTAAGGGAAGAGTGTGGAGGAAGGAAGGAAGTCCTTGGTTTTTCCGAAAAATATTTGTTAGGATCTGCGTTGATTTAAAGAAGCCGAAAAACTGTAGGCTCGGAAATATTTGCAGAAAGTTAAGCAGATGCCTGAATGTTTGCATATTTGTGAGGAGCTACTCAGTTGTCAAAATTAACTGATAGTCTGTGTTTTAAAAGTAATGAACTATGCGCATATTTACATGTTCTTTTCATGGAGAAACACAGACAGCATCATCTTCCTGTGAATCCCCATTTGCTGCAAGAAGTTTCAAGTGTCATCAGCAATTGATAAGATTAAAGTTTCTCCAATGTTTTGCAGCTTCATTTAAAGCCATCCTACAGGATCTTTAAATGCCAACAAGTCTGTTGTTTCTTCTACAGGGAATAAATTTTGTGCTGTTCCTTTCTGAAAAGTCCTTTCTCTCCTGTGCTTCCCATAAGCAGTGGTAGTAAAAGTACTTTAGGTACCCAAAGTCATGTATGCAATTTAAAAGAGACAACCTACCAGAAAAAAAAGGCAGTGTAACAGCCAGGTGTTTGTGCTCACTATGTACAAAACCCAGGATCCATAAGCAGATATTTTCCACTGTTTCACAGGTGGTTTGTTCTGTGATGCTCATCACTGGTGACATACATGTTGTTGCTTAAGCCATTCTTATGAGTTTTACTGTAAAATTTCTCCTCCAAATGTCTGCGAAGGGCAAACAGTGATTAAATCAGTACCTTTGAGAGGTGGAAACCCTGAGGCCACATCAAAATTAGTCTTGGTGACCAATACCTGGCGATTCAGATTAAACTATGCTTTTCTGAGAACCACATTGCAAAGCAACACAAAAGCAAAGGCTTTTCTTTCTTCCTTGTTCTTATGGCTAAAAGTTATAGAGAAAAAATGAATTACAATGTGATGAGCTGGCTACCTTGTGATTCGTTCCCAGTAACCAGAGAAAAACTTTATCTGACCTTGTGGATGTGTGGGAAGAGCTGTGAGAAAGCACGTATCACTTGTGGTAGAGACTGCATCCTGACTGCAAAAAGGTTAAAGAAAGTAGAGCCCAGGCTCTAACCTGCCCTTTGAGGTTAATCCAGCTTGTGATTTTATGAAAACAGGACCCTTGTTTTGGAATAGAAGGATTTTGGTGCAAAAATATTAGGGAGGGATGCCAATTGTCATTAAATGATACAGAGGAGTTGGCAGTGAGGAAACTTTCTATTTCCTCCTTCCCACTCCCCACTTCACAGTTTGCCTCCCCCTGCTTGTGCCGACACAGCTAGATGTTGAGCTGTGAGATAAATCAGAGCCCTGAAATGATCCAAGTAAAAATAACCCTTCTGACTGTCTTACGACTGAAGTATTACTCTTGGAAAGCTCTTGGAGACCAATTTTAATGCTTATTTTATTTAAAATAAATAAGACAAAGATGATTAATTGTCTTATCAGAAAAACACTACTGTTAGGCATTATAAAGCTGTGCATCATGCCTTTTTCAATTCATAGATTTTTTTACAGCCAGAAGGGACTAAATATTATGAAGATGATTTCAAGTTCATGGAGAATAAATGAATCGAATTTCGAGTGAGAAGTAAAAATTGACACCCTAAACTTACAACTATATTGGCAGGATACCTAAAAATGCAAGACTGCTTATTTTAAAAAGAGAAAGTGAGAGCTAACCTTAATAATGAGAAAATATGCAAGACCAAGTGTAAGTTTATGAAAGATAAATTTATCCCACTTATATATTACTGCTGCTTGCTAAAGCTGTCTCTACCTAGTTTAAGTAGATTGTTGAAAAACCCTGCTAAATAATAGAAAAGAAAAAGTGTGCATTTCATACAAGTGAAGCAGGAAACAAGAGAATAAGCAGATTACCTAATAATCAATGTCTGTCTAAATGCTTTGCAGGGATAACTTTAAAAGCCAGTGTTCAATGTCATGCAAAAGAGAAGAGGTGGGAGATCATGGAACAGCTCCTTCAGTAAAAGGGCAGTGGCATTTTAGTTGCTAAATTATTTGTATGACATGCTGTATTGTAATTCTGCTACTTTCACAAAATGCACATTATGCTATTTGTGCTAACATACTTTCTTAAAGAGTTGTTTGTGAAAGACAAGGTGATCAGATATTAGCAGAAATAATCATTAAGAGTTTGCCCTTATCAGTGCCCTTATCAGTTAGTCTCAGAGGGGGCTTTGGCCCTTAACCTAAATGTTGCAACTTTCTGCTTTCAGTCTAGCATAGTTTCCTGGATTAGAGAGCACAGTTAAAAAACACTTATTCAAGGAAATTTCATTTTGATTCCTGCAGCTGAGGAAGCTTCAGCATCATTTTCTCATCTGCTTCTCCATTTCACTGACTTACTTGCACAACTTTCTCTCCTCTGCTCGAGTTGAAGCAACCTTTCACCGACGCAGTTCCAACCATCTCTTTCTTTCAGCTTCATCGCTATCAGATGGTATGGTGTAGTACTAGCCTGTTTAAATTTTAGACCCTCTCCTCCCACAAGGTAGGTAGCTGGGACTTCTTTGGCTACGGAAAATTAGTGGTGGGAGAAGCTCCACCATTTTCTAGAGAGATTTTAGAAGAAGAGTGAAAGATGCTCTATATCTTTCAAGATAGAAAATAAGCCCATATTTACTGAACCCTTCTAGAGTGAAGGAAAGCCTACCAGAGATTAGAGCAAAAGAGGAGTGGAGAAGAGCTTATCTATGATGCAGTGTCGTAACTAAGATGCTTCACTGTTTAAGATTATGACTGTTTATCCTTTTCTGGAACAGAAATATAACTTTTGAAAATGTTAGTGCCATTTGAAAATCATTTATTGCTGAGCTCTAATAACAACTTATTCTTTAAAGTGTCATTTTACTCTTTGCATATTCATTAGGGTCTTGTTCTCAGCCATAACTTCTAAGACCTCATGTAACACGACCAAAATAATATCTAAATAAAAAAAAAAAATGAACCGAGATTAGAGCACTTGTATCTTCTGCAAACTCTTTGCCTCAGTGCCAGGTAGTATATTTCTCCTTCTGACATGAATACACACATGGTTTTACTAAGCTGTATGTGGCATATACTTTGGCAGTATTTCTTTCCCACATCCATCAAAAATCTTTACAAAATGCTAATACAATCTGAAATTTTAGGAAGGAAACATCAAATAAAGGGACAATTTACACAGGCTTAATTTTCATTTCAGTTTACTGTTGGACTTTATTTTTTTTTAATGTTTAATTTTAACACCTGTTATTTTAATCTGGGTTCCATGGCTTTTGTGGCCATTATTACAGTTTGGAGAAAGACAAGAAGACAGGGAAAGACTGGATGAAAAAGAAGATTTACAATGCCTTTTCCCTTGTTAGTTACATCCATGTAATTATAGCAAAGCGCTGAGTGGGTACCCCTTTGCCATGCACCTGAAGCATTTTTTGCTTGACAGTGCACTGATAGTTTAGTAACACAGCTCCTGCTGTGACTGACAGTTGGTTTTGGACTAAAGCACATAAAATTGAATAGGAGATGGTGGCTATTGGCTAGTTCAGCCAAAGTCTGTTTGGCAGAGTATATTAACTTTCATGAAGCTCTGCATTATTGCACAGCTCCATGCGATGCTGCTATCTGCAGCACAGGTTTACTTTTAGCTTGGCTACTAAGACTAGCCAAAGGCAGTGCTGTAGAAAAGCAAAGAATCACTGAAAAAGTTTTCTTTAGCTGCAACAAAGATTACATGTGTGCCAAACACATCAATATGGCAGATGACCTGACAGAACCGGTAGTTAAAACAATTCAGTCTTCTTAGGAAAGTTGTTCCTGGGGTAAAAGCTCAATACTCAGCTCACTGAAAAGAAAATTATTCTGGAGCATTGTTTCTATCTTTAACACCTGGGGAAGGCAAAATGAGTAAATTAATACTGTTACTTCAACACTTTTATCTGTTTTATTTAGTATTTTCCAAGAGCCAGTTCAATGCCATCCAAATCTGGAAATTACCGAAATGGAAAGCATTTAAGTTTGTTGACTGGAAAAGGAGCAAATACCATATTTCTATTGAAGAAGCCAATTCTGAAGGTGATCCAAGAAATTGCATTAATGCAAGCTTCAGCCCAGAATCACAGATGAGGCTAGTCATCAATCACCAGGGAGAGATGAGAGAATAAAACTGGAGAATGAGAAGAGGTTGGATGGAAGCGTGATATAAGTCCTGCCATCTGACCTCCGCCAGCAGAGCCCAGTGTTGATGGGAGCTCCTGCATGAGCTTTCCAAACCAAGTTTGTGCTCTTCCCAAGGGTGCCAAGACTGCAAGATTAGGGCTGCCAGCTGATCTGCTCAGACCCTGTGGAGAGAGGAGATTGTCATACCACCTATATAGGCATGCTTTACTCCAGGCATCTAGACCAGTTACAATTCAAGGTAATTAAAAGTAGGAGCCTAGGATTCAATTACTTCGTTCAGAATTAAGCATCAAATGCTTGGAATGATTTAGGGTAGCCAAGATATCAGCCCAAGGCTGACAGGTATAACACAGGCACTACAGGAGAGCTGTGCCATTCTGCTGCAGCAGCTGCAGGCCAGGCAGGTAACATGAGGGTATCTCAAATGGCGCTAGGTTCCTATGTTCAGGCAACTGATCTGAGACCCTAATTTCTCTGTATAGCCCACAGGAGGATGTAGGCACCTGCATCAGCTAGTTCAGGGCACTGAAGGTAGACAACAGGATTACAGCCCTCAGAAAGCATTTACAGAGGCAGGCAGCCTTGCCTGTTCACCCTTGCAAATAAACATCCTCTCCTCAGTGTTAGCCACCCACCACCCCTGCCATCAAGACTAAGATGGGACTGAGTCTACTGTTGGGGAATGGTGGAGTCCTTTTCCCTCTGCTATCACCTGTCCTTCCCCAGGAGGGAACTTTATTGAAGTGAGGCAATGACAACACTTTGCCTGATCCTGAGCTTGCAGGTTCAGACTGTCTTAATCCAGGCTGATGTTTCACCTCTTCTGCTTGGCCTCTCTTCTGATGCCTAAACAATTCACACAGGAGGAGAGGTTTGTGCAGAGAGGTGGGGAAAATCCCACCCTTGAAAAAGTGCTAGGGTAGTGGAAAGGGAACATCCCTTGTACCTGGCCTCTGGCAGGTTCACATGTCTGATTTGAATGAAGCAAAATCAGGGCTTGCAGCATGGGTCTCTATCTTCCATGTGAGTGTCCTAATAACCTCTAGGTTACTGGCTTCTCCAGAGTCACCTTAGAACACTTGTTTCATCCTGATACAAAGAGGGAAATTTCTGAATTTTTGGCAGGATAGTAAAACCACCCAGCTACAATCTCAAGGCATGCACCCTCTCTCCATGGGAGGTGAGCAATCACGCTCAACACTGTTCCCTCAGGTACTGGCCCCGCTCCATGGGCTGA
Source organism: Morus bassanus (assembly GCA_031468815.1). Classification (NCBI taxonomy): domain Eukaryota; kingdom Metazoa; phylum Chordata; class Aves; order Suliformes; family Sulidae; genus Morus; species Morus bassanus. The sequence goes on along the minus strand of CM062567.1, from coordinate 40,657,052 downwards.
TAAGGAGGGATAATAGGTCTATGGCCCCACCTCCTTCCTTTGCCTTTTTGACATCCTGCTCCCCAAATCTGAGTGACAACAAAGGCTAGTGCTGTAGTTCTCGGGCTGCCTAGGACACCCACAAGGCAGCTTGTCAGGTCCTGCACAGATGCCAGGGCTCGGCTGGGAGCAGATCTTCCACAACACAAACAGCTTTGGAGACTCGAAAGCACTCACTTTCGTTTCCAGCCACTGGCAGCATCACCTTGGGTTACCTGAATTACTCCAGGGTCCAGAGTTTCCTTCCTACCCTGCCATTCCTCTCCTGCATGACATGTCCCCTAAAGGTACCGGCCAAACCTCACCTGTTGGAGGGGTAGGAAGGAGGAGGAAATTAAACAGACGTTGAGAAGGCTCATGCAAAGCGGAAAGATAATGACTGCTCCAGCCAGTGCTGGCAATCGCTGTGCAAACTTCCCTGCACAGCACTGCCAATGTAGCTCGCTCCTGACTGCGACACACCTGCTTGCTGAGAGCTGTGCTTCTCCGTGCCAGGGCTGCCCACTGCACTGACTGCCTGCGACTGCGCTGCTCCGTGCTTCAAAACAATATGTGTGGCAAAGGGGAATCAAACAATGCCATTCACTCCACTTCTACATGCAAAGAGCCAAATTTAGACCTATAGCTCTCAGCCTTGGTGTAGTAACCTACTCTTTCACATCCTTACCACATGTATACGTGCTGTATACCAAACCAGGAAGTCACACTTTTCTGTCCGTAGAATCCTCTACATGATTTGCAGAACATCAGTGAGCTCATTTTAGGAGAATTCATTGCCAGAAAATGATTTTCAGTGAATGCTTTATTAATCAACACATGCCAAATCATATCTGCGAGAAAAAAAAAACAACACAAAAATACTAAAAGAAACCCAAACAAAAATAATAGAACAATTATTGCTTGAAGATTCTGGTTGCTTATAAATTATAACTCTATTCAGCTCCATGACAATTTATGTTTTCATTTATGAAACCATTCTTGTTATTAACTTTCAATCTTGTTTACTGGGAGAAGTAGGAATACACCAAGCAGGCAAATCATTTTAAACCATGTCTTGAAAACCTAGGGTTATAGCACACGGGACACATTTATTACCACTGTTTTAGAGCACATGATAAGTTTAAAATGGGGCCCTATTTCAAAAGGCAGGGGTTGGTTAGGACAAGGCAGCTTACCATGACCGCAGTTCCTAATGTAAAAGTGTCAATGTGCTTGGTATATTCATAATGTGTTTATTCTCATTACAGTTTTCAATTTGTCAGTGTTTTACTGGCATGCAACCACAGAGCATAGACTGCTATTGCTGGTTAACCTTGTTATTGCAGACAAGTTACAAGTCCTGACAAGAGTTTGATAACTGTGCCTACTTATTTTAAGCCATACATGAGGAAAGGGTAGGAGGTTCAAAGTAAGTTATGCTTTCCTGTGTGAGTCCCCATATGATCACTCAAAGTTACTGTAAATATAAAAGCAGAAGTCCCTGATTGCCATTTTGTCACTATGACTCTAGACAAGAAGGTAATTGAAAAACAGAACCAAACATGAGGCTGAAGTTACAAAAGTGTAAAACCCTGGACCCTCAATCCTCCAAAGCAAATGTGTGGATTTAGTCACCTGTACAGGTGTTTGCAGGATGGAGGACTCATTGACTTGCAAATAATCTTTCCTGGAATCTATATACTAGAAGAAACAGTGACCAAACAGGTAAAGAGTGGAAATTACTCTTTCTTATGGAAAAAATATGCTTTCCTCCTCCTCCTCCTCCTCCTCCTCCTCCTCCTCCTCTTCCTCTTGACATGTTTACTGCCTCTTCATCTGCCTCAGCCCCTTGTTGTATCCTGTTGTAGACTTTGATTATAAACTTGCTGGGTCAGAATAATCTTTTTCCTATTAATTTAACAAAAACAAAACAGCTTGCAAAAACCCATCATCCAGCCCTGATCCTTGACTGAGGCCACATATCACTGCTGGAATGTAAACACAATCTTACTATTTGACCAAATGCTCCACAGCAGTTAAAAAATAAGTACATAGATGTAGAGGAAAAAAGATATTAGAGGTGGAGAAAAAAAGATATTAAAAGTTTAGGCAGTTCCTGGATGTGGTTTCACAGATCATGGTAAATTAGATAACACTCTCAGAGCTTCCCAAAAAGAGACACCTAAATAAAATTATTTTGATATTCAGAAAAGTTGGCCATGTGCTGTTCTTTAAAAGTGAGGATCATGTACTTGCAGCCCTGCAATTAAAAGATTCATCTCCTATTTACATTTTGTATTCAAAATTAGAAAGCCACCAAAGCTTGCCAAAAAATTTTGAAGGAATAAAAAACATGAGAAAAGGTAAAAAACAATAAAGGAAAAGTCATCGATCTTTAACAAGCATCTGCCAGTGGCCATTTGCACATCAATTCTGATTGTTGTCCTGCTGTGGAGAGAGGTGGTGCTGCCCCATGTACATCTTTGGTTTGAGCAGAACTTCCTTATCATTAAGGTCCATTAGTGTTAATTAGTGTCCTACAACATGAGCAGCCGACATATGGGAGGCAGAGCAGAGCGAGGCAGGATTCTGTTCCCAAACAGCATCTGACGCAGCTTGGAAATCCTTCTTCCGTCTAGGAGCACACTGCCTCTGAAAAGGCAGTACCTTACACATTGCTTTATCTCAATGGAGGTCCATTTTACGAGAAAGTTTGTTTTTTTTTTTAAAAAAGAAAGCAGTTAAACTCAGAGAGCTGTGGAGCTGCTGTTAAAATTAAGAAAATCCTTTTCTCATTCATCTTTTAATGTTCCCTCAAATTAGATGGAGAGGAAAGACAGTTACTGGCTTCACCCTCACCCTTCTCCACCCTATCATTTAACCACAGAAAAGACTGATTTATAACAACAGTAACTTCTGTACTATCAGACATCGACAAGGTTTTCAGTCTGCAATTTTACCTCACATGAATAGATATTGCAGACTTAACACGCTTCAAAAAGTTAGAACCATTTTAATGCACTACTTCTAATGTGACTACACTTCTAAGAACACGCAGTTCTTTCAAATGTGTTTCCAAGTGAAATAACGCTTTGGAGATTTATTATAATGCATATATTTTTGTCCTGAAAATACAGTAGAATTATGCTTTATTTATTCTTAAGTATTTGAAAGCTGGTTATTTTCTTCTTTGAAATCTGTTTTGACCCAAGCTTGGTTTAAAAAAAAATTAAAAAATTAAATGCAAAACCTTCGATTTCTGCATTTGTTGCTTGCAGTCCTATGGATGTTCTGCATTAGGATACTCCACCTCAGAGTAGAAATTTCATACATCATTTCACAAAACTTCAAGACAGAACACCTATTCTTCTGATAAAATGTTTGTTTAGAAAAACCTCCTCTTTTAAGTACCAAGTGCCAATTTTGCCACCTTGGTAAATATTTATAGATGAGTCACAAGCCTCTGAACAAAAACTCTGGATTGGAAGCCTGAGTGCAGCACTGATAGTAATACACATATTCACGTTTCACTTTCTGACCTTGTATCTGCTACTTTTATGGGAAAATCAAATGCTTTTCATTATTACATTAAATTTCTGTCCTATATTTCAAACCACGTCTAAACTCTTCTTCTTGAGGCTCATACTGATGTGTAAACAGAACGTTTCTTTATGAATCATACAGAGATGTCAGCACCATGGGTCTTGAGTAAAGTTCACACACTTGATAAACCTAAACCTTAAGGGACTTTTTGTTGGGTCAGTGAGGGCAAAATGGCACATTTAAATCGATTCTGTTTGTATCCAATGCACAAAAGAGACTTATTTTTACGCTCTGATACACCTCGGTATCAGGAGGTAAAACATCAAGAGTAATAAGGAATAAAGGGGATCACGGGCATTCCACCAAAACAAATATACTTCTTTGTACACGAGATGCCATGGCAGGGTTAATTCTGTTTTTAGCTCTGTGGCTGACAGTCCATAGGGACTGTGGTGTCTCCACACAGCTGTGTTACATAGGCAGCCTGTGTAACTGTCATTGAGCCCGTAGATTTACATGGCAACACACTGTTTCGGAAAAACTTCAGAGTTTTAATTAAGCTTGATTTTTTTTTTTTTTTAAATGAAGTGACAAGGACAACTTAAGAACTGACATGAATAGCGTGAGGCCCATTACCACATGATTCCTGCCCACCTATTTCAGTCCAGTCATTCCCTACTTTGAAAATGCAGGCCAAGTTTTCTTAGCCTGTTTCATCTCAAGATCAAAACAGGATTCAGACCAACAAGGTTCTCTGAAAGCAAAAAAAAAGTATAATAGTCTCAGTTGCAATCCTCATATTGCTCTTCAGGAGACCAAGATCATTCCACATACACCAACTCTAATCCCCTTGATGCATCTCTGCAGAGCCAGAGATGTCAGGCTGATTGGTTTGCACATCTCTGCAAATGAATGTTGGGGACAGGAATCCCAACAGAAGTTGCATTCACAAAATTAGTCCCCTACAGAAATGCAGGGAATATGCTGGAAGAAAAAGACCTTTCCCTCAGTCATGCAAGGTAAAACCACAGCAGGTATTATCTTGCAGGTCTGTGCACTACCCAGACTTTTCAGGTGTCAGAATAATATAATTCCCTTACCTATAGCAGAACAAAAAGAAACAAGCTTTAAAACAAAGAAAAGCATTTATTTAATTTTTTTCCTAAATTTTAGATTTGGAAAGATGTGGCAGAGAAACCCTGAAGTTAAGGGAAAACAAGACAAGGGAAGTCATGGCTAAATAATTAACATTCTTACTATTACAGTCAAAACAGTTGATAGACTGAGGGCAGGCTCCTCATAATAAGGACGCGTATATAGGACACGACAGAAAAGGGTTTGAGTGGACAGTAATACAAGCATTACAGAGTAAAAAGGTGAGTTATATTCCCATTAGTGTGCGACCTGCTGACATGGTTTTAAACAGCACTACTCTTACTTAAAATGAGTATTTAAACATGGTAATTAGCCTGGATTGCAGCATAGCTCATTTTCCTAACATTAATGAACAGGATTGCAGGAAGAAAAACCATGAAAAACATAAACTAAGTGCAAGCCAATATGGGAATACCTCCATGGTTTGTGGACAGACTGCTCCATTTATTGCAAAGGCATTAACTGTGACATCCTCTCGTGGTGTTTGAAGGGGTAACAAGATTACCTTTAGCTATATCACAGTTAAGAAAGTGTGCAAGAACAAGCTGATTATCAGAATCAGCACAAATATTTTTTCTCCTGACTGAAAACAGTTGAAAGCAATAGGAACAAGTATCTGGTGCCAGAAAAATAGGAATAATGTCACTCCAGCATGCGATTCATCAGCCAGCTCTCAAATTTGAGCCCAAACATTACTGACAATTCTAAAAGAAAAAGTTCATAACATGTTTTTAAAAAATTCAAATGCTTCTGCAATTACTATTTGCATCCAGATCACAAAGAAGACATATCAGAACGCAAAGGGAAAGGTCTGGCAGTCCTGCTGAGCAAGATGAAAACACAACAAGAGCTAGAAGACTCAAGAAAACAAACAACCCCTCCCATCCCTGGTTTTTGGTGGGTGATTTTTTCCTCATTTCCCCAAACAAGAAATTAGGAAGAGTGTTCCTATACTGAGGAAATTAGCCGTCCAGGATTTGAGAGATTCTTCTCAGTACTGATTATTAGAATATTATTTATTCCTACTTGCTGAGGGTGTCCTCTCAAACTCACTGAAATCAAAGGCACATAAAGGGGAACTTCCCCCCATTTTCTGGGGCAGTTGTGGAGAGCTGTAAGAGCCTGTGGTGGCAGGAGACGAGCCAGTCCCCGGTGGTGCCTACACCTGCTGTGTGGCTGCAGAACTCAGTGAGGGTCCCAGGAGGTTGCACAGACATCTTCACCATCCTGGTACAGGGGCCATGGAGATCCACATCCTGACTGCCCATGTTGCTGAGCTCTGGACTAGCTGGGGAGAACAGACAGCAGCTCGTCACCATTGTCTGCAGAAAACAGAGATGGAGGGAGATGCCTGAGCGGTTCCCAGGGCGCGATCTGAGAGAGGAGCAGGGGCTGGGGCTCTGGAGGCAGACAGAGGCACAGGTGTCCGCAGCCGGAGCGCCGGAGGGAGGGTCACCTCGCCAGCGTGGGCCCAGATGGCACTACACATGGCTCTCCCCTTGCCGGAGCCGTGTCCACTGAGGCAGCACCTAAGGTCACGGCAAAGCTTGGCAGAGACCTTACAGAGATCACTCTCCCCCTGCAGTCGCTTGGATTTGGAAGGCTGGTGGGTTTGCAAACAACAAGCTGCTCTCCCCAATCTGGGGAGGGCTACCTGGTGACCTTCCAGAAGACAGTGCCCACCAGCTTTTGCCCTGGGATGGGTGACCTGCTTGCTCCGGGCAAAAAAAAGGAAAAGCAAAGCAAAACACAGTGGTGCTCCTCCACCTATCCCAAAATTACAGGCGCAGGGTCCTTGCCTAGGAGGCCACCACAGCATCATTTGGCTTGTGATACGTACCCAGAGCAGCTGAGAAATGTCGGACCTGGGCTCAGGGCGGCAGCCCTCACCAGCCAGGCGCTGCACACCAGGCATGGATTTAATGTCAGTGCTTGTCAGGGAGCCTTGGCCGGTAGATATGATGCCTGGTTGACCTGTTTTGATGCTCCCAACAGAACTAGCGCTTTCTACCTCATGCTTGAACATTATGTTCCTCCTTCCTGCCTTCCCCAGCTGTGTGAGTTGCCTGCAGTATGTGTGCCTTAGATCATATTGGTGGGCAGGGCCCCTGGTGCTGGGCCAGGTATGGGACCAAGTGTTAGACAAGTTTGCTGGACATACCACAGCGACTGTGGGAGTGGGGACAAATGCAATGGCACATCACACAGTATGTCCCAGGGACGAGATTGGGACATTCCAGGGGTACTGTAAGGGTACCACTGTCATTGGGATATGACAGGAGTCGGAGGAGATGATCCTGTCTGGGCCACCCATAGTTAAGGAAGCCTTGAGAGTGATATAAAGTGGCAGCATAGTCAAACTCTTGCCCAGGACTCCAGGAGTCTTGTGACTTATACATAGTTTTTGTGGGTTTTTAACAAGTTCCAAGAGCATGAAAATATGACCCAAAGATAATGAATACATTTACAACTATACATTACTCAGCCTGAAGCAACAGAGAGGATGGACTGCACTATGTATCTCAGTAAAGTATTAATATAATAGGAGATGTACCAGCTCAGCTAATAAAACATTCCTCGTTCTCACCCTTGAATTTAATTTGTTGTTGAGGCACATGCCAAAGGTTGAGCATTTCAGCTCATTTAAGGAGTTATGACCCCGCACCACACCAGGGATACCTTATTCCAAAAGGCTGAAAACATCACTGTTAATCACAGCTTCCCAGCAGATCCAGAGAAGGAATACCATAAAATTGTTTAGTAAACAGTGCATCTGCACTGAATAAAGACAAAAGCTCAATTTGAAATATTTGAGAGTAACTTTTAAATGAAAAGAAAAGGTGTGAATTCTTATTACATGTTTCCACAAAAGCCTTTGCTGCTGCTATTACTGGGTACCTTCCTGGGATAAATGTGTGGTTTACAGCATCTACATTACAATGTATAACTTTTAGCACTCACACTTTATGCTGTAACACATGCACAGACACTTTTTTTTTTCCTCCTCGATCTTCTTTTGGATATGATTTCTTAAGGCTTGTCTACATGGGGGAAGTTAAAGCAGCATAGCAATTCTGGGATAACTACGCTGTGATAGCTCCCTGTGGACACTTCATTGCAATAAAAAAAAGACTTTATTCGGGAATAATTACTCTGAATTGTGAGTGGAATAATTATTCTAGAATAAAAATCAGCCTAATTCCAAGATAAAGTGTATACGCCCATGCCAGAGTTTTTGTCTGTTTGCTTGGGTTTTGGGTTTTTTACCCCAGAAAATGAATACTGTATGAGAAAAGCTGGAACATTCCCCCCACCCCCACCCCCCACCCCGGAATAGCTATGTTAGGCCATTTTTCCTTACAGATAAAGTTATGGTTTCAAGTTAAATAAAATGTCACCTGATTCTTGTTAGTTTGAAGTGCAGTTTTTCTCAGTCCAAAATATTTGTTTTGGCAGCCAGTAGCAGGCTGATGGGCCTTTCCTTGGCATGGTTTTTCCATTCCTTGGGAACAGGGGACTTGTCCTCCTCAGCATATTCTTCAGAGAGAATATCTGTAGCTGGAAGCGAAAGTGTTACGGATTTTATTTTGTGGGATCATGATGGGAAGTGTCTTCTTTTTTGTACACCTCTAGCAGAAGAGAGCAATTGTCTCTGCCCCATACATCCAAAGAGTCAAATCATGACTGGCAAATTCTTATCTAATAGTGTTTTGTCTCTCTCCCTGAAAGCAACTACCTATTTATTTTAAGCAGTTAGGTAATAGATAAAGATCAGAGAAGGCCGTGATGGTTTGCCTGTTAAGCAAAGCTGAAATAGCTCTCCACCTGGCCAAGACACAGGCCAACCACAAGCATCTCTCCTGGTCTTTTATCACTGATCTTCCTCCAAGCTCACTCAAGCATCTCTTACATCCTGTATTTATGACCTCTCCTGCCTTTGTATTTTAAGTGGCTCTGTTCTCAGGCTGTGGGTGGAGTGACATGTGTAAAACCACCTGCCCACGATGCTGTGTTTCCATTCAGCTTCAGGAAAAAAGGTTTATTCAGTAATTAAAAACTCTTTTTTGCCTTTAGATGTGTCTAAGCATTTCTAGCAGAAACATAAGTCACGCAAACAAATCCATTCCTCATTCATCTTGCTGGCCTGCCTTTCCCTTTTAAAGACATGTAATTCTGTTTGAAGGTGATCTTCAGGGTCCTTAGTCCTTTCATAATATGGCCTTTCATTTCCCTCCTTACCCTTTAGCATTTTCAAGATCTGCCAGCAAAGGCTGTTTCAGATACAAAATGTGCTAATGATACTAATAGTGTTTAATGCATAGTCCAGTGGAGATATTTAAAGTATCGCATGAACCATAAGGAGTTAAATTCAACTGGCTTCAATATGAATCAGCTTTATGTGCAGATAAATTGCCAGGCAAAGAGTAAACTGCAAATGTTGTTCCTGATTCTGTGTACACCAGCATTTTTGGTAATTTTTAAACATTCTATATTATCTTTTAAACAACAGATGGTGTTAATAAAATTATAAACCACACCCCATAAAATGCCAAACAGCAATAGCATTTACCATGGAAATAATACAAGGTATAATATTTCCGCATTTATGAAAAGCTGAGCATGAAAACATTCACGTTGCAAAAGATAAGACCCAAAATATTCCTTTTCATTTCTTGTTAATGCAGCTTCAGCATTTTAATTAGTATCAATTACTGCAAATAGAGTTTTGGATGTGTTTTAACTTGTTTAAAAGTTTCAAAAAAGAAAGTTTTTATTTGTTTTGTATTAGTCTCTCTTACTGCAAGTTCAGATGTGCAATGCAAAAAAAAAAGGATCTGCTTTAAGAAATGGAGTTTGCTTTGAATCAGTTAAAATGAAAGAGATGGATGACACGTTAAGTTTTCTGTGAGCTCAGAGTATTAAATTACTTAATAAAGAAAAGTTAAATTTGGCAATGCTGGGTAAGTAATCAGAAAATAATGCAAACACTCTTAAATAGGTGACAAGGCAAAGCTCTATCAAGGGCCAACTCTTATTCCAGGAAAACTCACATTAACTTTGATCAAAGTGAGACCTTTTGGTACTTCCACACATGGAAAATAATACAGGCTAGTTAATGCAGAGATCTTTATTCTACTGACATTTTTCAAAAGTTTATAAACTAGATGGAAACAGACTGGCTTTCCCTTTCAGACTAAACTTGCAGTCTGAATATCACTCCATGAGAGGACTACAGTGGATTCTCAGCTACCGTATGGAGACATATGGACAAAACAAGTGTCTTCTATACACACAGGAGAATGTAACCAAGCCTGTCATCACTTGGGTCATTGAGCACTTCCTCTGCCTATTTTGAGCCCAGCCTGCTGCCTAATCACATTATGGTGGAGGGGGAATCTGCTTCTCTCCTCCATCTATCTTTTTGATATTCACAGTCCTCTTCCCCCCAGGAAGCCCAACAATCATGGCAGCTCAGCTACTTATGTTGAAGAAATGAAAGCGAAGTGTGTTTGTTAGAGAGCAGAGCAAGAAGTTTGGTATTGAGGATCAGAGCATAGCTAGACTACTGCACAATGAAGTGTGAACCCAGTCAGACTCTACACTTAATTATGGAAAGTAGTGATTATGCAGGATGAAAGTCCTGTCTCAGCCAACTGCTGCCAGGTCTACCTGTCTTAAGGTGTTCCAGCAAGGTGTGTGGCTAAATCTTCTTAGCTCCACCCTCCTTTTGCAGTCTCCTGTGGCATGTGTGCATCTTCATTTTATAGTCTTCAGGGCTAGTCCTCTGAGTGCAGTTTATGAGTCAAGAGACTCAGGCTGGCGTTACTGAGATCAGAATCTAGCCATTTGTATGTCTGAGCACATATTCTCCTTGAAACAAGTTTGTGGTAGGATATTCAGGAATGTTTCGCACTCGGGTTCAGATCTGGTTCCAGCTGGAGTTCCCTTGTAATGTTCCAAATCTCATTAAGTTAATGAGAGGTTTTTTTCCAGCAGTTTCAACGGGATTCCCTGTTTCTGTGCCCACATCCTCAGCTCAGCCTTGCACATGGGAAGCCAGGGTGAGTATCGGGAACAAGAGGTCACGCTCCGTCCCTGCCTCTCCCTTCGTAGCAGGACATTGAACAGGGGTGTCAGGGCATATGTGCCAGAGGTGACCAGTAGCCACTCTTGCCTGCCTCCCTCATGACTTGCCTTTCCCTGTTCAACAGTTTTCTCTGTGTTCTGGTATGGTGCGAGATTTGGATTTAGGAATTGGAGCTAGGAAAGTTGCACAAGTAAACAAAGGAAAATTAAACAGGAATTTTGTGTGTTACCAAGCTTGGAGGGTGCACACTGACATTACAGTGATGGGAAACGGTGTGGCCCCCACCTTCAGGTCAAGTTCAATCATTTAACATGTGCTCTTTTCCTTTCCAAGTATATTATCAAATTGACCTGGCACATCTGGGTGCCTTGCTGACCATGCAAAAAAAAAGAGATTGCAGACAGAAGAGTTTGCCCTCAGATGAACTGAGGGATGGCTGGAAACCTTGCATAGCTGGTGACAAAGCTGACTTATTTTCATGGAAAGAAGACTGCAGCAATCAGGACAGTCAAACCAGTACCTTTAATGAGAACTAGATTCACCCACACAAACAAGTTGTATGGACTCAGAGATACGTATCTTCTCATATCCAAATCATATACTTCCTATTAGCACTACAATTACTATACAGACTCACTAAGAGAAGACAATCTTCCTAAATATTTGTTTAGTGTTGATAGAATTGCTTACAAAACCTCTGTCTCATTCTGAGAATCTCTTACAAGACTCCCTTGTTCCCAAGTTCATTATAGCTACTTATATTATTACTGTAAATCTTTCTAATGCCTCAAATATTTGGCTCTGAAGAACATTTTTATAATGAGGGTGGGGCAATGCAAAACTTTTCCTTTCCTAATTCATTGCTAAATTGTATTTGCAAGTTCAAATGCCAGAGTGATGAAATCACAATATTATTCATTGGATTTTGTTTGATTATTTGGTAGTGTTGTAGGGAACGTATCTATAAAATGACATGAAAAGCAAAGCAACAGAGCTTCAGGGGTTTTCCGGAACTTCTCTTCCGCACACATCAATTTCACTGTATGACTGTCCTGAAAGATTTATGCTTTGTGTTTTGAGGGCCAGGTTTTAAATGGCTTCACAGAATAAAAATATTAAAATTTAAATGCAACTTTAAAAATGTGTGTTGGACCTTTGGGCCTTCTGAAGAGGTCAAGTTCAAGACACTTATAAAAAGACCATTCCCAGAGAGACTGCATGGGAAAGCCTATTAACATTACTGCTTTCCCTTTATTTCCCCTTTGATCATAAAATAAGGTTATGGGTGGCAAAAGCTGTAATGGTGGGAAGATCCCAAATAGGATAGTATGATTTAATCTGCTGAATATAAAAAAACAAACCACCACCAACAATATGGTGGGTTACCAAGCAAGACTATGATTACAAAGGGCCTTGCTAAGGAGAAACAAAAACAAAACCAAAAAAATGCCCTGTACAAGTCCACAATTGGAATTAAATTTAAAAAAAAAAAAAAGGAAGAAGAAAGACCATTTTCATTCTACTTCTTCTTTAATTAAAACTCATTCTGTTCACATGACAAAAAACATTATCAACTATTATTTAAAGAGTTCCTAAATCCTGAGTAAAAGTAAACAAGTTCTGCATCTAGCATAAGAAATAACAAAGGACAATTACCTGTTAATGCCAGGGACATGCCTCAAAATCTCCGTATTCCGTACAGAGAATATCGAAGCCCTCCTTTTCCTACTTCTGCAGACCTAATAGTGACAGTGACCGATTTAGGGTAATAGGGAGAGAATACCCAAGTCTGCATGAGCACCTCTGGGCTCATTTTCATCCAAACAAACTGGCTTTTGACTTGTTTTGTATTGTATTATAGAAGCTGGGGGCTTTTTCTCAATTTTACTGTATGAGGTAAAATTTGGAAAATATACTATATGAACTGTCTTCCATTCCTGCTAAGGCCATTTTTACTATGGGGATATCAAAAGGTCCCTAGCACAAAACAGACTCAAGCTCATTGATCTTAAATAGTCCTATATAAATAAAAGCAAAATTTGGCTCTGAACACCTCTAGCAGAAAACTCTGTTATTGTCATGAATATCTTAAGTGTAATCGTTTTTCTTTTAATTAACATTCTAAAGAGAAGAGGAAGTTGGAAATCCAGATAAATCTGTTATGAGTCAATTAAGAAGCCAGGATTAGCATATGCAATCAAGATGGGTGCAGCAAGATTTCATGGAAGAGTTCATGAGGAAGCAACCGGGATGTATTATTTGTATGGGCAACCTCCTTGGTTTGTGTTCTTCTCAACCTCAATATTGTTGACTTGACTCACTGCATGAATGTTGCCAAGCAGTAGCAAACCACGATTTCATTTTCCTGCTTGCACGGATACAACTTACCTCGACGTGTGGTTTTAAAAAAGACAAATCGTATGAACTCTGGCAAACAGTAGTGGTCCTTTTCTTCTTTCTGCAGGTATTTTTTTTTATAAAATCTCTTTCTAAGTGCTAGTTGTATAAATATCATCAGTAGATACTGCAGACTGTCCTACTCTTCCTTGATCGGATAGATCATATTGAATACCCCTCTGGAACTAGAAATGGGATACTTCACACATAGGTCACCTGAGCAAGTGAAGCCTTTATCAGGGGTGACTGATTAGTGGAAGATATAAAAGGAGTTGATGAACTCACACCAGTTACAGTCAAGATGAGCATTTATATTCTAAAGCCAATGTCAAATTTACAAGAGACTGTAGCTTTTTTCTGTGTGTGTAGTAAAACAAAAAAATACATGAGCTTTATGGGTACAAAGCCTGAAACCTTTAACATTTTTTGAGCTGATTATTAGAGAGTCAGGTCATCATGGAGGATCTTACAAGTCAACTATCCATGGTGTATCCTTTCCACAAATAAACTGAAGGTGTGAGTCTCCTGAGATGAAAAGCTAACATTTTCCTAACTTTACATTTCACAGAAAGAAGAATTTGAGGCTTTTAAAACATGATACTCAATGGAAATAAAAGTAATTTAATGAATATCTGTGATCTCAATTGTCCTCAAAAAAGCTGTCCATGGCACTGCAGAACAATACAAATTTAGGACAGCTGCTGAAGACAGTCACTACAGAACTCATTTCCAACATATGGCATGATTTTGCTTGGATTTACAGATCGAGGAATTTTGATGAAAACTAAACAATCCTTCATAAATCTCAAGCCTCAGTTACCATGGTTCATGGGAAGCCATACACCTAATGCCAGTTAAGAAGACTCTTTGTTTTCTAATGACTAGAACAAGAGTATAGAACATGAAGAAATAAGAAAAACTGAATTTCAGCCACCAAAGATAAAGCTGTGTGAGGAGGTCATGTCTGCTTTTGCTGAACTTCATATTCAGTAGTTGTGATAGGCTTTGCACAACACCACTTTTCCTCATATTGACCAAGATTTATATTGATATTGGTTTAACACAAGATGTTCATTTATTCATATCGCAATATGATCACGTTTAATGCAACATGTAACGCAACTTCAAATTCAGAAAAGAAAATTACACTACTTCACAAACATACTTTCTTAATTTGAAGTTTCCTGAAACAAAATACAATAATGGTTTTGGGGGTTTTCTAAAACATGCTGTACAACTGGAACTGTTTCAATGAATAGGAAAGATGGCATGGCCCTGACATTGCAGTAAAGACTAACCACTATAGTCATGGCAATGATAAGCGCTTATTTTAAGACAGAAACTTCAAAATATCAAAAGAAACACATCTACTGGACCTTTTTTTTCTCTTACTCAATCCTGCTCCATTATATTTCTCTGCATCATAGTCAATCTAAAAGGAAAAAAAGAGTGAGGAATCCAGCACATCAGAAATATTCGACATGGACTACATTTTCAGAGGGTGTAAATACATTAGAATATATCAATGTATATGAACAAATTAGGGGAGAAGGGTGTGTTTCAGAGGCTTTTCAATGTGTACACACTATTAAAATCTGTCTGAGATCTGTTCGGAGAAAGCACCAATTATATTTCTTATTAAAGAATATGCAATTACAGCCTCTTTACACTTCCTGCTTCCTTCAACAATGAAGACCTGTCTGCACTGAAGATTATAAAGTCCTGCACTGTTTCACTAGGTCACCAGACTAAACAGGCCAATCCACTTTCATGGCAATTTATTCCAGATTTTCTCTTTTGGGCCAACTTCTTTTATAATAAACTGGGCCTAGCTGGAGATTTACAGCATTGTCACTGCGAGAGAGTTAACCCCTGTAAAATTAAATAGAATGCTGTTTAAACTTGAACACCAAAAACTTTTGTGAGGTCCCTAATATATTATTCTCATGTCTTTAAAACCTTTGTCAGACACTGAAAAATACGATCTTCAGAATTCCCAGTTTTCCCACAAAAGTTACCACAGCCATAGCTAGTCCAAACGCTTTATGTATTAAGCCATGATTTTAGTTCCTTTTTGTTTATGATATTTGTATGTCATCAGAAAAACCAGAAAGTCTACAGTCCAGATTTCTCAGGATCATAAATGGTTTGATTAAACTACACATGTTAATTAAGACCCAAATCTGTATCTTCATGCATAGCCAGAATAACCAGCTTGCTAGCTAGGGAAAGCCCATGATATTTAGAATATTCCATATTGTAGGATGCAGATCACAAGTGGAAGAGTTCCAAGGCAGCTTTGTAGCCTCCTCTTCAGTTGTATCAAGCAGGTTTGGGGAAGGAAACATGCATGGGACAGACTGTGCCCATACATCCTATACGTGACAAAAGCAGTTACACCATGGCAGGGGAAATCTGTGCACTGGACTGCTGTCATGTTGTTACCTTTTTTGGGAGGAATATATTGTCCCCTGGTTTTGGAAGTTTGCAAGTAGGTGAAAAGAAATTATTTTAAAGGAGAAATAAGCATCTTTGAATATCATTACACTTTTCCTAAAAAAGGTCAAAATTTTAGTATGTATTTTCATTTTAATGTAGTTAAATTCCATAAAAATATAATTCTAACCTTGTATCCCACAGCACTCAAACCAATATGAGTGTCTAGCCATGCTAGGCATTACAGCTTCTAATGGGAAACACAGTGAGAATTTTCATTGCAAATAATACGCAATCCAACAGTTTCCTGTGCTGTCCTTTGTGATACAAAATAAAAATGGACCAGAAACTCTACTGAAAGAACAGTTACCAGCAGATACTAAGTATTGGTGTTAATATGAAACCAACTGTTATGAATAAACAGATACTGATTTATATGGCTTATGGCCTAATCCTATAAAGGAGTCCGGTGCTCCAAAAACTTTGGTGCTCCAACATACAATTTTTCGGCCCATGGTCCTCTACCAGGTATCCAGAATCATGTTTTGAAAGGGCAACTTTCCTGCGGTGTACACAGAGAAACACCTAGGTGGCCTGGAAAACAGCCAGCACACCGTGCCTTGACCTCAACATAAGCTGACTGGAATTAACCAGGGAAAAAATGAGGTTTGTCCCAAATGTAAAATCCTGCCTCCCTGTAAAGCCAGGGCTCTACCTGAGGGGTACCTCTAAAGACACGGGTCTAGCCAGGGCTGTCTCCTGGATGGATGCCTCCATCCACTCAGTATCTACACCCTGATTCTTTTTATGAAAATAGGTTCCTGTGATCTTTCCTTCAAAACTTATGTTTTATTAAAACATAGCTGGAGGAGAAGCTGGCTTCCCATCTCCCTCTATATAACAACTCTGTGATTAGAGCACTCACGCAATCATGGGATTCATCTCTCCTGCCCTGAAACGCCCCAATTCACAACTCCTCTCACCCCAGGGAGGACTCTGACCATCAGGTTGATGGTTATTTTAGAAAAGGCAGTCTCGACCCTTCTGCTGAAACAGTGCCCTTGAGCACAAACAAATTCAAGATTCCTTAGATCATAATCTAATGTTTAGGTTATTCCCAGGGCTGGGGCACACACTGCGTTTTCTCGGGATTATTTCTGTCTTCGCTATGTTAAATTGTTGTGGAATACACTCAACTTCCCCCTCAAAAAAAAAAAAAAAAAAAAAAGTCCTGGGAGTAAGTACCATCATTACCACTGTGACCCTGCTGCATTTTGTCAAGAAGCCAGTCATGTCAGGGAGTCTGGGGCATGCTCCAGGAATGGCCAGGAGGTCAAGCCAACCAGGATACTTGGGTGGAGGAATGTCGTGGTCCTGGGGTCCAGAGGACTTGGGCATGAGCACTCCTGAAAGGCCACTTGGGAGTCCCAGGTGGGAAAGGAACTAACTCCAAGGCATGAATCATGAGAGGCAAACATAGTGCTTTGAGGTTTAGGCAACTGCTTAGCAGAGGTTTTCTGAACCATACCTGTTTGTTCACATGCTTAAATTCCACCCAAGTCCCACATTTCACACCATCCAGACCCTCTTATTGACCGAAACTCAAGTATTGACAGAGCCATCTTTGTGCTCACCAAAATATCTTTTTATTTATGAGAAAAATAGCAGCAGTTACTGAGGACGGTTAACATTGAAAGCATTGAGTTGTTACCTTCACAGCATAATCCTTGTCATAGCTCAGCTGACAGATGGATTATTCAAAGTATGGCGCACCTATGGTTGGGAATCATATTGCAAGACATAGGGCTTTACACTGAAACTGCCCTGTCAGTAGATAAACCCCGAAGGAAGAATTGTGCTAAATCCTGTTTTCACTTCACAATATTCCTGAGGTGAAAATATAATTTTGCGGAAGTAAAGTGTTTATTTTGACATTGTGACTGATGTCTTCCACTCCATGAGAGAAACATTAGCAGAAGGCCTTACTAACTAGATGTGGTAAACTCCAGACCAAAGACACATTGCTTTAAAACCTCCTTATTCTGGGCATGTTCTGTTTAGGCCTTTACAAAATCTCTACATTTCTAATAACAAGAGGTACTTGTGTCTCTAAACAGCTCAGTGGTGAGGTGTTTATATTATCACCTATAGCAGGAAAAGCCTTTCCACTGGACTTACCAGGAATACAAGAAAAAAAGGGTTTTTTCTCTTATTTCTTCTGTTTTCATAAGTCTGTTTACCAAGATCTAGTGGCACACCTTGTAACTCCTAGTCAGGTATTCAGAATAGCAACATGACTATAAGTTAAATATAATTTGTGAAATATATGCCATATTTGATAAAAAATGCATGTAGTCAGAATCATATGATGATTTAATTTGCATAGATGTAAAACCTGAATTTATTACACACAACCTATATTTGTAGAAGTAGACAGTCACCTGGTTTCTCTTCACTGGTTTAATCTGGCAGTCACTCACTAGAGGCAACAGAATTTTTAAAAGCAGCCAAGACGAACCAGACACCAAGGGGAAGGAGAGAAGAACAGACAGTGCACAGGAAAATTAGTTTACATAAATATTAGTACAACTCCTTCAATCCTTTCAAAAACGATAATTTTAGACTGACAGAAGATGGAGAGGGCAGTCAGGCAAAACAGAAGTGAGTTTGATGTCATTGATGCACCTGCAACAAGTTAATCTTCTCTTCCGTAAAGCAGAAGTTTTAAGAGGAAATCTACAGGATGCAGTTTACTCTTTTAGATAATCAAAAGATCTCCTGTAACAGAGATGTGGAACAGAAAGTAGTCACCATCTTTGAGACAAGCTGAATGGACTGAGGTACTGTGTGGCATCAGGGCCTGGAAACATGAACCTTCAATGGATGACTGGAGGAAACTTAAGCCAGTCTGGAGACGGACAGATTAATTTGTTATTGTTGACATGATGCCCATTTCAGTGAATAAATTTTCAGGAGAGACATTCAGGTAGTGAGATGGCATTGGCCTAAGCTCAGGAGATTGGTGTCTAACCAACAAAGACGAGAACAAAGAGTAGCTGAGACAGCTATGTGTGGACCGTGCTAGTAAGCAGTTTTTTCTTCACAAGTACTGACATATAAATAGATTACAAAACTCAGGCTGCTGTTTTTGTATGTTAAGAGGGAAAAAAAGACTCAAACATTATTTTCAGTTTCTGATGTGCTTAGCTTAAAGCAAACCATGAAGAAAGCAAGTAATCGTAAGAAGTGCTAGGTGGCAGGTAGTGTTTTTCACTGCTATAGCATTAGCCATATACTACAAGCTGGAAATACACCATACTTGATAAGGTACATACTATCTGGGAATGACATAAGTATATGAGCATTACTGAGAGTTCTGTTGATCATCTGTAATTTCAGGCTGAAGATGGCCTTCTCTATCAACCATGGGTCAGCATAACTTTTAAGTATGCACATGTTCATGCAGTGTTTCTTCTTAATAATGAACATTTCATTTCAAGCCCCAGCTAACATCAGATACAGAAAAAACCCCCACATGTATTTATTTGTTTCCTTGATCTATGCAGATGCTTTTAACCCCACTCCACTCCTCGCTCTACTTCACTTCCCAGCCCTCTATACTCATGTCTAAACATAAAGATATTTACATGTCTAAAAGGAACTGGAAGGCATCTGTGATATTTCCCAGAGGTCCGATAGCTCTTCTCACACAAATCCTATTTCTACATCATTGTGTCGCGGTAGTACTTCAATACGGGGCACCTCAGGAAGGGCCTCTGACATAGTTTCAGTTAGCAGATTCACCACTTTCACTACCTCACTTGAAAGAGAAAGATTTGAACAGAAATACTTTCAGTTAATACTGTCCTTCACTTGAATCGGTTATGTCTATAGTCCTTATAGGATAGGTCATCAATAAGATGGTCTTTGGATAAATGTACTTTTACACATTGTTCAAAGTCCCTAAAACTCATGGTACTTTGAAATCACGTGGATTTCTGGTGTTCCTTGGCAGGCTCTAAATCCACAAATTCATGAGTGGATTATTGTGATTCATATGCCACTTTCATTTTTGGCAGGTAATGCTAATGGTATTGGAGAATGATTATTGGAATGAGATCTGCACCCACTTCCCTCAAATCAGGACTCTAAAAAAGCTCAGAATGGAGCTGTCAGCATAAATACATAAAAATATATGTGAACATTTATTCTGTATAGGGTTTTGACTGTACAATTCCAGCCATCAGGGATGAGCAGGATGAGCAGGACTTTCTATAGTTCCTGTAGAAGGTTGGGCAAGCAAACATCTGGGGGTGGACATTGAGGAAGAGGAAATATCTACGTGTCAGTAATAGGAAAGTTATATTGTACACCTGCTTTTTAGGCATGCCATCTGCGCTCAGTCATACCATAATGTAGCTTTGATGACATGCCACAGCTAAAGGGCAGGCAATATACATCTTGCTTCATTGACATGAATGACACAACTTGGTAAAACTCACTGCTTAATGATATAAATCATAACTCTCAAACACAGTATATGGTTGTCCCAATTGTTTTTCAATTTTTAGACCCATGCTAAGTATTTTGATACTGAAAGCACTGAAGGAACGTTATGGTGAAAACCGATGCACACTAGGTAAGCAATAGGCACCTTAGCTATACTAATACCGGACTTCTCATTCTATGTTGTTGGCCTGTAACTACACTGTAACATCCACTGCATATTGTTTACAGTAACCTGATAACGAGCAATTCTGTTCCCATTACTGCTCACAATCTCATACTAAATGTTTCTTGTTTCCAAAGTAAACTGCCCTATGTAGCTGAAAGATATCACCACACTTTTTAAAGAGTTGGATAAATCTTGTGTTTAGAAAAAGAAATGGGATCTAAAAAAAGGGGTGTGTATTTAGAATAATACACAAAATTGATGAAAAATAAGGTTTATATTAATTTTTTTTTTTTTAAAGAAGCATTTTCCATAGTGCACTTGAGGATCTTTAAGAAGAAGCTTGGTCTAAATTCAGTTCCAGTCCTGGATCTACTCTTAAATCCATGTGTGGCCTCAGGCAAATGTGTTAATTTTCCTGTTTCGGTTTCCCTGCCTTTAAAGTGGGGATAACGCGACTAACCCAAATAGCTTAGCTGCAATTTATAAGAATGAGTAACTCGATTATTAGATTTCTGAGACATGAAACATGATTATCATTAGGATTCAGTCAGAACAGTGTGATACAAATAAAGGAGATAGATAGGTCTTTGACAATAGAAGGGTGCCGGTTAGTCAGTCAGTCAGTCTGAGTAGCTGTGTGAGGAGGCAGCTCTAGGGAGTGAGAAGTTCGACTTGTAAAAGTGAGAATGCCCCCTTTGTACTGACATTCTATTTATTATGCCGTGGTACCTAAAGACCATAAAAAGCTAAGTCCTCTCTGAGAAAGGAACAGGTCCAAAGCGCTACAACAAATCAGCTGCAGGCAAATAAATTTTTATCTGTGTGATAGAGCTAGATGTTATTTTCTAGTGGAAATGCCAGAATTGATTAAAGAATTCACATTTCTATTTAAAACAACAGAATAGTGGATGATAAGTTTTAAAGGGAGAAAAACTCAGAGGCTCGATAACATGGAGATAATGGGGTAAATTAATTTCTGGTGTTGCTGCAGTAATTTGGTACTCAACATATTGGGTCCAAATTTATACCACTGCACATAATATAAATAGGAGTGCCTTTTAATAACTATGACAAAAATACTCTCCCCACTGGCAAGGTCAATATTATTAATTGTTATTCCTATTATTAACCTTTGGGCTTGTGTATCCTCCATGGATTAATGATTACTCAATAACTGTGCTACAAGGTTGCACTTTCTTAAAGCAATTAATAGAAGGGCGTACCACTGGTTAACTAGGAAAAGCATTGACATATCAACTTCATGGTCTTGGTCTTGTTTCTGAGACATGCAAAGGTGCCTACAGGAATTGTACCTGTCAATTCCCAGAGCTGAAAGAAGAAATCTGCCTCAAAGTCAAAACAAACAAAAACCGGAGACTGGGCTGACATCCAGGGTCCCCTCTCTTCTCAGCCTCCTAGGGAACAAGAAACAGCCTCAGCTTTCAGGGAAACCTGCACTCATTGCCAGGTTCACTCTCCAGGAACTCCACTTCCAAATCCTGCATCAGCAGAGACGGGAAAGAAGGTCTTAAAAACAAAAGAAGAGAGAACAACTCCCTCCCCAAGGAGAAGTTACACAAATAAAGGCAGTTCTCAAACCGCGTTTTCGAGGAGCACATGGTGCCGGGTGAAAAACACCAGGCGAGAGAACCGGGGGTGATGCGCGGCGGGACCTGGCCCGGCTCCCGGCCCCGACGGGGCAACGGGGCTGCCGGGCGGGCCGGGGGGGACCCGGGGGACGCCGGCCCCCACCCCGGCCATCCCTGTCCCGCGGAGGCCGCCAGCGCGGCCGCGGAGCTGCTGCCTCGGCTGCCTTAAATCGCTGGTGGCCGTGGGTAGCGCCTGCCCGAAAGGGGCCGCCGCTGGGGCGCGGGGAGTAGCGGCGGGGGGCGGGCGCGGGGGGGCAGGAGTGGGAATAAAGGAGCGGGGGAAGGATGGAGGGAAGGGGGAAAGCGGGGAGGGGGCCGGGGGCGCGGTGCCCGCGGGATGCAACGCGAGGGCGGAGAGGGGGTCAGGCCCCTCTCGCAGGGGTGCGGAGGGGGACAGGGATGGACACCCCCCCCCTGGCACTTCCACCAAGTCAGCCCCACCGCCACGCGGGGCGGGAGCGGGGGGAGACGCCGCGCACACACGCACACACACACACACAGACACACACACACGCAGCCGCCGCTCGGTGTGTGTGTGTCCCCCCCCCACACCCCCCGCAGCCCCCCGCCGCCGCGCAGGCAGGCGGCAGCAGGCACGGAGCCCCGCCGGTCGCAGCCGGCCTCCCGCCGCCCCGCTGCCCCGACGGCACCGCCGCCCCCTCCCCGGGGGCAGCCCGCACCTCCCCGCCCGAGGGGACCGTACGAGGGAGGCAGCGGGCGGGGGGGGGGGGGGCGCGGGCACACGCACACGCACACACACACGCACACACAGACAGACACAGACACAGACAGACAGAGGCAGGGCTGCCCCACGCCGGTACCTTGCTGCCCTGGTGTTTTCCGTCCGGGCTCCTCCTTGCTGAGGCAGCTCGGGAGCGGAGCCGAGCGGGCGGGTGTGTGTGTGCGTGTGCGTGTGTGTGTGCGTGCGTGCATGCGTGTGTCTCTCTGTGTGTGTGTGTGTGTGTGTGTGTGTGTGTGTGTGTGTGTGTGTGTGCGAGAGCGAGCGAGCGAGAGCGAGCGAGGCTCTCCCCCCTCCCCCTCCCCCTCCTCCTCCTCGCTCTCCTTCCTTTAAACGCCCACTCCTGATGGGTGAAAAGACAACTTGAACTTCAGTGCAATTAACTTCGCCGGCGCCTCGGAAGCCGGAGGTGTCGCCGGCCTCGCCCGCCGCGCTCCCATGAGTGAGTCGGTCCCGCTCCTTCGGCGTCGCTCCTCGGGGACGGGGCGGGGGGGGGACGGGGCCTTGCCGGGGGCACCCGCCGCGCTCATTTACCGAGGCCGGCGGTGCCGACCCGGGAGGGCGGGCGGGGGGAGATACGGGGCGGGGGGGCTGCGCTCGGCGCTGCCGCTGCCGCTGCCGGAGCCTCCCGGCCGGCGCGGGCTCACACCTGCCGCCGCGCCGCTGGCGGCCGCCGGTCCCGCTTCGCTCCCCGGCCCGCCGCCGCCTCACCCGCCACCGACGCGAGGGGAGCGGCGGGGCGTTGGGGGGAGGGGGCAGAGGGGGAAAAAAAAAAACAAAAAAACAAACCCAAAAACCTAAAAGTTTGGCAAACTTCTTCCTCGGCGGCGGCGGGCGCTGGGCGGCGGGGCGGCGGCACCCCCGACGGCGGTGGGCGCGGGGCGAGGCGGCGGGTGGGAACCGGCGGGGGGGGGCGCGGGAGGGGGGGGGCGGGGGGTCGCGGGGTGGCGCTTGCGCGGGGCGCGGGGGGTTGCGCGGGCGGCCGGGCGGCGGCGGCGGATCGCCCCGCCGGGGGCGCCCCCGTGGCCGTGGGTGGCACGTCCGTGTGTCGTGTCGTGTCCCCCCCCCCCGACCCGGCCGCCCGCGGTACGACCCGGCGCTGCCGCTGTCACGGGGAGCAGTGCCAGGAACTCGCCTCTGTGCTCCAGGATTTTATTTTTGGGGGTTTTCCGCTCCGTCTCCGAACCCGCCACGCGAGGTTTTGCTCAAACCGTCGTCCTTTTGTCGCCGTGTCCGCTGGCTGCCCGTGGGAGCGCTCCCGACAGGCACCTGCCCGGTCCGGACTTTCCCCCTGCCAGTCTCCAGCCTTCTCTGACTGCGAGAGAAACTTCGCTAAAATGCAAGTTTGGCGAAATTACTTTGCACCAGCTCCTAAGCTGAAGTGAGTTTAAACTGGCGAAGACTGTCCGCTGGTTTTAGTCAGTCCAACTGAGCGCAGCGCTCCTGTGAAAATAATTCACAAATTCAGATGCGGAGACTCCAGGGCGGATGATGTGGTAGTGCCCTTTCATTCTGGTCCGCGCTACCTGGGTGGGAGTTAGCAGCAGCCCCTTATTTCTACTTTATGTTGTTTTCGTACAGTGCATTCGTATATTTGTCTGCTGTAGTCTGCTGGCAAACATTAGCATTCAAGCTTACATTTTTGACAAATGTGCAGACAGGAATAGCATGAATAGGCATCTTAAATATTAACAACCTAAGCATCTGTTGTGAAACAAATTTAATATATTTACTCTGTTTTTCTCACATTGTTAGAAAAGGTTACAATAAGTGTAAAATTTCAGCTGTAGTTAGCACAAGGAATGCTTGGATATTTCACTATCTCTTCAAGCATTTAACACAATCACCAGATAGAAATGTGTCAAATCAGGCGCACTATTCAAAACCAACTTGAAACAGTAAGCGTAGAGTGTAAAGACATGAATGTAGGATGTTCTCTGCAATTTGTATCTTCTAATTACTCTGCAGCACTATCTGTAGAATTTGAGAGTGTTCTTTTCAGTCCCGTATTCCTACATGGTCTTTAATACGTTTATACACACACTCATTTTCTGATTCATTTTCGTGTTTGAGATTGTTATTGGTATTACCTTGCTTTTCAAGTCGAAGCAAGGGTTTGCACAGAAATGTGTAATAACGTAGAGTAGGTAAGAAAATGATCAGGCAGAAAATGCAACGTGTTCACGTATAAGCATGTGTCTAAACAGATAGCACACATACATAATAAGGCAATAGAAGAGAAATTAAAATCACTGGCTAGTATCCTATGTGTGCCCACTCTTGAATACAAACAGCTAGTGGAACAGAAACAACTGACTCCAAGGAATTCCTCCATCCGTGGAATAAAACTGTTCTGGGTAGAACAAGAGCACAGAAGAGTGAAGTCTCCAAAAAGACTCTAGAGTTATTTCAGGAATCAGTGCATTCCTTCCCTTTTTCCCACAAGTTCAAATATGTAATAAATAAGTCCTTTGTATGTAAAAGAGTTTACTGGAACAAAAAGTATTTAAATGGAATGCTTTTTGTGCGTACGCTTTGAAAAACTGGCCGTTTCCTTTTTATATTCTTTGTTCTTAATACTTTAAATAGGAAACTAACTCTCGCAGTTTCTCCTCTCCTGTTATTTTAGCGATACGCATGAATCCTAACCTGCTGCTGCGCACTCCCGAGTAAGCACTGTAAAGCAGACAGAGTCGATCTCTAACTCGCTAATGGGACACGGTGCTTTGGCAGAATGAGAAGCAGAGAGGGTCTGCCACGACAGCCCGAGCCTGTATGCGAGCAGGGCACCTTTTTGGTTTGCAGCGTAGGCCCAGCGGGTCAGCTGATGAGCACCTGCCCTCTGTTGCTGTGCTTCTCAAGGCAGGGCAGGCAGCGCCAGCCCTGCCTGCAGCCCTGCCAGCATCCCACCCCATGGGCACCGCCACGTTCAGTCCTGCCGGGAATGCGGGCACATCCACCCCTTCAGCACAAAAACCTCTTTAGGGTAGGACAGTCCTGAATAAGCACTAACTCATCCCACATTTCAGGTTTGGGGTAGAGAGGGGTTTAAAGGTGTGCGACTGCCGTTCAGAAGGTGATCAGCTGAAGTCTGGTGTTCTTGGGAAAAAAAACCAACAAATCTTTTAATTGTATGAACTACTCAATTTTTGGAAGTATTGACACCTTTCTATTGTCACCTGTTTTTTAATCTAAGCATTGTCAGATAATTTGAAGTCCTTGCTAACATTTCTACCTGTATTTGAAAAAAAAAAAATCAAGATTACTCTATTTTATTAACAAAATAGCTTGCAATGTATAGAAAAAATATATTAAAAGTAGGTTTCTGAATTAAAACTGGAGGAAATAAGACTTCTGAAATGTTTTAGTCATATTTCTAGGAACTACGCTATTTTAACGTAGATACTACTGAAGCATTTTATTGCCTTCTTGTACATACCTGCCATTGCTCTCTCTAGATATATTTAATATATATCCAACGAAGCCACAAACTTTCCTTCTACAACAGTTTAAACACATCTGGAACATTTTACTTTCTTATAATTTATGTTAATAGATGTAGAGTGTATATACAATCTTCTCAGAAATCATTGCTTTTTCCAAAGGGGAATTTTTTTACTTTCAGTCAGGGAATATATTTATAAGAAGAAAATAACTCAAAGTATAGGCAATTCTATATATCATTTTATTTTCTGTTATATTAGGTTGATTATATAAAGCTTTCATTTAGAACGATGGGATGATGAAATTACAGAGGAGTCATTGGCTTTTGTTTTTTCAAATGGTTCAAGTTGAGGGCTGCAAAAATGAATGTTTTTGGTAAAGTTCTTTGAGTACGTAATATTTTTCATAGAATTCTGACAAATTAATTTAATAGAAAAGCCACAAGTCTCTTAGCACAGGAGGCTATATTTTCAGGTAAAATGGAAGTTCTGCTTTTGCCATTATAGGCATCAGGCTTCAGTAATCTGCTCCTCTTGTGGAATGAACACTTTCTACTTAAAGCTATCATGCACCTACTGTTTATTTACGCTGCATTAAACTGACAGCGTGGCAATCAGAGGAAAAATATGACTTACTTTCCTGAAGTAAACACCAGTTTATAGGTTAGTGCATGTATTTATATTCCTGTCGCCACTAAATAATGGCTGTCTCCATTTTAATATCTACCTGTGGTGTTATCCAGGGCAGCTGGCTCTTCCTTGTTTAAAATGAGAAGAAAAAGGAAGGGGGGGTTGAGCAAGAAAAGAAAGTTTTGTTATCACTCCACTCCAAGAGGAACCTAATAGAAAAGTGATTCAGTATTCTTTTCTGTGGCATGCAGAAGCCAGTTTTAAAGACATAGTATTCAGTTTTACATGGTGTATTTGAATTGCATCTCAAACAGGGAAAACAGAATTCCTTAACAGTATTTGTCTATCCAAGTCGCTGAAATTGTATATTCAGGCAACGGCAGATTAAGGGCAGAAGCATTTTATTAATAACTGAAAGCACATATGTGTGTGTGATGAAAAATGTTCTGCAAATCTGTCACTATGCAATCAAGTGCATTTTTTAAACTTTAGTTGTCACAAAGTTGCTACTGATTCTAAAAAAAAAAAAAGTAAAACAGTTTGACGGTTAAAGAGTAACTTACAGTTCTTACTGCTTGTTATACTGAAATTTTACAACTTTGTAAAGTCCATGTCAGAAAACCCCACTGATGTTACTTTTAATCTTGGACTAATGCGTCCAAGTAGCTGGCTTTTGAACTGAAGATAACCGCAGAGAAAATAACCCACAGTTTGCAGAAAGCTTCCTTAAATTCTCCGTCAGAGGATTCCATTAATAACCTCTACCTGAGAGGTCCATTTTTTCCTCAGATTCCTAAATCATTACATTTAACATTAAGTTATCTTGTATGTCGGTTCCCATGTGAGTGGTATGATGAGTTCTCACCAGCCCCGACCACAACTTCTAACTGTTGCTTCAAAAAGGATACACTGTAATGTTCCCTTCAAAAATGTAGGTGTTTTTGAACATTTGCCATCCTGTGGCATCTAAGTTTACCACAGTTAACACCAACACTTCATTACTTAATTGATATCCGTTTTGTTGCTTTGCAAATGTCGACTTCCTAATGGTTTCTGCACTGCATTGCTCTCAGGAGGTAAAAATCTTGATAGAGATTAATTTTAAGGAGACTTGCCAGTAGTGATCTTGTTCCTATGTTCTGATCTGGTCCTCGTGCCCTGTTCCAGCTGTAATCTACCCTTAATCTGTGTAATCTGGTGCACTGTAGTAGGAATGGCATAGTAATAGTAGAGTACAGTAGTAGAGCATAGTAACATACCTCAGGCACCGTCTGAATTGTAAATATCTCCTTTTAAACTTGCTGGGCCTGACTTTCCTCCCATGCACACTGGTGTATCACTGCAGAGGTTGGTAGACCTTTGTTTTTACAGTTTTTGTAGGGGATCGGTGTTAGGTGTTCAGATGGGCTGAGGGACACACTAACACTCGGTATTTATGCCAAAGTCACCTTTTAGCTATTTATTTAGTATACCAATACACAGCGATCTCTTTGGAGATCAATTTTCCTGTGACACTCCGTGCGTTTGTGTATGCCGGGATTAGGATAGGCTGTAAGAAGGCTTCCTTTCACCAGAGCGTAGGCTAGCTCCTCTCTCTGAGCTGTTGTAAAACATCCTTGGAAACACGTCTCCACAACTGAAAGTTCACAAGAGTTAGCTCTTGCCACTTCGTGCTTTTCTGTTGTGAACTGCAGGTTAGACAGGCAGAAGAGTCTGCTCACCCGCAGATGGACCTCAGTCACCCCAGCTGCACCTGGGTGCAGAACATCAGGATGGGCCACGTCTATCAACTGTATTGGCCTTGCATAACTCCCAGCAACTATCTGCTTTATCTCTTTCCCTTGGCACATTATGACATGATATGACCTGAGGAGATGAGGGAGGTGCTTCAAACCTCGAGTGCATCTCATCTTCCCAGGATCCTGCTCTGACAGGATTTATTTGGCCAGCAGCAATCATTTATGTGTCGTTCCACTTGCTGCTCACTAGAAGAAGTAGTGATGCACTCAGATCACATATACCTGGAGGATTGTCTCGTAATCTTTTCTGGTGTCTGGAGTCCTGGTTCTGGTTTCAGCCCTAACAAAAATGTGTGATCTTGGATAAATGACTGACCATGCTACGTTTGCAATCATTAATGCCGTAAGCCTGATCTTGAAAATGCTCAGCACTCACAACTTCTTGTGAAAGAAAAGGAAGCTGCAGCATACAATGCCTCTATAAATGCGGCCTTAATATGCCCTTGGTTTATTTACCCAGCTATAAAATTAGTAATATATATGTTTCATAGAACACTGAAGGATTAATTAATTCTTTATATTTGTAAATCAGTCCTAGAGTGGAAAACATTGTACAGCACAAGTCCAAAGAATTGCTGCTCTGAACTCAAACCCACATGCAAAGGTATGACAAAGGTATTTCCTTTTCAGTAACTGCACTTAGAATATATGTCTGTTTGTAACAGCCAGGTAATTAAAAACATTTGCAACGAACAGGAGAAAAATTCTAAATATCAAACACGCCCTGTATTCCCACTTCTAATACATTAAATAAAAGACAGAAAGAGAGGAGGGGAGAGAGAGTGTGCATGCACGCAAACTCACAGAAGGACCAAAGGCAAAAAATGAAGTGGAGGGAAATTGCAGAGTGAGTTTTAAAATGTTTATAATCAAAGATTAAAATCATATTTTTTGTGGAGAGATGTATTAGAAAGTTTTTAAATCCTTAGCGCTTTTCATCATAGGTGGGCTTCCTTGGTAAACGTAAGAAGTCTCAAGAATAATTAAAGGCACCTTAAAACTTAAAAAATGACAGTTTCAGCTTCTAAGGATTCATTGCAATATAATAATACTGTATGCTTTTTAGTGTTACTTCTGCACTAGACATTTAATTACAGTCTTTGTGAGACATGTTATCTGTATAGTAACCAGTGCATAAAAAGAATGATATATACTTTTACATACAAGCTCTTGCTTGCCAGCTTTCTTTTTAAGATTGTAGATTAAGATCTCCAATCCAGATTGTTCATGTCTTCAATGAAAATAACTTAATTTCACACAATTTTTGGGAGAAATGGGGCATTTGTTGTAATAGTATTTCTTCTGTAGTTACACTTCATTTTGCAGTAATTCCTGAACTGTTGTATAGCAGGTTTGTTTTTTTTTTCTGTGCAAGGGCCCAAACTCAGCATTTCTTTGCATGTTTGAAGGATAGATTTTAGAACGCTAAACAAAAAAGCATATTTAAGTTATATATTGAAAAGTAAGATTAAAAAAAAATCTAAGGGTAGTTTGGTAGGTTTTTCACATGTACAGCTTAATGTTTAAAGGAAATTTGGAGCTTGCCTTTCCCATGTCAGATATTGAATACTGTCTGAAACACGTTGTGGATAATGTAAATTTATGGGATTCGTAACTTTATCCGCACATTGCTGTGGAAAAGTGAGTACATTTGCAAGGACGATCAGGTACATAAAATGAGAGTCTGTCTTTTGATACAGATTCCTGTAATTGTGCAGCTTGTGAAAAGTGCTCCTCCAGATACTGAACTTCCCACAGTTCCCCGTGTTTGGCACTGCGGTCATTGCAGGACGAGGCACAATGCGAACTGCATCCAACCATTTTAGAGCAGAGCTTTTCAATCGATCGTATATATGTCCTCTTTTGGGTTTTGTTTTTCACTTCTTAACTAGCAGTATTGTGCAGGAATGGTACAATATTGGTGTTGAACCCCTAGTTTCAGTATGCTTTGTAAGAAAATCGCACAGTAAAATCAATCAATCAAAATCCATCTCTGTCCCATTGACTGTATTTTAGTGACTTCCTTTTTTTTTTCTTTCTTTTTTTCCTCACTTGACTCACTGAATGCATAATCCTTTTGGTCATTCTTGAAGAATTTTGTTATGATCTTTTTAAGATAAAGGATGTAATAATTTTATAATAACATTTTTATATTTGAAACTTGTGATTCCACTACTTTCTTCATTTGGATTGCATGTCCTATGAGAAACTGACTTCTGCATTGCCACTTAAAATGACAATCAGGATACTTATTTGTGCAGTTATTATTTTCTAAGCATTCCCGAAGAATTTTCTAGATACCGTGCAAGAAAATTGATCTAGTAGAATTTTTTTATATGTATGGCATGATGACAAATATGCCTTGAGAAGTGTTATACTGTCTGATAAATTGCATTTTCAAGCAGTATTTCATATAGGTTCTGTCTCTTTAAAAATGCAGTCTCCTCTATTTGCCCTATTAATTGTTGATATGTTGCCATCCACGAGACAAAAATTAGAGCTGTAATTAAATAATCATGTGATGCTCCTTAGTGCCAGTGAGAGCAAACTCATTTTTCCAGGCCCTGATGGTCACTGATTATTGTATTACTACTGGCTTGCTTTATTTTTTTTTAATGGCTCTATATTGCTGGGTTACCTAACCACTGCCCTTCTTTTCAAAATTAAAGGAATTGAAGAACATTAAGTCACTTAATTGGCCAGTGGTCTGCAGGGACACAAAGTAGTCATACCTTCTCTGCTTTTTGGTCACTCAATTGGTTCTACTGGGAGAACTACATCAGTGGTGTGGTTGTGTGCCATTTAATTTACACTGGTGTTTTGGCTGGGATGGATGCATATAGGGAATGCCAGGAGAATTACAAAAGGAGCAGGGTATTAAAATTCAGAAATGATTAAAATTGAAATAAAAGGATGCTGCTTCTTTGCCAGTACTCTGGCAGTCATAATGACACATAGAGATTAGTTTCCACCTTCATCTTTTCCTTCTTTCTCATTTCCTCTTGTTTATTGTTGACACATTTTCCTTATGTCTCTGCTTCTCAGCGCTTTTTTTCACTGTTATATATTCCTACTTTTTCTCTTTCCTTAAGCATGGAGAAGCTTACTTAACCTTATTATAACAATAACAGAATAGGTTATTAATATTTAATATGCACATGATTAAAATTTCTCTCTTAAACATAGGTCAGCTCTATTATTAACTGACATGTTATTTTTCATTAAAAAATTTTTATTCTGCCCTTACGGTTTCTCAAACACCCTTTACTTTGGTGGTGATTTAACACATAATGTTTAGAAAACTGTGTTAGGCTAGTGAAAAAAAAGAACTTACCAGTCATGGATAATCAATTATGCATGAATTCAGATATAACAGATGGAAACTGGTGAGTTAAAGTTTCTCTTTAGCTTCGTGATTTTTTTGTTTTGTTTTTGTGACACCTGTCTCTTATGTATAGATAAACATCTAACATAGCATACTGCTTTTCATGCATCTTTGTGTTTTTTGCTTTTTGGATTTGGGCTTTTTTGTTTCTTTTTCGTTTTGTCGCTGTGGCATAAACTCATTTTCCACTGTTTCTAACTTACTATTTTTCATTTGTTTGTCTGCTAGCATTTCTATACTGCCTTCCTTTTCTAGGACTAAATTGTCCTGTGATGAAGCCAGCATTTAATCTTCTAATAAATTATACAATGTCATTTAACCTTAAAATTATGTCAGCACAATATTTTAAATTGTATGAGTTCACTTCTGCCTTCAGCTGCTCATGGCCTATAGTGTTATGACATTAAAGCAACAGGGTAGACTGTGCCTGTGCGTATGTATTCATATATGCGTATACGCACATTCTTGTGATTGTGATACTTATATAGGCGTTCCCTCCAAAGGCATTAATTAAATTTCTTTCAATCATTTGACAATGAAGCAGATTGCTTTACTGCTTTTTATTAAAAGTTCAGTATGGACGGGGCATAATATTTCTTTTGGTCAAAGACCTAAATCGAGCAAAAAGACGATAACCCTTTGCAATATGCCCACAGCAACAGCCAATTGGTATGAAGTAAAAAAGCTAAATATGTTTTCTCTCTCTTTACCCCAAAAAAATCTGGAAGAGCTTTAAGCATGGGTTTGGATATGAGATGATAGGGTTTTTGTGTAGTTCATTCATGGCAGTGTCTTGGGGGATTCTTGTATTTGAAGGTGTCCTGTGTTTCAGGAACACAGGGGTAAGTTGATTTGGACATTACTTTTCTATGACGGCAATAATTTGGAGCATTTCTTCACCTGGCTCCACCCACCTTTGAAACGGCACATTTTCAGATGTGGTGCAGAGAGATTTTCCATCTGTATACCTATAAAAGAAAAATGAGTTGAGAGAATGCACCGCATCTTTTTCATGAGCAGAATATTTCAAAATTCCTCATGAGCATCTTACCAACATTTCTGAAGAAAAAAATCTAATACAGGAAGGAGTTTGTAGTTTAACCTGCCAGAAACAAATTATATAGAAGAGATGCTAAGGAAATTAACATGGACGCTGCAAAAATAATTAGCTTCAAATTATATTTCTTCTATCACAGCTGAAGCTCTTCTAGGAAACTCGATGTGCATGCCTCAGTTTCTTCTTACTCAGCTATTCTTATGCCAACATAAAATACAAACTTTTCCCCCAAATTTTTGTATTTAATTCAGGAACTAATATTTACATACTTATTCAGGCATTTTCTTCTGGTGCTTGTATGAGTATAAATGAACTATCATAAATATTGCCCTCTCCATCTCAGTTTGTTTCCATTGTAGCCACTTAGCAGGAAATCTAGAAATGTAGTTGTTTTAGCAAATGAATACATTAAATACTTGAATATGTTTTTGTTAATTTCTCCTTTTTTTTTCTGTTTTTCTAAATTAGGACAAGTATTTTGAACTTTTACAGGGTACTTTGAGTGACATTTTGAAGTGACTTGTTTTTGCCTTATGTTGTTTGCATTTAAACTCAGCTTATGGCTGACACATATATAATTGACCTTTATCTTAGTGACACTGCATATGCTAAACCTTTTTTTTGTTAGGGCCTGAATATTAACAGGTACCTTGTTCCTTGAAGGAACTGTGAATATTAACAGCTAATTGTTCCTGAAAAGAACTGTGAAAAACTCATTCATTTAGTCTTTGTTACTGTGGAATCATCTGAGTTTGAGATTGGAAGGAGCCCTAGAAGAAAAAGCAAATTCGGCCAAAACCACCAACTTTCAATTTGTTTTACACCAAAACCACACATTTTGCATGTATTTTATGTACAATGAATATTGACTCCTGTCAAGTTTGGCCATAATTAGATGCACAGTTTTACTTAAAAGGTTTTGAACCTTAGAAAAAGTGTAGCAGAACCTGGGCAGAGTTCTGAGTTAACAATGAAACTGGAAACAGGACATTTCATGTGGTTTTGGGTTTCATAATGAAAGTTTGACATAGTTCAAGTCATCAATCAGTTCTAACCATTTCCTTAGACTTAAACTCTTCCATGTTTTCAATTTTTATCAGTAGATTTTATTCATACTATCAGGTCAAAGAAAAAGATGTTTGCTTGTACTGTTGATGAAGTATTCCTATGTAACAAGTCGCTGCGGTTTGAGCTCAACAGCACGAGCATCTAAGCTCTAGCTAATAATGCTTGAATAATCCTTCTGCAGTGCTAACCGCAATGGTTCAGACTGTTTTCTACTATAATGTGCAGCTTTGCTTGGGCTGTGTGAAATTCATCCTCACCCAGAATTGTTGGATTAAAATTCTGTATTCCTAAAAGCATGCTTTTTTTGACTGGGAGAGAAATGCAGTGGTTGGAAGAAGTCAGGAAAGGGAAGAGAAGCAGAATCAAGTCAACAACATTTCAAAACATTTTGGAGAGAACTTGGTGTTACTTTGCTTTTAACAAGTAAAAATAACTGGAGCTCTACTGATTTATATGTCTGGGGATCATGGTTTACATACTATTAAATTAATAGAGCTTCTATTCAGACACATCCCTAAAATAACTGCTTATCAACCGACTCTTCTTTCAGGTAACAATTTTATGCCCATCTTATGCCTAGGAGTTATCTAGTGCTGCGATGATTAGGGTTTTAACAGGAACCACTCCTTTTTCACCTCTCCATGTCCCACATTTAAAATCTTCACCTGATAGGCCTAAAAATTATACCTCTGGGGAGAAAACTGTGAAATTAGTGACCTGCTGAACTTACACTTATAACATAGGTAACTTGGCTGATCCTAAGATACCAGCTTTCCTCCTTTCTTCCAGCTGCCTAATTGCATTAAATATTATTATATAAAGTTCTATTACATTTTTTTTTTGTTTGTTCTTTTTTGTGGAAGCAGTTGGCTGTAGCTGCCACATGGAAATTACGAGCATGACTCATCAAGGATCTAGTCTACTGTTACGGATGGAAGAGGATCTGGTCCACAAAATGCTGGGTTTTTTAAGTTGAAGCTTTTTATTTGAAGCTTTTTATTTGAAGTAGTTCTGAAATCCACAGTCATAAAAATATTGGCTTATATTAAAGAACATACAGACAGTGTTTGTGGCAGTTGCAATGTGTGAACCCGGCTTGTCCACATAGCAGGTGGAGACTGTGCAACTACAGAGTAAGATTTATGTGATTAATCCATTAATATTCATTACTGTGATCTTTTATGGGAAAGTGGACACCTGTCTATTACAATTTCAACCAGCTAGGATTTCTCGTAGCAGCCAGAGGTGAAAGACTCCATTTTCATTAGCAGTCGTGTTCACCCTTCACTTCATCATACCAAACAGTTTTGTTGGGTTTTACTCCATAATCTTCTTCCAGCATTTTCCCTCTCTGTGACTGATTTGGCACTGAGGGGCAAACTGAAATGACTGTCAGGGCCACATCAGCAAGTGTATGTATTTACTTCAGTTGTACAAACATCTTAGTCAAAATAGACATGCAGCTATGAAAGGGACTTACGTAAAATCATGCAGTAGTTTAACTAAAAGTAACTTGTTTCATCCAAAACCGCATTTTGCATATACTTATTCAACTCTATTTTTAAAAGAAGATTCCATGACTGAAATACGCTGCAGAAAATGTTTGCAGGAGTAAACGAGCCTCGTCACAGAGGCAATCAATAGGGAGATGTCTGTTTGTATATGATTTTACATATCTGCAAGCTAGCTGAAACATCCAACTACAAAATACTGCACCATGGGACACTCTGTAGATATCTGATACTTTCCAAGGGATTTGGGGTCCGTAAACTAATGAATGCACTACATGTAGCCATATATGTAGGTTTTTCACCTCTGACGAATATGGTAAGGATAATTTACTTCACTTAATAAGCAATTAAGTGCAGTTCAATACAGCTGACTATTGTAAGTTAAATATTCATTTTACGTAACCGTTTCAGGACGTCGTGTGTGAGAGAACACAAACGAGCAGAAATTGCTCATGCAAAATGTGAGAGGGGACGACAGCTTGTGTGCGATGCCTTTCAGTGCTATGAATTTCATTTCATAGCACTTTTGCTTTTTGACAGGCATCCTATCCAGGCTGGGGCAGGTTGCAGTCAAAAAAATCTAGGTTGGTATGTAACTTTTGAGTTCAGCGTGGGGGATGTCACAGAATGCTGTGATTCACATCAGTGCGCATCGGATTCTTGGGTTGTATGTAAATTGAGATTGCGGCAGTCAGGTTGGTTAAAGTGTTTGAACGGTGTCAGGCAACTATTGTTCAGGGCAAAACGGAGGGGAAGTCAGTCTGAGGAGACTGAAAAGCACCTTCAATCCGAGGTCCAAAACTTGTGGGGCCACCCAACTGCGCCCGCACCACAGCAGTGACTGTGCCAAGGCTTGCACAGCTAGATGTGGAAAAGGACGGTAGGGTGCATCCTTCCCCTTAACCCACACTTCTGTCTAACCCACGTGGCAATTAGGCGCAAGCCCACCGGGGAGCCATCCACCTTTTGGCCATAGATGTTTACCTTCAGAAAGCCATGGATTGGTCTTTTCATTGCCTTGCTGTCCAGCAGTTACCGTTAGCCACAGATGAGCACACATGGCCCCTTGCAGCGGGGAAAATGCATTCAAGTCCCCACCAAAGTGAGTTTCCTGGCAGTCCCACTGCCGCTGCACAGCTCTGCATCACCTCCAGCATGGGCTGGTGCTTACGAGCTACCCAAATGGCCGCAGAGTTGTCAGCAGTACGTATGTATAAAACCCAATCAGCCTGATCTCCCCAAAGAAATCTGATAAAAGAGAATACACAGCCATGCTGGTTTTGCTCTGCTGCCAGGTCATTTCTGTTTGCGTTGCACGAGAGCCAAGCCTCAAGATTTGGGCCCATATTTCCTAATTTATTTTGAACAAGAAAAGATTGGAATAGAGACCTTAGGAGGCACCGAGGCAGTGTGCCACACTGGACAATTTGTTTTGTTTTGCAGCTACTGAGACTGCTGCTCGAGAGTTAATTCACCATGGGGTTGAAAAAACGCAGTCTAACTTTTTAAGTATTTGTCTTATTTAACCACAACCTACTGCAAAATGCATTTATATATCATAAACAGAGTGCAACAACTTTATTAAGGATTAATAAGCTTTATTAAGCATATATTTGTCTGCTGTATGTCGACTAGAAGCTATGAAAAATGTGATGTTACTATTGCCGCATGTTTAAATGATTGCCTGCATATGTATCCATGACAATATCTATTCATCTTCTGTTCTTTATATATGTTTTTATTATAAATATCTTCATTCTAGTGGAACATTTTAATATCAAAGTTGACACAGTGAAGTGCAAATTGGAATAGGTCAAATGAAAATCAGATATCTGTATCTTGAATTTATTCCAAGTAGTTTGGTATTGATAAGAGAAATCTGATTGTTGTCTACATGTCAAGATGTAGCAGCCTTCAGTAATTTGTGCTTTCTAGTCAAAGCAAGGGTTCCAGGCTCAGCCTTCCAAGTCTGTAGTAAATACTTTACCAGGCATAAGTGATGTACGGGAATTAGATTAATCCATGTTGTAGAGAGTTTATAAGGTTTAGTACATATATGCAGTTTCAAGAAGAGAGTTATTTTCCATAATCATTTATCTCAAGCATAGGAAGCATATGCATGATTATATAATTAACAGAATATTTGTTTGTCAGTGTTTGGTTAGTGTGCATAATAATATCATTATTAGGCCTTCTGTGCTCCTGTATTATCAGATTGTTATCTCCCTGCTCCTTTAATTCACTGTCTCTGCTTTTTAGATTAATCAGTTTGTTTTAATCTGAACATTTTAAGGTTTTTTTGACCATGAAGGGACTGGTTTGTGAACACCAAAGCAAAAGTTATTTTAGAAAGGCTTTTAATCTTTTTGTTTTAGTTTGGTTTTGTTATTGTCGTATCTGGTAATCATTCTTATAAGGCGGTGCTTTAGTCCCAAATCTTGTTCCAGATCATATTTTTAAATATCTGCTCTATTCTAATCAGCTCTGCGTCTCTCAAATTATCTCCACTGTCCTTTTCCTCCGTCATACTGCAGGCAGCATACTGCCAGCTGAAACTCTCTCATCCGTCATGATTTTCTTCTTTAGTGGTCAGTCTTGCTTACTGCTGAAGTTTACTATATCAGGCTTTCCTGAAAAGCATGAAAAATTATTTTCCATTGTGCCCGCAAAGTTTGAATTCAACTAGTTAACACCATTTTTCCTCCAAGTATTCAAATGTATCGGGAAATAAGAATTCTTTTTTTTTCTCTCTTTTTCTCTCTTTTTTTTTTTTTTTTAGAGGGACTGAATAATACTCATTCTATCTTGTTGGAAAAAGATTGGTTTCTAAATAAACAACCTGCTAGACAGTTATCCCTTGATCATATGTTATGGAAGATGTCATCAACATTTTCCCTTGTTTTTCTTTGTGAAACGTTTCTTCTTTTTTTTTTTTTTTTTTTTTTTTCCCTTTTCAGCATTCTCAGTAACAATCTTAGTAACCTTTTTCAGGACATGCAACATATGTACAACTTTTTTGTGTTTCCTATGTATGCCACCTCCACTTGCTCCCCTTTGAATAATGGTATTATGTAACAGTGTATTCATTTTCGAGCCTTGCATTTCTTTGCTTCTGAGATTATAATGTATTTTGTGCATTGCTGAATACGATAAATATTTCATGTATTTCACCCTATTACCGTTTTCTTTTTCCTGCATGCCGTTTGTGCTTATTTTGGTAGACGTCAGCATGTTTCTTTACCTAGTCTCGATACATTTCTCTTGTTTTATAGTAATACATGAGTAGTGATAATCCTGCTCTTCATAGATTTATTGATTTGCCTTTTCTTTGTTCAGAGGCCATGCTATTTTGTGTGTTACGGAACTGGTATTAGCCTCCCCACTTCTCTACTTTTGCTGCTGCTTCTTCAAGTTTGTATGTGTAGTTCGGTATGGGGTTTTTGTTGTTTGTTGTTGTTGTTGTTGTTTTTTTAAAGTTACTACCCTAAACATTTTGGCTATATGTCTGCCGATGCAATAATTCATGTTTTCTGTGGTTGATGATGCAACTTTCCTTTCAGACACTGTATATTCAAAGAGTATGCATTTTATCAATAAAGAAGTTTAATTTTTCTCTTATCTCGTAGCTTGTACAAACTTGTTGCTTTCAAGTTTGTCTAGTTGGGTTACTTTTTACCAAGTGCATTGTGGGAAAAAGTTATGTCTGTCTCGCAGTTATTTATTTTGTCAATACGTTACCACCTTTTAGTTTTCACCTTTTACCGGTGGCTTTCGCTCCTGGTCTGCGGACATTATACAGGGATAGTCTTGTAACATCCCGCATCGTGGTGGGGCCGTAGTATTTCGCCGTTCTGAGCACGGAGTGATTTATTACTGTTACCTAGGGTATGTTGTTGGGTGATTTGGCGAGCCACGGCGCCCACCGCCTCACCCTTGTCATGCGGCTGATGCCCTCCACTGTACGGGGACACGCTCACCCCACCTCTGCCGCCTTCTAATGTGCCTGGTGCTTTTCTTTCACCTCTGCCGATATCAACGGGGGTGGGGAGCTTCTTTCTCCCCACGCGGCCTGCTGGCCTCCCGGGGGCGGCCCCGCGGCGCGCCCCCACCTGCGGGTACGCGGGGCCGAGCGCCCCGGCCCCCCCAGCGCGGAAACCCCGCTCCGCTCCGCACCGCGGCTGCCGCCGCCGTTGTGCACCTGCCCGCCGCGGCGCGGCCCGGCCCGCGCAGCCCCCGCGCCCAGGGGCGGGGGCTGCGCTGGCGCGGCGCCGCCAGGATATTGTTCAGCCTTCACCCCCGCCCCTCCTCCTCCTCCTCCTCCTCTTCTCCACCCCCCCCTCCCCTCCCCGTTCTCCCCACACCACGCTCCCGCCGGCTCGCCCCCTCCGCCGCAGAGCCCCCATCTGCCATGTGCCCGCCCGCCTGCGCGGGGCGGCGCTGCGCTGCGCTGCGCTGCGCGGGGCGGCGGGCATTGTGCGCGGCGCAGGCAGGGCCGCCTCACCCGCACCCGCCTGGCTGCAAATTCGTGCGCGCCCGGAAGCCGTACGCCCTCTTCCCCCGGTCCCCCCCCCCCCCCCCCCCCCGCCGCCGATCACCTACCGGCGACGGCGGCCGCCCCCACCCCCGGCCCGGCCCGGCGCCCCCTCCCCGCTCCTCACTGCGGTCCCCCTTTGCCACCTCTCCTCTCCCGACCGATTCCCTCCCACCCCCTTCCCCGCCGGCCTCCCCTCCCCCACGCCTCCCTCCTTCACCACCTCCTCCTCCTCCTCCTCCTCCTCCTCCTCCTCCTCCTCCTCCTCCTCCTCCTCCTCCTCCTCCTCTCTGCCACTTTCTCTCTCCCAGGACGCGTCGGATGATCCGGGGCCGCCGGGGAAGGGCTCCGGGCAGCAGCAGGGAGGCTGCGTCCTCCTCCCGACTCGGGCTGTAAAAAAAAAAAAAAAAAAAAAAAAAAAAAAAAAAAAAAAAAAAAAGCCGGTGGCCTCGGTGTTATTTTGTATTAAAATGAGGAGGAGAAGAAGAAGCAGCGGCAGCGGCAGCAGCGGCAGCGAGCGGTAGCGGAGAGGAGGCGAGGAGGCTGTGAGCAGGGGACGGCGGCGGCAGCAGCAGGAGGAGGAGTAGTGATGAGTCAACTAATAATTTAATGGGGACAGAAACAGAGAGAGGGAGAGAGAGGAGGGGGGGGGAGAGAGAGCAGAGCAAGGCAGCTCCGTCCGGGGACACACACACACACACACACATACACACACACATATATATATCCATGTAACATCCAGCAACAACCACCAAACCGGCCTAAATAACAACCATACTCAGCCAGCCAGGGGAAAGGAGAATTATTAAAAAAAAAAAAAAAAAAAGACAAAAAAAACAAAGCCTACCATTATTATTCTTTTTCAATTATTATTGTCTTTCTGCTGGCTTGGTTTTTGTTGTTGTTGGCTTTTTGCAACCTTTCTATTTATATTTTTTACCCCTTCCTGCGAGTAACTCTTCTCGGAGTTCCCAGATTTTTTTTTTCCTTTGCAGAAGCAGAACCAGTTTTTTGTTGGGGTTTTCTTTTTTTTTTTTTTTTTAATAGAGAGGGTTGGGTTTTTTTTTTTTTTAATTACAATTTCTCCCGGTTTTGGACTCGGAGGGAGTGAAACCTCGTCACTTTTTGTAGTGGTGGTGGTGTGCCTTGTTGTGTGTGTTTCCTTCCTCCCCTCTGTTCTTCTTCTCCCTCCCCTCCTCTCTCGCTCCCTCTCCCCCCTCGCTCGCACAACAGCCCCCGGTAAATGAGAGGAGACAGGTCCTCTCTGCTTTTCCCCCCCCCCCCCCCCCCTCTCTCTCTCTCTCCCCGGACCGCAA